>JBCNJP010000019.1:12254142-12461542 GCA_039602395.1 Deinandra increscens subsp. villosa | reverse complement strand
ATTTAAAAGAGGAGATGATGTGTAATTATCCAATAAATAAATCAAATGTGCTCCGACCTTATGCACCTAGCTAACGAAGGTCAATTCACGCCACCCTATAAGCCCAAGCCCAAGCCCAAGGGGCAGTGTGCTCCGGCGTTTTACCCACCACGATGCTACCCTATAAGCCCAAGGGGCGGTGTAATCCAGCGTTTTACCCACCACGACAACACGAGTCACGGAGTCACTAGGGGAAGCCCTAACTAACAATAACTAACAACCCGGCCTATTTGATATATATAATGATGGAGTTTAATGATTTTTAAAAAGATAAAACTCTACGTGGACACAAGATAACCAGAAAACAACTGGCATCCTCCTCTCGGATCATAACAACCACAACAACACCAATATATATTAACACCAATATATTACGAAATTCACCAGAAATTGGATTCCCCTAAATGTTTGTAATCGCAACAGAAAAAACAACTACGGTTACAACAAACTAAATGGCGTTAACAACTACGATTTCTTCCTCTTCGCAGTTGTTTCAGTTACCAGTGATTCATCCTCCATCGCCTTACGTTCAGTTTACCGGATGCGCCTCGATCCAGTCAAAATGTCAAGTGGTCGCTCTGCGGAATTCGGCCGATATTCTGTTTCCGGTTCCGTCGTCGACTGGTAGGTTTAGGAGGTATTGTACGAAATCAACGGAGGACAGGGCGGCGGAGTCGATAGCTAGTGATAACGATGAGGTCTACCGTGAGGAGACATCTCAGAGTTCTGATGATGAGGAGAAGGTGGAGGACGGTGGTTCTCGGAGGAATGTGTCGTATTTGTCCGATGCTCTTAACCTAGGGATTCGTGAACCGGTTTATGAGGTATGTAATATGTTGATTTTCGATATTATGCAGTACGAAGGTTTCCTTTTCACTTGGAAACTTAGATTGCAGATCAGGTTCTTGATCTACCTGAAATTATCCTTACAAATCGGTCTAATGTTAAATGTGTGGGATAGATGATCGATGAATTAAGGGCTGCTTTGTTAATCGTTTTAACACAGTAATAAACTAGGTTTATTAGTTTAGATCCATGCTTATTGCAAACAACCTAAATAATCAGTTTATTAGAAACATCATGAAATGGTTAGAAACGCTTAACTTAGTAATTAGGCCTGTACTTATCTTCAAGCAATCTAGATGAGTATATTGATCAGCAATTAAAGTTGAAACGTTTTACAGTTATAGAATGCTTCATCACTTATATTTGTTGGCAGTTGGTACAATTCCAGGAAGAGAAATATTTGTGATTTCAATTGTAATATGTGATTGGAGATTTGTTCATGTATATACACTGTTTTATGCATGATTAAGTAGCATTGATTGTGTGATATTCTTCCAACTGTTTATAGTTTGCAACTTCCAAAATTTAGACGTTCCTTATATGTTATATGTTCTTCAATTTCTCTTTCTTAAAGGTTGTACAAGTAAGTTCAAGCGGGATGGTGTCAACCAGAAAAATTAGTAGACGACATCTGCTGAAGTCAAGTGGTGAGTAATATGTTCTGATAATATTAATTATCTGCTCCCTGTGGAGCTTACTTTTGTTAGTCTGCTGAAGAAAACTTAAGATACTTACTTGCTACTCTGTATTCAACTTAGCACTTTATCACGAATCCCAGTTACGCTTCACTAATCTCTAGTGTTCTCAAGATTCCATCATCTGCACATACATATTCTTATTGTTACTTTCCTTCCTTTTATTTAAAAAGACTCTTGTTGTCTTTCTGTATATAACATCCACAACAACTGAGTTAAAATTGTGGTAGTTACCTTATGTGCATTGCCACTTCTTCATTTGAGTTTTTGATAGGTCTTCGCCCTAGAGACATTCGGAGTGTTGATCCTTCACTATGGTTGACTAACACAATGCCCTCGTTGCTGGTATGGCACCAAGTCAACTTACTGTTTTTGATGATTTATTTCTCGCATATGAAGTTTGAAATCTTGTAGCTCCTTTGGTGCCGTTGATTAATACATCTTCATACCATTTCATAATTTGTTTTATAATTCTGATATGGCTTAAATTTAATTAGTCTCATTTTGTGTAGTTTTGTTTTTACTAGGTATGTTATTAGGTAAGTATTTAAGTAAGAATAAACTTGGGGAACAAGTTACTTACCCTACAAGGTTAGTATTAGGATTATTTTCAAATTTGATAAAAGTGATTTTGAGATCATTCATGAGTTGGTTTACCTCTTCAATGCAAACATTGGAAAAGCAGATCAACCTCATGAACGCTGATGGATCTATGTTTATCCATTTGTTCTAATATCAGTTCACTGGCGTTCTGATATCGATTTGATTCTTATCAAATTCCTTTGTTAGTTGCATGCTTTTAGATACTTCATGCACATAAGGTTAAATAAAGTTGTCATGAACCATTCTCTGAAAAAATATTTTTATTCAAAGATCATCTAAAACTGCGGATTAAGTTACAGAAATAATTTGGTCAAACTTTACTGTGAGAATACAATTTTCCAGGTAAACGGAATTGTTTGAACTGAGTGGTAGCTTCCTGACTTCTGCTGCACCTGTTTTCTGTTAGTGTATCTACTGAACTGAACTGCGTCCTTAGGTTTGAGTAACATTGAGAATGACTTATTATTGCATTATGTAGTAACAGAGGCTCAAGAAATATTTCCTTTGATTTGTTACTTAGAATAAAACATTGTTAGCAAGCTGTAAACAACAAACTGTGAAGATGCCAGGAGCATAAGCATCCCCACTAACAGCCGAAATTTCTCATATGAAAATTTTGTTTGGTTTCAGGTTCGTGAGAATGCCATACTGCTGAATTTAGGCTCATTACGGGCTATTGCAATGCTAGAAAGTGTCCTTATATTTAATTACAACCGGTAAATATTAGTATCTGATGCTTTTTCTGTTCCATTTTCATTTTAACCCCCTTCTATGAGTCTATCTCATGGGATAAAGCTACTTAACATATATGTTCATTCTGGTTTATTTCTTGGGCATTTAGGAGAGCAGGAAAAGCTTTTATTGATGCATTATTACCTCGATTAAACCCTAAGAACATGCATGGAGGTCCGGTAATGCCTTTTGAACTTGAGGTTTGTAATTTTTTCTGGCCTATGTAATTATCTTTGGCATGTAGATCCAAACTGAAGATTTAAAAATAATTTCAACTTAATATTTCAGGTGGTTGAAGCTGCCCTTCATTCACGAGTGCAGCGATTTGAGGATAAACTAATGGATTTAGAACCACGTGTGAGTATGTATATATATTTCCTTTCAGTTTAAAAACCGGTGATGATGGTTCAAGATCTTATATAGCAAGTTCTAGGTAATAGTTCCTAATAAGAGGACCATATATATGATCATATGAGCCTTAAATACAATATTAAGAGTCTATATTGCATCACACACATGTCCAGGTTCAAGCTTTACTTGAGGTTTTGCCAAACCGACTGACAGCTGGCATATTGGAACAACTCCGTATTAGCAAACAAACATTGGTAGCATCCTTTATATCACATCAATCTACATAAAACTGAAAATAAGTAACCCCTTGAATTATTTATTTTTCTATTTTATTTGGCATGATAGGTTGAGTTAGGATCAAAAGCAGGAGCACTCAAACAAATGTTGCTTGATATACTCGAGGACTCTCATGAAATACGCCGCCTCTGTATTGTTGGTAGAAACTGCATCTTGAGTAGAAATGATGATCTAGAATGTTCTGTTCCACAAGAGAAGCAGATTGCCGAAGGTAAATATGATATAAATGGCCAAAGTAAATTAAAAGGTAAATTCTTATTATAATTCTTTAGTATGCTAACTTTTGGAATTGTTATCAATTCATCATATGCAGAAGAAGAGGAAGAAATTGAAATGCTACTGGAAAATTATCTTCAAAGGTAATGTCATCATTTCATGAGGCATTTGAGTATCAGCATGTGTCCCAGTTGTGATTTGAGTCTGCTGCTTTGTGATTGCAGATGTGAATCATGCCATAATCAAGCAGAAAGACTTCTTGAGTCAGCGAGAGAAATGGAAGACTCGATATCTGTTAATTTAAGGTTTGTGTAGATATTAGTGTTTTATAATACTTTATTTTAAACAAATTGATTTAATTTAAATGTATATATATGTGATATGTTTTGTTATCAGCTCTCGTCGGCTTGAGGTGAGCAGATTTGAATTGCTTCTTCAAGTTGGGACCTTTTGCGTTGCAGTTGGCGCTCTAGTTGCTGGTTAAATCCTATAACTTCCTCTCTCTCTTGATTATTTGACTGATTTTTCATAAAGTTGTAACTATAATTTTCTCTTAATTTTTAAAATGAACTGTTATATACTAAGTTATCATCCTCTTATCTTACAAAGCTGAGTTTTGGTTTGTGCAGGTATATTTGGAATGAATCTAAAATCGTATCTGGAAGAACATGTGGTAAGCATTCTTAATGTCAATCATGATCTGTTAGATAACGTAATATTGATTGTGTGTTGTTGGGTGCAGTTTGCATTTTGGCTGACAACTGGAGGAATTATATTTGGTGCGGTGGTGGCGTTTTTTGTCATGTATTCGTACCTCAGAGCAAGGAAAATTCTTTAGGCTTTGAGAACAGGTAAACACTTGGTATCACGTGATTGATTGGGCTTGGCTTGGCTTGGCTTGGCTTTGAAGGACATCAGAAATATGAGTAGAGTATGATGTCTGATAATAAAGAATGGAGTCATGGAGATACCAGGAACATGAACCATACTCCTTGAGATCAACCAGGTTGATGCATTTCTCTTTTATTTAGCATAGGTATTTTTCCTCAAGTACAGAATGAGGTCAAACATATAGGATTTTAACAAGATAACAGAGCTCTCTAGAGAAGGCGTATTGGATGTTTGTTCTTGCAGGGGCCTTTAAGTTTCAAATAAATTTGGTTATCCAGATATTTTAATTTTTTCGATTGCCGTTGATAAACGGTTGAATTGAGTTGAAGTTTGCCATCTTCAGTTACATCACATCTAATGTGGCACTACTATGGCCATAGGCCTTACGGTATAGATCGATTTAAGCATCAAGTATGTGTATTTGAATTGAATTATAAGGGATCCAACAGATGAAGATTTAGAACTAAAAGCAAATACACTCCACAGTAATAGACAAACTTAAGCCATTACAAATTGACTAGTGCTAAAAAAGCTACTCCTTCGGTCTCAAAAATAAATGTGTACAAATAAAAGAGTAAATAACTATATTGAATATGGAAGTTTTGGTCGGTTTGAAAAAGTGCTAAGGGCTTGTTTGGGATTTACTGGATAAGTGTTTTTTATCAAAAGTGTTTATCGACTTATGACTTTTTTGGAAATGAGTTTTTAAAAAAGTGTTTGAATTTACTTATTTAAGACATGTAAAACCGTTTTGAAAAGTCATGAAAAGTTGGCTTATGAAAAATTGACTTATTAGCTTTTCAAAAGCTAAAAGCTAAAAGTGATAAATGCTTATTAGATACCAAAAAGCTAATAAGTTTTTCAAAAACATTCATAAAAAACATTCAAAATAATAAGATTTTTAAAAAGCTAATAAGCTGAAAAAATAAGGAATCCCAAACAAGGACAGTTAATTTTCTTGTTAAGTGGGTCCAAAATGTTCTAGAATAAAAAAAATCCCAAATAAAAAAAAAAACATAAAAAACAAAACAATCTTTTCTTCTTCGTCTTCAAGACAACCGTGTCACCACCACCATAAAAAAACGACTGTCATAACCTTCAAGACAACCATGGCACCACCACTCTGTCATAAACCTGTCATTCGGTTCAATGGGGACACAATTAAAGCCCTACTCAACCATCAAAACTTTAGTGATTACTTAAACTTCATCTTCTCAAACGAGTGTCCTCCATCCGCTTCCCAAAGTGAAAGGACAAATTAGGCATCTGGAAACGAATTCGGTGTTTGTGTTCTGACATACTTTAGGGCGGTAGTGTTTGGTAGTGGTTGTCGGAGGTAGTTTGGTGATGGTGGACTGGTGGTTGCTCTTGATGGATGGATGTGTTGAAGAAGTTGATAGGTCCTTGTTGGTGGTGGAGGTCGTTTGGACCGGTGGTGTCCATAGTTCTTATTATAGAGGTATTTTAGACATTTTATATCTAACTTAATAGAAAACTTAACTATTCGTTAAAATAATCTAGATAAAACGAGAGTTCAATGCGCATATTACTAAAAAAAATTCACCAAACCGGCATGAGTAACAACTAAATCCTTAACAAGACATGCATTCTATTGTGAATCGAATTTCACATAACAAGTAATGTAGCAACTAGTTAGGCATTCCAGATTCAATTGAAAAGAACAATTAGCAAGGTAGCTAGCGACTGATTCCATTGAACAAGTGAAAAAGAAGATGAGGATACATAAGAAGACGAGATGAGAGAAACAACACAACAGCCTAATTCCTTTTAACAACTTTTAGACTTTCATGTCCTAAACCCATTGTACCTAAACCCATTGTAAACCCAATGGACTATTATTTGCTTTGAAAGCCCACTGGATTGGCCCATTCATAAACACATACTCATTCCTAATCAATCTATCATTATCATAATTATTGTAAAACTAAAAAGGTTTTCTATATAGTAAGATCATTAATCATCTTTATATCTTATTATTTTATATTTATATTTATAATATGTAAATGGTAGAAAAAGAAAAAATAATAAATAAATATAGAAAATATAATATAGGAGATTTTGAAAAAAGAAGAGATAAATTTAAAAAATAATTTTTTTTGGAAAATTATAGATATAGAGAGGATGATAGAGAATTGGATGTGAAAGCACTCGTTTGTTAGAGTGACAAAATAAAAAGTAATAAAGGACCCAAATGTAACATAATTGCCAAAATACAACATGAACTACCATATATATTATACAAAGAATATGTGGTGGACTTGAAGAAAATCTGCAATGTTTCCTTTTCCAAAGAGCCCAAGGTTCCTAAGCCAACGGCCAAAAATGGCACTTCATTACTGAAAAGTAGCAGGCAAGAAAAGATATAAATGATTTAGAAAATCTCATTACATGATTAACAGAAATCATTACATCCAAAGTAGCAAGAAAACATATATAAAGAAGACAACTGTTTTACCATGCTTCATGCTGTTCACTTATGAAACTCAGCAAGCTTGTTTTGATGATGGCTTTGAAACACTCCCTATAGCTATGTTTCCCACTCCAACTTCCATAGCTTCCCTCTCATCTTTCTCTCTGGTTTTCTCACAAGTCTTGTTACCATTGGCTTCAGGACTAGAATTTGCAGCACTAGTCAAACCCTGTCCGCTCAACCATGGGTGACTGAGACACTGTGCAGCTGTAGGTCTTTTTTCAGGGACAAAATCAAGTATTGGAACGAGAAAATCAGCCAGATCGTTTGCATCTTGTTCACTAAACTCGTATTTCTCCTTAAGCACTTTATGCAGAGGCCAAAAGCGCAATCTCCGAATATGCCTTAAATCACCATGTCTGTTAAACAATTCACGAGAGTACCGCCCACCTAAAGCTATCTGCAGAAAATTAATATAGTTGTCAAGTTATAAATAAACACATGCAAATATTATAAAAACATCAAATGTTCATGTACAGAAAAAAAACAGAAGAATGACTAACCTTACGAGGCATCATTCCAAGAAGTTCCATCATTAAAGCCAAGTGATCCTGTAAAGTAATAACCAAATACAATCGGCATTAGCTTGAATTGAACATGATATAAGATTATTATTTTTGGGACTCTCCATACCTCATCTCTGTCATAGTTGTCACCGCTGTGAGGATCAAAGAGAACATCACCAGTTGCAAGCTCAAAGCAGATGCAAGCAAATGACCATAGATCAGCAGAGGTTGAGTATTTGGATCCTAGTAAAACCTCAGGGCACCTGTATTGTCTAGTTTGTATATCACCAGTAAATTGTTTATAAGTCCAACATGCATTACCAAAATCAACCAACTTGCATTTTACATCAACCTCTGCTATTAGCCTTTGCCTTGTTGAACGACTGCCTCTTCCCCTAAGTTGATTTCCTTTGTGGGAATCAGCTTTTACAAATGATGATGCAGGGTGTTCTTCAAGGGGAGACCCATTTGATTTCTGACCGAGACAAGAATCATCGCCAGAAGCAGTTTTCTCGTTTTCTGCTTCAACTTCCTCAGAGTCTTCCTTTCCAGAACCATTTTGGGCAGCCTTTTTAGCCTTTTTCCTGTTTTTCTTTTTCTGATTTTTGGTGAGATCGCCATTTGAAGTCTTGGTTTCTTTAGAAGCACCAGAGTCGGTCAAATTATCATCCTTGCTTGATGAGAGGATGAGGGGTGCACCTGTTTTTGTTCTATCTTTTTCCGGATCAATCATGGACAGAAGCAATATGTTTTCTGGCTTAAGATCTGTGTGAATAATAGAAAGCTGACGATGCAAGTAATCCAAACCTCCCAAAATGTGGAAGCAGATTTCCTTAACCTTGTGAAGAGGAATCCCTCGGTAATTTGAATACTTTATTAATGTCAACAGGTTATCACCCAAATACTCAAAAACCATACAAACATGCTGCCCATTTGGTCCGGAATGTTTGAAATGATCCAAAAGCTTCACCACAGATTTTTGGTCATCGGGGTCCCCTTCAGCTATCTGCTTCAAGATAGTAATTTCGTCCATTGCAGCCTCGGTGTAATGTTGAGCACTCTTTTGAACTTTTAAAGCTACATATCTCTAAAAACGAAATCCAAACTCTTGAGTTAATTCTTTCACTCAAAACATCAAATGATCAGAAACATAACAGAAGGTAAATGTGTACACTTATGCATTTAACTCATAAGAACAAATCAACAGCCAACTACAATCATTATGACTTATGAGTTATGCCTGGTAAAATTACACAAATAACACAAACTATAATCACAATTCAATTATCTATCTATCTAAGTATCTAACCAATCTCAAACAACGAACTGGTGAGCTCAAATCCAACTAATTAGCTACAAAATGTCCTTCTCTCCAGGCTAAATAGAACTACTGTTTAAGCAAGTTTTACAAAGTGGAATCTACACAAACACGGAAAAAATGATTATGGAGGAAATAATACCGATTTGTGAGTATCCCAAGCGAGCCAAACGGTGGAAAAATGGCCCCAGCCGAGTTTGCTCTGAACAACGTATCTAGAATGTTTAAATTTATCACCAATACGAACTGCGTGATAACCTCCGCGCCTGTAATCCTCCGTTCCTTCGTCCTCCGATGTGTAATCGCTCGTTTCGCTCCGATCGTCTCCGGCGGTGCCGCCGTTTCTTCTATTGTTATCTTCCGCCATCAACTCTTCGATCGATCGGGAACCGAAACCCTACAACGAAGAGGTTGTCTCCGCCCTCGAAACTAGGGTTTCTGCTTGCTTTCGTATTGGTTTTTCCTTTTCTTCTGTTGCTGGATTTTCATTTTTTACTTTGTTTTATGGTTAAACCATTACTAGCCGTGTGCCCGCGCGTTGCGGCGGCGACAGTGTATAGCGTGTTATTCGTCTTCTAATCGCTTGTTATGGCGGCACGACAATTTACATCGAGGTATTCGTTACTGTTAGCACGATACGACGCGAATAGCTAATATTATTGAAGATAAAAGGTCGAAAGATAACTAATGTTATTGAAGTATAGAGGCTTTGAAACTAATTGAAGATTTTAGGTAACACCTACACTAAAATGGACAGAGATGAAGATTCAAGGGACATCTATTCGTAAAATACTTGTTAAAAAATACTTGTTAACAATTCGCATGCTTAAGTATATACCCATGACTACCTAGATGGAATGATGAGCCAATTCATAGCATAAATTAAGGAGCATTAGTGTTAGTTGGTGAGAAAAGAAAAAAAAACATTGATATGGACCATTTCAAGCAGTGGCGAGACCAATTTACAACACGATATTTATTTGTTATCGCGATGCGGTGTGAAGACAATTTTTAATGTATTACAATTTATAATACATATTCATTAACAAATGGTTAATGTGATTAATACTTCATGAATAAATAAGATTAAATTATTTATAAGTGTTGCAACAAATTGACTGATTGATGTGTTTATGTGTTTTTTTATACGCTAAGACGTTTTTTATTAACTGATTGATGTCTAAATAATTATATATGAATTGTAAGAAAAAACATCTCATGTCTGAAATTCAAACAATTAACTGAGTCGTCGCTGCATGTGTTTGTTTACAAACAAAACATGTAGAAATATTAAAGAAAGATGGCACCCAAAACATGAGCAATTTTTCTCCCTCGCAAGTCGTTTCAGTGTGGAAATCTAACTGAAAATTAATACAAAAAAGGTAAATCATAATTGAAGACCAAAAAAAATAAGGAACTACAATTGTTCAACTTTTAAGGTCAAAGAATCAACTTAATTATATTCAACATGATGTGTCCCTTCTCCATCATCTCTTGTTGAATCTTCAGTGGCAAGCATCTCAAAACAATATCCCCAATAACACCTATATCGAATATCACTGCAGTACCAATTAATTGGAGACACTTGCTTAACTGTAGTTACAGCTCAGAAGGCTCAAGCTAGTAGCAAAAGCAAAGGCCTATTCTTGAATGAAATTCTTTAAGTAAAATGAATGTGCCACTGAAAATGGAAAGACCACCTAGACAGAACATTGGTGTCATATTGAGGGTGGTCATAACCATTTCTATAAAAATACCTTACGTTATAATGTAGATATCCCAATTGAATATCTACAGCAACTAAAAACTGTTAGGAAACCTAAAAAAAATGACAAAAAATATTCAAAATTAACGTAGCAAAGTATAATAAGTCAGATTAACATATATTTAAAAATGACACAATCATCCTAATTGAATATCTGCAGCAGTTAAAAACAGTTACGAAAGTGAATGAAAAACAATGACAAATTAATTTAGATTCCACAACACAAATTATAATAAGTCAGACTAACATAGATTTAAAAACCTTCAAAATGACACAATCAAGTCAATAACAGTACAATTTTTGGAAATTTAGCCAACAATGATATATGTGGCTTTAGCATACATATGTAAATTTTCTGGTGTGTGTGTAACCACATAAAAAAATCTATTAAGTAGATAGCACCTGCACTTGAAACTACAACTTCAATAACCTGCAATGCATGTAAAGAAATGAATTATAAATCTTCTAAAAGAGCATAGACATTAACTATTTCAGCCTAACAACGTGAGCATAACAATAAGTCTCATTCAACTTGCTTGTCAAAGTTATCTTGAAAAAATTGTAGCATCACATTTGACTGAGAAACTTAGGTTTCTTTTGCCAAAATAGGGCCAAGCTCTTGACCGAAATAAGGTTCATAGACGCATACCAGCAGACCCGTTCTTTCAAGCTCTCCATCATCTCTCATGCAAATCAGGCTTCTTCCTGACAACTTTCTTTGCACTTCGATATATTTCCTCCGATGTTCCCCTTGGTTGTTCACCTCTGTCCCTCAACTACACAAAAAAGTACCATAAAGATTAGATCTTTAGAATTCCAATAACAAGAGCATGTAATTATTGGGTTTTTCCATAAAAGGAAAAACAGAGAAAAAGACAATATAGCATGTGAATGGATAATATGGTGGAAGGTTTTGAATAGGGAACTCCATTGAATTCTTTATGAGGAACAATTCTTTATGAGGAACGGGAAGGTGGTATTAAGGGTAATTGCAAAGGAGCCACTTAGAGCAGAACCGTGGTAGGTTTTTGAATATGTTGTTAACTAACACCTGACCAAAAACCCATTATGATGTCAAAAAATTAGACTCTTTGTCATGCTGTGATTCTTCTTCCAATCAATAAACATATTGCATCTATAATGAAGAAAACAGCAAGAAAATAAATTAACTTAACATAAAGAGAAGCTTCCTACCATTAGTGAACTCAGAATGACCTATGTAGAAAGGGCTACAATGAAGAAGGAAGAAATAGGTGGATGCTCGAACTGTTGCAAAGAAAGTGACAAGTAAGAAGGCAGACTTTGAAGTTGGTTTCAAACTCCAAAATATATACCTGCAAAATGTCTAAATCAGTACAAGGTACCGCTAAAACTACCTTAAGATGCAACCTATTAGTCAGCGTGAATTACAACCAATAAGTTATTGGTGAACTCAAATTCATAATCATTTAAAATAAATATGGACTTAATTGAAATCATATGATAACTTTTGTCATGTTGGTAGAGGGATGAACACGCAAATGGTATTCTCCTCTGATGGAGCTGAACATTAAGTAGGTAAAGAAGGACAGTAGGTAGGTAGGTCTTTGAACGGAGGACCTAGATCTCGTTGGAAACGACCTTATATCATCAGATTCACGCCACCGCAACCGATTTCTCAATCAAAGAATCATAACTAAAAACAAATTTGGTAAGCAAATCGATGGATAAAACGAACATTATAACATAATCGTAGAGATATACCTTTGAAGGCTCTGAATCTAACCATTTTTAGTAGCAGAAGCAACATCAATCAGATCTTGGAACATTTGAACGCCAAATCCTACAACATTAGAAACCATAAATATACAACCAATAATGAAATCGATTCAATAACATAAAGAGGAGCATATCTGTAAATAAAACAAAGCAAGAATAATGAATGATGGTGGTCGGATCGATGGTACCTGGGTAGGGGAAAAAACGGGTCTGTAAATAAGATAGGTTTTCGATTAACCAGCTATTTGTAACTCGATAATGGAAACCAAAAATCAAAACCCTAAAAACGATGTCTTTGGTAGGTGATAGAAACCGGATATCAAAACCCTAAAGACGGTTGAATCATACCTGTTACAGCTACGTACAAGAAACCAAAATGGTTGATATTGAAGATCATAGCGCGAGGAAGAAGACGATGCAGTTGCTTTCAGAGGCTTTGAGAGAGAGAGAGAGGAAGAGGGAAGACGGGAGAATCGATGGAAGATTTGAGTCAAGAAATAGTAGAGAGAGAGTTTGAGAAGTGAAAGGGGTTGCAGATCTGGTTTGTTTTCTCGATAGGAGATATGCAGAAGCCAGCGTGTGTATAAAGTTCATAAAGTCTGACACATAAATTCAAAATTCAAATTAATTTATTCCTGGCCGCCCAAATTTGAGAGTCTAAGAGTTTGTGCATAGAGCTCTTGTACATTATGCATATTTAGTTGTACGCGTCTTAAAATTAAGACACTTGACCAATATACATTATATAGTAGTATAGATAACCAGAAAAATCGACCCCACTGTAATTATAAGTTTAAGTTAAGTTACTTAATTAGAATAACAAATCTAATTATTTAAAGTTATTTTTAAATTTTTTTAAAGTAATTAGATTTTTTGAGATAACCCAAACCTATTGTTATAAATGAAAAGATTATCAATAATCATATATAAATGTTGTATATATTTAATTTAATGAATGCAAGCTAGGTTGTTTTTATATCGTATCTCACACACATGTGCTATTCCCGACATGTGCTATTCCCGGCATATGAGTCAATTATTTTGTAAAATTCCAAAGTTGTGAAACTCGCCATATATGATAGATGCTCCATCTTCTCAACGAGAATATGAGTCATAATTTTGGAATTTTATAAAATAGTTGTCTCTCATGCCTTAATTACCACATCCATATTAAGTGTTATTCAACTTGTGCGTCGATAACAATTAGACGTATTGTTATGGATGAAAGTTGATTAAGCGGATATGATAATCGTGGACGGTAGGGCCAGTGAACTATTTACAAATCAACAGGCAATTTTACAACCTCATCAACGTTTTGCGGAGATAAGTGTGGTGCATCGATTTCTTACTAGTGAAATTGCCTAACCTTATTAAGCAAAACATGTACATCACTCCCACGCCACACAACTATTAAACTCTATGATTAGCTGTTTTTATTTTTATTTTAGTTTAGAGTTAACAATATAACACCATTCTTTGAAATTTGAATTGTATGATATTTTATGTGCGTATAAATTGTCTCCCTGAATTGAAATCCTAAATTGAAATCAGTATTTTGAAATCCTAAAGCAACAACATTTGTACTATCCACTATTTAAATTTAGCCTTTTGATGTCGAAAATATAATTTTTATTCAAAATTCAAATTTTAATTTAAATTTTATATAATTTTAAAAAACGTACATGTTAAGAAATTTTGAATATAACGTTGCAACGCTCTCATTTAATATTAAATGCCCACATAATTTTATTTCAAATCGAGCCCGATTAAATTTGTATCAAAATGTTCGGTATAAATTTCATCCAACTCAGTTTTGAAAAAAAAAAATATGATGGCATTTAGATAAAAATAAGCACATCACAACGGTTAACCAGAATTTTATAAAACCTTGTATATTTAAAGTTATAAGTGAAAAACAATATATAAATAAAATTATTTGTATTGATTTTGTAAGGATTTGGGTCAGAAAATATTTAAAATATTCATAAACAATCATAACGATACTCTTGTTATGTTTTGGGAAATAATGGAGTACAATACCGAATACAAAACAATAGTAAATAAAGAAAATTCAAATTACAAAATCATAAATTTACTAATCAAGGTAAATCATCAAAGTGTTGAATCTTCAACTTGAATCTTGAGTCTTCAAGATCATCCTCGTCCATGGGTCTTGTGGCCTTGACTCTTCGTATTCAAGCACCACTCCAACACAATAGAAAAGACTAAACAGGTTAGCGGTGGTTGAGTATTGGGTTAGACTCGGTCCCTTAAGATAGATTGCAGGACTCCACGAACCCATCTGTCTTCCTGGATACAACAACTGAAATAGTAATTATATTGTCGGAGGTGTCTCGCACCCTAGATCCCACTGAATAGTTTTGCTGTATGAATTTTGGAAGGAAAAAAAAAGAAACTATGGTGAAATGAAAAACAGAGGATACACAATCTCTCGTTCATAAGAGTACTCATCTTATAATGGTTATTTGACTCTTTACCCTCTCATGAAGTATTAGAGTTTTCAAGTTTTTGTGTCTAAAAAAAATAAACCCAATGTTCTATTTATACTCACACTTTCATGACATAACATCTCAACAATAATGACTCAAAGCTCCATTTTAATTTATTTGAGTCAAAGCATCTATTTAATTCATAAAACATCAATTTAAATAGAAAGATAAAAATATTCATATTGATTTATGACATATTCTGTTTAGAATTAAACAAAGGAATGTAACAGATTTCTAAGTACGATGTAATGGTAACAACCACTTATTCCAACCACATAAAATTCAAGCATCGATATTGCATTCATCATAACTCAGTTTTGGACAATCGTTTGGTTTATTGTGAAACTCTCACATATTAGAACCCAAACTCGAAATTAATATATTATATAACACATATATAACTATAATTATTATTGTCCAAAATTAGTAAAAATTTTATTTTCAACAGATTTAATATTCAAATTTGAAAATTAAGAGTCAGGAGATTTTTTAGGTTCGGACGACCATTATTTAGACTCAAACAATCATACTCTATGTTCATCTGACCATACTATATGGTAAGGCAATATAGTTTAGGCTCCAACGATCGTACTTTAGGTTCGGATGACTATACTACAGGTTTAGACGACCATAAATAATGAATATCTTAAGAACACAAAGAAGTAAATTGGACATATTATTATAATTTTTATAAAATGGACAATTTAAAAAAAATTGCTGATCAAAAATGAAGTATTGACCGACGAGCTTTTTAGGGGCATGGATCAATGAGCTTTTTGAAAAATATGAGAGGATTCTATAAGATTTTGTCTAGTGTATATGGACACAATTTCTATTTTGAAAAATATGAAAGGATTCTATAAGATTTTGTCTAGTGAGTATGGACACAATTTCCACACAGTCTTTTTACAAATTATACATAAATCTAGTGTTTTTGTTGTTCAGATTTTATAACATGAACACAATTTCTACACGTTCTTTTTACAAATTATACATAAATCTAGTTTTTTATTGTTCACTAGTTTTTAATCCCCGTGTGTTACACGGGTTAATTTAAAATTTTGTGGTGATGTCAAGTTTCTTTTTTTATTAATTAAACTATGACCAAACTTTTTCATTATTATATAGTATAGAGTATAGATAGATGTAAATTAATATACTATATTATATATTAAATTAAGTAATTAAATAATTGGTTATTAAATATTTTAGAAGACAATAAATAAATAGTGGATATATATATCCAAAATTAGAAGATCCACTTGTAAATGTTTATTGGCGGGAAAAATTATTAAGGATGAATGTGGTGGTGCCACATGGCATATGGTGGTGCCAAAAACTTTTCTTTTATTATATATATATATAGATATATAGATATTTTATAATTATAATTTTTGAACTTATAAAAATATCAGCCCGTATATAAGTATATAAATCTAGCCTGATCGGCGAACCGATAAAAAGCGGTTTGCTTTGAGCTCCAAATATAGGTGAAAACTAAAAAGCAATTTAAACTTTTATTTATTTATTTTCTCCAATTATTTTATTATAATAATATTTATTTTGTTTTATTTATATTATTATTTTATCCTTTTATTTAATTTTTATTTATTATTCTTTTTATGAACGGTTAAAACACACTTATCTATATTACTCATAACCTACACCATTATTTTAAATTACATCACTTTCATATTTTAATCCTGAATTTGCATATCAGTTAGCTACAACCCAAGTGGCTGATTCAATATTCTTAAGTGAGATTTTTTGCTTTTCAAATACACGTATACATTAACTTTTATTTTTCTTTTTAACGACGACACATATGCAATAAACTATTATTTTTTTCCAATATTTTTTTTTTCAAAAAATATATTAAAAGGAAAGGAAATTATATGTAAGTTTTATTTATAACTTTATTTTTATGTGGAGCTTATGAGTTATGATCACTATAACTACCCGATCTAGCTCGAATCAATCCATATAGATCAAATAATCCTATATTTTTCCAACCTTATAAAAAAATTCTAGATCTGCTCCTACACAACATAATAGTTAAGAAATGAAAAGGGATTTATACACCACTAAAAGTAACATTTACCATATAAAACATAAAATGAAAAAGGTACATGATTTAAAATGGCATGTCATGACATTGCTTATTAAAAAGATTAGATGAATACCAACTAGGATTCCTATTTCTTTCTGTATACTCATACAATGTATAATCTACGTGAACTGAATATTAGTCTTATCTATATTGTTTCAAGTGATAAAGGGTGATGAAAAAATAATTAAAATCCTTTTAAGAAACATGCCACAAGGGACTACAAGGAAAAACAACAAGTAGTGACCGCTAAGTGTAATATAGAAGCAAGAATGAGGATCGAAATCGATTCAAAACAAGTAATCTGCAATGATGTGCTGCTGCCAACCTGACCGGCGTTTATAACCTCACTTCTGCCACCACTTGAGTTGGAAGACACGTTTACAGACGATGAACCTAACAACATGATCTTAACAACTGTCAAAACATATATAGTTATTTGATTATATGGGTATGATTACTCACAATCATATAATAATTTTCAAAATGCAGGTCCAAACACCCAATAATTTTTTGAATAATGACCAAGATAATATCCGTTCGCAATAGTGTGCAAAGAACAGTCAAACAGTGAAGAGAACTTACAGTCATAATCCGACCATCCAATCCGTTGACCACCCAAATCATAAACAATAATCTTGTCTTTAAGAACAAGGTCTGCATCACCAAGTATAAACAAAGATTAAAAGGTGAAAAATGGCTTAGAAATTCAAAAGGATAATCAGTTTCTATAACTATACCTCCTAAAATAGTAATTTCACTTGATTGAAAGCCAATGCACCACACCTCAGCCCCACCCTACAAACACATTATTTTTGTTCAAATAAATGACTAAAGATTACAGTCAATAAGAAAAAAAGATAACTTATTCTAGGTAATTAACATAATTCCATATAATATACATACCACAGAATTCTGCTGAACAAGGTAGTCCTGAGGTCGTAGATGCATTGATGCGCCTCCCGCAAAGTTCAAGCTTACAGGCGGGAATATCTCAGAGACGCTGAAAATAACATACAAATCTAATTAATATGTTAATGACAACAGTATCTTGCTAGGTTGCTGAATACAGTTGTAGATTATTTTGTAACACGTTAAAACTGATTATATTAGTGGCCACATTAACTGATCTATTGGTTAAATGATCATAGTTAACATCTAAGAATTAGTGAGTATGGAAGAAAAACCTTGAGGTGATTATATAACACTGATTCTTATTTGACAAAAGTGGCTGCACAGACTGTGAAACCGACTGTGTGATCTGCAGAAACAAAACTGATACCAACATTACGGAAAAGAAAAGACGATAATGAAGGTGAAAAGAAAGGATTTTTGTATACAAAAACTAACAATACAAGTATTTTCCAACCACTTACTATCAAATATCAACCCATAAAGAAGGGAGTTTCACAAAACAAAATAGACATTTTGACTTTTGGCCTAGAGTACTTAGTTACTTACAGCATCCACAAAGGGTTTAAAAGCATCTTGAACAAGGTATGCCAGAGTTGTTCCTGAATCAATTATGGTTCCCCCTTGGTTGTCTGATATTGCAAAAGTTGATGGGTCAATGGACAATGTTTGACCATTCACAGAAATACTCTGCAAATTTATATTATAATGTGGCCTGAAAACAAAAATCACCTTTAGCAGTGTTATTATACATGATTCTTTACAGATGGTTTTTAGTTCAACTCAAAGTAAACATAACATGCGAACTGACAACTATTTGACCCGTTTTACTTTTAACAACAATTTTTTATTTGACCCGTTTGGAACAAAACCCAACTCAAATCTACTCATCCATAGTCAAAAGTCAAAACTACATCTTCTAATATAATTACAAAAGCATAAGTTTAATTTTTAATCGAGATGAAACTTACTGCGATTGGACAAGTGGAGTGTAGACCATATTTGGCTCGATAATTTGACCAATGACCAAAATACCCCCACCCCTATCACTTCCAATAAGACAATGAGAGAAAGCATCAGCAGCTATTCCTTGTGAAGAAAGTTGTGAAATAACTGACAAACCATTTTGACCAAACCCAAAGATCCCATTAACAGCTGTATCAGATTTAGTCAAATCCCCAATCTGAGATGTGCTACACCTGTTGCATAAATCAATAAAATAGTAAATTAACAACAGTTCTATTCTATTTCTATTCTTCTACTAATACAAGATTATAAAAAGGCCTTGACTTGCTAACAACTAACCCAAATACAACATTAGCCGAAGAACTTAAAGACTTGGAATCAATACCAATTGTGTCCAAATGCATTACATCAGATACATAATGACCTGCAGTCCCACTACCATCTCCATACTGGAATCTGTAACTGCACAGGCTGTTTGAACAGCCCGAATCAGACGTTTGGGCCCCTTTAGAACACCATCGGTCCGAACAACTGATTGATGAACTTGTTGATGAGCTTGATGGGTCATACAAGTCCATAGGAATCTGTTTCAACAGAAATACATTTATATACAATACACATCTAGCAGTCTTTATTTATTTCATAACATTTTGTTCAATTTAAAATTTACAAGAATCAAGAAGCATACTTGGAGACCGCTTGATGTCGGGCAGCCGGTGCAGGAGGTGCAACTGACCCATAACACATCACTTCCTGTGTCGATTTGTACATAATAATCCTTTGGAGGGGATCCTAATTGGACTTTTGTATAATAAAGCCTATAAAGATGATTAAATTTGAAAAAAGAAAGAATTTAAATTAAATGAATGAATAAAACAAAATCAAGGAAGTTAAACTGTTAAAGCTGTTAAATTACCCAACACGATAAGGGTCGTAAGTTCCATCCACAGGGAAATCAACAACACCTCCTGAAGAAGAAGAAGAAGACTGTAATATCCTACCATGCCTTAAACTATCTCTGTTTCTGAGTTGACTCAGTTCAGTTCGATGGTTCGCCGGAAAAGCTCTCTCCAGCGTCAGAATCGACGGGAACTCACAGAGAACAACCGCCGTCTGGGACAGCACGAATACGACGGCGCAGGTCAGTGTCAAAGTCACCGGATTTCCGGCATGAAATGAAACCGACATTCCTTAGCTTTTGTTCTTTATTTTCCCCCGTGTATAAAGATTCGGACCTTCTGGTTGTACGATTTGAGGGGAAGTTGAGCAGGATAGAAGTGCAGAAATCAAGGGGGTTGTAATCGGTTGTTGATTTTGGAGATAGATACAGAGAAATGTATGTATATATATAGAGAGAGAGAGTCATCTTAATTATCATGTCAGTTAAATACTAAAATATTAGTTTTGTTTCGTTTACTTTCACGTATAAAAAAGAAAAAAAAGAAACAATTTACAATTTATGCCCTCAACTATGGTTTACCTTACATCTTTAGAGCAAAATATAATATTAACTACTTAGATAAACCTAATTTCGTGTCTGAAACTCGGCCATATTTGCACCCGAACTCGCATACACGCGCGGACGGTCGATGTACATAGCACCACGAGCCGTCTTTATGAGTTTTGATTTGGTGTGCAAGGTCAACAATTGATTTGTAAAGGGCAATGAACCAATTGATATCATTCATTGTTGCTTATTAGTGGACCACGTGGTGCGGTATGATAAGTGGTTACGCCTCAATGGATGTTGATCAAGGAAACCTCATCAATGGTTTTCTATGAGTTCAGGAGATCTGGTCATCCATGGATAGTGATTGGTGGCGTTCCAGTTGATGTTGCGTTGAAAGGATCACATGTTCCAAACGACGAACTAAATCAGTTTAATTAGCATTTAATATAACTTAATCATGAGTTTGATGATCGTATTTTATAAAACTAAGATACTATGAGAGGATAGACACACACATGACAGAAAAGCACGTTCTGAAATTTCTTAAAAAGTTAATATAATCTAGAGAACATAAAGAGCTCTCAACTATTTCAATAATATCCTGGTGCAATGTTAGACGCAATAGGTTTTCTCCAATGGTAAGGTTTGTTGTTGTAAACGAGTTTTTTTTTTCTTAGACTTGAACTTTGTTTTAAGAGAACTTTATCAAACACGATCATCAGCTTTCTGCTTATGTCCCTTCTTTGTTTCTTGTTTATTTTAATCAGAATCAATGTTGTAATTTCCTTTCATCGTAGACTTTTTTCCATAATTTGAATAATAGTTTTATTTATAAATTTGAGAAAATTTATTCTTGTAATTTTTCATAAAACTTTGACTCCGTTTGACTTTATTAGTTTTTATAAGTGATTCTAAATCAAAGTAGGTAACCTAATCCAATTAACATGAGTAAATTATAGAAGTAAACTAGTTTAATGATCGTCACAAATACATATAGAAGTAAAACTCAAGAAGAGGGTTTAATTATCGAATATCTTGGCTTATTTCTAATAAACTTCTTTCAAAGTATGTTTATGTATTTGTAACTTGTTTTTATCTTTAAACAACTCAGTTTAAATATCCACTATTACATTCATTTTTGTTTTAGCTTGTTATATATAATTTTTTTTAAGTAGAATAGAAAAGAATGATTTAAGAAAAGCAAAAGAAATCTGGCGAAAGATCCATATCAAAATCCGAGTCCCTTAAAACAATTGCTAAAAATGAATGTACGACCATGATAACTCTAAACCCAAAGTTTACTTTTGAAAAACTTGAAGATCAAAGAAGCTTTGAAGGAATTCTAGAGAGAATAGAGAGAAATAGTATAGAGAATAAGAAATATGTAAATTTCTTGGTGTGTTAAACATCAACCCTCTATTTATAGACTATAGTGAAATTGGCTCAAGTAAAACACCTAAACATTTAAATCATGGTCAAAATTTACGTTAAACGTATAATGTAAATTCAATTTAACTTGACTAAAATTGTTGTTAATTTGAACTTGAATTAAAGTGGTAAAAAAATGCGTAACATCCCACATTACTGTTTTCACCACTTGTAGAAGGGACGTGCGTGTTAGCCTGTCTGTAGTCGCGCCAAGAACGCAGGTAACTCAGACATGTGCCACGCCATGTCAGATTCGCGCCACGGAGGCACACAAGTCACGCATACTCGCGCAACTGCACTGATATCCGCGAGCCGTCACGTAGGCGTGGATGAGTCTACGCCGACCAACCACTGGTCCGCAGCTCGCGTACGCAATAACATCATACCCCAACTGCGCTCGTAACTTAGAAGGACCCACGATGCGAGCGTGCAAGTGCAAAGTGCGTCATTAAAGCGCCACATTTCATCATCGCCCAAGCTACTATGCAGTAGTGTGAAAAATTACAGGTTGGGGGTGTTGCACATCTCTTGTAGTCTAAGGGATGTCTTCTATAGTCCTGCTTAAGGAAACAATTTTGGGTAAAGTCCCTTACTTGAATACCACTTCAAGTTTCATCCCACAATCAATGTGGGATGAGTTTCATTTTATATTTTTAAAACCTAAACTTTGAGCATCGATATCTCATTCATACAAGTTTTGTTTTGGGCGAGATTTGGTGCGTTGGAAAGCACTCACAACGTATTACACAGACCCAGAAAGTAAAGTTGCATTAACCTAAGTTACATGCAATTTATTTCTGTCAAAAATTGATAAAAAGGGTCATTTTCATACTTAGTGGAAAACTCATATGTCACTAATTTTCTAAAGAAAAATAATTCCTTTAAATTTTTAATTTTTCTTGGTATGAGTAAGAGGTTACCATCATTCCTTTACACAATTGACTCGTGCAATAATTCGATACATAGGATAATATATCATATGTGTATTTATAATCATATATAACAAAATATATAACAAAACTTTGTATCATACATTAATTAATTGTTCTATCGTTTCATTACTATCTATATCCACTTTTAAGGTATTTAATTTACAATAAATCTTCATCTTCATCTTCATACTCTAATAAATAATTATAACTCTTGACACGTGTCATTACTAGATTCATCCTCACAAATCTAGCCTCTAATAATTTTTTTTATTGGAAATTATATCATATTTTATAATCATGATATATTTTTATTTATTTATATTTATGGAATTATGATAATTATATATTCATTTACATCATATTTTTATTTAAAATTGTTTTTTTAAACTATTATTGTTTTAATAAATATTTAAAAAACTTATAAAATACCAATATACACTTACTTATCAATAGACGTTTATGTTGCATTTTTCAAATATATAAGTAGAGACATCTTCTAAATATTTTTTTTTGATAAAGAGGGTAAAGTCACTAATACCATATTATATATGAATTATAACTTTAGCTTTTTATTTAATGTAATATAATACGTTATTCCGGTAATAAGAATGCTATGCATTATTATCAATTATATATTTTTTAATGATTCAACCCGTATAACATACGGGTTCTATCCTAGTAATAAATAAATAAATATATATATATACAACATTTTTTTTTATTTTTTATTACTATTTTTAACATAAAAAACAACATAATAGTAAAAGATAATATAAAAGTGGAGCTCACCAACAAATTCTCTTTAATAAAGATGTGTATTTTAAACAACTTAATATGGATATCAATGTGCATGATTTGATGAATGTTACTTAAAATAGATTTAAATTCATCAAACTTTATTGCTTTTTAAAAAGATTTACATACTCAAATGGTTTGGAAGATATTTTTAAGGAAATTAAGAAGTGCACGATGCAAAGTGCCCATTTTGTGTTGCAAAACTTTAGCTTTATTTGGTGGATTGTCTTTTGGGAAAACATGCTATTTATTCTTTGATAGTGTTGTTTGTCAAATAGCAATAGTTTAAAAAAGAAACCAGGTTTTCGACCAAAATATACATGCACACTAAATCTAGTTAATTCATAACCAATAAAAATAACATAAAAGAACTCTAATCATCCAATTACATGATTTCTAAACATTTTTTCTTATTATTTAAAAAAATTTTGTAATAAAATTACCTCCTCTAGTTTAGATAGTTTATCCTTAAGGAAACATCATGATGATTAAAATCTTAGTCTCACTAACACTGTGTTTCCGAGTTTACTTAATGAGGGAAAAGAAGGAAAACAGAAGGAAATGTAAAAATATTTGTGTTCCTGAGTTTCATTTAAGGAGAGAGAGGGAAGGAAACAAAAAAAAATACTTTGTTCCCGAGTTTCACTTAAGAAGGGAAATAGAGGAAATTTGAGGGAAAGTTAGACAATTTTGTATATTGTTTTTATTTCTTTCCGATTTGGGAGGATTTGGAAAAAAATAAATCACTCATCTTCTCTTTCTTTCTCTTCTTTTCCTTTCTCTTCCTTTCATCTCATTTATTTTATTTTCTTTCGTTATGTAAACTCGAAAACACAACGTAAGAGTTTGAATCCTGTAAAATACGGATATTATGTATTTATCCTAAAAGTAAAAGTATAGGAATTGCTGTTAAAGAAAACAAAATTACATGTGTCTAAATGTGTTATGATAGAACTAGCAATGTGTTCTCCGTGTTCATGTGCAATTATTGGATAGAAAAGTTGCTAAAACGAGACAAAAACACAGAAAACAAATAACTTAAACGTACTTGCAAAAAAGTTGAAAACTTTATTTATCAAGGGGTTTTCATGTTTATCAAATTAAAGAAGAAAAGTTGCTAAAACGAGACAAAAGTTAAAGTAACTAAAGTTTATTAAGTGAGAGTAGAGAATTAAAAGATTTTTATTATACATATGATTTACCTATTAACAATTTAAAGTGTGTTGCTACATCTTTTTTGTAGCTTTTATAGCTCTATGTACTATCTTCTTTTACGACATTTGTGATTTTGTGTACAACTTTCGTAGCTTATTGTACAATGCGATTACCTTTGTAGTTCTACTTTCCCGCGACCATTGATGGATTATGTTATGGATTGAAACCATTGCAAGGTATGAGACTTGTCCAATATTGAAGGAATGAACAACTGATGTGAGGTTTATAGGTCAAATGGACTCTGTCACCTATCAGATTAGTCTTTTGGGTTAAGTTCTCATGTTTGGTCTGTAACAATAGTATTAGAGCCAAACTCGTAGTGGTGGCCTAGAGGAAGCTAGTCGTGAGTCGTGACCAACGTTGTTGTGACCAACGAGAACTCCGAGTGGTGGCTCACGGAGTGGTGGCCTGAGAAACCAGTCATGACCAATGTGAGTGTGACCAACGAGGACGCTGGCTCTTAAAGATGGGCGATTTTGTTGGATTGAAACCATTGTAATATATGAGACTTGTCCCACATTGGTTGTATGGGCAACTGATGTGGGGTTTATAGGTCAAATGTGCTCTCTCAACCATCAAACCATCAGACTAATCTTTTAGGTTAAGTTTTCTTGTTAGGTTTGTAACATACTCTCGCCTTCCTCCTGGTGCTCTTGAATCTTTCTAGGTTAAGTTTTCTTGTTAGGTTTGTAACATACTCTCGCCTTCCTCCTGGTGCTCTTGAATCTTCCTCCTCTCCTATCATGATTTCCCTCGGTAACCATAAATGACAACAATGAACACAAACTAAAAAAAAACATGGTGGAGTTGAACTCCCTTTAATATAACTTTAAGTTCTTGTTTCTATTAACGATTTACATGTATGTAATCTATAACATTTTCATATATATCACTCAAATTGTGTATGATTGTATAAGTGTATCATTACATGTATATAATTCACTTCTAAATTATATTATTTCAGCATTTCCTATTATACAAGAGTCTCTCATTATTTTTAGCGTTGTCATGTGCATTTACAATTTATTTTATTAACATATATGTAAATGGTTACAGAGATGTTTACGAGTGTGAAATATAAATGTTTAATTGGATAAATATTGTTGAGCTTTCAAAACCGTAGATTCACGAGTGAAAGCTGGAAATTCTAATTAGTGTAACAGGGTGTCTGTGTGAGAATCGGCAGAGCATCTTCGAGATTTGTAACATGACGTTCTAAAGTTATAGTTCAGGCAATCGTCGCTAACATGCACGAACACATCCTAACTCACGTCATTATGGTATGATGGCGTCTACCATGTGGGTGGTGTGGCTTTCATACGACAACATTTTACCTCGATCATCATAACTTATGTCCTGATCATTCCATCTCGGGGATATTTCACTCAATGATAATCAAGTTTTTTAAAGTGTTTTTAGTGGGGAATTGCATATATACCCATACTTTGAAATAAAATTGCATATTTTTCCAAAACACAAGTCTTAATGCATAATATACAGTGTCCTTTAAGCATGATTTCAGGATATATGCAATTTCTTAAATTTAGAGGGGGAGATATGTAAATGCTCCGTCTACTAAAGTCATTCAAAGTTATTATGACACTAACGAGTACTTTCCACTTGACCTAAAAAAATCAGTAACCTTACCAAGAGTCGGACCCTTAGGACTACCGGTCTTTTAATAGACCATAAACTAAAGGTTATCTGATCACCGAAGGAGAGTCAACCCAATCATGTCTTTTATCGTTATTGTTATATTTCTACAATTTTTTACCTTATTTACTTCTTATGCAACTAAACTAACATTTTGACTCAAACTAGACAATGACCGACATCCGGTATTAAAAGCTTCTATATCCTTGGATCGATGGATATACTTTCATGAGAAACTATTTTTTTAAACAGCTAAATTCATTAGCACACCAGAAAACTCATTAGCAAGAAGCTAAAGGTCCTCGAAACCACAAACAAGCCGATTACATAATCCAGAAATCACACCATTTAATGACCATGTTACATATATTTTCAAACCAAAGGTTACACCAAGATTTAACATCATTGACCACCTTACAAACCGATGGTGTCGCGCCATTGAAAACCACATTCTTTCTCTCCCGCCATATGCACCAGATCGTCGAGAGCGTCACAACATGAACCATATCCTTTCCCCTCTCACAAATGTTGCTCTTTAAATAGACCCACAACATATTATCCACCAAGAAAGCAAAAGGCATGAGAATGTTACACCAAACAGCCACCCCCAGCCCACTGCCATGGAACCCGCAACCTGAAAAGATGTGGGTGACAGATTCCAAGCTCTCGAGACAAAGCTTACAAAGCTTAGACGGAACCTGGATACCACGCCGAATGAAAGCATCCGCAGTAGCAATTTGGTTCCTTTGAGCTCACCGAAACTAATAAGTTAAAGATTCCAAGAGAAACTTAGGGCGCGTTTAGTTGTGAAAAACACCATCTATTTTTCATAAATATTTTTTCAAGAAAAAATGGATAACAGAAAACTTGATCAAGTTATTAAATTCCAGAAAAGTTTTCAAGAAAATAGAAAACATTGTTATCTACTTTTTACATTGAAATTAGAAAACTACATTTTATTGTTTTTCAAATTTTATATTTTCAGTTTTGTAGTTTTCTAATATAGAAAATTGAAATTCTATCTTTCAATTTTAAATATATTTTTAAACTTTTTTTACGTATTTTCTAAAGATGAGAAAACCATTTCATTTTCTAAAAAGTAAAAAAAAGTAACTAGAAAACATTTTCTACCACCTAATGGTTTGTGTTTTTATTAAATTAAATAAACTTGCTTCATTAAATATATTAAAAAGTTAGTTTATTAATCGTAAAAAGAAAACATGAAACTCGGCATCTAGTATTCACAGAAGTGACATAGAAGTCAAGGTCAATCACCAGACATACCCCTCCCTTCCTTCTGTGTGCTCAAACCGAATCATGATCTCACATCCTCCCACGCCTCTTTAACTAAACCCTCCCCCTCTGATCTTCTGCACTTGCACAGATTAGGATTGATTGATTGATTGTTCGTTCACAAATGGGGTTTCAGTTCCATCTACTGCTCGATTTCAGATCCCCGATTTGAGATGCATCCAGGCAGTTTTTCAGCACCGCCATTTGCTCTGATTCCACTTGCTTTGAATCACGGGAATTTGACCCCCGAGGGTTTCGAGATTTCTAGGTTTTTCTTCTTAGGTTCGCTTCTCTTATCTCCCGGAGGAGGAGCCAGCAGCGGCGACGCTGATTCTGCTGCTGCTATGGATTTTTCAAAAGTCGGTGAGAAGTTTCTCAGTTCTGTCCGTTCCGCCAGATCTCTCGGCTTCCTTCCTTCCACTTCCGATCGTCCCGAGGTAATCGGAACCTCACACTTCTCGTTCGATCAAAATCATCTCCGTTTTCACTTGTTCGATGCTACTGCTATGTTAATTGCTTTTAGTCCAATGGAATTAGCTCACTGTCACAGATCATGATCTCATTCTCCACTGAAAATCTATTGATGTTTATCTGTTTGTCTACTCTTATAACTAAAATATATGCCTCTCTTATGCAACTCCTGTAACTTGGATAGATTGTTTTATGCCCCATTTTGGTATAACGATATTGTTTCGATACTAATTAGGTTTTATTCTGTACCTTATTGATATTCAGGAGATAAGGGGATTGGGCATTGGTAGCTTATAATAAGAACCGTTTATAGTTTGTTAAGGTAACTTGCTGAAGTGGTTTTAACAACCTCTTCTGTAAGCTGGGCTCCACAAATGAGAAATCTTACTAAGTGCTCAAAGGCTATGTAGAAAGGGTTTATATTGGGGTATAAAATTGACTCAAAGTCAAAGTTTATTGAACTTATATAACTTTCTCATGGTTATTCAAGCAAAGAGAATGCAACATTTCTTTGAAATGTGTATATGAAATGTATTACAGGTTCCAGAGCGTGCTGCAGCTGCAGCAACTATAGCTCGTGCACTTGCATCAATCCCTCCGCATCAAAGGCAGAATATCTCTTCAAGCTCTGAAGAGCTTAGTTCTATATATGGAAGTGTGCCTTCTCATCAAGTGCTGGAAGAACTGGAGGAAGAATTCTATGAAGAGGTTTGACATCTGTGGGATTTGCAACTTTACATTTCAGAACTGTGAAATGCACCTGCTGTACCATGTTTTCAGTGATACTAAATGATGCTAAATTCCATATAATTGTTACTTCAACATAAATAGCTATGCATGTGAGCAGTTTTATTATTCCGTGTTATATTTTGCTGCAATTGCTAAAAGTTGCTGGATTTCTCTGCTTAGGAGTTTGATCCTGTTCGACACACCTTAGAAAATCTTCCATCTGAAGAAAGTGATCTTGCTTATTTTGAGGGGAAGGTAATTAGATCCATTTTGCTTCACAGGATTGGGGTTTGATTCAGATGCAAATATATTTTGTACTTTGTGTGTGTTCAGATTAAATAAAAATGTTTACCATATTAATTTTGATTCATTGTTTACAGGCTGCTCTTAGATTATTACAACTGGATAAAGTAACAGAAAATTTGTCACAGCAAGTGATGGAGCACCACGAAGTAATGGGTAAGACCAATGCTATTATTTTTTGAATTTGTATGTCCTTTATTTCTTTGTTCTTGTGGTTGAATGTGTATCTTTAGCAGTTGATTTTTAGATGGTGATGGAACATTAACATTTATTATGTTTAGTGAAAGGAATGGATTTGGTAGGCGAGCTGGAGAAAGATTTGAATGTTGCAAATGTCATTTGCATGGTACGTATGTGCTGTTGTTTGTGTTTATCTGCTTATGCATGCTTTTGCTGAATCATAACCCAAAAGCTAGCTAGAAGTAGTCAAGCTATATAAATACAAAATTATGATTAAGGCAGGCCATTACTCATGTATATTTTGCACAGAATGGACGAAGACACCTCACTTCTTCAAGGAACGAGGTATCAAGGGACCTTATTGTTAACACAAGTTCTAAAAGGAAACAAACTCTTCTGGTATTCCTCATCCTCCGGGACCCTTTACAATGTTACCTTTTATTTCCTTTTTTCGGGATTAATTAGCATGCATGTGTTCTGGATACATAATATAAGCACATAAAGTGTGAGGAAATTAATTTTGGATTTGTCGCTATGAGTTTAAGGCGGGTTTGGTTTTCTGTGTGGGAAGGTCTATAATTGGCCAATTGGGTGATGCGATATTTTATTTTAATTGCCTTCCACCCACTGTGACAGTGTGACTTATTAAAACCACTGTAGGGACGTAATTTGCATCTCACAGAAAATCTATAATAAACTCGCAGGACATTCTTCAAATTTTAGCAGCTCTCCGGCGTGCAAAGGACATGCAATTAGAACTTGAAACACACGTCAATGAAGAAAATTTCTTTAAGGTGCACTTTTTTCTAGGATCATTTTTATGCCATTTAATTTAACCAATTTTTGAGTCTTCTGTTTTACACTGGACTTCTTGACTGTACAGGCATTCCAGGTCCTATCTGAGTATCTTCAACTTCTGGATAGCTTATCAGATCTTTTGGCTATACAGGAAATGAGTCGTGGTGTGGAGGTAAGAAATTCATTGCCAGCTGGCAGTATTCTTTACTGTTACCTTCAACTGTTTGTTGTTACATTGCAGATTTGGCTAGGCAGAACCCTCCAGAGGCTGGATTCACTTTTATTGGGAGTGTGCCAAAATTTTAATGAAACAAGCTTTTTGACTGTGAGTATGTTGACCTATTAAGTAGTTCTATTACTTCTTTGATAACCAGTTCAGTAATAATTTGTACTTGATCTCTATGATTTTTATGATCTCTTATTTTGTTAAATATAAAACTTGTTGCTACCCTTGCAGGTGGTAGATGCTTATGCATTGATTGGTGATGTTTCTGGTCTTGCTGAAAAGATACAGAGCTTCTTTATGCAGGAGGTTATATCTGGAACTCATGAAGTCCTTAAGAGCATTGTGCTAGAGGTATGTTTCTGTCACCTATGTTATATTTTTATTGACATGTATTACAAATGACATCATATTGAGTTATAAGTCGGTCCCATATTTTTTATGGCTATAGTTATTTATCCCTTTTTTGATATTATTTGACTAAATTAAATTTGGCAGGATCTGGAAGCAGCTGAAATTCAAAGTACCAGGTGCAATATTCGTGTATTTTCATAAACTATTTGTCCTACCTAAAATCCCCTTCAATTGTTATTAATTGCATTTATCTTATATCTCAGACTTACATACAGTGATCTTTGCACTCGAATACCTGAATCCGAGTTTAGAAAGTGTTTATTGGCAACTCTCTCTGTCCTCTTTAACTTAATGTGCTCATATTACTCAATTATGAGTTTCCATTCAGAGTATAAGGTTCGATTCGTATTTTCTGTCATTTTATGGATTCTTCTGAAGTTATAAAATCTCAACCCTTCACTACAACCGGTTCTTCATTATCTTTGTCAGGTTTCAATGGGTCGATTATCACAGGAGGTGCAGAAACAAGGCGATGAAACAGGTTCTTCAAAAGATGTTCAGCAAGCTGATGAGAGTGAAACCAACAGTTTTCTCCCTGATGATCAATTTCTTTCAGAGTCAAGGGATGATGGCACTGGAGCTTCAAGCAGTGGGTCCCCATGGTTTCAGCTGAGAAATGATGCCACAATATTTGTTTCACAAACCTTACAAAGAGGTCGAAAGAATCTTTGGCAACTTACAACAAGCCGCGTGTCAGTATTGCTCTCTTCTGCTGCTGTTTCTTCTACTAGCATTCATCAGTTTTTAAAAATATATGAAGATCTCAATATCTTCATCTTGGCTGGTGAGGCATTTTGTGGGGTTGAAGCAGTTGACTTTAGACAGAAAGTCAAATCTATTTGTGAAAATTATTTTCTTGCTTTTCACAAACAAAATATACATGTGAGTTAGCTTACAGAGTGTTTTTGTTTTCATACTAATAACCCATTAAATCATATATCATTGTAGCCCATTAATATTAATAATGAATGAATAAGAAAATATCTCGTTTTGCAGGCTTTGAAAATGGTTATGGAAAAAGAGAGTTGGTTCATGATGCCACCAGATACAATTCAGGCAGTGAGTTTTGCAGGCCTTGTTGGTGATGGAGCTGCATTATTAAGTCAAACTGCTGGGTCCCACAAGTTATCTGACTCGGCAAAAACTAGCACTAAGCAAGGTGGGTTCTCCTATTGGGTTAGAGATGGAAATCCATTTTCTACAAAGTGTGATTTAAAGGAATGTTGACAGTACAACTAATGAAAAAATCAATGGGGTATCACATAATGGTGATGCAAGTCGTAATAATAATGGACATGCGAATATTTCGGATGATGAAAATGAAGATCTTTTGGCTGACTTTATTGATGAAGACAGTCAACTACCAAGCCGTATTGTTAAGCCGAAACATATAATAAACCACTCTTTACCTTGGAGTACTGAAGATATGACAGCTCACACAGGATCATCGATCTGTGTGCTAAGGTGAATTATTTCTCGTAACTCCTTAATACTAAGTGGCTTTGAGTGTACTGAACCGAATTTTACTTGTATGCAAATTAGGCTGATGGATAAATATGCAAGGCTAATGCAAAAGTTAGAGATAATTAATGTTGAGTTTTTTAAGGTACGCCCCTATTGCTGTAGTTTTTTTTCATGGTTTGCTGCTTTTGTCTATGTTATTTGCTCATTCCATCTTATTTGGCTTTTTACTTTTATGTTTGCAGGGGATATGCCAGTTATTTGGAATCTTTTTTCATTTTGTTTTTGAAAACTTTGGCCATCAGAACAATACTTTTAATGGAAAAGCGAACAACGATGTTGATAGTTGTGAGCTCCTTTGACCCCCCCTTTATTTGTGGTCCTCTTTAGTTCCCATTCTTCATCTCTTCTCTGTCCCCAAGTTTGATGTATACATTTCCTTTGTTTGGCACTCAGATCGACTGAAAACAGCTTTATCCAAAATACTGCAAGATTGCAATCAGTGGATAAAGACCTCATCTTCATCAGAACCTTACTCTTCTCCTTTAAACATGTCATATTCTCATATGGAAATCACACCCACTAGTCCACCCAGTCATATGCTCAGCACATCTTTCGGCCTCAAGGTAAATCAACTGCTTCTTGTTTTATTGCTGGATTTTTCTGCAAGATTGCAATTATATCTGTTTACTGATATAACCAAAATTACTTTGCTGGTTGTGGTGATGCTGCAGGAAAGATGTGCAGGAGCTGATACCATATCTCTTGTTGCTCGATTATTGTATAAATCTAAGGCTCATCTTCAATCCATACTAATGACGAATAATGCAGCAATTGTTGAAGAATTTTATTTGCATTTGGTATGCTTTTGTATTTCTGTAAAATATAAGTAATATATTGATTTTTGTTTGATGACCTAATTAAAATGCTTACACTGAATTTTTTCTTCCAAAAAGCAGTGAAAATCTAAAATAAGATGGAAGTTAATCAGCTACATTATGATGTTTTCGAAACTAAAAAAATCAGTTGTCAAACATTATTCTCTCTATAGTTTTTTTTGTTTTTTTTTTTTTTTTTTTTGTGTAAATGTGTATGAAAAACATTAAATAGGATTAATTCACACTTTTGATCTTTCATTATAGATTATTTATTTTGATAGGTGGATTCGGTGCCAGATCTCACAGAGCAAATACATAGGACGACTGCAAAGTTACTTTTTCATATTAGTGGGTAAAATATGACATATACATCTTCCATTCATTTTCCTTGTATCTTCTATTTTACTTAGTAGATCAACTTGAAGGCATTTTTGCTTTTTCATGAGACAAACTTGATCATATGCTCCTCAAAAGATATATGCACTTAGTTTTTTGTATGTCATGTGCTTCAATTTGAATTATGTCAGGTATGCTGATCGAATTGCTAATGCTAAATGGGAAGTTAAAGAGCTTGGAATGGAACATAACGGGTAACCATCTTTTTCACTAACCTCTTTAGACACATTCGTTATTTTTCCTGATTTCACTTGGGTCAAAATTGGTATAAAGTCGAAGTTGACAAAACTATTCTTGGAAGGACTAATTAATTGTGGTTAATAGGTATGTTGACCTGTTATTGGGGGAATTTAAGCATTATAAAACGAGACTAGCTCATGGAGGTATTCGGACTGAGGTATACCTGGCACCTAAATCTTCTCTTCTATACGTGTTTTGAGTTTTTTGACCATTAGTCAAATTTCTAAAATATCCCTTTGTGAATAATAATCAAAACACTGTCAAATATACTATACTGTTACTAGTTTTCTAAAAGGTAAATTTCTACTCGAAATGAAGCGAAATGCTACACTTATTCTGGGACACGAAAACAACTACCATTTTCATAAAAGGGAAATAAAATCATTTGTTCATATATTATTGTAATACAGGTTCAAGATCTCTTAATAGAATATGGACTTGAAAATATTTCTGAAATTCTCGTTGAAGGACTCTCGAGAGTGAAACGGTGCTCTGATGAGGGTAGAGCCCTAATGTTATTGGATCTTCAGGTTTTTATTTTTTTAACAAAAACTATTATTTCATCAATTAAAGCTTCTGCATATTCTTTTTAGCACGCTACAAGGTTATTTTTATTATTTTTTTAATTTTCTCTTTTAACAAAATTTCAGGTTTTGATGAATGGCCTTCAGCATTTTGTCAGCATTAATGTTAAGCCGAAATTACAAACTGTTGAAACTTTTATCAAGGTATTACAACATTCACCTTTAAAATCTAATCTGTTGGTTCATTTTATGAAATTTCATGCAACGAATCTCTATTACAGGCATATTATCTTCCAGAAACCGAGTATGTACATTGGTCTCGAGCTCACCCGGTAACTTTTTCCGACCCAATGCCTTGATCTGCTTCACCATTGAGTTTTAATCCACTTTAATCTTGGTAATCATGTAACATTCTTATAATGACTCTTTACCATGATGACGCAGGAATACACAAAAAGCCAAATGGTTGGGCTTATTAACCTTGTGGCTACAATGAAAGGATGGAAAAGGAAAAACAGATTGGAAGTGTTGGAAAAGATAGAAGCCCGCTAGCCCAGTCATGTAATTAGGTTTTAGATGGCCCATTTTATGATCTGGTGATCTGTTATACGTGTAAATCGAAGCCCATAAGTCAAAGGTGGTAATATAGTAATAGCTACCCTTTAAAGGGCTTGGTGAATTGTGATTTTATCATGTTTATATGTTCAAAGTGTACATTTTATTACATTTGACTTACTGATTACTATAACATTTTGAGTGGAAATAAGTAATGTAACAAATCAATATTCTTGAACAAGTGTTTTTTTCAGTCTTAAGTGATTAGAATGTTTACACCTTTCATGCTGACGTGGTGAATGTTTTTCTACTGTGTTGATATGGCTTTTATACCACAAAAAACACCTAGATTTTCTATTTTTCTATGATAAATTATTACATTTCAACTTTGTAAATTTTGAATCCACAACTTTTTCATATGATTTTATTATGGTTATCAAATGTTTTTTAAGAGTTACATTGTAATTAGAAACATTTAGTAGTGACTATCTTTTACAACAGTTTTGTTTAGTTCACTCGGTTTAGTGTAGTTAAGTAGTAATCAAACATATTTTCTAACTAAAAAGAATCACTTTAGTAGAACAAAAAATAGATGTAATATATTTTCAAAGACTTTTATTCATATGGTTGGACAGAAATTGTATCTTGTCTAATCACATATGTTCAAACATGTTAACTGGCCTGACAGTGACAGTGTTACTGTTAGTCAAACTAGTTTGCATTCTGGTTTCGTGTTAAACTACCATTCTGTTTTTCTTCAAATTTCCAACCACCAAGTACCAAACCAACCTCTAGCGTGATGGTCATAAATTAATATCTCCTAAATTAAATTAAATTAAAAGGGGATGGTTTTTCATTTTTGGTTAGTAGATAAGAATGTGAATGAGTCCTATTTTTAAAACTTAAACTAATCTACCAAACGCTTCTAATGGTCTAGTAATCTGAATTAGTAAGTTTTAAGATCATCATCTATAAATTCTTTTACGCAATATATACCATCTTACAGATCTTTTAATGTTTCTAAATCATCATTTACTATAATATTTATTTCTTGTAATCTATTAAATATTTTAATAACTAATTTAGTTTTTAATATCATATTAGTAAATTTAAAAAATATTTTATTTAGTATATTTAAATATTGTATATTATGTTTAAAAACATAGAAAATTAAACATAGAAAGACAATAAAGAATGCTGCATAATTAAACATTACAATAAATTGAACAATACACCCTCTTCGGATTGTTGTTTCATTGATGGATTTCAGGTTATTGTTTGAATCGTATAATATGTATAATATGAACACAACCCATATACTTATTTGTGTGAAAGATATCGACACCAACTTGAAAACATTTAAAATTTGTGTTATAAATTAGTATATCTTTCTAACAAGTTTATATATTCATAATAATAATATGAGTTTTAACTCATTGGCGAATAATAATACGAGTTTCAAAGTTGGCGGACAATAATACCAATTAATGAGGTGGGTGTCAATAATGAAATGCCGTTAGTTGAACCCTAACGGTGTTACAAATTTGCTGACGTGGCACTCAATGAGTTTCAAACTCTTTTTGTAACACCGTTAGGGTTCAACTAACGGCATTTCATTATTGACACCCACCTCATTAATTGATATTATTGTCCGCCAACTTTGAAACTCGTATTATTATTCGCCAATGAGTTAAAACTCATATTATTAAAATCCAATTTTCCTTCATAATAAGAGTGTCTTCAACGCAACGATCATGTGGGAGGGGCAACCTAGGTGGCACTGACATGTGGAGAGGCAACGTTGGAGTGGTGGTACCATATGGGTGGGGCGTCTTTTGCACATTGGTTATTCTTGGCTTTTATTTAAGTTCTTTTATCACCAAGTCTACTATTTAAGTATTATAAAGTGGGTTGTATGTGAAAATGATAAGTATGATAGTGTTGACAGTAAAATGAGCTTGTGGAAAGAATGTGCGACTCTAAGAACCCGATGTGACATTTTGTATGATGTTTTAACGTCATTGCTATTGTATTTGTGTTTTCTTTACTATATTTCTTTATTATAATTTTTTTAATGTCGTTGCAGAGTCATTTTGTATTTGCGTTTTCTTTAGGATACTTTTTTTTTTAATATCGTAACATGATCATTTTGTATGTGCGTTACATTGCACTTTAGCAATACAAACCCGCCCATATAATATCTAGTTTTGATACAGAGTGAAATTATAGAACATATAATATGAAAATAGTGGCTTTTCAACCTATGATGACAACATGTCCTCGTCATAGTTGTCGTTGCTAAAGAGTCATGCGTATAGATCATTGAAGTCGTCGCCATAGGTGAACCTATACCGACGACATGGCAACCCAAACCGCACTCAAAACGATCTAGAAATTAAGACGCTTGATTGCAAGGATGATTAGTTATCTAATCATATAACTGACCGTGAAATTGAATTAAAAACTGATTGTTAGTATCCAATGATATTAAAAGTGGAAGGTTTTGTGTTTAAGTCCCACCTGTGACAAAAAATTAAACGGGGGGTCCATGTTGGGTCAGGGGGTTTTCACATCTATGGTGAGTTTCCTCCTAATGGGAAATGAAAATGATCAGATGGGTGGGTAATGCCCCGGTGGTCAGTGATCCAAATTTGTCATTAAAAAAAAAGTTATCACCTATTCTCCCAATGTGAGTTAAGATCTATTTACATACAAGATACTTAAACAGTTAAACAACAAACAAACGCATAATCTATGTTGTATCTTGTCGCCATTAAACTCTCACCCACTGCTCGATTAAAATGAACACTTTAATATATAAAACCTTCAAGAATATGTTTAAATTCCAATATATCATCAATAACTAGAAAATTTCCAATGAGACTACATATGTGCTCTATCTTAAAACCTTCTCTCTTATTAACTCTAGTCATTATTCATTTTCTTCTTTCCCTTTTTACCGTCTATCTTGCTGGGGACCGAGTTATGTCGCCCACCATATCCAATGATACACATGGTTGATCCACCGGTACCTAAAAGTAACAATATGTCATAAGATTCATAAACGTAAGTTTAAACATGTCGTTATAACGTTCTAAAACATAATATTAAACAAGTGAACCTTTATGAAATTTCAAAAAATTACTTTTAAAAGATGAAGGTGATGTGGAGGTAGAATTTTGGTACTTACAAAATGACCGGCTTTAAGGATCCAATAAAAATGAAAATTTTTGTAGGACTTTTTGAACGCTTTTGTTTCCTTGTTATCTCCACAATACATGGGAGTTCTATCCATGTCCAAGAATGTCGTTAGCCCTTTCCACCTTTGTCAAAAATAAAACACATATCATATAAGGGCAATAAAGTAATTTAACAATATATTAAACTTATATCTCTAAAGTTCCTAAAACTAATGTTTTTTTCATTTTCATTCTCATTCCTATTTATATCTTCATGCACATATGTTAAGTTATTAATCATTGTTCTCTCTTTCAATCTTATTTTTTTAATTAATCATCTTTTTAATTTGCACATATTCCTTTAGTTTATTTATTTTTGCAACAATTTTTGCTAATTACTTTTCTTCATGATATGTAAAAAAGAGAAAAAGAGAAGTGAATTTACTTGAGCTTCTCAACCCATGCTTCAGCTCCCTTTGTTGAACATATGAGATCAGTCTACAAACCAACCAACCAACCAGAATTTAAAATCACAGTTACAGTGCCTTTAATTACACAAGTGTGCCAATAGTAGTTTAGCATTGTGTAGTAAGAGTGTTTCTCCCCAAGTGGTTGAGGGTTCTAGTCCTATGATGAACATTGATGTAGATTTAGGAGTATGTTCACGGTCTGGTTTTGACGGTTTTTAGACCAAAACCGGAGCCAAACCGTTTATAACAGTTTTTTATAATAAAAAACCAAAACTGAATCGTTACTAACGGTTTGGTTTCGCACTTTGGAATTTTTTCAAAACATAGAAAATAATAGAACATGTTTAGTTCTTACATTACTTTCCAAAACAAATATAGAAATAGATAATGTTCAAAACAAATACATAAATTTTCCAAGCTATCCGGGAAAATTAGAAAAAAGAAAATATACTATATAATTCATACCTTTTTAATGTTTCACATTTTCTTTGAAAATGTTAGAACAATAGTAAAACTCTCGGGTTTAAAGAATTCACACTTTTTAGTTTATATATATACGGTCTGGTCTGGTTTTTTACGACCGGTTTTTGGTATAAGTAGTAAACCAAACCGTTCATTGCGGCGTAAATTTTTTTAAACCGACTGACCGATAGTTTAGGAAAAAACGACCGCAAAATAAACCGATGACCGGTTTTGACGGTTTAGCAGTTTGAAACCGAATCATAAACACCCCTACTACCAAGGATGACTTCTATGTACTACTCTTAAATTCTAAAAAAAATAAATATTATAAAGAAAGAAAGAATCTTACTTGACCATTATACACTGTCACATGAACTCCAGCATTCAAAAGTTGATCAACCTATATTAAAAATGATGTTAATGAAAACCAAATCACAAACTAATAAAATAGCCATTAATTCTTTAAAACTCACCTCGTTAATCCTCGGTGTCATGAAATCGCCGGATAGGTGCTCGAAAACAAGATCCGACTGCCCTCCCCATCTGCAAAAACCAAATGCGGATAAAAACCATATTTTTTTCTGTTGTTGGGAAAGTAACAGAAAAAGGCCAAAGACTAACATAACATCTTTTGGAATCTTTAATTTCTTTTTTACTACACCATTCATTATAGGATCTAAATCATCAATTAATCCAGGTAAGATCCTCAAAGAATCAAGATTTCTCGAGTATCTGTTCATCGAAGTTTTTCTTGATATCTCACTTGTTGTCAATGACCCTGAATCACTCCCGGAATCTTGCATAAAGTTGTAGAAATCCTATGATGAAACAAAATTATTTAGTTTCTACAAAAACTAAATTAAAATAAACTAGAAAAAAACATGAAAAGGAGCATACAATATTGTTACTGCTGTTCATTATCACTTCTTCAAGAACACCCCATGTTTTAGTGGCCTCTTTCATTTGTCCATTTGCCATTTGTTGCTTTATGTTTTCAACTAGTCTGTTTCCTGAAATGGGTTTGTCAGATGAAAGAAAAACTAGTCCAATCATGAGCTTAAAAACACACACAACACCATAATTCACACAGTGGATGAACCATAAATCAACCTTTCTGATGTCTTTACACCACTGTTGTCTATCCTTGAAAGATCTTTGAGTAGAGGAGCCCATGAAGCCTATCAATTTCACTCCAAATTTTCAATTTCAAGAATGTATACATAAAAAGAATTTAAAAAAAAATAAAATAAACTTTACTCACCACAAAATCAACAGGTGACATCCAACTATTTCCCAATGCAATTCCTACATACCCACATAAAAATGTTTCAAAGTTTATAAAAAATTTGAAGTTTTTAGATTTAATGGCATTTCATACATCAAGATTTCAATTTCGAAATCTATACCTCCAAGTATAAGATTTAATTTCCCAGCCTTAATCGCTCTGAGAGCTGATAATCCAAGAGTTACAGCATATTTACCACCATAAGATTCTGCCACAATATAAAGAGGGCTTTTCTGTAGAGTTTTATTTCTGTTGAATATTTTAGTTAACAATGTAGTTAAATCCTTAGCAGCTTCTTCATCAGTTTTCACCAATAACTCTTTATCCTCCACAAAACTGTATCCAGTCCCAACTGGATTATCCTAATTTCCCACAAAATTGTCAGATAAATAAGATTAAATCCAAGGAAAAAAGTTCAATATTTTACATCCAATGATAAATCTAGTAAATTTACTACAAATTTCATACCACAAATAACAGATCTGCCTTTTTGAGCCATGTGGAGTTTCTTTTTTTCAAGGAAGCATCCAATGGCCCCACCTCTGCAAAGTTTCCAATTCCAACCCCTGATCCACCCTGCATTTCATTGAGCAAAAATAGTTATAATTTATAAAAGCATCTTTAACCTTTTTGGTAAAAAAAAAAATGAGTTCTATAATTTATTAAAGTATATAAAACAAGAAGCACTTACTGGTCCACCTTGTAACCAAAGTATAATTGGCCATGGCTTTTTTGGATCTTGAATTCTGTATGGACTTTTGTAATACCACCAAAACATGTGCGCCTCTGTTTACAAGAAATTCAATTTCAATCCCTAAAATTAAAATCCAATCTTGAAAGGTGCAGTCTTTCGTTTCTTGATTAAGAAAGGAACGAATCCCCATTGAAGATAAAAAGTAAAATTCTTGGAAAAATAATAAAAAAAGATAGTTGAATCTTACTGGGTCTGACTTCAACGTAGCCCCAATGCTCTGTTCCATCTTGGGTGCGAGTAGCAATGGCTAATCCTCCATGAATATGTGGAAGAACAATGCATATTACAGCAGTAAGGAGTAAAGCAGCAAAATTGGGATTTTTCATTTTGCAGGAAAGATGAAAACCTGAGAAAATGACAGTAATTTGAGGAGATAATCAAAGGTATTTAATATTTATATGCACAGAGAAAAGAATTATTGATCATGGATGGGCGTGGTTTTCTAGGGTTACAACTGAATCCCAAAAAAATGTGGGATGATTCTTGACCTGCTGACAACAAGGTAACTTACAATGAATTATTTCTTACAATTTGTTAATTTAACTGTTTATTTTACAATAAATTTGCAATGAAATTGTTTCTTACAATTTGTTAAATTATTATTATTATATATATTTTTCTCACGGGTCTTTTGCTTAGTGATATTAGTGATAACCCGATGACCTTTTTTTAATCCACAATTTTATTCACGGCCTAGCAAGAAGCTAGACCCAAACAAAAGGAACGAGATGATCTAGTGACTTCTTTTAGGAGCGGTCATCGGTTCGAGTCTTGACGCTTGCGATCTATAGGGGATTTTTTAGTGTGACATGAAACGTCAAATAATCGAGGATGGTTGAAATCTCATCACAGAAAGACTAATTTTTTTTTGTTGTTTAAATTGTTTATTTTTCAATAAATATTATAGGGATACAAAAGTGTATAAAAATGTCTATTTCAAGTGATTGAATGTTAAGTATTATAGCGGACACAGATTTTTAAGTATGGTCGGATAATGTGTGAGGTAGGAGTTCTAAAAGAATACTTGTAAGCGAATAATATTATAATGGAAATATTGTTTTCATTTTTCTTTTTGGTGCAAATATATATAAAACTTCATTTTTAGAAGTTTTTTAAAAAGTTTAGAGTCAACAATAAATACACAAATGGACAAAAGGAGAGTATTTTCTGAAGTTTTAACCGGTTTGTTGGTTTAAAGTTTTAACAAGTCCTTGTCACATGGCAAGAATAAGTCACATGCTACATCCGGATTTTCTCTAAATGATTTTATAAAATAAGAGAAAAACATAATTTGAGAAGTAGATCCATGTGAGATCGTGTGAACTAGTCACAAGTAAACCAATTGAGGCTGTCATTATTGATTTTTTTATTTTAAGTTTGAAAATTTTCAAATTATAACTAGAATTGTATATTAAAAAAATTCGTGGTATGATATATTTATGAGACGAAAATTCCAATAAACAATGTGACTGTGGGTCAGTTCAATTTGGTTATGAAACAAAACTATATCTAATATTGGAAGTTTTCAAAGGGTTAGTTAAGTTGTAAACCTCTCGATCAATGGGAGACTAAAAAAACATTGTTAAAAAATGTTCAAGGTTCAAATTCTTGTGTAAGGTAGAAGTGTGTTGTACTTGTATTGAAAAATAAGAGAAGTTTAGATGCCTTTATTTGACAAGATAATAAGGTGTCTTTGAGATTTTGGGTGTCCGATGTAAATTTAAAAAATATGCCTTTATGTATAATTTTTTTTTATAAATCGACGATAATTGTTATAAAATGTGCCTCATCCCATATCATTTATTGGATTTGTATATTTTTTCTTCACATAATTGCTCATTTAGTTAATTTAAATATGAGTTCGAACTTAAAAAATAAAAATAAATGTCAAATGACATATGATATATAAAGAATTTTTTTTTCTTATGCCCCTCTAAAATACATGTCCTGTACGGTCGCTTACCCTGCACACCCTCAAAAACATCCCTGCACACTCTCAAAGACATTTCTGCAAGATATTAACATGCTTTTATGTATGTAAATGATGAATTTAACTGATAAATGATAACAAAGAGCATTTGGTCCAATGGTATGGGGGTGTTGGTTAGAGTTTAGGGACCTTGAGGTTCTCAAGTTCAAACCTGACTCAAGGGTTTTTTCCTAAGTGATGGGTTTCTTCCTTGATGGTGTTACTGGGTAAGCCAAGTCTAGAGTGTCAAATCCAGTATGGGCTGTTGCAATCCCTATCAGGAAGACACACTCGGGTATTAGAGATTTGGGAGTAGTTCTAAACGCCGTTCAAATGTGATGTAAAATGCTAATACAACTAATTGACTAAATGATTGTATAGCATGCTTTGCTTTTTTATAAGCCACTTGTTGGGGAATTTTGGAAATTAGTGGAGTAAATCACCGGATATAATTTGAAGTCGTGAATCGCTTTCAGATCAAAACAATTTGGCGTGTACCCAAATTTCTTGATCGGATAAAACCACATACGATTTAAAGTTTGTGTATGGATTCGAGTTTTCTGTGTAATGCGTTTGATCAGAATGAATATGTAAACTGGGTTCGGGAGCGTATTAGATAACTGCATAGGTCCTTGTTTTAATAATGGCATTTTTGGACCGAAATTAAATTATGATGAATTTTCAATGAAGCAATTTGTCTCTTGGACCTCGTTTTTCTGTCCAGCCAGGGGCTTTGCCTCTTGGACCCCGCTTCTCTCGGAGGCGCTGCCTCCTAACCCCCGTTAGTCCCGATGAACCTCAAACAAGCGTGCACTCTTGTTTGAAAGTCATACACAACCTTAGATTATACTAAAATATCCAACACCACTAATGTCATGAGGTTCTTATGTAAAGTCGCAAAGTGTGAGAAAAGTAAAAGGCAAGTCTCTAAAGTGTCAATGAACATAAACATTATAAAAGATATGGTACTTTATTATGATTACTATTTTAAAAGGATACGGTAGCTAGTAGTAGTATTATGTCATTGACAAATAGGTTTTTAACCCTTGACCTCTGGTATAGAAACACGCAAAAATACAACATTCGTGTTAATAGGCACTTGTATTTAAGCTAGTAGACAACAATTAACCATCTATTTGATGTAAGAATTAAGAAGATTTTAAAAGTGAAATGTTAGCTTAAAAATTAGTTATAAGGGTAAGCACTTTAAGCATTAGGGTGGAGGAGTAGGACAGACCCATCATTGGGCAATGGGCGTTACGGTTAGATGATTACATGTTTTTATATGTAGTCTATTTATATTTTTTTTGAACGGCAAATATCCGGATACCCAGGGGTCTTATCATGGCAAATGATCTTGCTCATGACACGTTGCGACTAGGGCTGGGCAAATACGGAAACCCGACCCGAACTAATGAATTCCGACCCGACCCGATTCCTGATTTTTACCAAATTTATGGACCGAATACCGAACATAAGGATTTTATCGGGTATCGGTATTGGGCTATGTCGGTTTGATCGGGATTTCAATCACACCCGAGACCGACAAAGATGAATGAAGTGAAGAAGAAATTTAGACATTTCTAATCAATTAAGGGTCATAGATTGCTTGATTCACAGGTACTGAAGAAGATCCATTTGATTTGATGAAATTATATTTGAACATCTATCATTTTCTCGTTGCTGTGTTTATCTTTGACAAATAATATGTTTATCTTTGACATCTATCACCATTTGACGATGATGGGCCAAAATCACTCCAATAACTTCATAAACCCGAATTCAACAACCATTAATAGCAAATCGCAGAAGCTAAATTCGATGGCGGCAATGAGAGAGATGATATTTACTTATTTTGTATAGCAGCGAAGCAACCGTTAAGCCACCAAAAAGCGACGGATTGTGAAGATACCGAGAGACCAGCATAGTGTGGGGCGAGGCGGTGGAGAGAGAGGATTAATGTGAGGGAGTTCCTAGTTGAAGTGAAAAAAATGATACGAAGACCTGCAAATAAAAGATAATGGAGATAATGGGTCTACTGGGCTTTCAATTTGAAAAAGAAAAATAAGTGAAATTATTAATCTCGGGTCGGTCGGTAATTTTCGGTAAATCTCGGTCCATACCCGAGACCGAGACCGAGACCGAAATTCACTGAAAATGGGAACCGACATATATAAGATGTATGCTTTTTCGGTTCGGTAATCGGGATTTATCGGGTCGGGTTATCGGGATTTCTCGGGTACCCAAAATTTTGCTCACCCCTAGTTGCGACCACAGTTTATGCAAGTAACTAACTGGGACTCTGTGTGTTGCATATCTATCTGAGAGGAAAACCACCGTCCAAAGGCCCACTGTGGTAAAACCTCTGACTCACCTCTATAAGGTTTTTCGTAGTGGGAGGTGGTGATGGCGCTATGGCGCCCCCTATAGCGCCCCACCGTAGTGGGGATAGCGCCCATGGCGCCGGAAAGTGAGAGAGGGGGAGGCGTGATGCTGGTAACGCCCAAGCCCCATTTCTCCTAACATGGCGCCCCGGGGGGTGGGAGAGGGGCGTTATAGGGGCGTTATGGGCTCCATGGCGCCTCCATGGAGCCCCACTACGGATAGCCTAATATTCTATATTTGTTGTGTCGGATTGGATTTGAACCCTTAACCTCCACAGTAAAAGGTAAAGGGATATCCAATCCACCAAATGAAAGGGAATTGTATTCTATTTATACAGGAAGCTATACAGGAAGCTGTTCGTGAAAATATATAAAAACAAGATTACAATACAGAAATTGAGATCCAATTACATATTTGAAGTAAGAATAGCAAGACATGATGAGTCGGTGGTTAGGGATTTGTGTTCAAACACGGGTCCATCTAAAACTAACTTTGGGTTTTCTAAGAGAACTCATTTCTTTTCTAGAGTTCATTTATTTTCTAGAATATGATAGCCAAAACATATCGCATTGCTCGAAGAGGACTCTAGCATCCGAAGTTATACCTTAAAAGAAAGTAGAAGAAAGAAGTTGTAATTCTCACCAACTGTTTTTGTAATGACGTGTGTTTCGAAGACTTGGAAGAACCCACATAAAAACCTTGAAAAGGTTATGCATTTACCCACATAAATTTGATATAAACCAACATTTTTGGTTAACACTATGGTTTCCTTTCTCATTTGAATTCACACTATCAATTGCTATCTGACCTTGACCTGAAGAAGTACAAACAAACTGCAGCAGGATTAGAAACAAATCTTCCATGTAAAGTAAAAGCTCAATCCATATGTTGATAGTAAAGTTCCTAACTTTGTAGCAGTAGTAATTCGTAACTAAATTCTCCTCAAATCAAATCAAACATCATTACAGAACTATTATATATCCAATGCCCAGCTAAATCAAGATCCAATCTCTCATTATTCCCCTACCCGAAATCCCCAAATCCTAATGACATTAAAGACTACGTATGGGTTTTATGCCACTGAATTAATAGCAGCTAGGAAAGAAAGAAAAAAGTTAAGATCATGAAAAGACATCAAAGGCTATACTTTGACCTTTGCTACATCCAATAAATCATTATAACATTTCCAGCATAAAAAATGCTAATAAAGTTAAGGTCCACAATTAGGAGGAGAAATACCAACGCTTACAAACTTATCAGTGGAATCAGATCAAAGCTCACTTTCAGGGTTCGAAAACAAGATGTGGACGAGTTTGTAAACATGAGCGGATGCATCGTAACCGGATCCATGCCTGATAAAATACTCTCAATCAGAGAGTGCGAAAGAGGGAAGAGGAACTCCACAGCTCCTGTGTGGTTAGATTGATCAAGAAGATGAAATGGATCCCAAGATCTCTTCCAATGGCCTCATGCATAATGCCTTTATAGATTTGTTAACAAATATCCTGCACAATAACATCCTAACTCCAACAATATAGAATCTCTTGGAAAGATCTCAAACTAATAATACACAATAAAGATACATTGGCATAATTGTTGATGATTTCACTTATGATCAAGATTAAACCTCCAAAGGAGTTCATATAAACACATGAATCAACCTTAAAAGAAACATAATCTGATATTATTGGTTCAACCAAAAAAGGGTGGTAATATTTCTTTCTTTTTGCAATCATATAAGCAAAGAATCAGGTAAAAAATACTCACTTTTTTAAGAGCTTGTGCGCAGATTCACCGAGTCCAAAATTAGCACTTTATATTTTTTAATAAAAAATATAAATTGCATACAAAACATACCATTCAAATTTAATTATCTTATGTTTGCGTTCAATTGATTGCACGTGATCTCGTACAGTACACAGGTTACAAACCCTCTAATAAAACAACGAGACTATAACAAGAACTCACCATGAATGAAAGAAATCATCATCCCTTCATTCAAACAACATATAACAACAGAAGTACAGAACCTACTGCCTCGAATCTTTGCTCAATAAATACTTCTTGAGAACATCCATAACCGACCCAAAATCCGCCTTCACATTCACCGGCGGATTAGCCAATCTGCAAGCCATTTCAGGGATCGCCTTCGAGTGATAATCAATCTTCGACTGCGTAAACTTCAGCCCATGAGCAGTACTCACCACAACCGTCCGGTCAGTAGGACGAATCACACCACTGTTTCTAAGTTTAGCCAATGCCGATAACGCAACACCAGTATGCGGACAAATGAACATCCCGGTGGCATCAGCCTGAGCCATTGCATCCATCAGTTCTTCCTCGGTAGCCTCCTCAACAATCCCGTTTGAATTCTTGAGCGCGTACACAGCCCTATCGATAGAAACCGGATCACCAATCTGTATAGCAGATGCAAAAGTGGTTTTCGCCTTCACTGGACTGAAATCAGACCACCCTGATTTGAAATGAAGGTAAAGCGGATTCGCATTTGCAGCTTGAGCACAAACGAGCCTGGGAATCCGATCGACTAGCCCCAACTCCTTACACATATGAAACCCTTTATAAAACGCGTAAATGTTCCCCAAATTCCCACCGGGAACGATCACCCAATCCGGCACTTCCCAATCAAACTGCTGCAAGATTTCAATTGCAGCAGTCTTCTGCCCTTCTAACCTCAAACTGTTCAAAGAATTCGCCAAATAAATCGGTAACTCAGCCGTTACCTCCCTAACCAACTGCATACACCCATCGAAATCAGTATCAAGACTCAACACAAACGCCCCGTTCGCAATCGGCTGCACCAATTGGGCCATCGAAATCTTGTTAGCAGGCAAAAACACAATGCTAGGGATACCAGCAGAGGCACAGTAAGCCGATAATGCGGCTGATGTGTCACCGGTGGATGCGCAGCCCACTCCGACCACCGGGCGGTTCATTTTACGCAAACGGTTCACCTGACTAACTAAAACAGTCATACCTAAATCTTTAAAACTACCAGTATGACTAATCCCACAGTGTTTTACCCACAAATCATTCATGCCTAGATACTGTTTGCCAAAACGCTCAGCCCAAAACATGTTAGAGTTACCTTCAAACGCGCTGATGATGTCATCGGAATCAATCTCCGGCAGCACCCACTCCTTTTTGGACCAGACACCGGATCCGTACGGCCACGTGGTTTTCCCGATTCGTGAATCGAAAAGCGACTTCCAGTAGCTTCCGTCGAATTCCTTTAGGGCTTCGATGTCGTGCTGGACGTCGAGTAGGCCGCCGGAGCGGGATCGGTAGACGATTTCGTCGAGGGAGTAGGATTCGGTGCAGGAGGGATCGGCATTGAAGGGGACGTATTTGGCGGAGAAATTGTTGTGGTGGGAGGAGGCGCGGCGGTGGGCTTCTTGGCGGATGTTTTCGTCGGCGGGGCGGCGGTGTTTGGTTGTGTTTGCTTCGATTGGTTTGTCGGATGAGATAGTGGCTTTGATGGGGAGGAATTTGGGGGAGTTGTTGAGGGGTCTAGGGTTTGGTTGATGTGGGGTGAGTGAGAAAGGTGAAGAAGAACGGAGGAGAGAGGCCGCCATTGGAGATTTGGGTGTTCAGGATCTGGAAGATGGAGATGGATTTGGTACGACACGAAATGTAAATTGGATATAAATTGTCAGATTTACATTTGCGGCGACTCTAACTCTCTAAGCCAACTTGTGCTTTTGGGCCTAATGGATCGGTTTCACTTGGACCATCTAGAAATGGATAATGCTTTTGGGCCTAATGGAACGGGGCTACTTCCTTCTTCTACAAACCCAGCCACGGGCCCACGACTACCTCATCTTCCCCAACGGCCAAACTGAAATACAGAATCGCAGCAGCGCCTAAACCATCACCAAATCTTGTTCGTTCCTAACCCTAAACGGAATCGCAGCAGCACCTACTTCGTCCCCAAAAAAATCTCCTCTACTCACAATCAAACCCCAAATTTTATAGAATCACCGATTTTTTCATCAGATATATATAGGGGTAAATATTAATTTTCTCTCTCTACTCTAATCATAACCAAACCCCAAATTTTAAGGTTTTCACTCATATAGTTTTTTGAGGCACGGACAATGAACAAAGTAATTTTGGTTAAATTATTCTTATTTTTAATTTTGGCCAGTTCGGTTTTAGGGCTTGTTTGGATTGCTTATTTAAGTGGATAAGTGTTTTTTTTTGTTTGTTAAAAGTGCTTATTGGCTTATGACTTTTAAAAAACGTAGTTTAAAAAAAAGCGTTTGGATTTGCTTATTTAAGTTGATAAGCGCTTTTATATGCAAAATGATTAAAAAAGATTGAGTATAAGTTAAAATAAGGATACTATGTTAATTCAAAAAAAACTATAAACAGTTATAAAAAGTCAAAAACTTGATTTATTTAAAACCAACTTATTAGGTTTTTTTTTTTAATTTATTAGTTTTTAAAAACCTAATAATAAGCTGTTTTGAAAAACAATCTCTTATAACTTAGCTTTTTAGGGCATTCACAATAATATTCTTATAACACATCTTATCCTTAAAATTTATGGAAAATATAAGAAATATCTATTTCTTGTCCTACATTAACATCTTTATAATAAAACCTTATCCTCAAATTTTAAGGGATAATTATAAGGGATTGGTAAATATACCAATCCATTACATAAATATGGTATTTTTAAGGATAAAGAATGTGATGTGGGGTGTGTTAAAAAATCTTAAAATTTTATGATTAAATATGTTTTATTGGTAAATTATAAAGATAAAGATAAACAAGCTTTTCTGAATACTAAGTGTAAGATTTTATTATATGTTTTATATGTTTAGAGGATACCAAGTGTAAAATTTTATATGTTTATATGTTTAGAGGATACCAAGTGTAAGATTTTATTATAGATGGGTTGGTGTGTTAACCGTAAAAAAATTATTTAGTTTCGCTTTATCATAATTCGCACATCAAGGATAAACCATTAAACCCCGATATCGTCGAAAGGAGATATTACCATCCGACAAACAAACCCTATAACATCGTCGCTTCTCCGGCCAGACCACTGAGATTCGGACCGCTATAAGCTTAGCCTCTCTTCCCTCCATCACTCGCGTTTTCTCGGCGCTCTTTTTCTGCAACACTCGCTTTCTAAACTCATCTACCACATCGCAAAAGCGTTGCTCACCAATTCAATGGTTGCCGCCTGAAGTTCTGTTTCTAACCGGTTCAGAGGTATAATTTCGCACTTCCATTCAATTACTTCTAGATTCAAGTATTTTGGGACTTTAATTGATGTTTTTGGCTCATGTAATCATGAATTTCCAAGTTTAATTTTGGTGTGTTAAATGCTTCTGCACACCAAGTGTTCGATATTTTGCCTCTGAGAATTTTCTTATGTTGTCTCCAAGCTTTAGCTTTAGATCCTGGAATCCACAATATGTAACAATATTTTCTTTTGGTTTTCTTGTTAGGATGCTTATGTTCAGGTATTACGCTCCACCGGATTTCGTTGGAAGATTGCCAGTCCTTGAGTTCCCAAAGAAAGTTAGCAACTTTGTGGTAAGCCTCAATTGTATTTATAACTTACTTTGGTATTGAATCGAAGGGAGTGCATGGAATTTGGGTGTTCCTTTCATATTGATTACTTTTGTTGTCAATCATAAATCATTTAAACTACACAAGTGATATTACTTTAGTTCTGGTGAACTAAGTAATGAGTGTTCCTTAGGTGTCTCAGATGTTCTGAATTTTCTATGAATACAAGTAGATATTTTACTTGGGCGGTGATGAAAATATTGATAATTGAGATGGTGCTTTGCTAATTGTTATCATTAGTCGATGCTATCATTGTGGAACCTGAGTTATATGATGTAAGATCTTTCTAGTTGATCTTAAGCCATTTTCATGGAATCTACTCTTAATATGGTTATACTTCACACTAAGCAAACTAAGTCCCTACCTTTCTTTATCATTTTTTTCCTTCCTAAAATGGTGAGTCATCTTCTCTCCTAGAACTCTATGGAATGCCTGATTTGAGAACATGTATTCAAGCATACCTATAAATTGACAAGATGCTGGGAAGTTTTTGTCACATTCCTTGTGGAGTTGCAGAATGGCATGTTTTTAGTGAACATTATTTTGAAGAATACGAACTAGACTTGCATAGTTCCACTATCATTAGGCATTGGCAGGCCCTAGTAGGACTCTATACTACGGTTGACAATAGAAGTCATGAAGATTGAAATGTTTACCTTGATTATGCTTTTATTCAGAAAAGTAAAATGATTACGTATTTCAATGTTATCTAAACTATTAGGCTACGTGTAGTGGTGTGATGGTTTTGTAGGATTAATCTTGATGGGTCGGGTTTTGCAAGTCGGGTCAAACAAAATGGATACGGGTCACCAGAGGTTTTAGATTAAGTCACATGTTCTAATGAGTCATGGTAGTTAGTTAGAGTCAAAGTAGTGGGTTAGTGGTTCCTAAACTTTAGCTGCAAGTTTATTTTTCCTTACTTAATGTACTGTAAGTATGAATGAAATTACACAGAACTTGAAGCAGTAAATCCTTTTGTTGTTTACGTGAGTTTTTAGGGGCCTGATATCCAACATTTGGTATCAGAGCACCCAGGTTAAACAAGCTGTTTTGAGAGTCGGTTTCAAGAAATGGAGCAGCTCTTAGGCTGTAGGGCAGACTAAGGTGCATGGAAGCAAAGGAGTTAATTGCAGACTGTGATTAACAAAAGAGAAAGTCAGAAGCAAGTAGCAAGAGGCTGGTTAGTTTGAGATCAGCAGAAAGAAAAGACTGGTTTAGTTGTGACCAGTAGAAATAAGCAAGGTGAAGTGACCGATTCCAGATCGGTAAAGAAAGACCGGCTGCTTACAGCAGCAAGTGAAGACCGTCGCCGGAGAAGACGACCGTGACCGAAGAACCGGCGAAAAGAAGACCGCGGCTGGAACTAAGTTCTGGCTGAGACCGAAGAAGACCGTTAAGCACGAAAGAAAGACCGTAGAAGAGACCGAGAAGACCGTAAAGCTGCATCAAGACCGGCGGCTAAACGACCGACAAAGACCGAAGACCGAAGAACGAGATCGTTGACAGAAAGAAGAAAGAATGGTGCGATTTAGAGAAGAATGGAACGGACCTGCGTGGTTCAGTGATTGAAGAGAAGAAAGACTTGCGTGTGTGGAGCTGGTCAAAATCAGATCTGTGTGATCTGGGTGTGATGGGTCTGCGTGATCCAGAGAAAGAAAAATGTAACCTGGAGTTCGAAGAACAAGAGAAGAAAGATTGGTCTGCGAGGTAGGAACCATTTCTGTGTGAAATCGAGTGAAGAAGAAAAGCCATATACGAAGGTATATGAATTGTTTCTTGTGGTTGAATCAAGAAGAAGACCTGTGTGGGTTTATTTTACTGTTGCTGTTTAAAAAAAGAAAGTTTTTGCTCTATGTGTGTAAGTGCAAATCTCAAGAAGAAAGAAAGGTGTTGAAAGGTCAAACAAGAAAGTGTGATGGTGCTACTTGTAGTACTGTACGAAAAAAATAAAGGGTGATGTTGGTGGTTGTACTGAAAAGGAGCAGGCTAGTAGACAGATGCAAATTCTAGACATATAAAATAATTTTTAGCAAGTTAAAGAAAGAAAGCAAGTAATGAAGGCAAGCAAGAAGGTTCAAAGCAAGTGAATCGAACCAACAAGCAAGAGCAAGAATGCATGAAGAACGAGCAAGAAGCAAGAACGATGAAGATACGTGTGGTTAGATCGGATAGTAAAAAGAAAGACCGGATCAAGATTAAGGGGGTGAATGTAGGATTAATCTTGATGGGTCGGGTTATGCAAGTCGGGTCAAACAAAATGGATACGGGTCACCAGAGGTTTTAGATTAAGTCACATGTTTTAATGAGTCATGATAGTTAGTTAGAGTCAAAGTAGTGGGTTAGTGGTTCCTAAACTTTAGCTGCAAGTTTATTTTTCCTTATTTAATGTAATATAAGTATGAATGAAATTACACAGAACTTGAAGCAGTAAATCCTTTTGTTGTTTACGTGAGTTTTTAGGGGCCTGATATCCAACAGGTATAAATTATAATGGTGATTAGGATTCCACGTAGGATGCCACACAGGATGTGGTGTGATGATGAAAAAAGTTGTGTCGTGGGTTAGTGATTGGTGAATGGTAATTGTGTAAATTTAGGGTTTTATTTAAAAGGAGAAAAGGAGCTGTAATTATTTGATTGGTGGAAAGGAAAAAAAAAACATTCCCCCCCCCCCCCCCCACCCCCACTGAGCGCCATCACGGAACAACCAAGTTTTGGACCTGAAAACGCCCCAAGGGGCGGTGTTCGCATGGTCTTAACTTTTAACTACAATTTTTGGGATGTGTCCTTGAAGAAAAATAGCAAATAATTGCTACTTTTGATATTTTTATCCTCATATCTCTTTTTTTTTCCCTTCACATCAGCTGTTGTAATTTCCAGGTATGTGCAGCTAAAGGGCCTCGACCAAGATATCCTCGAGTTTGGAAAACAAGAACAAAAATAGGAACGGTTTCTAAATCATTGAAACTTGTCGAATGCGTAAGTTATTTTTCTCTCTATGGCTGGTAGTTTTGGGGTAACTGGTTTTATAGTATGATGAGTCATAACATGTTCTTGTAAGGAGGTATTAACTAGTTTTCCTCCATTATGTGCCAGATAAAGGGATTATCAAATGTCAAAGAGGAAGTCTACGGGGCTCTTGATTCATTCATTGCATGGGATTTGGAATTTCCTTTAATTACTGTGAAAAAGGCTTTAAAAGCACTTGAACATGAGAAAGAATGGAAAAGAATAATTCAGGTAAAAAGTTAAAATCTTCCATTTCCCTGTTACTTTTTGCTGGTATCCTAAATTAGTTTCTTAATCACACAAATTAAAGGTAACCAAGTGGATGTTAAGTAAAGGCCAAGGAAGAACAATGGGGAGCTATTATTTGTTGCTATATGCTTTGGCAGAAGATGGAAGGATCGATGAAGCCGAAGAACTATGGACAAAACTATTTTCTGATAATTTAGAAAGTATGCCTCGAATATTCTTCGATAGAATGATTTCCATTTATTACAGGAGGGATATGCATGACAAAATGTTTGAGGTACTTCGCTTACAACACATCTCGAACCATCAATAAAGCATGAATGTATATATGTGTGTGTAATCATCTAACACTATTACTGTTGTTAGGTTTTTACCGACATGGAAGAACTTCGCATAAGACCTACCGTTTCAATTGTTAATATGGTTGGAGATGTATTTCAGAAGTTGGGTATGTTGGACAAGTACAAGAAATTGAAGAGGAAATACCCGCCGCCTAAATGGGAGTATAGGTACATCAAAGGCAAACGTGTTAAAATCCGGTCAGAAAATCTTAAAAAAGAACCTGAGAATGCTAGCAAGGAGATGAATGAAATTAGCAATGAAACTGACAATGATGAGGACTCAAATACAGATGAATCTGAAATGGTTGAAGGCGGTGAACCGGAAATATCTCCTAGTGTACCCTGATATTAATGAATTTCTGTGTATGATTAGTATTACAATCATATGATGTTGCTGATATGGTACATTAGATCAACAAAATATGTAGCAGATGATAGTGTGGTAACAGTTGCTAATATAAAGTTGGTACATCTTCTCATAATTTCTGCATTTAGATCAAGTTATTATGTAACTAGATTAAAGAACCATGTTTATAATATTACATGCTATCAAATTTAAACTTTATGCTCTATTTAATATTAGAACAGTTGATATAACTCATCTTTTAATGTGTTATATAACTCATTTTAGTTTCTAGAAACAAAATATAAATAATATTTGTTATCTTTGAACAAATCACTCTCTTTAACTCTGTATTTGAATGCTTATGATTTCAAATCTTACAAGTTGCACAGGTTGGTTGTGATGAGTTTCTTCTAGAAGAAAATATAGGTGTTGCTATAAAATTAAGGTCACTTTTAACTGTTTTTTCTTCTTGTAAGCTGAGTTTCTTAGAAGTAGTATTATGCAATTGACAGCGGTTGTTGAGCAATTGCATGATAATGAAGTTCTAATGATTGTTATTGGTTCATAAAGGTTGACTTTTTATATGAAGTAATGTGTTTATTGTTTGACTTTTCGGAAAAGTTTTAGGTCATGTCTTTTCCTTTGTAAAGATGTCTTTTCCTTTGTAAAGATGGGTGTCTTTTCCTTTGTAGTGTGATTTTTTAAGGTGATGAAGAAAATATATGATTGTTTAAAAAGGTTATTTACTTTATAAAACTATAATAGATATTAAAATATAGAGCCTTGTTTTCTCAACCTTATTATCTTATATTAAACAAAATCTCATTTTCATTCTCATGCATTTGTTCCTAAATTATCACAGCAAACACATCATTAGTTGTGCCTAAACTTTAAATTAACAGCTAAATGTATTAGAATTTTATTTTAAATGATCTATTTAATATATTAAAAAAATATTAGTCGATGATTTACAAACGTTCATTAACTAGTGGTATGTATGATCACCCGTGCTTTGCGGCAGATATCATCATGTGTTCATATTAAACCTACTTTATATCGCAAGAACACAAAAAACTAATAGAATTTGATACATCGTCTTAAACCCACTCTATACCGCACTAAACATACATGAAACTTAAAAAATAAAGAAATGAGATGTAGAATAAAAAAGAGCTTCAACACGTTTCAAAAGGGAGGGAGGGGGGGGGGGGGGGGGAGCCTAAGATCAGAACTCAAGTTGAATTAATGAAACATCAAGCAAAAATGTATAACCAATTTAAACTCAACATGAGTATACCTTTAACAATATTAATAGCTTAAGATAGAGGCAAACTTGTACTTTCATACGATGACAGTTATAATGAACTCACTAACATGGTAAATCACAATCAAAAGGTTTAGGATGTCTACTATTAAAATTAAAGGTTATGTTGCCAAACGTGAAAAATAACAAAACTCGACATTGTTGTAAACTAGATTTCATAAAATAAACAATTATAACAAACGAATATATTTATATAAATGATTTTATAATAGTAACTTTGAATGCTTTTTTTTTTATTAAACACTATGGGCGCGTTTGGTTGTGGAAAACATGGGGTGTTTTCCATTTCTGTTTTTTAAGAAAACATGGAAAACAGAAAACGCGTTCTAGTGATAGTTTTCTGAAAAAAATTTCCTAGAAAACAGAAAATACAGTTTTCCATTCTTTTAACTAAATTTGGAAAATAGTTTTGCATTGTTTTCCAATTTCCGTTTTCTATTTTCCAGAAAATGGAAAACACATCTTTTGGTTAGATCGCGTTTTCAAAATTTTCCAAGTGTTTTCTAGAAATGGAAAACCCATTTCATTTTCTAGAAAACTGAAAATGGAAAACTGGAAAACGTTTTCCACAACCAAACGCAACCTATACATTTGTGCTATTCCAACTTGTACATGGCCAAAGGAAGAACTTGTACACAGATATGACTAAGCAATGTGTTTATTCTAAAACATTTTTTTTATTATACTATAATTAATACAATTACAAGCTTGTAGCTAAGGTGACAGAATCTTGTTGGGCAGCCAAATTTTGTTTTTCTTTATATCTAAACGCAACACAGTTAGCACGAGAATCGGTTCTGTGTTTGGGTCGTTCCGCAGTTTTTTTTCGTTTATTTACATAGCATCATAGCAATGCAAGTAGTTTATATACCAGCGTTATACCCGCGACAATACGACAATACGCGGGTTGAAAATCTATTTTAAACAATATAATCATTTTTTTGTTTGTAAATCAGCATTAAGGAGTAGTGCCTTTTATTATTGGGTAGAAGAATATTGTACCAATTGCACATCAACATATATCATTTTAAAAGTGAAAAGATTTGTTTTCTTTCCTTTCTTAACAAAAGATCATAAAACCTAAGAAAAGAATGGAAAATTAATTGCAATTAGTTTCCTTTTTCTGAAGAGTAGTTAGTTATCATATTGTATTGCATAGAATAAACTTTTGTTATCTTCTCATAGATAAAAAAACCCCTAAACAATATAGCATAGTTATATAAAAATAACTACTTTTTGGTAAATAAAAACTTTTTAAGATTTCTTATTTCTAAGATGATTAAAATATATAATAAAAGAAAAAATTGCAAAATGTTCTCAACTTTTGTGAGTGACCAACTAAGGAACCTCACTTGCATGCCATAACCCATGATATATGTGGTCTCTACCCTAACCCAACCCCTTTACCACTAAACGTGGCCCAACCACATCTTATCCCTCCAATAGTCCAATCAATCCTTGACAAGACTAGGAACCTTTGAACCAAAGAGTCAACCAAGTCATATAACCTCCATTTTGTGACATTCATATACATCTCACTTGTTGATTTGCAAGAAACACAATTTTTTCTTTTAGATTATTCATTTTCTTTTATTACAACGCTTTTTCTTCATGTCTAATACTCTCCTACTCATCTTCAAATTACCTGCAAGTTAAAGTGAGCTATGGTACATACCATGCTATTCACCTTCTTTGATTCATCTGGTTTTGTTTCAACTTTTATGTAGATACTCACAATTACTTCTGTAATAAACGTTCACTATATATCAATCAAGGCTGGTTTCGAGGGTGTGCAGAGTGGGCGACTGCATATATATGTTAAAACGGGACAAGTTTAAACCTCTCTTTTTATTTTCTATTGCAATTTCTGAATTATTATATGATAATTTTAAAATTATAGAAGAGTTTTTTTTATTTTCTATTGCAATTTCTGAATTATTATATGATGATTTTGAAATCATAGAAAAAAAAATAGAAAGAGATAGACTAGAAATGACATCTTTTATGTTAATGACACCAAAAAGATATTAAATGAATGAAATTGGGATATGGATGATATATCATGAAATAAAGCCACTTTGAGGTTCCCTATGAAATGAGGCATTGAGGGGAGCCACTACGAAGAAGTTCCGTGAGTTACGAAGAAGCTTTGAGCTCGTATTGGTCATGGGTTGAGAACGGGTATGGAACTCTATGAGATCAAATCTCCCATTGTTCCTCAGTAACTCATTGGTAGAGCGGTCGGCTCTTAACTGATTGGTCGTAGGTTCGAATCCTACTTGAGGAGATTTGAAAATCAATATCAACACCCCGGTGTAGGTCGAGGATACTCCTTTGTTCCATAGCCCTGGGGAATTCTCAGATATACTAGTACTAGCAGTGCATCAAAGATGTAGTCACACAAATTCCGCGAGCAAACATATTAATTTAATGACGAGGAACACGTTTTTGTTATGCTACTAATACTTGTACTTGCTCTGCTATTCTGCCCCATTCTGGCTGAGGAAGAGTTACGGGCGCGTAAAACAAAAAAATACGTTGAGGGGGGGGGGGGGTGGACATACTATGTGTAATGCTTCACCCATTTACATTTACAATAAATAATAAAGAAAAAGACTATTTCATTTCGACAAAAGACCCACACCCAAGTTCCATAGCTTTTGGTCCGCTATCCCGATCATGATTTTCCTACCCCTAGAGGAAAAGACCCTTCCATTTTGGGTCTGTTGTGGGCGAGGAGGGATTCGAACCCCAACACCATGATTCGTAGCCACGTGCTCTAATATTATATGGTATATTCATATCATACTATATAAATTATTAGTCTTATTGAGACTAGAACTCATAGAGAATCAAATTGGTTTATGGATTGTTTTTTAAAAACCGGTTGATAAAACAAGTTTGAAACATAACCAAACTCTAGACTTGAAATTAGTTTTTGACTGAACTGTAAAAGCAGGTTCTAAACCCAACGATCTTTTATTACCTCAAAAACTCGTTTTAAAAGTTGTCGATCCAAACTCAACGTGTTTTGAAATTAAAAACCTAGAAAAATGGTTGTCCACCTCTCTCTTTGTGGGATTTGGTTCTAGAAAAATCTATAAAAGTTGGTGGGCCCAATTTACACGAAGGATGTTAGTGGGCCATTGACAAAAAGAATGATATTTACAACTCAAGCTAAATCAGCCAATCAGATGTGAGCTTTTCTTAAAAAAATCAGATGAAGAGTTTTTTTTTAAACCATTAAGCAAGGCTACTAAACAAATGAAATACTAATAAATTAATTATAATCACATTCAAGGGTTTGAATCTTCAATTTTTGCCTAAACACTAAACAGGTTCTAATTAGTTTCTCGTATGCCACTTAGATTGTAATCTGGTGGTAAAGAGCAAAACCTCTTTAGGTAGAGACCAAGGTTCAAACCTTAGCATGGTGAAAATTGATGTAAAAATAAAAATTAGTCGTTCAAAAAAAATTAGTTTATCGTATAACGAACACATCTAGCTAAATAGTCGGTCTTAGATTAATATGTCGTAATAATATTTTTATAGGAAATGTGTTTTATGTTCGAAAATTCAAAATTAAAAACTTTCTGGTCAAAAATGTTGTGTTTGTGTCAACCAGTGTTGCGATTTTTGGGTTCATGATGTTTAAGCAGTAGTTTAGATTACTTACAGGTAATAATGACGAGGCAAATCTGTAATCAGTTTGGTGATTGATCTTTGATATCAATTACATTAATTAGGCAAATAACTCCACTTTTGCAACCAAATATTGCAATTGGTTTAGATGGTCCATGCCCACCAAAACACCCACACATACACATACATACAATCGCATTGTTGGCTCGGTGAAAGCCAAGCAGAAAGCGGCCCCCTTTTGACTTTTTCACAAAATGTCAACCCCATTTTCTATTAACTGTTTCCAGTAGTATGATCGATCCCATTATCATATATATATATATACCCCTCACACCACTACCTTATATATATATACACCCCAATATTCACCCCCAAATACACCACCATCGGAGGAAAAGAACAAATATGGATGATGAATGGGACTTGCATGCGGTGGTGCGGAGCTGCACCACCGCAAATGTTGCGGCATCAGCCGTCCCCGGCGGTACCACCGTGGAGGATTACTATGATGCGGGTTCTGATTATAATTTGGAGAGTTTAGCGTCTGGAAATGAAGGCAACCCGTTTGCGTTTCCGGCGATGGGAAACGTTTCGGGTGGATTGGAGGATGTTTACAAAGCAGGGTGTGGTCAGCCACCACCGTTGACTACGGCCGGGGAGACTGACTCCGCAGCCGCCATTGCCGTTGGTAACGACCGTGAAGGATTCTGTCACGAAAAGTTACCTATGTTGACAGATTCGCATTCGTTTTCCATGCACGCCATGAGTTCCCAATCCACACGCCCGAGAAAAAGGTAGTAGTAGTAGTACTAGTAGTTATTCCAGAATATTAGATTTTTAGAATTTATACTTTGGTGTCTTCAACATCTAAAAAGTGACACATTAACATATGCGTCATGTCACATCAGATCTCTACTCGTTTTTGAAAATCGCTAAGTTTTACATCAATGTTACATCTTTTCTTAAACACGCTTTTAAAAATAACTAAAAGCAATACGTATAATTAGTCAATTGAGTGGTTGTGACTTGTGAGAGAGAAGGGTGCAAAGACGAGGCAAACATATAAGTTTTAAATTCATGCATTGGAGCCTTGGAGGTGTTCTTAGAAACCATTCATACTCAGAGCTAAAACTTTTTATTTCAATTTTAAAATAAAAAATGTGAAATACTATTTATGTATTCAGTCTCTTATGTTTCACATCATATTATATCACATATTCACATGTATTTTAAGTTTTTAACACCATTGTTTAGATAAATTTATGAAATTCAAAGTTTTGTTATTAATGTAAATTTGATTTAATTTGAAGGAGAAGCCAGGAGAAGACAGTATTTCAGTTGACACAAGAGCAATTAAATAATGATTTGTGGGCATGGAGGAAATATGGGCAAAAACCCATAAAAGGCTCCCCCTTTCCAAGGTATAATTTTCTTGCTATTTATCTATTTTAGCATTAGTTAACCATTTTTAAATAAATATATTTAATTAATTACGAAAATAATAATTCAATTGGATTGTTTTGTGTGTTTGGATATTTTTAGAAACTATTACCGGTGTAGCACAACAAAGGCATGTGGGGCAAAAAAACAAGTGGAACGGAGTCTCATGGATTCATCCATCTTTGTCGTCTCATACTCCGGCGAACACATTCACCCCCGGCCTACTCACCGGAGTTCTCTCGCCGGCACTACCCGGAGTAACAAATTCAACACCCCGCCTCTCTCGAGCTCCACCGCCATCATCGACCACCCTCCATGTTCCTCCTCTTCTCCTGCCTCCACTTCAAGCTTTTCTCCCACAACATCCTTCAAAGACGAAACCGAAAACAACGATGAAGATTACGACATTCCGAATGAAGACGTTTTGAACAAGTTCCGAAATCTGAATCGCCGAGGCGGTGGTGGATTTTAGACCCATCATCTACCGTCCTCTGTCGAGGACGCAATCGGAAAGCTGAATTTAGACCATTATGGTCCTAGTTATAGAATACCATTTTGTTGATTTTTTTTTTCTCTAAAATTTTGAAACAGTTTTTATGTAAGAAACTAAGGGACAGTTTGAGAAAGCCAAATAAAAACCTTATTTTTTAATAAAAAGAGAAATCCGCATATTCAATTAATCCACTTTTGTGTTGATTTATGACAGATTTGATAACATCTATGATTAAAAGCTGACTAACAACAACCTTAAAATATTTAATGATCTGTGTATGATGTATCCTTAACTTTTTGAAACCCATTTATAAAGGGTCCGGTTATTTAGACATCTCAATATGCAGCGTATTGGGAAATACTCTGCGTGTAGGACTAATATGCAGCGTATTACCCAATACTCTGCGTATAGGTTTCTGGTGAATTTTTTTTATGTTTTGTGTTATTTGTTTTTTGGGTAAAAAGTTATTAAAACCAAAAAAAAAAAAAAATAATAAAAACACTCATGAAGGGTGATGTGTTTTTCATCAATAGGTCACCAACAACCCATAAACATTATTTACAAAAAAATATTTAAACCAAAAAAAAAAAAAACAAAAAAGTTATGAACATCTGATGTATTTTTTTCCTCATGACCTCCTTTAGTTAAGTTCATAAAAACGTTATGTGAATTTTTTAGATTTTTTAAAAATACTTCAATTTTTTTTTCAATTTAAAACATGCCATATTAGCTAAGGTGTTTGAGTGTTTTGTAAAAAAAAAAATTGTAAATAATGTTTGTGGGTTGTTGGTGACCTATTGATGAAAAAGACACCACCCTCCATGAGTGTTTTTAAATTTTTTTTATTTTTTTTGGTTTTTTATAACTTTTTACCCAAAAAACAAATAACACAAAACATAAAAAAAAATCACCAGAAACCTATACGCAGAGTATTGGGTAATACGCTGCATATTAGTCCTATACGCAGAGTATTGCCCAATACGCTGCATATTGAGATGTCTAAATAGCAGGACCCTTTATAAACGTTGTTCTTTTCATACCACTGCACTGATTCAGGGATTTAGCGTATTATTTTTGTTTATTGGTTGATCTTACATATTTTATCACTATTTGAAAACTAGAAATTTGCGATCCTAATAGTGTGTACTTTTGTAAATGAATCGAATGAATACGAACATGGTTCATTTAACTTTCAGCAAACACGAACACGAATTAGTCAAACAAGTTTTTGTGTTCGTGTTTGTTCATTAAGAAAATGGATATGTTCGTGTTCATTTATCTTCGTTCATTAAAGACTAAATGAACAAATAAGCATAACTAAAAATTTTGTTTTTAAAAATATCATTGAATAAAAAAAAACACCTAAATTAACGATTCAAATGTTTCCCCAAATCCGGGTATCAAGCTCTAGTTCTTTACACAAGGTTGTATTGATGGAAAATGAAACATTCTTTTAGGGTTTTCATACATGTCCATTTATTGTATCTAGGAGAGGTCTTTTTCAAGTGTTAATAACCACTTAGATATTTTTCATTGATGGATTCTCCTCGCACATTCCTCAATCCGTTTTCTCTTCGGTCATGTTTATCCTTATCCGGGTACCATCCTACCTTGTCAAAATTCACAATAAATAAAAGTAAGATTTGGTCGTATACCGGTCGTAAATTGCTTGTGACGGTCTGTTTTCGATTACAAATCAGTCGTAAGAAAATGTTAAAAAAATATAAAAAAAACATAGTAAGACTCAAATCGTCCCAAAAAATAAAAATAAATACCGGTCACGGTCAAATGTCAATGTGATTGTCATCCGTAGATACTCGGCCCAAAAGCTAAACGAACTCACTAGCGTAATCACTAGTCCGTCTAACTACATTTTTCTGAGCCCAAATCCGTAGATGCTCAGCCCAATTAAAGCATCACAACAACAAAATATACAAAATTTACACTATTTGGTTGCCACGTGATCAAAAACATTACTCCCCAGAAAAATAGTTCAATACTCTACTTAAAAAAACTATTATATATACCAGCGCATCGGCGTTAAATCAAATTAATAGAAAAAACGAAAGAAAAAAACTTATATGTAAACACAATAGTGTAAAACTAAAAAAAAAAAACATAAACGAGAAGAAAATATATAATTATTTGGTTGCCACGTGACATTTATCTAAATTAAACAAAACTAGTATTGTAACTATTTTATAGTTATATACAGTATAAGATAATTAAGATACTCCACAAATGTGTATATCGGAGAAAATGAGAATGAACTTTGGGTAAAAGAGTACCTCGAGGAAGGAATATTATATGACCCGTGATGTTACATTTCAGTCCTTGCACTTGGTATAAATTACAAAGTAAGCTTGGACAAAATACAAGTTTGGAAGGTTGTGGTTCGACTTAATTGGTGGGGAAAGGGGAATGCGATGGTGGCTTCCTATACTCTGGCCATTTGAATCACAATATGATGGTATCCAATGCACTGCCGAAGGTTTCTTAGGGCCCGGGGCTCTTTTGTTTTTTCGCTTATAAGTGTCGACTTTTACAATATTCCTTCGAAAAAAATTATTTACTGAATCTGGTGTCTCCTGATTTTTTGTTCAGGCTTCGGACATAGAAATCCTATATATGCGTACGATAATACAAGCCAAAAGGAATTCTTATAAATAGTTAAAATTTTAAACGTAAAAGTTCTATATTTTTTATCAATTATTAATTAATTCAAAGGGAAGCATAAATTTAATAATTAAGCGTGGAAAGTAAATTCCAGAAACGCTGAAATTAATGGAGGATAAAACGAACATGTATAGGTGGGGAGAGTTGAAAAAAAACAAGATAAAGATGTTGACGGAAAACTGTAGAAAAAAAAAGATAAAATTGTCAAGTACGCTACTTCTCGTTCTTTAACTATATCTTTCTCTACCGGCCAGCCATGTCTAATTAATATCGATCTCAACTTTCTCGGCCTCAAATTTATGGAAAAACCCGGTGATCATCCGAAATATGATCATGATAATCCAATTAGCGATCAACCATCCAAGCCAAAAAACAAGGAGGGGCAGATCATAGCGCCCGAAGAAGAAGAAGATGGTGATCAGTACGGCAGTCAAACTCCAACCTCCGATGATCACAAGATTCCGCCGCCACCACTGCCACCACCACCATGCAAACTTGTACGGAAAAGGAGATTCTCAGATGACGGAACTATTGAATTCTTTGAAAACACGAGGCGTGAAGAGGTAGATGCTTTCTTCCGATTGTTTACGATTAGGGCTGCTTCATCTTCGAGAAAAATTAGGCGTTGTCGTAGTCTATGATCGATCTATCAAATATATTGATTGATGTTATATATTTATTGGTTATTTTCTGTACCATTCATTTATATATAAACATACATGTATAGATGAAGGATATTAAGTATCTAGCGATCGAGCCTAGCTTATTAATTTCCATGAATTGAAGTAATTATGTAACTTGCTTTGATGTCTTGTTGTTTATCTATAAACAATTAATAATATATGTTTTTTCATGATACTGTTAGAAGATCGAGTGAATGTTTTTGTGTGTTCGATCAATAACGATCTAAGGCCAACACTAAATATATACATGTAAATAAAAAACGGTAAAAGTTTTTATTTTCATGTTGGGGTGGGTTACTTATAACTTCTAAGGTAAACTCAACTTTCTATTTTCTTTTCTTATAAGTGGATACATGGCCAATCCGGATCGATCTTAGATTGGATCAGCAAAGAATGAAACAAAATAACACGAAAAACAAGGATTGAGGACCTGGTCGATTATGTATGTTTTGGGTCGGTCGCATGCCAAATATATTTAATGGGTGGAACAATCAGTGATTATGAGTCAAAGACCAGACAACATGAACCGGACCAACCAAGACCGAAACGAATAAGATGGATGAACTAATTGTAGAATCGGGCTACCGAGAGTGGCTAGATAGACCGAAGTCTAGGACGAACTACCCCGATAGGACGACTACAAGTGAGAGAGAACAGTCAGCCTTCGGTCAGGAGGGTCTCGGCTCGGCTGTTATCTGCAAAACAAAGAAACACCGTTGTTCTTCGAGGGCAGGACAGGGCGTCCTGCGACCAAGCTCGGGCGTGAGAATAAGTATGCGTTTCGAGAGATTAAGTGTAATCAAGTCGAAGCTAAGCGCATTGAATGAATCCTAACCTGGTGGTTGGGATGTATTTATAACCCCCACCCTTTGTCTTGTATCGTCATTAATGCTAATTGCCCAAAGAGGGTAGGCTGCAGGTCTGCATCTTGGACTATGCCAAGTTTCCGCAGTGTACATTTTGGGTAATCGTATTAAATGTGTAGTCAGGTCGGGTGTCGGCACGCCGACCTGTCGTTGTGGGAGCGTTGGTCTGCGGTGTCCGTCTCGGACTTGTCGTGATCGAGTGTCGGCTACCGTATGTGCCATTTAACCGACACTGGGCGGATGGTTGGTCGACTCCTTTGTAGTCGACCCTTGACGTACATCGTGTGTCGACCCTGACGAGGGCCGACACTCTTTCCTGCGTGTGTCAGTCGGCCGGCAGGTTGCGAGGCCGACACTCATGACTTGTGTAGTGTTTTAGGTCGGTTGCGAGGCCGACACGGACACACGTCATCAGCCCCCCAGTCCGGTATGTGGTGGTCTGGACATCACTATCGGACTAAGAGGAAAAAACTATTCGTCTGCCTTTAGATTTCGGTGTCGGCCCTGTGTCTTGGCCGACACCTGTCGAACAATAATGCGTGACAGCTGTGGACACGTGTTGGGCCTTTTGTGGGCTTGGGTGACGGTTTGTGATGGGACGGGTGGTAACTCAACCGTCGATTAGGGTTTTTGTCTATAAATACCCTTTTTTACTTTCATTTTTTACTATTGGCATAAATGGCGCCTACACTTGGGAAAGCATAGGAGATAGCCGTACCTTTACATGTGTTGGATACCTCAAATACATCAGTTGAAGGCCCACTATAGTAAAAAGGTTTAGTAAGACCTAGGGCCTCTAAGGATTGAACTTGTGACCTCTTGGTTTACAAGTCTCCCCATCATAACCTCATACCAATAGGACAAGTTCTAGTCGTTTACTTTACAATTTATAGTTCAAAATTTAGAATCAACAAAAATATATATACGAAAATGTCTTCAATTTTAGCATGCATTTTAAGCCCTACAAAGCGTGAGCCCGCAATGCATGTATTTGCATTTGTAAAATGAAAATTGTTTTTGGTAGTCTACTAGTCCATTTCTTTGGTCCCTAAAAGTATCTACGAAAAGGGCCCTTACAAATATATGTGGTCTTCACACTTGAGTTTTAACTTTAAGCTCTTTGAATTCAAGGTCTTTTTTACATATCTTAGAATAAATAGATAAAATAAGACATATATATTATGGTCTCTATTATACATATATATACATGTGAAAATAATTATATATGCAAATAAAACTAATTTGATAAAAAAATGAGGTCGGATAGCAGTAAAACCCGTAAACTTAACAGGTAATAAATAAAAGATATCTGACAAATATCATATTGTTTTACGACCATATGCTAAATTAAGCCTATGTGTAGTCATAACCCCCCACTCATGGGGGTTATGCGACACGTGAAATCCAGCTCATCTAAGAGTGGTTATAATAAAATTGATGTAGTAGGAGGGGGTTATATTTGGTGGTGTCATTATATTAAAAAAAAAAAAAAACAAATCATTAATGTGCCTTAAAACCTGGAGCTATAAGAAGAAGAAGAGGATATGGGGGGAGGGCGTTATCTCCTTAACGCCAAAGGGGGGATGGCTAACATTGCAGGGGCGGCTCAAACTTTTTTGGACACCCCAAGCGAACTATAAAATTGGGGCCTTAAGTCCTACTTTTCTTTTGAATTTATTGAGTAACGAAACTCATAACTTTTGATTCCAAATTAGCATGGCATTATTGTATAATAAATATAAAACGATCGGTAAAAAAATTATCTTTTGAGCTGCTATAAAAAAACCAGTGTCATATCTATGCAAATGAGATAAAAGAACCGTAAATATTAAAATATTATCATTTTGATTTGAAAATAAAAATTCAAATACAAAACAATCAAGGCAATATGAAGCATCAAATAAAACTAAATTCTAATAAGCATAATATAAAAAAATATAGGAAAAAAACAAGTATATATGAAATAAAAAAAGAAACCATAATGGATTGTTTTGGAAAATATTAGAAAGATTGCAAGCAAGCCCACAATTAGAGCAGTAGAAGAAAAAAAAGCTAAAAAAATGTTGAAAGGGGGTTTCGAACACAGAAACATAATGGATTGTTTGGAAAATATTAGAAAGATTGCAAGCAAGCCCACAATTGTGTTAATTTTTTTTTTCCTAACACAAACTTTTAGATAAATGGGGGGTCGAAACCGGAGTATATCGAAATTTTCTATACGAAAATTATATACCCCCTACATCGCAAAAAAATTTCGGGGGGTCGGACGCCCCCTCCCGCCCCTTAAAAGTTGCGCCAGTGATTAGCTTAATATATAATTATAATTGAACCGGATTTCCCGAAGATAAAAAGATACAAAACCGCTGAAAACAATGTTTCGAACCCAGGAAGCCGTGTAAAGAATGTCGTGACCTTTCCGAGTTGAACTAGTAGAAACAAATGTAAATAGTACACATTACATTTATATACATCGATTCTGGCCCAGATTTTAAAATGGAGGCCCTAAAATTTTGGGGCCCTAAACCCTTGCTTGGGCTGCTTGGCCTATTGGGTCGGCCCACCTGGAGCCCTGACGTAGTGGTGGAAGGGGGTTATAGGAGCGTCATCTTGTGTTTTTTTAAGAGGGTGGCGTCCCACTACACATAACCTAATGAAAATTAATCGTTATCACCTCTTATATTTCACAAATAGAAATAAGAAAATTAGTTTTTTGATTGTGAAATGACTGAAACCTCTTTCAACTTAACTACAAAATTTAACACAATATAGCATGAGAGACTGAAATAATTAAAGAATATGAACCTTTAGTCACTATATATATCACAATATGTTAACAAAATCATTTATTTAGAGGGGATGACTGAAACTCTTTCAACTTAACTACAAAATTTAACACAATAGCATGAGAATACGAACCTTTGTCATCACGATAGTCATATATATCACGATATGTTTACGAAATCATTTTTAGACGGGAAGAGGTAAGATGATACACAATTAAAGACGAAATGGGTAATATACTTTTCTATATAATTCTAATATTAAGTGGGTCCCATTTGTTTATTTTATTTTCACCTTTTTATCATAGAACATGCATTTCCCTCGATCAATTCTTAAAAATTAAATTGAAAAGTTAACATACATCAATCTAATCTAATCTATCTAATATAAATCCTAATAAAGCAATAAAATTTATGCCACATGTCTCATTTATAAAGGCTCCACATCACCATCGCCATATGTCAAGCTCACAATCAATTACCAATTTAGTAAATCATCAATTAAGATCAATTACTAATTTTGTGAAAACTAAAATTTTATTTTAAAATTTTGATAAAGTTAATGTAAATTTGATTAATTTACTCAATAATAGTCTTTTTATAAAAAGTAAATTGTCAAACATAATAAATTTCTTAAATGTATTAAATTATTATCTAATATATTATAAGCATTTTATATGAGTCAAAATTTTCAAATTTCTTGATCATTATCTTTTTCATGTGTATTTATCTAATATTATGAATCTATATACAGCCCGTGTAGTATACGGGTTATTAACCTAGTTTTAGATATGTTTTTAAAAGAAAATACCTTAACGATTAAATAGCCGGTGTGACTCAAAATCTCTAATTGCTGATGACAATAAATCAATTTCACGGATCATTTATGTAAGTTTAGTTAAATCACATGCAAATAAATTAAAACTAAATTTAATTAATTAATTAATTAATTCTGTTTATATGTAAAGATTAGGCACATAGTTTGCTTGTGCTTGTGTGGTACAATTAAAACCAAAAATAGACGAACCTAATCCACCACTTTCGGTTGTGGTGCTACTTGTGCCAAACCCTACTCCTTCCATTCCCATGACATCCATCTTATCTTTAATTCTCGATACACTTGCGCCACTTCATGCTCAGCTCCACACAACTCTATTCATGTTGTCACACACACCTCATATACCTTTGAGGAATCCGGCTTTTCGCCAAAACCAAACCAAAAGTTTGGTTTCTTAACTATACTAAATTAAGAAGTCGGGTAAGCTTTAATTAATTATGCCTAAAAACAAGGACTCACATATCCACAAATTCTCTCGATCTATTGGGTCAAAGAAAAACAACAAACCGTGCGTGATAAAAAAAACAATATTTATTATATTACACAAATTATAAGAGCGTTCAAATTAATTATACAAGTTTAGTTCCATCACTTTTAGAAATAATAATGAAGTGTATTGTCAAAATTTTCAACTCTTCTTATAGTCCAAATCAAATATAAGAATAATTTAATTTTGTATAACTTAATTAGAAGCATAAATTGGAAAGTTATTTTTTTTTTATTTTTATTTTTTGGTTATAGTTTGATAAACATGACTCTTGGTCATTGATCATAAACCCTCTTAAAGTAGCCAATTCGACCCCAACTTAACCTTAAAACATATGATACACTCGTCCCATGTCTCACTACTACATTATATATACCAACTCATGAAAACAAGTGACCGAATTAGAATTTACTAACATATATATAGTAATAAGGTAGTGTTTGAAACACATGAATATAAGATGAAAGGAACTTCGTCATAAAGTCATTAAGTCATATTGAAAAGATGAAATGGATATAACCATTCTTAAAGGTGGTTAGAATTGTATTTCATTCTTTTCTTTTTAAATTATTATCAACTAAACAATACGAATTATTAATAAGGTAACTATATACAAACATGACAATGAAATAACAATAATTTAGTTTTTTTGATGATAAAAGTTATAGATTAAAAGGGAAAGCAGTTAGAAAAAGCTAAACCAACAACCTACAAGTGACAAATTACAAGATAAGCTAGCATAGATTTTTTACAACTCGGTTCAAGACACTAGCATCTTACATTGACTTTCGGCCTGAACAAAAAAAAATATCAAACAGACCTAAAAGATGAACTCATCTACTCGTCGACACATATTTGAATCATGTAACAACGTCACATACTCATTAGGGTGGGGGGGGGGGGGTATGGTTGCCTAAGACATAAACTTGAAACATTAAACTGACCAATCATGTGTTGCCAACAGGAAAAAGAAAAAATATGTAGAATATGATGTTTTGATGGTGGGTATGGTTGCCTAAAGCATGTTTTAGGCATACTTATTTTTCATTTTTTTAAAACAAAAAACAGTCAATCAAACAAAAACATTAAATATATAAAATAAAAACATAAAAATTCATTAAATTAAATATAAAAATTACAAAGTCCTAAAATAAAAAAAATACCAAATTCCTAAAAAAAAATAAACAACCACCATTTATTCTTCAAATTAAAAAAACATACAAATCTAGGTTGGAGGATTTGCGTTTAGCTGTTCTTCCGTTAGCTCGACTTTCAAGTTTGCGGCGATGTGCTCCGTAATGTCGAATCATAGCTGAAAGCGTGTCTCGTTATCCTGTATCTCCATATAAACATCCTCATTGTCGGCGGCTGGACTGGAAGATCACGAATGTGTACCGATGATATAGTCGCGCCCTCGTCTTTCAGTGACATGCTGTGAAGTATCATGCAATCGTACCTGATATTCTCCATCAAATATGTGTCTGTTGGCCGTGCTTTTCGATCGATTATCGTCCACTTAACTTTTAAGCTACGAAACGCTCTTTCGACCTCTTTTCTTGCACCGTCTTCATTTTCTTCTCCTTGATTGCATATGGATGTGTATACGATTTTACAAAAGTAGACCAAGTGGGATATATACCATCGGCAAGGTAGTAGCCCCGTTTGTATTCCCGACCATTAACCGTAAAAGGAGCTTTCGGAGCAATACCTTTCAACTCGTTCGTAAACAATGTTGACTAATTTAGCACGTTTATGTCATTGTTCGAACCTGCGACACCAAAGAAAGCATACCAAAACCATATTTCTTGTGACGCAACTGCCTCGAGTATTATCATTGGTTTTGGATGATCACCACGATGACACTGTCATCTATATTTTGTTGGGCAGTTTCTCCATTCCCAGTGCATAAAATCGATGTTACCAATCGTCAGGGAGGCCATGCCTTTCTAAATGGGCCTCATATAAAAGAGCAAGATCATGACTAGTCGGTGAACGCAAAAATTTATCTTTATAAAGTTTAATTATAGCATCACAAAAGTAGTGTAAACATTCACATGATCTTCTTTCGGACATTTCCAAAAATCCATCGCATTCGTCAGGCACGTTACCGGTTGCCAATTGACGAATAGCTACCGTACATTTCTATAAAGCCGTGAAACTTGGACGCCCCTCGCGTCGATACGAAAAGTAACCCACTCGAAGTTACTTTCAACATCATTCAAAATACGATTAAACGAATTCTTAGACATTCGAAATCTTTCTTTAAAAATACATTCGTGAAAACGTGGCTCGTCGGCGAAATATAGCTCAATCAAGCGATCATGACTTGCCCTACGATTTCAATAAATACTCGTCCTTGTATTCGTCTCTCGAGCTACTTCGTTTAAAACAGCACGATAACAACTCCTCATGAACTTCATCGCATCCTTGTCCGAACCACTCGAACTACTAGATGAAGTCACAATTCGGGTGAGATTGTATACTTTGGGCGACGACGAACCATATTTGAGAGAAAAATATAAAGGTTTTTTGTCATTGAATTGAATTGAAGAAGAAAATGTATAAAAATTGATATAGTGGAGTTATATATAGTATTTGAATTGATTAGAAAAAAGAGAAAACAGTAAAAAAAAATGACCGTTCAACGGCCGAATATGCCTCGGTATCAATCGTCAATCAAATGCCGAAAATCCTTTCAAACATGCCGATGCCGAGTTTGCCGAAGGTGACGGTATAATCGCCTAAGTTCGCAAATGCCGCCGCATCGCACCGCACATCCTTACTGATTCCGTGATCCCTAAAATTGGGTCAAATTATTTATATGAATGTTTTATTAAAGTTAAAAAATATATATATATATCTTGAGTGCGAGTTTGAGTCTACTTACCATGAACATACATCATATCATTTAAAAACGGAAACTAATATCTTTATTATAAAAATACAAAAAAGGTTGCTAGAAAGATGCCCACTTTTTTATATGTCACTCACTTTTCGTGAATGAAAGGCAAAGCAAGACATGCATTACATTTTGGGTTCAACACTGGCCACTTATTCCACACTCACTTACACCACTTCTACACCAAAATGCCAAATATAACTTACTTAATTTACTAATTATTAATAACTGATGTAAATAAAAAATATATATATTTTAATTAATGTTAAAACCGTAAATAAATCACATGAAGCTTTCCCCAAAATTAAGCCAATCTATGCTACCAACCTATCGTCTTCTTCATCATATTAATCACTTATTAATAATTACTACTAAAATTAAATATCATCATCATATATGTTATTTGAGTAATTCAGTAATGGCAATCCACCAGTGCAGCAGCGGAGAAGACAAGATGAGGCTGCTGTGAAGAAGAAGAAGAAGAACTTAATGTGAACTGAAAATTCGGGTGGCCGTCGTCAACAACCTCCGGCGGCGGAAGGTTTAGATCCAAAGACAGCACCGGAGGCTTTTCCGGTGAGAGTTCTGCTTTAGTTGGGCTGATCGACGGCGGAGGCGTCCGGTGTCTTCTCATATGACCGCCGAGAGCCTGTCCCGATAAAAATTCCGATCCGCATATCGAGCATTCGTGAACTTTTGCTTTACCACTATTCTTACATCCCGTTAGGATAAAATCATGTCTCGCCGGAGAAGGTGGCTTGTATACCACGGCAAGTTCCGGTTGACGATATTCCGTTATAACGGAGTTTGTATCGTCAGCGGTTAGTTTCGGTTTCTTGTGGCTGGCTCTGTGTCCGCCCAGGGCTTGGAATGACGGGAACACGCGGTTGCAGGTTTTACACTCGTAGCTTTGGAAACCGGAAATACCTCCTTCTCCTCCGGCGCCGGCGGCCATCTCGGTTACACTTCGAATTTTCAATTTCTTCGTGGTCTTTTGATGACAATAGATATTATCTGATAATTTATCTGCTTCATTAGTCGCCGGAGAAACGCTGTGAGCCAGCATAATCAGGCAGTTGGCCATGTCTTCCTCTTCCTCCGATGACAAAGTAAAGTCCATATGTATTTATATTTCCGGCCGGCCGGCGTGTATATATCAAAGTTTGAAACTTTTTTTTTATAGAGAGTGTGTGTATAGATAGTATCAAGTGGTTGGTTACTGAGAGAGGTTGAGGAGGGCGTTGGTTCCATTTATGTATACCTTGTGAAAAGGGATAAGTTGCCGAAAACTTCAAGTTAAAGGTGACGGACGAGCTAGCTAAATTTTGCATATTTTAATAATTTTAGTTTTAACTATTTAAAAATCCTAATTTAGTGTCTCAAATTTTTTTAAATTTTGGTCTTAACGTTAACAGTTGTCTAAAGAGCCGTTAGACTGCCCTCATGTGCACGGCACATGAGATGTACTTTTGTCATTTCTGTTTTTTTAACTCATACTTTAAAATAAACGGAAATAACAAAAATACCCCTCACGTGGGGACCATGTGAGAGCAGTCTAACGGCTTTTTAAACGGTTGTTAACGTTGTAACCAAAATTGAAAAGAAAATGAAATGTGAGACACTAAATTGGGATTTCGAAAAGTTAAGACAAAAATTATTAAAATGTGCAAACGTTGGGGTTTAAAAACGAAATTTAATCTAATAATAATGATAATGATTTAAAAGAAAGTCGATTCTAGTATAATATAGACCTAAATGACTTTTTAATCCACCTAACTAAACTGTTTAGTGTAAGATATAAATCATAGACCTTTAAAAAATTGACTAAACAATACTATAGGTACCGTTACACTACAACCTTCTCGGTAAATAGATTCGAATTTGCATAAGAAGCTACGTACAAAGTTGTTAGTGTGTAATTACATTGGTATTTTGCTTAAGATGCATATATTTCCGAGTAATTCCATAATATAATTTACCCAACGATAGATTACTTGATTCATGGTGTAATTTAAAAGAATAATAATAACATATATGAACGTATTTATATTTAAAAATGATAAAACCATATTTATTTTATTTTCCTTTAATGTTTTCATCATATTATTTTCTTTATCTAATTATATTTGGTTAAATAATATTTTTTTATTTTCCTTTTAAACTTTTCATTATATTATTTCCATTCTGATTTTATTTCTATATTTCAATTAATATCACTTTTTAATTTATATATTACTTTCTTTTAAAGTTTTCATCATATTACTCTCTTTATCTATTTATATCCAGTTAAATAATTTTTTTCTTTTTGTGACTATTTCTTTATCTTTCTACCTAGCTAGAAATAGAAGTAGAGGGACAATTTTGCTTTCCTTAAAAAGTTTCAAAGTGAAAATTGCACCCGCCTGCAATTTTTTTAAAAATCAGATATCATATTTTAATGTGCAATTAGGTTGCAAAGAAAGACGTGTCATAACCTCGAACTTGTGAGCTTTATAGAACTAATTTATCCTAAATAGATTTAGAAGTAGGCAAGATTAGATGGTTGCATAATCACCCTTTAACATTTCATTAAGCGGGTAGTAATCACCGTTTAACAACTCACTAATAGGGTAGCGATCACCCTTTAGTATCTCATTGAGTAGGTAGTGATCATTCCGTTAACATTTCACTTACTGGGTAGTGATCATCTTTACATTCATTTCACGAAACTCTCATTATTCACATGAGAAATATGTAGAGAAATATGTAGGTAGAATATCGGATATAAAAATAAACAAAAGGATGAAATGTAACATTACATAAATGAAAATAGATACAAACCAATGGCCCAATGGGTCTTCAAGCTAATTCTCAAACAAAATCTTTTTATAGTCTTCACCGGAAGAATAAACAAACAATCTTAACAGTTATGATTAGTTATGATTGAGGATTCATGTCGGTTTGTTTTCAACACGGGGTTTTTAAGACAAATTTTGTGTTTTTCCATGAAAACCCGTCTATCTCCGAGAGTATACCGAAACAGTATGTACTGTCGGGGATGTCTACGCATCCGAGCACTAGCGAAGCTTCACCGAAAAGTTTGGGGGAGGGTTCTCAATATATATAAACAAAAATTATAAAATCGTAAAAATTAGCACTTCAGCCCAAAAAACCACGGGGAGGGGGAGGGGGGGAGGGTCCACTATACTTCGCCAATTCATCTGAGGTTCCACCAGAGTTAAGTATGTATTATCAATTAGGCAAAATCCATAATAAATGAAGTAAAAATTATGGTTGAACAAATAGAGAGTACTACCCGAATTACGTATACTAACATGTTATAACTTTTTGTGCAAGTCATAATTAAACCTAATGTACATATCTATTGCACATGTTACAATACCATTTAAGTAAACAAGCGTGGTACATTACCTTTGCATCCTTTAAGTGATTTTTTGTGATGTGGCCCATTGTAATGGTGATACATGACAACTATATATATTTTTAAAATTGTTATATTATTATTAAATCATTAATGATATATATAAATATATATGTAATAGTTTTTATATCCCGTGTATCGCACGGTTTTGGTTTAAAAAATTAATAATTATATTGGAGTTTAGAAAATTTAACTGAATCATAAAACTTGTATAAAGGAGAAACTGTTAAACTGAAAATAAAATAACATCTAAAATTTACAAATTAGTAAATACTGATTTATATACTACATTTGTTTGAATTGGAAACTTTTTGTTTATTTAAGTTGATAGATTAATTAGTATTTGAGTGGTTAAAGAGACTTTATTTTCTCTAAGTTTTTATTTTTATAAATATAGATCCATGTGTCGATTTGCATCTTTTATATGCAGTACATGTTATACAATACAACATTAAGGAATCCCTATATTATAGTTATAAAGAATTTTTTCCAGATAATTTTTTAATTAGGATGGTGATTATCTCTACAATAAATCCGACTTGAATGATTAATTAAGAATCCATATATTATAGGAACTTGAGATTTTTTAGAAAAAAATAAGAGGGGATTATTTGGGAGGGAAAATTATTTTTTAGAAAAAAATAAGAGAGGATTATTTGGGAAGGGAAAATTATTGTGAGATACAACAGTGAAAATGGCATGTGTTAAAAATCTTTTCTTTTATATAATAGTATGATGTATTAAATTATTATTGTTACTAGTACTATTATTATTAACTATTTTAACAAAGTACAAGTGATAAAGATATGTAAATGCAACACAATTAACAAGGGAGTTGGTGATGTAGTGAGTAGAGTCGTGTAGTGTAATACAAACTTGAGCTCCTAGGTTCGATCCTTAGAGCTTTTAAGTATTTTTTTTTTCTTTGATAATCTTTTAGGTCGTTTCTTATATTTTTTTTTAGGTTTTTTTTTGTTTTAGTTTTACACAGTTATTTTATCTATTTTTGTAACATAGCAATGTAATTATTTTATTTATATGCGTTATCTCCGTCACAACGCACGGATAGTAGAATCTAGTTTTAAACAAAATAGATCCATAAGTTCTCTTGGCATTTTGGTGATATCGATGTTGAGTAGAGATTTCTCTCTACTACCACCATGAACCAACTTTTTTTAATTTTTTTTGAACGGCAAACACCCGGTTACTCGGGGTCTCATCATGACAAACGATGCTAACCACGACACGCTGTGACTACAGGTCGTGCGAGTAACCAGGACTCTCTATGTTGCACATCCATCCCAGAGAAAACCCCCTGTTTAAAAACCCGCTGTGGTAAAACATCTAACTCGCATCTATAATTTTTCATTCATTTTTTTGTATGCTTGCAACGGTCAATAAAAAAAATTATTTTTAATTTAAACAAAACAATATATATACATACATTCAAACAAACAAATATGTTCCCAGTCTGTATTTTATTCTTTTCTTTCAATCAATTTTCACCCAATCTCGGTTGGCCGGGGGATTCGTTTGATCGTACGATGAGTTTTTGTATGCCAAAAGGTTTCTAAAGGTATACAACATTTGCATATGAGAAAATAATTAAGAAAACAACCACAAATGACATTCAACAATTGTTCGAGTTCCATCAAGCTAGATTGGGTTTTCAGAGGATGCTTGGTAGCATTAATTGCACACATTGGGAGTGGTATAGTTACCCGAATGCGTGGAGATGTTAGTTTATGCGTGGAGATGTTAGTTTATGCGTGTTGATCACAACCATCCTTCCATTATGCTCAAAGTCGTTCCTTCAAATGACATGTGGTTTTGGCATGAATATTTTGGTGTTGTGAGGTCCAATAACGACATCAATGTTTTGGATCGATCATCGATTTTCGACCATATCATATAGGAACGTGAGCGCAACTCCTCATTTCAACTACGAGGAGTGATATATATACAAGCGTGGATATTATCTAGCGGAATGAATTTATCCCGAATATTCCACCATAGTCAAATGTTTTACTGTCCCGAGGGTGTGAGATGTAAAGCTTACAAAGCGCTCACGATGCCGCTAGAAAAGATATTATATGGGCGTTTGGTCGTTTGAGGAGTAAGTGACGTATCATTGCTTATTACGCACGACAAATGCATCAAAATAAAATAAAGAACATGATGTATGTTTGATGAATTTTTTTTTTTGTGTTTTAATGAAATGGTTTTTATTTAAAATATGATATTTATATTTTAAATAAAAAATGTTAAAAAGATATATATATATCAGGGCTTATCAGCTCAATGCACCCAACTCACTACTAGCAAACCCCTCCAGTGTGAGTTAGGTAGTGAGTCCAATCACAGTCTGTATGACAGAAGTCACTATGGGCATGCGTCATGCTCTTATAATCACTAGTTGTTGGTTATGCCACTCTCAAATACTTGATTATGCCACTCTCAAATACTTGATTATGGTGGACCGACCACCAAAATCTAAATGAATTATGAATTGAATCGATGTATTACTTCAACTCTCCAAGTTACGAAGAACCCTAGAATAGTCGATACTTCCCAGTTCCCACGATCCCACAACCAAGGCTCGTTGGACGCTAAGAAATTGATGGGGACTCCGGGCTAGGGCTATTATGCCTGGTTGGCTATTAGCTAGATATAACAGGGTTGAGAAACGATAATTGGTCCCAAATTACAGATGATTCGAAAGGCAAATCAAAGGTTCCATCATCTATAACATTACCACTTGATTGATGCATGATGACACATACTAGCATATTCTACCATTTGCAAACAAGTGCTCAAAAGGTTTTAAAACTCTCTTAAATAACATTGCCTTAATTCATTACACTTTGAAAAGTAGTATTTGATTAATACTTTTTCCCCAAGGAATCATCGATCATGGATCCATCTAGGAATGTAAAACCGAACGTTTCAACCTCGTATCTAGAATAAAACTAGATATGAAACTAAAACATCCGGTTATTTTATGTTCTAACGTTTCAAGATAAAACTATACTGCCGTTAATGAGCAATGAAATTAATAAAAAGGATTTTTAACTACGCAAGTTGCTTAGTTTATGAGTTTGTGACAACATATATGGGCATTTGTGTGTTTTGAATATCCCTAATTAATCAATGGTGCTCACTTTGAATGACACCCAGCCCTTTGACAAATTGCTAGTTTCATAAAATGGTGGTCCAGCCCTCTAGTGGAAAGACTTTGCATAAAGCTATTATTCTGTTTAGTGAACTACCTCTAAGGCTGTCCGTAATGGGGCTCCATGGGGGCGCCATGGAGCCCCATAACGCCCCTATAGCGCCCAATACCGCCCCCCGGGGCGCCATCTTAAAAAAAAAGGGAAGAGCGCTATGAACATGGCGCCGGTGAAATTGTAATCTTTTAAATTTTCGACCGTTGACAACGGTCAAAAAGCATTTAATTTTTTTTTATTTTTTTTTTAACCTAATTTAAACACTATAAATTAACCCCCTCCATCCAATTTTTATACACACTCCTCTACCCATCTCTCACTTTTTATAAAATTCTCTCTACCTACAATCAAAATGTTTCCCCGTGGTGGACCTTCTTCAAACCCACGCTTCCAAGCCCCGCGACGAGCAAACGATCCCGAGCAACAACCGCGTGACGATGGTTTGTTCGCGTATGTTGCGAACATGCCGCCCCCGCCACAATCCTTCCCATCTTTCCCTTATCAAAACTTCGGCTTCAACTCCTACTCGCAACAAAACTACGCCCCATTTCAAACGTATACGGTCGGATTAAAAGTGCTCGACCGAGCGGTGCGGACGACCAAGACATCATCATAGCGGCATTGGCGGAGTATCGTGCGACCGGATATCATGAAAGAATATGGGCTTTAGATGTTTGTTTTTTTTTTTAATTGTCATGTTTTTTTTTTCAAGAATGTAGGTTTGTTTTTTTTAATTTCCATGTTTGTTTTTTTTTTTTAGAATGTTGTAAGTTTGTTTTTTTTAAAAAAATCTTCTAGTTTTTATGTCTTGTTTTTTTTTTTAATTTTAGTTTTTAATATGTTTAATACTAAATTATATAAAAAATGATTAAATAAATAATTAGGTAATGATTGGTAGGGGGGTTATACATGGAGCCCCACTACACCACTTTTGCCATGGAGCCCCTTATGCTGACGTGGACGCCACATGGCGCATAATGCCCACAAGGGGCTCCATCCACTACACTTAGCCTAATTAAGCTATGTGATGTGCAGTAAAAAGTGAACCGTTTTAATCCACAAAGTCAAAACAAACATATGACTATGGGGTATGAAGAATTAGATAATTTACTTCCAGGAGATAATTTCGTTTTGGGAAAATTTCATAAAAACATAACCAACTCTCAATTTTGTTCCAATCAGGTCACTCAAACTTTTTTTTGTTCCAATCAGGTCACTCAACTTTAAAATATGTTCTAATCCTAGATAAATGACCTGATTAGCAGGTAACCTTATCAATTTTTTTATAAAAATTGATTTTTTTATAAAAAAATAATCTTTTTATAAAAAATGATTTTTTTATGATTGAATTTTTACTAAAAACGATATTTTTATAAAAAATCAAAATTTCATAAAAATGTTTTTTATATAAAATACATTTTTTTATAAAAACGATTTTTTTTATAAAAAACGTTTTTATAGAAACATTTTTTTATAAAAAACGAAAAAAATGTTTTATAAAAAAAACGTTATACGTTTTTATAAAAAAAAGTTATAAAAAAAGTTTTTTTTATAAAAAAACGTTTTTTTATAGAATTTTAACTTTTTATAAAAAAATCATTTTTATTAAAAAATCGATTATAAGAAATTCGTTTTTTATAAAAAAAATCCTTTTTTATAAAAATTTCAGTTTTTGTAAAAAAAATTGATAAGATTACCTGCTAATCAGGTCATTTATCTAGGATTAGAACATATTTTTAAGTTAAGTTACCTGATTAGAACAAAAAAAAGTTTGAGTGACCTAATTGGAACAAAATCAAAAGTTGGTTATGTTTCTACAAAGTTACCCCTTTTGTTTTAGGTGGGGGAAACATTTAAACTGCTATATTTAGTTAGTCTTTACATGTGATGTTCTCATCATGATTTCCATTTCTCTGTCTTTATTGTCTACTTGATAGCGCCTAGTAATAATGATCTAAGGATCGATTTACATGTGATGCTATGATCAAGCTAAGGTTTGTTAAAGTTTTAAGTGATGAGTGATCATGATTTTAGTTATCAACAAGACAACAACCATACATAATTAATGCTAATATGGATTAATCAACAATCACTTTTTAGTAAAAATCAAAATAGAGTCTGAGCAATCAATCTGCAAAATCAGTTTTCGAGTATGCTTAACTGTGGAGTTCTCTCATCTACAGTCAATACGTCCAAAAAGCGTTGATGATATTTGAGCCATGACATTCCTTATGAACCAAATATCTCTCATGTCCACGACCGATATGAATATTGTCTATGGTATTACATTAACTGTTTAAGAGAGTTTATGGTGGTGGGGGTGAAGCTCAGGTTCACGGTTTCCATAACTACACTGCCGCCACTGAATCAGGTAAGGGCTACAAATTATATTACCTAACGAATTGCAACAAATAAGAGGGGGGGGGGGGGGGGGGTTTGACCGTTGAACGATCACTAACATTAAAAAAATATTTTTTTAAAACGCTATAAATATTCAACCACTTTAACACTCATCTCATACACATAGACACACACAAAAAATCACATCTCTTCACATACATCACTCATTTCTTTATTTCTACTCTACTAAATGGATCCAAGAAAAAAAAAACAACCCTCAACCACAAAGCGTATAGACCCAAAGTTCATTCAAGTGAAGCAACTTCACCACAACCAACTCCACCTCAACCGTTTCAATATCAACAAATGAGTCCACCCCAACCATTCACCAACTAAATTCAAAATGGGTCGCTATGCATGAAAATATTAACAATTTCAACCGACTCTATATCTAAGTAGTATGTTCCATTTTAATTATTTTTTTCTACCTTTTATTTTTGTTCTAAGTTATTCTATATATTTAAAATCACAAATCTTAAACAGTACTGGTTCCACATGTTATTAATATCTAATATCGTTTTTTTTAAAACGACATTCATTGAAAACAGCCCAGCAAGATGCATGGGTAAAAAGTGTACAAAACAAAGAACAAAGGATATAAAGCACTTAACATCAGCTAACAACAGTACAATGCATTTCTAGTCCAACTTATCTAGTTCAAATCGCCAAGCTTCCCATGATGCTTAATTTAGAGGAAAGCTGAAGACTCGACTTCCTCCACAACCATCCTCGAGACTAGGAGCCGATTCTAGAATTCCTTGGCGTTTCTAGCAAGCCACAAATGCCACATTGAGCACGATGCAATGACCCAAAGGAAATTCAGTTTTTTGGAGATGGGGCCACAACCAAGCAGACGTTTAAACAGTTCACGAATAGAACCTTTGGTTTTAAATTGGAAATTGCACCAGGAAGATAAGTATACCCAGGTCTGAGATGCTAACAGGCACATTAAGCATACGTGGTCGGATGATTCATCAGTCAAAGAACACCACGAGCAGGCTGAATTTGGAATGTTTCGCACGCGTTCTTCCTTGGTACATGTGTTATCTTTTAAAGCTGTTACAAGACAACTATAGTTTTGCTTATTTATTAGCCCCTTGATTCTCTCTCTGTAATGCTTCTTTATTAGAGAAAATCACTAAAATAGCATTTAACTAACACTAAGTTGACAAAATGACCTTTCACTTATCAATTCTCTAAATACTTTTTTTTTTAATTATGTTATAGCAATGTATTATGAAAATGACAAATGGGCTATGTACTTTACATTTAAATATTTTAATGTTTATTCATTTTATTTAATTAAGCATTTTAATATGAGTTTTGTTAATAATTTATATTTGATAACCTTTAAAATAAATATAATTACATAGTACATCCTAATTTTTTTCCTAACATTTTAACCTAAGTTTTATTAGGAATGGAGTTGTTTTAAAAAAATCAGTTAAATCTCTTAACCAATATATTACGAGACTTAATTGATTTTTTAAAACAACTCCGTTTTTAAAGAAAATTATGAAGTACTGTATATATAGATTTTTTTTAAAAGTTATTAAATATAAATTATTAACAAAAAAACATATTGAGGAGCTTAATTAATTAAAAAAATAAAAATTAAAATATTATAGGCAATTCAATAGCTTATCCGCCGTCTTAAAATTTCAGTTTATTTTTTATGAAATGGGCGAATGAACATATGTAATCTTTTTTTATTACTATTTTTGACGAATAAGGTAGAGAATGTGTGTGATTTTGACGAATGGAGTTAAAAATGGCGAATGAAACCTTAAAGTAGCGAATGAACCAAGCGTATATTGGTACTCTTTTACTACGTGGCGTGTTCCAATTGGTTAGTTATTTTAGAAAATGTGAAAGTCAAAGGTTATTTTGTCACTTTTATGTCGGTCAATGGCTATTTTCGTGATTTTCTCTCTTTATTATCCCTTGGTTCTCTCTCTTAATTATCTCTTACTCGCAACTCTTTCTATAATCTCAGTTTTGTGTCGACGATTTACCGTGATGATCTTTGTCTCCGGCGGTTGGTGACAGAAGGCCATGGTTGTCGGAAATTTCGTTTTCTGATGACTTCGCCTATCACGACGGGTTTGTGAAATCTGTTTGTGTTGCCGGTGGCGGCGGGTTGTTTAGCATAGTCGTCGACGATCGGTGGTTTTGCGATGATGTTGTCGGTTATTGAGATTTTCCGGTGACTTCTCCGGTCACGACAAATATTTACCGCATCTTTCGTTTGTATATGTGGAATCTATTTATCTGATTCTGTGTATCAGAGGTTTCGCGATGATATTGCCGGCGACGGCGGGACGTTTACCGCAACCGTCACTAGTTTATGAGCGATTTGTTTAACTTTTTTATTGGAGGTTTTCCGATTTTGTTACCGGTGACGACAGGGTGTTTATTGCAACCGTCGCCGGTCTATGTGCAATTATATATACATAGAAATACCATGTTTTTAATCAGTAACTTGTACAAGGTTTGAAGCCTAGATTACAACATACTAATGCTCTTAAAGTCTTAAACCGGCTCTTTTACATGCATGGTTCCCTGGTAGACACGTTATTTTACTCTTTTAGTGGCAATGTATACTTGCAATGGCCAGTGTTCTTTGACGATTTTGTTGGTTCTCACTATTTGATATCGACAGACTGAATGTTGTGATGATCCCTACTCATTACATTTTCAGATCCAATTTTTGCATGTGTTATTCGTGGTGATGGTGGGGTGTAGATCTATTGTTTAACGCAGCCGATGCCCACAGACCTTCTACTGGATCTGAGCCTTCAAGGGCGTGATGATCCAATTCAGATCTAAGCCCTAATATGACGTTTACTTAGGCTTTCGTGCTTATTGCTTTTACCTGATTGCAACTTTTTTATATAATCTATAATGATGATGATTTTGGTTGGGGTTTCCCCCTTATATGAGCTTCCATTTTTTTGAAATATGTTTTAAATTGAGCACATTCTTCAATCTTTTAAGATGTTAGCAATATTGTATCAAGTTTTGTAGATGTGTAACCGAGGTGGTATGTTGATGATTCGGAGGTGGTTCAGAACAATGTGAAGATTGTCTCTTTTTCTTTTTCTTTTACGAAATCAAAAGCTTGACTTTTATTTGGATTATAAATAGGGGAAAGAAGTGGTGTGTTGAGTGGGAGAACTTTGTTTAATGAGAATTCGTTGTTCAAATTAAAAAAAGAAAGAAAAGAGAGAGATACAACTATCTACAAAATAGTAGCTAGGCTCCTTTCTTTTATAAATGAATTCAACATTACCATGGCTTTTAATTGATACCTACAAGGACCGGTCCGACCTTTGTAAATGGGTCAAATGATGTACCCCATGTGAATGTATGGCAAAAAAGAAGTGCCATGACTATTAGTGACCTAAACTTCTGTAAATGGATTATGACATTATCTAATATTAGTATTACAGGAACTATCATAACTGATGTAAACCTCTCTAAATAAATTATGGTAGTTGAATAAAAAAAGGTAAGACAGATAGTTTTATAGCCGTTGCATCGCGCGGCTGGTAAATATCGTAGTTAATTTTAATTTTATAAACTATAAGACACATCATTGGACTAGTGGGGGCATGCATGTAATTATAATGACTGTTGCATAGGAGTATAAAAGTCTCTATGAGAAGAAATGTTTCTCCCATGTTGAGGCATTTGGGGGGGGGGGGGGGGTATATATGACCATATTAAATGGCAACTACTTCCGAACACGGGTGCGGAGTTTGATCACTGCTAGAGAAGATCAAAAACATCAGAGGCTCCACAAGCTCAAATGAAGGTTTCTCAAGTTGCCTCATCGACTTAAACGGAGACTCAACACTAACACAACCTGCATGTAAAGACAAGAAATCGTCCGAGTCATCAAACAAAGGTAATGAAACTTTGCTGGAGATTATGTCCTACTACAAAACGGATAAGAGAGCAAGAAAATAAAATAAAACAAATATAATTCGAAAGAAAATGGTTGAAATGAGACTAAAAATGAATAATGTGGTGACCATGATGGAAGAAGCTATCCGTAAAGAACAAATAGACCGCAATATAAAAAAAGTTTATTGAACCACATGACGCTTTCGTCGAACAATTCTTGCAAGTCGTCATTTAATGCAAACGCAATACAACGGAATAATATAGTCGACCTTTTCGATTTTTAGGTCTTGATCTTTTTCTTAGTGATGCTTAATTTTTATTTTAAGTTCCATCTTTCTTAAGCTATTTTTAATTTTAATTTATTTATTTTTATTTAATAAAAAATAAGCTTTTATATTTTATTTAAAGTATGATTGTGTAGTACCAATGTTTTAAAAACCGGTTCAACTGTCCGGTTCAACCGGTCCGGTTTAACCGCTAACCGGTGCTCATACCGGATTTTTAATCCCCGGTTTTTTGGACATAATGGAACCGTTTCGAACTGGGCGGTTTTCCGGTTTTTTTTCGGTTCAACCGGTCCGATTCAACCGGTTTTCTGACCTTTTTTTTTTAAACTAATTTTTTGAATTTTATTGTTATTTTTTTATGTTTAAAACTTATATTTTCTTGTGAAATACTTATTTGGTATTATTTTTGAGTGATTTATAATTGTATTTTAATTATTTTTGTTGGGATGTAGTACTGTAGTTTCAAGAGTACTGTAGTTTCAAGGTTCCAGCCCCGCTCTTCAGGGTAATTATTTAGGTAGTAATATGACATGTCCATAAAAAAAAAATGAAGTATACATTACAATTAATAAAACATAAACCGCGACCAAAGGCCCACGTTATGTTGGGTTCCTATGAACTTCGTCATATCCAAGTCTTTTTGGTTCAAGGGTGAGCAAACTCACAAGACAAGATCAAAAAGGTGTATATTATTAACTAGTATAGAACCCGTATGTTATACGGGTTAAATTATTTTTTTTTGATAAAGAGTTATAGGGTTAAATCATTAGAAAATATATATAATTGATAATTCATGCATACTCGTTTTATTACCCGAATAACGTATTACATTACATTTAATAAAGTTATAATTAATAATATGGTATTGGTGACTTTATCTTCTTCATAAAAAAATATTTAGAGCATTCTCTACTTGTATATTTGGAAAAAATACAACATAAACATGATCATCTTTAAAAATGGTTGTTAGAAAAACAATCCAACCCTGAATAGCGACTAACAATAACTTATGATTTGACAAATTTGAGACTTTAAGTCTCGATAGAAAGTCAGGTGACTATTAAATTTTATCAAAATTATAATGAACATATTCTAATTGTTGAGTATAAAGTCTAAATTATAATCAGAATATTATAATGTTAAATCAATAAAAAAAATATTTATCTTGGTATATATTAGAAAACGTACAATTGTATCAGTCCTGATATTTAAAATTTTCAATTTGAATGAACATGGATCATTTGATATAATAGAAAAACTATTTAATATTGGATATTATGAACATAATTTTATCGTTTACGGATTTCTTTATAAATAGTATCATCCACAATGTTGATTGGATTTGTAAAACAATATTAGTTATTAATCAATTATAATATTAAATATGATTTGCTCAATTATATTTGTAAAACACGGTAAAAAAATCTCTATTGGTATTTTATAAGTTTTTTAAATATTTATTAAATAAAAATAATAATAGTTTAAAAAAGAATTTTAAATAAAAATTAGATGTAAATTAATATATAATTGTCATAATTCCATAAATATAATTAAATAAAAATATATCATGATTATAAGTGATATAATTTCCAAAAAAAGAATTTATTAGGGAGTAGATTTGGGAGGGAAAATTTGTGTGAGAATGATTCTAGTGTTGACAAGTGTCAACAACTGTAATTGTTTATTAGAGTAGGAAGATTTCTCAAGTTAATATAATATCATAAAATATAAGATAAAAAAAAGTCCCCTAAACCACATATTGTATATATATACAATCCCGAACTTCAACCTATGAAATCGTGCCCAAACCCATCCGGATTCGGTTCCGGATCGACCCGTCCAAATTGCCAACCTTTTCTCTCGCATATATAGATCGCCCCTGCTAGCCTGTGGCGGCCGGTTTTTTTGTGCCGCCGATGCGTTAGCGGTGCTTCGGTTATGAAGTTCAGGCGGCGGCGGCGACAACCATCTGTGTTACATAATCGGGCCTGTCACCGCTGTTTACGTGATCCGGCGACGAAATCGTTGGGCCTCCGCTGCTTACGATGACGATTGCCGTTGCCGCCGGCGGTCTTTCTTACGGCGGTCGGAGTGCTAATTTGTTGGTGGTTACTCACTGTAAGTCTTCTTCATCCATGATGTATTTCCCTCCCGCTAATAACGTTGAGTAATTTCAGATCTAGAACGTGAATTTTGGGGTTTTGGCTACTGTTTCAATCTTGTAGAGTTTCTTATAAATTAGCAGGTTTATTTCGCCGTTGCTGTTGTTAACAGCGGCCTGGTGGAGCCGGTGTCACATCTAGGGTTTAGAAGTTGGTGCATGTTCCGGGAGCTGCTGATTTGGTGTTGCTTTGTCTCCGATTTGAGTCACTGTTGCTTTGTTTGGTGGTGTTTGATGGCCGATTGCTTAGAGTGGAAGGTTTTATTGTTACTGTTTCTAACTGTTGTTTGTTGTTTGTTGTTCTGCAGTTCATGTTCACATTTCGGATCTGTTCTCATGTTTTGATTATGGCTATAATGACTCTGAGCTTATGCCGGTGTTTTCTCATGTTGCTATGATGTGCGATGACGATCTTGGCTTTAGTTGGTCTAGATCTGCCAATTTGGGCAGAGATGATTAATCGGACCTCAGTCTTATTTGATGAAAATGGTGGGCTATGCCTTACTGATTTACGATATGTCCAACTGAATGGAACATAAACGGTTTCACATTTACATGTCATAGTAAGGCTATGAAGAGTTTTTCCTTTACGGTTTTAGACTAGGTGGTTTTGGCAACGACACTATCTTCGGATTGTTGTCGTTACCCCACTTGAGTCCCGTATACGATCTGAGCGTTTATCGCAAGGATGATTGACATATAAACTGAGCCTTATATAAACAAACAACAGACAGAAGCCTTTCTTTCAAATTTTATTTCTTCCCAAGTGGTCTGTTTTTTTATGTCGGGTTATTTTCTTGATGTTTACAAAACAGATTTCTAGGTTTTTATCATCTTTATAATTGGTGGTGATTTTTGCTTCTACATCCTAATCAGGTAACTCGATTTATTGATTTTGTATGTGGTGAACATTGATCTATTATTTTTAACTTTCATTGATGTTTATTTGTAACCCTAAAATTGCTTTTGTTCTCAGGTTGTAATCAAATGAAAAATGAGGCTGTAAGCATCCGGTGGTATTGCTTTATATATGTTGTATGCTTCTATTTTCACAGATGAGAGAAGGATTTGAGTTGTGAAAAAATGGAAATAACAAAAATTATTTTAGTTGTGAAAGATCAAATTGATTAAATAACAAAAAAAAAAAATGGAAATAGATTTGATTATATAAAAAGTCTTCCCTCATATGTTGAGGTCTTGAGAACTTTGGTTGATCTCTACTACCATTTATGTACACACATATCCTTAATGTTGCTTAAGAAAATTAAGCATGTGTAGAAGTGGCAAAGTGGTTTGCATAATTTGGTCATCTAAACTGATATCACAAATCTTTGTGAACTACATATGTTTGATGTCGTCCGGTAGGTATTTTGATGCTCGGAGTATTTCTGAGATGTATGTGAAATCAGAATCGTTAAATACAAACTCTTCGTCTATGATTGATGTCTCCGAAGAAATACTATAAAAAACATGTTCCTGTCTAATTTCTATTTGGCTATCCTCAAACAATTTTGCGTCTGTAATATAAATATGTTCATATGTAACATGGTGAACATATATTAGACAGGAATATATATTTTTCATCTGAATCTTTACATAATTTACTGGTTTGTCTTTCAGTTGTGAATCCTTCTTTGTTGTTCTTGGTCTGAAGGTATGCCTTCGTACTTTTTTTTTTGGATTATTTTGTATTTATATTTTTGCATCAATTTTGGTTTCGCTTTTTACATATCTTGCTGTTTAACCCATATAAATTTTGTGATATGGTTAGATTATCTCATACTGCAGCCTGCAGGGATGCTTTACTTTGAATGGAAAAAGACTCAAAACACCATAAGAATGAAAGACAACTAGATTGGTATCAACCAAATTTATGTTCTAATTCATAATGATTGTATTTTCTTATTACAAGAGATTATTGGCCTTCAATTTAAGGTATGATTATAAGTTCATATATTTAAATTTCTGTTTTTTTTATATACTTACATAATATTCCCCTGTCTACTTTACATTAGTTGAGTAATTTGTTAAAATTTTCATGTTAATTTTTTATGAGTCAGAGCTCCGAACTTTAAAAGGAAGATGTTTTTGTTGATTTAGATACAAGATGGAGGATAATGGTAGACTTTTGACATGTGTGGTGTAGAGGTTGGTGCTTAACTTTTTCATTGCTAGGGCCTTTTGGTTGGATTTCATTAGGAAATTAGGAACTTTATTTTGGTAAAGGGGATTTTGGTTATCTGTTGGTATTTATTTTTTGGGGAAATTGAATTTTGTTTAATTGTAGTAGCATCGTGTTTTTTGCTACTCCCGGATATGCAACCATGACATGATTAATATAGGAACCAACATCCGCATCGTATGACAATGAGTCGGTTTTGGGCATCACAGGTTTGATAATGCAGCCTTCTTGATGTATAAATTAATGAGTTTTTTTTTTCTTTCTTAATTTTTTAAATTATTATTATTATTTTTATTTGTGGGAGTAGCAAGTGCTCACTGGAGTACAATTACAACGTTTGTTATATGATTTACATGAAACTTCGGAGTACAATTTCAACGTTTTTTATATAAGCTACATGAAACTTCAATGCACATAAGCTCTATGTTGAATGAGACAGCCATATTCTATGCGTAGAATAATCAGATGAATGAGGTAATTTAATTTTATTTTAGGTATTTCCTCTATTATGAACAAATATAGGTTTGGTCTCTTAAATCCTTTTTGCAGTGTCCTGATTTTTTAAAAGTTGACCTGGTGCAGTGCTATTTGTTACCTTATTAATGATTTCATAAAGTTCAATTGTTTTATGATGTATTATGTGGTAGTTCAATTGATAAGAATGTCTCCTATTTACGATTTATAGGTTCGTTTCTAATACTTTGTTCATGAGCTTTCTAATCGACTATTTCACCTTTGTTATTTGTGTTGAACAATTTGTAGAAAAAAACAGGACCCTCACCTTAGGTTCAAAGTAAGTTTTCATACAGATTTGTGTTTTGTAAAACAAAAATCTCTTCATGTGTCATCTTTATTGAATGTAAACAAGACAACTTTTTATGTTTAAGTAAGGGCTACATGTTTATTTCTTTCTTTGAGTTTAGTGACTTTTATTATGTCACGCATCATGATTCTTTTGATTCTTTGTTCTTTTGTAGGTTGTTATTGTACTTTCTTACAATTCCGTAACAAGTTGGTTGAGCTATTTGGTCCAGTAGTAAGCTAGATTGGTAAGACTCTTTCTATAGAATTATGTGTAAGAGTTAATTTGTTCAGTTTACGTTAATATTAACAAGCATTAAAAGTATTTGGTCAGATTGTTCTAACAAAATTCTTTGACATGCCCCTCTTGACTGTCGGAAAAGCAATTTATCAATAGGAGCATGTTGACCATCACTTTTATGGCTTTGTAATGAAGAACCTGGTAAGAATTGCTACTCAATAGTTTGAATTTTATTTGATTCAATGGGAAAGCCACAAACACTTTTTTGTTTATTACCTTTTTAACTTTAATCACCTCGACTAATCTAGCTTCCGTTAGTAAAATGATTCAGGAGTTAGTTATGCATTTTATACATACATTTCAGCCCATTTGACCCATCAAGTAAAAAACATCATTCACGTCAAGTTTAATCTGATCCTATATTTACTGAATGTTGAACTTTTGGGTTTTTTGATGTATACCTAATATGTATCTATAGGTAGAAGAAGTATCAGTCAAAACTCAAACTTGGGTGATTTATGCCGAAACATGCAACAAGCATAGAACGAAATGCAGACTCCAGTCATTTATCCATCAACTCTGGTACATGATTAAATTACTTAAGTATTTATTTTTATTAAATACTTTTGCAAATAATTATCTTTTAAACATTCTTCATCATATTCCTTTTTTTTATTTTCTTTATTCATGATTTATTTTTATTGTTTTCCTGTCGTATCCAATTTCAGATTTACTATTCTATTTCTGCAAATCTAATCACGAGCCTCCTCATTTTTCAAGTATTCAACCACTTTGCCTTTTCTTATGCAGGGAGTGTGACTTCAGAAAGTGTCATATATAGCTTGACTCTTTTGGTTGACCTTCTTAGTGCGAAAGCACATCCCTCCTAGCCATGTACTTATATGCATTTTCGCTTTTAAGGAAGGCATTATATGTATATTATTCTATCATGAATTTGATAAATTTGACTTTTTGTATGTTGACTTAGGCTCTTGACTTAATAAAAGATTGAAACCTTCAAATGCTTACGGATTCATGTCTACAAGGATAATTCTCTAAAACAATTAGGGGTTGGCATTTCTTCATGGATGGCAGCCACTTAGGTAATCTGTGTGACAACAAGAATATATATTTTGTTCATCAATTTTCTTTGCTGAAATGCTAATTCCCATTCTTGCTTTGGTTGTTAATAACATTTGAAACAGAGGATACCAACAACAAAAAAGCAAAAGGCATACAACCGAAACAAAGTTGGCTGGCAGTCTCTCTTTGAAGAGGCTTTTGGAAATCAAAACGTGAGTAAGCATTTGGACAAAAGATCTATAATTCAAATCCACATGTTAAAGCCTATTAAGAAAAAAATTAACACTTTAGATCTATTCTTTCACTGATTCAATCATGAGATCCCTTCATGATAACTACTTGATTTCTATGTTAGTTTGATAATCAGAGGTATTGGGAAAAAGGAAATCTGTTTCGAAACCCATAGTGTACTTATCATCATCACATCTATTGGATCTGATTTCTTTGGACCGGTAATGGTTTTCTAAGGGTTACCTTTTGCGTCATATTTTCTTTATTATACTTAACAAATCCAAGGCTAATTTTCTGTTTTCACTATCAATTGTTTATGTTTTCAGTTTGCAATGATACTATTTTCGGGTTACTGGCAGTTTGACAAGGTCTATTAATTGTTTTTTTTAAGGCTACTGGATGAATCTGTACTGGAATGAATTGATGCTTTTCTTTATGCTTTGTAATTGTTAGTGGGTGGTGATTAGCTGAGATGCTTTGTTTCTTGATTCTGGGACTGTAACATTTGACTCTGGCACTATAACATGCATGTGGCAATGATGATTCTCCCAACTTGAAAAGTTAAATGTAAGGGCTATGATGCTTTGACAAAAGAGATGTTCTAATCTGAGTCATATAAAAGTATATTTGAAATTAGGGATGTAGAAAATCTTTGTTTGCACAATTTTTAGGAGTCATATTATATGTTTATTGTTTTATTTGGTTTATAGGTAAGTATACATAAGATGTCCTTGGTAGAGTATTTAGCTTGAGATATAAGATGTCCTTGGTAGAGTATTTAGCTTGAGATATGAAAGACACTGGATGACATAGAGGCTGGTCTCTCAGTTATATAGACTCTGCATATGTTTATTTTTTTTCTTGCTGTGATCTTGATTAGTTCTTTTCATCGGTGTGTGATACCTTTTTTTTCCAATTCTATTGATTCTTTTTTTTTTTAACTCTATTTGGTTTTAGGGGTAGTATTAGTTTATATTAATTTTGGTTGGAGTTGTAGTGATATAAATAATACATAAACTTGGTATGAATGTCATAGGCCAAATTTTTAGTCCATATGTTTTTTTCTATATCTTTACTCAGTTTACATGTTAAAACTACTACCTTAATTTTTTTGCCTTTATTTGAACCAATTTACACGTTAGTAACAATAAAAAAATATTTAGTTGATATGTTTTTTTAATACTTTTACTCAGTTTACATGTTAAAACTAATCAGCTTACACTTTAGTAACAATAAAAACATTTCTTCCAGGTACCTACTTGTCAAGATCATAAGATAATCAACCTCCGGCCTTTAGCTCTTTATCCCACCAAGATGCTGCATCTTTTTTGTTGTAAAATAAAGCCTTATATCACTGAAGCTTTACATGTTTCCCTTAACACTTTTGTTCTCTTTATTTTATTACATTCTAAGATGTTAATTTACTATGGTAATTTCTCCTTTGAACAATACTATGTAATTATAGCCCTAATTTATATTTATTCATCCACTTAAAATTCACCCGCTTCCATACTTTTGACATTTTCTACCTAAACTTTAAGTCTTTATTTTTTTATTTTTTTAACAAAGTTTGGCATATTAACATGTTCTACAATAAACTTTAATATTTTGTTTTTTTTTCTTTAACGGAGTTTGGCATGTTGATACTACCATTTTCCTTTCTCATCCCAAACCCTACTAATTAATAGTATGTTTTGTACTTGAATAGAATTTTACTGAGTATGTTATTGTAATTTCAATAGAAGAATAATCAAGAATTATGTATTAGTGTATGTCATTCTTCAAGTCATCGCTTATTTATATATTTGTCTATACTTAATAAATAAGCAACCGATTGCAACGCTTGTCATAATTCTACAAGCTTATTATTATTTTCGAATGACCTAATACACTTATAAACCTATATTTTCTCTATTTTATACACTATTTTCCTATATTTGCCCGGATTACCGCAGCAACGCGCGGTCGATCTCTAGTTCTTTCTACATTGACCCTGTTCACCTTAATTTAATATATTATGTGGTAGAGTTTTCTTCTTGAGGTTCTGGATTAAATCTTAAACGTTAAAATAATTTAGTTTAGTTTGTGGATTAATTTAAAAATGAAACTGTAGAAGTAGGAAAGATTTTCTTGTTCAAAAACAATGATTTTGATTTTCGTATTTCTACGATGAGCATAGGCCTATATAATTATATTGATAAATGTAAGATTGTATGGTTTTGTGATACGTAAATGACGTACCTAAGAATTTTTTTTATGGGGTTCGGAAATTTTTGAGTGTCAGTTATCTATTAATAAATAGTATTTTTTTCTCGGTACGATTCGGGTTGGGGCGGGTCACATTAACAAATTCAAACCCAAATCAAGTAATTAATCGACAAACTAATATAAAATTATAAAAAATTCAACAAACAATCTCGTATTCCAGAAAATAACCAATAATCTAACATTCAAAAAAATTAGTAATTAATCAAGTTATCTAAATTAACAAAGTAAGTGTAAAAAGGGATACATAAACAAAAGACTTGGACTTTTAAAATCTAATTTGAGAGAGGGACGACGCCGATATCAACAAAGGTTTCAGTCAGTGGTATGTTCAATTTGCTCCAGCAGCAATAATGATCTTGATGGTGAGCGCCAGTGGGATAGGGGAGATGAGTGCATAATGTTTGAATTTAAAGACGACACAAAACATCAACAGTGAAAGTCGGGAATTTTTTTAATTTATGCGTATATTTTTCTAACTTGCTGCTAATAAATAGTATGAAATAGATTTTTTAATAAACATGATTAGGCTAAAATTTAAATGTGAGCAAAAAATATTTAATAGTTATTTGGTATTTGAGTAAGTGGGTTTTGTTTATTAAATTTAATAGTTGGGCTAAAAATATAGATATGGACATAAAATATCATCATAGTTATTGAATATTTGGGCAGTTGCGTTTTGTTTATAACATTTAAGAATTAATAAAGTAACCGACTTAATTATTTGAATACTTATTCAGTATATTTGTGTAAACTTTAAAGTTTTAAATTAATTTTACTTTGTGAAGGTCTCATCAAAATTTCATGGGGGTCGGTCTTAAAAATTCTTGAGGGTCGGTCGGGATTGAATCATACATATCTCACTATAAAAAAAAAATTATGGGGTGCGGGCGAACCCCATCCCTAAGGGGTGGGTACGCCACTCTACGTAATACTTTTTAAAAATGCAATTTTAACAAGGTAAGTTGTTTAAATAAGATATATCATGTAGTCTGAGCTAATACTTTTCTAAGTTAAAGATTTTTTTTAATAAGATATAATTACTTAATGAGAAATTCGATTTTAATAATCTCAAGTTTTACCTATTGGACGAGATAAATCACACATTTCGAAATGTTTCTCACCGAGCCCAAGTTTCAAACTATTTTCTCTCATTAATCCCAAATAACGGAACCCTAACGTTGTTAAGTTTTAGATCAATGAGAGAAAATAGTTTGAAACTTGGCCTCGGTGTGAAACATTTCAAAAAGTGGGATTAATATCGTCCAATAGGCAAAACTTGGGATTATTAAAATCCAATTTAAAAATAGTAAACTTTAAATTTAAAGAGTAGAATATTACCAAAAACGGTGGTCCCCAGACACATCGAACCAAGCTTGAGTAACGCAAATTTCATCTTGGTCCAGCCCTTGAACAATATTCTTCTCTTTCGTCGGCGTGACCTTCTTGTGAGACCGTTTTCTTGGTTTTGACAATCCCCCCCCCCCCCCCCCCCTCCCCAGGCTTCTTCTTGTGTTTTAGGCTCAACTTCTGGATCCACCGGTTGAGAGGCTTAAGATTGTTGATATCGTTGCAAGGGTTGATGTTGTTAAGATTGTTAATATTATTGTCAAGGCGATGGAAATAGAGCCGAAGGGGATGCTAATTGAGAAAACGCATTGTACCCGTATCCTTAGGTGAAACCGTATCCGAGGTTTGAGGCGAAGGGGATGCCAACAATGCAGTGTAGTCATGAAGCTCCTCCTAATCATTACACATTATTATTCTTTCTAATTGGGAAATTAGGTTTTAATAATCCCAAGTTTCACCTATTAAACGAGATTAATCTCACCTTTCGAAATGTTTCTCACCGAGCCCAAGTTTCAAACTATTTTCTCTCATTGATCCCAAACTAATAGAACCCTAATGGTGTTAAGTTTGGGATCAATGAGCGAAAATAGTTTAAAACTTGGGCTCAGTGGGAAACATTTCAAAATGTGAGATTAATCTCGTTTAATATGTGAAACTTAGGATTATTAAAATATAATTTCTCTTACTTAATTAGATTTTACTATCTTTATGTTGCCGGAAATAATATTCGTATACAAAATAGTTGTATTCTTAAAACGCAAAATGAAGACTAAAATTATATATAAAATAAACGAGATGTTTACCATCCCGCGCGTTGCTGCGGGGTTGAATTTGGATGCTGAACGAAAGTTAAAAAGTTAAGGGGTATAAAACGTAAAAGTCTAAAAGTCCCGTGGTGAAAGTATAAAAACTATAAAAGTATACTAAAAACGATAGTAGAAAAGTTAAAAGTTTCGTGGTCAAAGTAGAAGACAACAAAAGTTCAAGTAAAAAACCTTTAAAAAACGAAAGTTAAAAAGTTAAGGGAGTATAAAACGTAAAAGTCTAATAGTCTCGTGGTGAAAGTATATAACTATAAAAGTATACTAAGAAATGAAAGTAGAAAAGTTAAAAGTTTCATGGCTAAAGTAGAAGATCACAAAACTTAAAATAAAAATAAAAATTTAAGTTAGAGGGTAGAAAACGTAAAAGTATGAAACATATGTGGCTAAACTATGAAAACCTAAAGTTTACTATTCCGTTAAAGAAAAAACATAGTGTTAAAGTTTAGGGTAGAAAATTTCAATATGCCAAACTCCGTTAGAAAATAGTGTTAACGTTTAGGGTAGTAAATGTCAATATACCAAACTCCATTAAAGAAAAAAAATATTAAAGTTTAGGGTAGAAAATATTAAATACTCAAACTTTGATAACTAAATTATAAGAAATAAAAAGATTACTATTTAAGTTTCAAATTTCATTGTATATATATATATGAAAAATCCATCTTTTCAAAATATATAAAATTAGATCCAATACGTAATGACAAATTAAAAGTAAGAAAAATGAGGTTTATTTTAATAATTGCTGCAACCAAATGTCCAAATCACATTCGAGTTGATTTTGATTCTGACGCGTGGGTCCACCCCAACCCGACTTCTCGGACCCAAATCATCCATACCCACCCGAATAACAACAGTATCAAAATCGCCCCCATTTTCACATCAGTTCTAAAATTAATCATCCAAATTGTCGTGATTTCATAATTCATGATTCGATAGTGAAGAAGAATGCAGTCAATTAATGGAAATTCTCTGGTATTTGGTCTCCGTGGAGGAATCAGAGTCTTCAGAAAACCCCCTTTTCTTGTTAAACTCGAAATAACTGTCGTTAACGTTTACTAGATGGTTGAGCGGTTGAGATGAGATTACCCACGGCGGCGACGGAATCTGGTACGTTTCCAGCGGCGGAGGTGGGTGGCGCCAATGCGGCAGCGGCCCGGCCAGGAGGAGGTTGTTTAACAACGGCCCTGCTTTCATCACCGCTTCTAGAAACTTCCCTTTTTCCGGCAACCCCTTCGCCGGCGCCGGAAATTGAGCCGGGGGTTCGACTGGTGGGGAAGATACGATGCTTTCTTCACAGTCTGAACTTGAAAACGAAAACGAAAACCCATAATTTGTGATGGCTTCATCTTCAACGCTGGAGACGCCGGAGTGCGGCGGAGGCGCGGCGGTCTTATGGTGGTGAAACTGCTGTTGGAGGAGCAATTTGTTTCGAGCTTCGTTTCGTTCTTTAATGGCGTGATTGAGAAGATATCTGAGTTGATCTAACTGATCATCTTTTACTCTGTTTTGTTCTTCAATTCTCGCCCTTGTGGCTTCAAGCTCCATTTTAGTCAGCCAAAGTGACTCGGTCAATTCCTCTATGCCCTGTTTCAATTCAAGAATCAAGATAATCAATTAGTCGTATGCATTTGGAGTAAAAGTGTTGATTAAAAAGAGTAGAAATGGAAAGGGATAAAGATGTGACCTTTTCTCTGCAGAAAGACGGCCAATCAAGAATGCAGTTGGGGTGATTTTCCATGAGTTTGTAAAGAAGGGTGTGCGAAGACTGGAGATTGAAAAATAGGGAAATATGAATATGTGTTTTAAAAGTGTTGTAGTGGCTTTATAAGGACTCTTTTTTGTCTCACTAATATTGTTTACTTGGTCTAAGAACTATTGCAAAGTTTTGTCAACTAATAAGAATTTATAATTAATAGTCTAGAGTTTATAGTTTCTAATTAATTTCTGTACAAATTATTGTTAGGTAAAACTGTGAAAGCGCCAATGGTCAAGAGAATGACACCAAAGAAATTAAATGTTGAGTACATCTGTTCATCAACCCGTTGCCCCGGTGCTCTTTGGTTTTTCGTTCTACGTTTAAGCTTCTACGTTTAAGCTTCAGGTTTCTCCCCGCTCTTCGTATATAGATGTGTGTCAAAGCTAGCACGTATACACTGATTCATTGTATAGTGGTGTTGGACTCGTTAGCTTCTCCTTTAATATTGGTATTTGATTTGGTATTTGATGACTATGATTTGGACTCGTTAGCTTCGTATGATTTGGTATTTGATGACTATGAGTACATCTGTATAGTGGTGTTGGACTCGTTAGCTTCGTATATAGAGGCGTGTCAAAGCTAGCATGGATACACTGATTTATTGTATAGTGGTGTTGGACTCGTTAGCTTCTCCTTTAATATTGTATAATGATGCAGAATGGAAGCGATCAAATGGCTCAAAAACAATATGATTACAAAGTCTCGAAATTGAACTCGAAGTTCACGAACAAACGTTATATTTTCAATAAAAATCAACTCCCCTCACAATTGATCCAAATCCCCTATTTATAAGACCTAAAGATAAACCAGAAAACTAACAAAACCTAAAAATCCTCAAAAGATTAGAAAACCAAATAATTCAAAAATAATTAAAGATAACTAAATTAAATAAACAAATAAATCCCCAAAATATGATAATCTTCAAGTTGTCGTTGGTCGGCTTCGATTAAATATGCTCCTGCATCATACTCCCCGTCTTTAAAAACTCATCCTCGAGTTTTGTCTCCGCATCACCCGTTGCAACTCTAGATCGCAGACTCGTTGTCGGAGCCGTTTGATCTCTTGTTGCGTTTCAAGATCGCGGACTCGTTGACGGAGTCTTTTGATCTTAAGATCCCGTGGGTCGAGACCAACTCCACTGCTGCCTCTGTCGGCGACTCTGTAAGTTGAAGGTTGATCTTCTCCACGAGCACGTGAACTGAAAACACTCCCGTCGTTGCCTCTGTCGGCGATTCTACGAGCAATCAAGTATTCTCCTCCACGTAGAGCCATTTGAGAACCAAAAGCTCTGATACCAAATGATGCAGAATGGAAGCGATCAAATGGCTCAAGAACAATATGATTTCAAAGTCTCGAAATTGAACTCGAAGTTCACGAACAAACATTATATTTTCAATAAAAATCAACTCCCCTCACAATTGATCCAAATCCCCTATTTATAAGACCTAAAGATAAACCAGAAAACTAACAAAACCTAAAAATCCTCAAAAGATTAGAAAACCAAATAATTCAAAAATAATTAACGGTAACTAAATTAAATAAACAAATAAATCCTCAAAATATGATAATCTTCAAGTTGTCGTTGGTCGGGTTCGATTTAATATGCTCCTGCATCAACATCTGTTCATCAACCTGTTGCCCCGGTGCTCTTTGGTTTTTCGTTCTACGTTTAAAGCTTCAGGTTTCTCTCCGCTCTTCGTATATAGAGGCGTGTCAAAGCTAGCACGGATACAGTGATTCATTGTATAGTGGTGTTGGACTCGTTAGCTTCTCCTTTAATATTGGTATTTGATGACTATGATTTGGTATTTGATGACTATGATGATTCATGTTAAACATGTGTTGTGTTAACATTTGGATGCACTTTGAAATTGTTGTAGCCATTTTATCACTCACAACATGATCCTGAGCCAAAGTGTTTAGAATTTAACTTGAAGGTTGTTGAGAGTGGGAACCAATTATTGTTATGGTTGGGTATGGCGTTTGAGGCTATGATGATTCGCTCTGAGCCTTATTTTTTACTAATCTCACTTTGGAATAGAAAATGTGTTTGCATTTTTTGTTACTATGTTTGAACTATTTAAGTTATATTTTTTAGGTTTATTTATGTGGTCAAAGAATATCACTTTAATTATTCTCAGATGACGACGGGTTCGTCCCGTCGATCATACACGTATAGGGTCGGAGACGTCCCTTTCTCTTTTAACATTTGAATCAAAATATATATGATTGACAGACGCCTTTGACAAACGTGTTAGAAAGTCATGATCAACCCTAGCAACACGGCAGGACCATGGTCCTCCTCGAGATCTGTATGGTTGACACCGATCATAGTGCTTACATGTCTTTTACTCACCGACTACGAGTATAGTATACAATGTTGGAAAAGACGCTAGGCGGTACCTAGGCGGTCGACTAGGGAATTAGGATTAATCGGCCTAGGCGGGGATTAATCGGGGATTAATCGGTCCTAGTAAATTACAAAGATTTATAGATTTTCTAGAGATTATATATTGTAATATGTCAAAATACTAAAAACACTTCAAAAACTAGTAGTAATAAAGACTTCTAATATAAATATATAAGTGAAAAAAAGAAATTAAATTTTTTTTTTTTAATTTAACCCGATTAATCCCCGCCTGGCCGCCTAAAACCCGCCTAGAACCCGCCTAGCCGCCTAGCGCCTAGCCGACTTTGACCGACTTTGACCGACTTCGACCGACTTTGACCGATTTTGACCGATTTTGACCCAGGGCGCCTAGACAGCCCGCCTAGCAAAAAAGCACTACGGACGATGCCCGCATAGCGCCTAGGCACCGATTAATCGGCCGCCTGGACCGCTTTTTACAACCCTGAGTATAGTATAATCGATCGATCATAAGCGACTCTAGTTCGGGGACATATTAGCAAAAGGGTTATTTTGGACAGATTTAAAGTTCAAAGGAACATTTTAGGAATTTTCACTAGTTTTTTTTAACGGCAAATTTGGATCACTAACGGAAACATTACACCACCCATCCGATCATCTCGAATCCTCATTCGAAGGAAACTTATCAGTCACCACTAGGGCTGTTAATCGGGTCAACCCGATCGGGTTTTGGGTTATTAGGGTCGGGTTAGTCGGGTTTTTAAAAAAGAATATCTCACCCGCAACCCGACCCTATTAAGATCCGGGTTAGTAGGGTTCGGGTTAGTCGGGTTTCGGGTTAACAGGGATCGGGTTAGTCAGGTTTCGGGTTAATACTGTTTGTAAGTACCTAAGGTTGATAATTAACAAGAAGAATACGGAAAAAAATTATATAACTTGACATCTTTTACTTTTTAAAATTAAATACAAGTATATATAATAATAGTTTAAGGCTGGTCACAAATAATACTGAGATTTATGATTTATCAAAATCTTCATATATGAAGTTTTAAAAGGAACATAGAGGGTGACATTGTGTGAAGTCAACAAAAAGAAAAGGAATAAAACAACAAATTCTATCCAATGTTTTCAAATCAGTGAGTATAAAGACTTAAAATTCAAAAAAACATATAGATCAACGCTCGGCTATTTGACATAAACCTTGTTATGTATTTCATTATATTTTCCTTAACATATTATTAAATTATAATTATTTTAGTTACTAAATTATCCAGGTCATTTCACAACCCCTATAGATTATATATAAATTCAAACTAAACTCTCTACTACTCGGGTTATTCGGGTTAACCCGAAACCCGAAATATTTTTAAAAAATAACCCGAAGCCCGACCCTAACTACAATTCGGGTTTGTCGGGTTAACCCGATTAACCCAATTAAGCCTTTTAGACCCTAATAGACCCGACCCTAATTATCTTATTCGGGTTCGGGTAGGGTCGGGTTAGTCGGGTTCGGGTATTTTCGACACCCCTAGTCACCACTGGTAAGAAACCCCCCTGGCCTAACTTGTAATCCCCATTTTTTATTATATTTGTTACAAGTAGAACTATCTAATTTGGTGTTGTAGAATTGATAATGCTTCCCTTCTTATTTTTTATTCTGTATCTGTATGTTTTATTGTATAGCTTTTTGCTAGACTTTTTTATACATGTCACCGTTAAAAGAAAATAAATAAAAGAATTAAATATAATATTTAATTGAAGATGTTTTTTTAACGACAAACAATCGAACACACACCACTAATTTACTTTTAAATTATAACAGAAACGCAAATAGTAGAAATTAAACACATAATGACTCTTAAAGACTTATAAATTTACCAACTGTACTCGTATATATTAACGAGATGTATCATATATATATTAGGGCATGAGGTTTCATGTGGTGTGGTGACCATGTCAGCGATAACTGGACCACATGCATTTATTACACACATGATGGTATACCCATGTGCTGTGGTGGTCTTTTTTTATTATTTTTTTTCTTTTTGTTTTTGATTTTTTTAAACATTGAAATACAAATACAATTAATTTTATTAAACAATAATTAAAATAGAAATAGAAATACAATTACAACATTAATATGAAACATAAAATTAAAATACGAAAAAATAATTACTCAAACAAAATTTATAAAGTATGAAAAAAATACAATAACATTCGTAAATATCCTTAATCAAATCAGACTTGAGCTGGTTATGCACATCTCGATCTCTTATTTTGACGTTTGGCAAGCTTTTGTTCCTCGTCAATTTTTGGATATGTAAATGGAGAATGTAGGTGAAAAATGTGGTTTAAATAGTTGATTTAAATTAAAAAAAGTAATTTTGTGTTAAATGCTGGCAACGGTCAAAAGTACCCAATGTTCGAATTTTTGGGGTTTCCACGCACAAACATCGCGCAGGCCCACGGCGTCGTGGGGGCGATGTCCGCACGGCTTCCAGCCGTCATCTCCCCCTTCGCGCGAGGTATACCTGCTGCCTTAGAAGAAGGAAGTCCAATTTGTTTTGTTTTGTTGACAATTGTGAGTGAACCCCAAGCGCCAAACACGGGAGTAAAGATGACTTTGACAACGTAAACTACGGATTTTCTAATTCTCTCAACATTCTGATTAAAAAAAACTAATAAGTACGAAAAGCAGGTAACATTATCTTTTTGTCTTGCCCAAAAAATTAAGTAGAATATATGTTCTAAACATAATTTAGTGTTAGCTTCATGTGATGATGTTGAGGATATGATTCTTTAATGAGTTTGCGGTTAGTAATGAAATTTGTTTTGGATAAAAAGCTTGAAATGCATGTTTAAAATCGGCTTGATTTGATTGTAAACGAATAGGCTCGGTTTCCAAAAGAGCCACACCCGAGAAAAAGTCGGCTTGTCTCACTAAAAGATGAAGAACCTCCTACAAAGAACAAATGAAAGACGAATACATGTCTCGTGATCCATAGGAAATTACCCGAAATCCATTTCATGACATATAATCCATGGAAAGACGAGCATGACACCGACTCTGAATATCGTGATGGATAGGAATGATTGAATGAATCTAGTGTTTTTAATTATTAATTATGTTTCATCAGGTCTAATTAGGTTTAATTAGTTTTATTGCAATTATGTTTAATTAGTTTTTTTTTTAATTTTAATTAGGTTTTAGGTTTTTCTTTAAATCTTATTTTAATTGTGTTTTTAATTGGAGGCACACAAACACACCACAAATACCGCCCTTGGTTACGTGTAGAATGCCACGGTCTTCTTGCCCCAGCAATGCCCTTTTAGCGTGCACCTTCAAGCTCAGAACGGATGGCTTATGTGCAGAGCGCTGGAGATGGTTTAAATCTCTAATTAATCTTAGGAGAAAGAAGTTGATGGTGTGACATTTTACTCTTGGCCACTTTTATTAACCATTTTACCATGTGTCCCCACTAGTTTAAATGTTCATAACTTTTATAAACCATATAGTTTTTTTAAAAGTTACACCATAAAACGAACGTTTTTATCTTTAGAACGAGTATATTATTGTTATATATAAAATTAAAAAAATATATTTTTAGCTCCTTATGTTTTCTAATGCGTCATTGTATTTTTTTACTCATCATTGTGTATTTCCGTTGATTATTGTGCTTTTTTTAAAATGATTAGTTTTGAAAAACAGTATGATAAATAATAGTAGAAACATTAACAAAATAACACGAAATAAGTTAAAACGTAAAACAAATAATTGATACATATTAAACAATTGCTTAAATAGTAAAATACAATAATAAACACAAGACAAAGTGAAAAAAAATACGGAGCATCTATTTGGACATCCCTATACGCAGCGTATTACTTAATACGCTGCGTATGAGACTTTCAACCGACAACCTTACATTCTCTGGACTGACTTGACATGGAATGTTTATATACGCTGCGTATATAAACATACGCAGCGTATAGGAATTTATGTTTTGTGTTTGTTTGATTATTCTTATTTTTTTTTAAATTAAAAACAAATAGTAATTTTTAGGAACTTATTGTAATTTTCATAGTTAACACTTTTCAGTAATTATCCCATTTGAGATTGCTCACAGAATACCTTTTGAAACGGACTATCCTCCTCCGCCTCAGCGACCGGAATTTGACTACGGGCAGAATGACGAACCGTTTGACTATGACTACACGCGGCACAGGCGGAATGATGAAGAAGGCGAGGACGACCACTGATCCCTGATGTTTTTGTTTATTTTAAACATTTGTGGTTGTTATCATATGTGATGTTTTTATTTGTTTGTTTTATCAACATTTGTGGTTGGTTGTTTTGGACATCTTATGTTGTTTTTATTTTATTTTCGTGTGAACATTCTCTTTTTCGTGTGAGCATTTGTGTTTTTTCTAAAATATATTATTTTTTAAATAAAATTAAATTTTTCTATATATTTAAGTAAATAGAAAAGTGTTGAAAGAAAATATGGGTAAGTAAATAGAAAAGTGTTAGAAAGAAAATTTGGGTTTGTAGTTGGAAAAATACAGGATGTGTATACGCTGCGTATTAAAGAATACGCGGCGTATACAACCTACGAAACCCTAATCCTGATTGGGAAATGATTATGTTTTGATTAAAACATTCCATACGCAGCGTATATCCTAAAACGCAGCGTATGGAAATCCTGCGACATTAATTAGTTCTATATACGCTGCGTATTGGCACATACGCAGCATATATAGATGTTAAATTAGCAGCACCCAAAAAATATCATCCCTTAAAAAATAAAATAAATATATATACCAAATTCACAATCCTATTTCAACTGATTTAAAATATATTTTTAATTAAAGTTAATCCTTATGAAGTTGTAATGTTACACTGATTAAAAGAGGAAAATATACGTTATTTGGTCAACTTTTAGAGTTGCTTGCATGTGCTCTTTCATTATCATTATTGACTACAATGCATAACCTTGACAAATATTCTGTGAGAAATGATTTCCTTGGAGAAGACCTTTTTTACCCCTTTCTCTACGGGTTTACATCATGTCTAAAAACGTGTTCATCGACAGAATTGATAGATCAAATTTATATATTGTCGCATCAATATTATCATCAATTATTGATTATATTAATTTGGATAACAAAATTTTCATATCCACCATAAGTCCATAATCAAATAGCAATTTATAATTTTATATGTTTAATTAACTTCCAATTAAACAAAGGCATATTACTAAACCATAAGGGACTCTAGTGGGGGATCAGTGGATCCAGAATTTTGTAACTGGAGGCTAAAAGTCATACTAGAACGGGTCAAGCTATAGAACATGTTGACGTGTGGCGGTGTATAGTAAAATATAGTTTACCGTTAAAAGGTTGTGAGTTTCTTGCTTGGACTAGAAGTAGAGGATGAAGAGAGACTCATAGAATCTCATATCAGTTCTCAATTTTCTTGGTGAACCTCAATTCACCATTTTATTCAAAAGTAAGTACGTTTTGATATAAATTTTATTCAAAAGCGAGTTGGGTTCTATATGATATGTTTTATTTCTTTTCTCTTGACCGCCTTCATTGTTTGCAGGGTTTTGTATTTTGTTATTAAAGTTCTTATAAATTTATTTATGTCTTTTCAACGCTAATTTTTAAAACAATGTAAGTTTTGTGTGACTTTGGTATATATCTCACAATGTGTTTTTTTACCTACGTTTTGATGTTTAAAACCGGGGTAGGGTAATTTCATATACTTATCTTTACGTAGTTAACCACGTGAATATTACTATCACCACGCATAACCGTAACCAACAAGTTGTAATTAAGATTGAAATCTAGTTATAAAAATTATAATCACAACTCATAAGATCTCGTTCACAATGTTGAATAAAAATTAAAAAAAAAATTTGTTTGTGGTGAAGGGAACCTAACTTTCTGGTCGATAAATGGAAAAAGAATAAAAACTGACCCCTTTTCAACTATCAAGTCTTTTCAGTGGAAACTAATATACGGGTTCTACTATTGATCAACCAACCAGACTATATTAATATTTTGTTCGAAAAAAAATAAAGGGTATAAATGTATTTTCCAAGTAATATAAATGTGAAATTCAGAAAATTGATCTTTCTGTTGTATTTTGTTTTTAAAATAGAAGATTTTTTCTGAGCGTTGCGACGAGAAACTCCTACACGGCTACACGTCTATGTCTATCTGATGGAATATCTGCAAATTAAGAAGTAAAACATAATCCACATACAAATTGGTTTTACAATAAATCGATAATAAGGGTTGGAATAAGAGAAATTGCATTTTATCTTTTTACTTATTCAAATTTTATGTTAAAATGTTAACTTTCTCTTTAATCTAATTCAAACTTTATATGAGATTTGTAATAATGAAGTCCTTATTGTTATTCTTGTGAGGTATATTTGGGCTGGAGCACTCTTGGGCTTGAATATAGCTGACCGGGTTTGAAGCTGGATCGGGTTGCGGAGCTAGTTGTCGGTTTGAGTACATAAACCACTCTTAGCCTCATTTGGAAAGCGAGAGGATTCATTGACAGTCAGTTCATTTTTCCTTCTAAAAAGAGATCAGTCTCTCTCAACGCTATCTGCTAGGGTTTATGATAGTTTGCATCTCTGATTTCACTGGTCTCGTTTGTTAAATCTTTGAGTTAGGATCGTAGTGTTAATCGTATAGAGTTGTATCCATCGGTAGATCTTGTTTTGGTGATTCTAGTTTGTATTCTTGAGTTGTTCTTGACATTATATCACTTGAATCTGTGAATAAAATTTGGTTTGGGTATTTTCCTTCTTGATCCATCGTTTTTTGACATGGTATCAGAGCCTCACGGCTTTGATTGATTGTTTTTCTTTGATTCTGGGTCTATTTCCGCTTGTGTCTTATTCTATTGAGATTTAGGGTTTTGAGATCGCAAAAATAGGTCTGTCGTGATCCACGGTTTGTTCCTGGCTATTTACGTTTCCGTGCGCGTTGTTCGTGTCCGATTGACATCCCGACTTTATTTAGAGGTTGTTTGCTGGATTTGGTCGATTGTCGACGGCGATTCTAGATGTATTTTATCCGCTATGTGTTTCTATTCGTGGACGAGAGTTCCTGACGAAAAATTATTTGGTTCTTGACGTGGTTGTAATTGGTTTGAAGAATAGCATGTTGATCTGAATCGGCTTGAAGAAACACTCATAAATCTGGATATTTGTGCTTCTAGAGCGTCTGAATTTGAACCCCAAATACTGGTGATTGAAGACCTGATCAGAACTGTGAACTGAAGATCTGATTTCTGGATCGTATTCTTGGTGAAACCCTAGATGCGGGTTGAAGACGACGGTGTTCGGCTACAATTTCTGCATAGCAGCAGTTCTCGGAGAGATGTCCAGTTATGTGGAGCTCTCCATAAATCACACATGAGATACTCCAAAACCAAGCAAATTCCTTGTGATCGTGAAACCAATCACATAGTCGAGAATATGTGGATGGCGAAGGCTAGATATTGATCTACTGATTTTGAGGACCCTAACTTGGGTTTTGGTTCGGTGAGACTTCTTTTTTAAACTTTCGTTTCTTGAACTGCATTATTAGGCATTATTTGCAACTCTTATTAAGAGATACTTGTTAACTGCTCTTTGCTATGCTATGACATTTTCTGATATTGACATCTGAAATATGCATACATCACCTATTTAGTTATGTTGTGGGTTGCATCTAAAATTGCCCTAATCTATCCTTGACCGAACAGCTTGATTGGCATGAATGTCTTTGTTGGTCTCATTGTTACTTGAGGTTATAGTCATGAGTGGTTCTGATGTTATTGTTCTTGTAAGTAACATGGATGCACGTATATTTAGTAATCTGGGTATTGTTAGTGTAAAATTAGTGGCATCTGAAAAATGTTCATGTGAGTTAATGCTATGAACTTTGTTTCTCAAGGTTAAGTCTAAAGCTGTTTTTTGATAATACTCGTGAATCCTTGTATGTCTGTTTTATAATGCGTGCCATTGTTACTCTAATCGTCTTGTGTTTTTTGTGTTACTTCGTGTTCATTAGTGTTGACTATTTTTGACATGACTTGAGTCTTTCGGTCTTTGTATCTCTCCTTTTTTACTCAAAACTGTTGAATATGATTGTTACATGTTTTTTGTATGATATGATTTATGAGGTAAAATCTTGGAATTCTTTGTCTAAAACTAAATTTTTCCAAAAGTAATTCATCATCGATTTTTTAAATACTCTATTGGAAAACCTTAGTGTTGTCTTGAGAGATTGTCATTAAATCTGTTGCTAAAAATATTTGTTCCAGTAGTTAACCTTTATATGTAACCTTTCATAAATGTACATGATGTGGATTGCATTTCTAATAAACAATGCTTTAAGTATGTGTCTTGTTTATATGATGTCATTCACGTCAATTGCATATGTGAATTTTATAAAATAACCCTTTCTATATGAAAAAGGAACCAGGTTTTTTTAAATTGGGTTTGGTGATCTTTGGGTTTCGAGAAAGGAAAAAGGTTTTCTTATCAATTATTATATTCTTTCTCTTTTGTTTTTTGATTTCTGTTTTTTGATGTCTGAAATTTGACGTCTCTTCTACTCGGGTTAGAGTTGTTATCATGATGATGAACTTCGTTTTTCGTTTTGTTTTTCTTGTTTGAGTATTACTATCATGTCTATAGTTTGTTTCTCTTGTATTCTTATTCATTCCATATCATTGGCTGGATGTATATTGTTTGAATTTGCTCCATGTTGGTTGCCTATTATCAGTTTATTTTGAGCTAGAAAGAGGGATTGATTGTCTAGGTGATTTCTCAATTCCTTGTTATCTCAATTCCTTGTTATCGCTGCCGGAATCAAGTATGATGAGATTCAAGTTATATATGATGTTGGTTTTTTTTGTAAGTCTTAAATAGGCTTATTTGCATCGAACGTTTTTGTTTTAAAAATCTAGTATTCAATATGTTTTGTGTTTTGGAATGTGTTTTTGCATATGTTTGGCTGCTTCTTCTGTATGTTTCTCGTGTGAGATACATTCATTTCTGGTTGAAAAATCATGGTTTTTTTCTTGTTTGGTATTAAATCAGAAGCTGTTTAGGCTGTAAGTTGTAATCTGATAGAATTGTGTGATTCGTCTATTATCAGATTTGTTTTGAATCCTTGTGATTCTGTCTGGTGGATTGTGTTCTTGTAAAGTCATAAAAGTTTTTGAGTTTATCAGATTAGTCTTTAAATTCTTTACAAAGGTTTTAACACATTTCCAACTTTTTCAGACGTAGAATCTCGTGATTCAGTTTCTTGATGGTTCAATATTTTGTGAAGTTGTAAAATTTCTTTTGATAAAAATCAAATGAGTCATCTTATTTTTTACAACTTAACTTTTTTATTGATCCAATTATTTGTTCAGACATGTGTCTGATGTTAAAAGTCATGTGACTTTTCATCTGTTTGTATCAGATACGTATCTGATATTGTTGTAGAATCATGTGATTCAGTTTATGTTGGTTCTGTTTTTGTAGATTTGTAAAGCTTTGTAAGAACATCAAATTCTCTTTAAATCCTTTACACGCTTTAACATGAACCAAGTTTTTTTCAGATTTAATTCTGAATTTAGAAGTCGTGTGACTTTTTTTCTTGTTTCTTGAACTTGGTGTTCCAAGTTTCTTCGGTGATGTTCCGAGTTTTATAGAGTATTGTGACTCTTGTTTTTTGCCAAATATGTTTTTGGTATCGTTAAAGAATTGTGTGATTCTTTGTTAATCGGAATATGTGGTCATACTTGGTTACTTTTCTGTCATAGAAAGTTTCTAGTTTTATGCCTTATGGCATATGGTGTTTTTCTTTCACATGTTGTTCCGAATTTTGTAGAGGTGTGTGCCTCTTGGTTCTGTCACGTATGTTTGTGGTACTGTTTTTGAATCTTGTGGTTCAAATTACCAAACATGTGTCGAATCTTGTTATGTGGTTACATCAATATTTGTGACTTTTGTTCTTTTCAGATATGTTTCTGTTATCGTCTTTGAATCGTGTGATTCATTATTTTTCTGATATGTTTTTGTCTCCTGACTTTCGGTATTCTTAGGGTTTGGGTTTCGTAGTATCAATGAAATTTGTTGCTTGAATCCATTGTTGCTATTCAGTTTGCTTGTGTCATGTGTGATATTGTTTCTTATTTGCTAGTTGCTTATAAGAATTGTAAGGTAAACGTTTTGACACTAAGCTATAATAGTGTCTTCTGTATGGTTTCTTTGGTATCTTATGCGATTAGGGTTCATGTTCAGAATTTGGGCGTATGAATCTGTTAGTCTAGTGTGAGATATATGTTGTGGTCATTGTGTTGATGATTATTATATCTACTCGAGTTCTTGTTTTTATCACTGGTCTAGGGTTTTATCTTGATTTCTTGTTCCTGTATTAGTGTTAATTCCCTTTAGACCGTAGTGATAGTCTATAGTAAAGCGTTCTTGTCAGATTTGGGGTTGACAAGAGATTTAAATACTGATTTTGAGTTTGATGTTTTGATTTGTGTTGATAAAGAGTCGTTCTCTCAAATATTGCTGTTCAAGTTTCTGGTCAAAACATTTTTTGTTGTTGAGTCTTGAAAGGGCTTTCTAATTACAAGTAATTAAATGGTTGTGTTTTTATTGTTTTTAATTGTTTAAAAAAATCTTGACAAGAAGTGTTAAAAGGTCTTTCCTTCTATTTTTTCATATATAAAATTTTATAGAAGTAAAACTATCTAATGTCTATACTGTTTTTATGTTGACATAAACTGTGGGTTTGCTGGAGTTTGGACACAAAGGGCACTCAAGATCAAGGATAGGTTACTAGTTCGGCTAGCTGGATCAGTTTGGTCATCTAATCTTGGTGGTTTGAAAAAAGTGGGGTCACGGTCTACTGCCAAAGGTCCAAATTCATCTGTGCAGCCACCTGTGAAGTCATATATGGGTTCATATACCTACTAAAAGATTAAAGGTATGTGTTCCTTTTCTTGTTAGTCTACATCGACATTTTGTGATTCTGACTTTGCAAATGTGCCAACCCTGTTTGGAGTGTAGCTAAAGGGAAAATTGTTGTGGTGGTGTCAAAGTGTTGCTTGTTAAGTCTAAAATCAATTGCCTATCATCTTTAAAAAAGGGCTCTTAGTTCAGCAGCATGTTTTGTGTATATGTTAAACAAGGTTGATGTTTTTTGAAGTTTGAATTAAGAGGGGGTGTTAAAATGTTAACTTTCTCTTTAATCTAATTCAAACTTTATATGAGATTTGTAATAATGAAGTCCTTATTGTTATTCTTGTGAGGTATATTTGGGCTGGAGCACTCTTGGGCTTGAATATAGCTGACCGGGTTTGAAGCTGGATCGGGTTGCGGAGCTAGTTGTCGGTTTGAGTACATAAACCACTCTTAGCCTCATTTGGAAAGCGAGAGGATTCATTGACAGTCAGTTCATTTTTCCTTCTAAAAAGAGATCAGTCTCTCTCAACGCTATCTGCTAGGGTTTATGATAGTTTGCATCTCTGATTTCACTGGTCTCGTTTGTTAAATCTTTGAGTTAGGATCGTAGTGTTAATCGTATAGAGTTGTATCCATCGGTAGATCTTGTTTTGGTGATTCTAGTTTGTATTCTTGAGTTGTTCTTGACATTATATCACTTGAATCTGTGAATAAAATTTGGTTTGGGTATTTTCCTTCTTGATCCATCGTTTTTTGACATGGTATCAGAGCCTCACGGCTTTGATTGATTGTTTTTCTTTGATTCTGGGTCTATTTCCGCTTGTGTCTTATTCTATTGAGATTTAGGGTTTTGAGATCGCAAAAATAGGTCTGTCGTGATCCACGGTTTGTTCCTGGCTATTTACGTTTCCGTGCGCGTTGTTCGTGTCCGATTGACATCCCGACTTTATTTAGAGGTTGTTTGCTGGATTTGGTCGATTGTCGACGGCGATTCTAGATGTATTTTATCCGCTATGTGTTTCTATTCGTGGACGAGAGTTCCTGACGAAAAATTATTTGGTTCTTGACGTGGTTGTAATTGGTTTGAAGAATAGCATGTTGATCTGAATCGGCTTGAAGAAACACTCATAAATCTGGATATTTGTGCTTCTAGAGCGTCTGAATTTGAACCCCAAATACTGGTGATTGAAGACCTGATCAGAACTGTGAACTGAAGATCTGATTTCTGGATCGTATTCTTGGTGAAACCCTAGATGCGGGTTGAAGACGACGGTGTTCGGCTACAATTTCTGCATAGCAGCAGTTCTCGGAGAGATGTCCAGTTATGTGGAGCTCTCCATAAATCACACATGAGATACTCCAAAACCAAGCAAATTCCTTGTGATCGTGAAACCAATCACATAGTCGAGAATATGTGGATGGCGAAGGCTAGATATTGATCTACTGATTTTGAGGACCCTAACTTGGGTTTTGGTTCGGTGAGACTTCTTTTTTAAACTTTCGTTTCTTGAACTGCATTATTAGGCATTATTTGCAACTCTTATTAAGAGATACTTGTTAACTGCTCTTTGCTATGCTATGACATTTTCTGATATTGACATCTGAAATATGCATACATCACCTATTTAGTTATGTTGTGGGTTGCATCTAAAATTGCCCTAATCTATCCTTGACCGAACAGCTTGATTGGCATGAATGTCTTTGTTGGTCTCATTGTTACTTGAGGTTATAGTCATGAGTGGTTCTGATGTTATTGTTCTTGTAAGTAACATGGATGCACGTATATTTAGTAATCTGGGTATTGTTAGTGTAAAATTAGTGGCATCTGAAAAATGTTCATGTGAGTTAATGCTATGAACTTTGTTTCTCAAGGTTAAGTCTAAAGCTGTTTTTTGATAATACTCGTGAATCCTTGTATGTCTGTTTTATAATGCGTGCCATTGTTACTCTAATCGTCTTGTGTTTTTTGTGTTACTTCGTGTTCATTAGTGTTGACTATTTTTGACATGACTTGAGTCTTTCGGTCTTTGTATCTCTCCTTTTTTACTCAAAACTGTTGAATATGATTGTTACATGTTTTTTGTATGATATGATTTATGAGGTAAAATCTTGGAATTCTTTGTCTAAAACTAAATTTTTCCAAAAGTAATTCATCATCGATTTTTTAAATACTCTATTGGAAAACCTTAGTGTTGTCTTGAGAGATTGTCATTAAATCTGTTGCTAAAAATATTTGTTCCAGTAGTTAACCTTTATATGTAACCTTTCATAAATGTACATGATGTGGATTGCATTTCTAATAAACAATGCTTTAAGTATGTGTCTTGTTTATATGATGTCATTCACGTCAATTGCATATGTGAATTTTATAAAATAACCCTTTCTATATGAAAAAGGAACCAGGTTTTTTTAAATTGGGTTTGGTGATCTTTGGGTTTCGAGAAAGGAAAAAGGTTTTCTTATCAATTATTATATTCTTTCTCTTTTGTTTTTTGATTTCTGTTTTTTGATGTCTGAAATTTGACGTCTCTTCTACTCGGGTTAGAGTTGTTATCATGATGATGAACTTCGTTTTTCGTTTTGTTTTTCTTGTTTGAGTATTACTATCATGTCTATAGTTTGTTTCTCTTGTATTCTTATTCATTCCATATCATTGGCTGGATGTATATTGTTTGAATTTGCTCCATGTTGGTTGCCTATTATCAGTTTATTTTGAGCTAGAAAGAGGGATTGATTGTCTAGGTGATTTCTCAATTCCTTGTTATCTCAATTCCTTGTTATCGCTGCCGGAATCAAGTATGATGAGATTCAAGTTATATATGATGTTGGTTTTTTTTGTAAGTCTTAAATAGGCTTATTTGCATCGAACGTTTTTGTTTTAAAAATCTAGTATTCAATATGTTTTGTGTTTTGGAATGTGTTTTTGCATATGTTTGGCTGCTTCTTCTGTATGTTTCTCGTGTGAGATACATTCATTTCTGGTTGAAAAATCATGGTTTTTTTCTTGTTTGGTATTAAATCAGAAGCTGTTTAGGCTGTAAGTTGTAATCTGATAGAATTGTGTGATTCGTCTATTATCAGATTTGTTTTGAATCCTTGTGATTCTGTCTGGTGGATTGTGTTCTTGTAAAGTCATAAAAGTTTTTGAGTTTATCAGATTAGTCTTTAAATTCTTTACAAAGGTTTTAACACATTTCCAACTTTTTCAGACGTAGAATCTCGTGATTCAGTTTCTTGATGGTTCAATATTTTGTGAAGTTGTAAAATTTCTTTTGATAAAAATCAAATGAGTCATCTTATTTTTTACAACTTAACTTTTTTATTGATCCAATTATTTGTTCAGACATGTGTCTGATGTTAAAAGTCATGTGACTTTTCATCTGTTTGTATCAGATACGTATCTGATATTGTTGTAGAATCATGTGATTCAGTTTATGTTGGTTCTGTTTTTGTAGATTTGTAAAGCTTTGTAAGAACATCAAATTCTCTTTAAATCCTTTACACGCTTTAACATGAACCAAGTTTTTTTCAGATTTAATTCTGAATTTAGAAGTCGTGTGACTTTTTTTCTTGTTTCTTGAACTTGGTGTTCCAAGTTTCTTCGGTGATGTTCCGAGTTTTATAGAGTATTGTGACTCTTGTTTTTTGCCAAATATGTTTTTGGTATCGTTAAAGAATTGTGTGATTCTTTGTTAATCGGAATATGTGGTCATACTTGGTTACTTTTCTGTCATAGAAAGTTTCTAGTTTTATGCCTTATGGCATATGGTGTTTTTCTTTCACATGTTGTTCCGAATTTTGTAGAGGTGTGTGCCTCTTGGTTCTGTCACGTATGTTTGTGGTACTGTTTTTGAATCTTGTGGTTCAAATTACCAAACATGTGTCGAATCTTGTTATGTGGTTACATCAATATTTGTGACTTTTGTTCTTTTCAGATATGTTTCTGTTATCGTCTTTGAATCGTGTGATTCATTATTTTTCTGATATGTTTTTGTCTCCTGACTTTCGGTATTCTTAGGGTTTGGGTTTCGTAGTATCAATGAAATTTGTTGCTTGAATCCATTGTTGCTATTCAGTTTGCTTGTGTCATGTGTGATATTGTTTCTTATTTGCTAGTTGCTTATAAGAATTGTAAGGTAAACGTTTTGACACTAAGCTATAATAGTGTCTTCTGTATGGTTTCTTTGGTATCTTATGCGATTAGGGTTCATGTTCAGAATTTGGGCGTATGAATCTGTTAGTCTAGTGTGAGATATATGTTGTGGTCATTGTGTTGATGATTATTATATCTACTCGAGTTCTTGTTTTTATCACTGGTCTAGGGTTTTATCTTGATTTCTTGTTCCTGTATTAGTGTTAATTCCCTTTAGACCGTAGTGATAGTCTATAGTAAAGCGTTCTTGTCAGATTTGGGGTTGACAAGAGATTTAAATACTGATTTTGAGTTTGATGTTTTGATTTGTGTTGATAAAGAGTCGTTCTCTCAAATATTGCTGTTCAAGTTTCTGGTCAAAACATTTTTTGTTGTTGAGTCTTGAAAGGGCTTTCTAATTACAAGTAATTAAATGGTTGTGTTTTTATTGTTTTTAATTGTTTAAAAAAATCTTGACAAGAAGTGTTAAAAGGTCTTTCCTTCTATTTTTTCATATATAAAATTTTATAGAAGTAAAACTATCTAATGTCTATACTGTTTTTATGTTGACATAAACTGTGGGTTTGCTGGAGTTTGGACACAAAGGGCACTCAAGATCAAGGATAGGTTACTAGTTCGGCTAGCTGGATCAGTTTGGTCATCTAATCTTGGTGGTTTGAAAAAAGTGGGGTCACGGTCTACTGCCAAAGGTCCAAATTCATCTGTGCAGCCACCTGTGAAGTCATATATGGGTTCATATACCTACTAAAAGATTAAAGGTATGTGTTCCTTTTCTTGTTAGTCTACATCGACATTTTGTGATTCTGACTTTGCAAATGTGCCAACCCTGTTTGGAGTGTAGCTAAAGGGAAAATTGTTGTGGTGGTGTCAAAGTGTTGCTTGTTAAGTCTAAAATCAATTGCCTATCATCTTTAAAAAAGGGCTCTTAGTTCAGCAGCATGTTTTGTGTATATGTTAAACAAGGTTGATGTTTTTTGAAGTTTGAATTAAGAGGGGGTGTTAAAATGTTAACTTTCTCTTTAATCTAATTCAAACTTTATATGAGATTTGTAATAATGAAGTCCTTATTGTTATTCTTGTGAGGTATATTTGGGCTGGAGCACTCTTGGGCTTGAATATAGCTGACCGGGTTTGAAGCTGGATCGGGTTGCGGAGCTAGTTGTCGGTTTGAGTACATAAACCACTCTTAGCCTCATTTGGAAAGCGAGAGGATTCATTGACAGTCAGTTCATTTTTCCTTCTAAAAAGAGATCAGTCTCTCTCAACGCTATCTGCTAGGGTTTATGATAGTTTGCATCTCTGATTTCACTGGTCTCGTTTGTTAAATCTTTGAGTTAGGATCGTAGTGTTAATCGTATAGAGTTGTATCCATCGGTAGATCTTGTTTTGGTGATTCTAGTTTGTATTCTTGAGTTGTTCTTGACATTATATCACTTGAATCTGTGAATAAAATTTGGTTTGGGTATTTTCCTTCTTGATCCATCGTTTTTTGACATTTTATGTTAATTACTTTACTACAGGATAGCTTCTTCTTTCCCAAATGATTTTGTCAATGCAGTTTCTATTTAATATGAGTTACTTGCTAGTCAATACTTGTTCGTTAATATTGAATTCTGTTTTGTTCTTATTTATGTCTATTTAAGTAATATCGTTTCGTTGAATTAGTCATCTATCATTAAACTATATATCAATTTTCTTTTTCTCCAAAGAATTATTCCCTCTTGGTTTACTTAATTCATTTACGTCTTCTGAGTCGAGCACAGAAGTTAGTAAGCTTGAGTTCAATTGATTTAACTTAAGTTTCGTTTCAAGTCCACCATCTAGTAGGCTCGAAACTTAGACTTGTCAAGAAATCTGAATGAAACCAAAATTATATAAATATACATTTCGTAAGTGTTCGTTAACTCAGTGAAGTTACGGGTCATCCCTTTTACTTTTTTTTTCTTTTCATATTTCTCCTACTGTTCTTAGATTACTGATGTTAAATTTCATCAACTACCTCTTTCTACTGTGGTGGTTTAGTCTCTGTGTACAGCATAGAGACTGTGAGTTTGACTCTTAGGTTTGCAAGTGACATTTGTTTACTGTTATCGTTGGATTAAGCTTCAATTTCTTGGTTTCGTTCTCCGATTTTGGTTTCCGCCTGATTCCATGTTTTGAACCTATCTTCAATTTTTTTTGGTTTGGAACTTACATCTTCGTCTTGGTTTGGTTCTCCGATTTTGGTTTCCATCTGATTTTACGCCTTAAACTCAGCTTCAATTTGTTGTATTGGAACTTTTATTTTTCCTTTGTACTTCATTTTATGGTGTTTTGTGTTTGGCCTTAAGAAATGTTTATTAACTTTTACTTATTTGGACTCCTTTTGACTTACATCTATCATTTCCCTTCATTTGTTTTGAGATCGTATTGTTTCTGCAGAAAAAATAGTGTAAACATCTCTGATGTTTTTGTTAAAATGAAACTGAACAGCTTTGACGTTTTTGTCAAAAAGTAAAAAACATAGGTACTAGGCAGACGATGTTTTGTAACTAACATCTTAAACCTATTCTACATTTTCTCACAACCGCCTCAACAGGGATCCCATCGCATCGCGTGGGGTTCCCGCCTTGTTTTTATTAAACCCAAACCATAAAATATGAACTCAGATTACAAAACCCTCAACAACTTTAAATCTAACGAAAGCAATCAAATACAGATTATTGATATTATAACATGCAACTCACTCATAGAACTACGATCTAACGGGAACACACTCACACAAGAACATGAACTACACAAGAACCCTAGATCAAAACCGGTGAGGAAGACGATGATGTGGAAGTGTCTTGAGAGAGAAGAGAGAAATGAACGGATGGTGACTGAGTTATGAATCCTAACGCCTCTCTCTTTATGATAAACTATTGATCAGTTTGATGGATTGTCCGTGTAATAAACACAGACAGTAGTCCAAGCTTGAGCCCAAATTTATTAACTTTGTGTTTAGCCCAACTCCATCAATTATGCATAGACAAGAAATAGAAAACAACATTAGGCATATAAGAAAAAGTAACTTGAAGTTTGAATTATAGATCAATATCATATACTTTTAACTGATTTGTAAGTAATTTAAGAATTTTTATTATTTTTATCACTAGTTATATATATTATATAGTTGTATATATAATAACTAGTCGGAAACCCGCACAATACTACGATAATGATCATTTGTAACGCGATACTCATTTCTGTATATGACACAAAATTTATTGTATTTGACTTACAGTTTATTTTACTTATATAAACATTATTAAATGTCAATGATCATTAAATAGATTTTTTAATTTTTTAGTTTCCATTAAAAGATCATTTTAATTTCTTGTTTAAAGGACTATTTTACCTTTTAAAACTCTTAAATTTTTTTGAGTAATTAACAACTTTATTCTCCTTAATACATATAATATAGATAGTATAGGTAATACAATAGATTATTTACGTTTTTATTATAACTATAAATTAGAGAGAGGTTCAAATGAGAAGTTTAGTTTGGGTAAGAAAGATAAGAAGGAATCTCAATCATTGGATTTTGATCTAATAAAAAAGGAAGGATGGACAATTTGGTCTTAGCCATCTTTGTTGACTTTTAATTAAGTTCCCCTTTTTTTTAAAACATTCATAACTTTCACAAATGACATTATTTTTTTTTAAATTACACCATAAAACAAGCGTTTTTTTATTTTTAAAACGCGCAATATTGCTATATATAATTTTTTTTAAATGACTCTTTCGATTTTTAACACAGTATGTTTAGATCATTATGTCATTGTGTCACAATGTTCAGATCATTGTATTATTGAGTGTTGCTATATATAAAATAAAAATAAAATACTGCTTTCTATCGATTATGTGTTTCTTTTTTATTTTTAATTCAAATACGGTGGGTCTTGGAGCAACTTGTAATGTTGCTGAATTGTGATCTTGATGTTATGGGTTCAAGCTACTGTTAAGTTGCCTATCGCATAAAAGTATAGGATAAGTATCTATGATCACGAGCCAATGATCCCTTGTCCTAGTGATTAAGGGAGAGATGGTAAGGCTTTGTCTTACCTAGAGGTCATGGGTCTAATCCCTAATAATTGTTTTTCAGGTTTAATTTAACAGTAGATTAGAGGGTATATGTGTTAACTGTTAAAAAAAGTACCTATGATCACAAAATGATCTGGCCCATCCCGAACTTTACGTAAAACGGAAGCTAAGTCAACCACCCGATATACTCTCTTTTATTCAAACTTGAAGTGCAAAAAGAAACATACACAGCGAAATTGGCTAAATAATTGCATTCACGCTTACCAACTAAATGTGGTTATTGGGCCTTCTTTCTAGCTAAACTTAATATGAAACAGGCCCAATACAATGAATTGAGGTCTTACGACTCATGTTTCATACATTGATGAAATACCTTGCATAAATTAAGCTAAACTTCCATGTTAAACAACTTTCTAATGATCAACTTTAGATGAATCTTACAAAGATTGTTTAAAACTTTCTTACAGCTTTTACAACTAAAGGGAGAAAAGCTATATATACACATAAAGGATGAGCAGATCACAATCGAATCCTGGATGCGATTGTGCCTGTATAAAATATTGATTTTTTTAAAGGTTCTTACTGACTGTGTAATATCAGAAAAAAATTAATAATAAAAATAATATTAATCGAACCTCATAATTTTTTGTTATATAATAATTGTAAGTTATTGTAGTTACATTTTTTAGCTAGACTTTAAAAATGGTTCTGTAGTCAAATATAATTTAGATACTATTTTTACAAGGATTTTTTCAGAAATTGTATCTAATGAGAGCTTGACAACCACTGGTTGAAATGATGTGCCACGACTAGGAACAAGGGTTTTAGGGTCTAAAGTATCAATGGATTTAGCCTTTGGTTTGTCATACTTGCAACATGTCATCACTTTGTGGGTAATTTCACCTTTCCATTTTTATAAGAAACCAAACGAGCATTAAAATCATATTTCCCAGCGTATGTGTTGAACTCCTCTCAACATCTTCCCATCAATTGAAAATGGCACCACTCTTGGTTTCAAATATATCTTAACTTCAGGGCACCTATATTGGGTGCTATTAGGGGTTTGATATTGATGCATTGCAAAACACATCTGGTTTTCTTTACGATTTTCGTTGTTTTTAGTTAGGTTTTTATAATATGGTTTCAATTGGTCTTGGTTTATATTTACTTATGTATGTTTTTATAAATTGGAAACAATTCCATTCGATTGGAGACTTTTGGCTTCCGTCAATTTGAGAGTTCTGGATGAATTCAAAGAGAAATTATCGGGAATCAAGGAATCGAGCTAGAGATCAAGAATCGGTGATATCCAATCCTTCAGTTCTTGCTTTTACTTCTATTTCTTTGTTCCAGGACTTTAGACATGATGTTAGCTACTTTTTTTTTATTGTAATCTGATTATAATTATGATTGCTTGCTAAACTTGTGTTGCTATTTAGGCTTACGATGATTACTTTGTAGTTTTTGGTTAATTTCGGTTTATGGCTGATTATTGTGTTGGGTCGAGATAAACCCAATCCCATTGAGCCAATGATGGGTTGGGGTATTGGAGTTGATCTAGGAGAGCTTTAGATAATCTCTAGAGTATTATTATTATTTAATAATTAGCAATTAGAGTTGTTATCTAATACATATCTAGGTCAATACTAATTCCCTATAAATACCGAGCTAATGGTAGGGGTGTAATCAGTTTTTGAGTTATATTTTCTGATTAATAAAGAAGAGCATATTTCTTTGTTAACGATCGGGACTTGAATTGGTATCAGAGCCATTCAAATTCCTGAAGGTTTTCGTAACAATCGAGAGGAACCGATCTGAAGGAAAAAAGACTCAAGATACTTCGAAGTTCGAATATAACCTACTCGTTGATCAAGACTTGTGGGAAAAGTTTTATTAATTTTCTGTGATTAAAATTAATAAAAAAGTTTCTGCCCCACGTGATCAGCTTTCCTCAAAAACAAAGAACTTCAATTTTAAATTGAAGATTATACAAAGTTTGAAGGCTAAGCACCCAGAGGCTGAAGAACCGAGCGACGATTTTTTCCGAAGAACCCAGCGAGATTTTCTTGTGACGTCTTGATCAAGACTCAAAGCGATCAAGAACCATACAACCTAAGATGGGAGATAAGGCAGGTAGTAGCGGATCGGTGAAAGAACACGGCATCACCGCGCTTCAATGCCCGATGCTCAACTCGATCAACTACACAACGTGGGCGGTTCGCATTGAAGCCGTATTCCGAGTTCATGGAATACTCGATGCGATCGACACGACTACAACCGAGAAGGCCGAACCGAAGCAAGATCATATGGCCATCGCCCTCCTACTACAAGCAATACCCGAAGAACTCATACTCCAAGTCGCACATCTCGGGACTGCTAAAGAGATTTGGCAAGCGTTAAAAACCCGGTATGTCGGTGTGGAACGAGTGAGGGATGCTAGGATACAAACTTTGGATAGCGAGTTCGATGCCTTGCGGATGAAGACGGATGAAAACATAGATGATTACGCGTCAAGAATGAGCAAACTTGTGTCGAAAGCAAACACCCTTGGAGCTGTTTATGATGACAAGAAGGTAGTCAAAAAAATTCTTGGTTCTGTTCTTGATAAGTTTATTCCTATTGTTGCAGCGATAGAGCAATTCGCGGATGTAAACAAGATGATGTTTCAAGAAGCAGTCGGCCGATTAAAAGCATTCGAGGAACGCACCAAGAACTCATATGCGGCGCAAGAAGCTAACAAACTCATGTATAGCAAGGCAGAATCATCGTACAAGAAGGGCAAGGACCAAGGGAAGAATCGCAACCAAGGAAACTCTAACGGGAAAGGCAAAGGCCGAGGAGTCGAGGGTTCGAGCCACGAGAAAAAAGACTTGAAAAAGGGGGAACCGAAGAATCAACTGAGGGGGGGCAAAGACAAATCGAAAGTACAATGTTTCCGTTGTGATGAATGGGGGCATTACGCTTCAAGTTGTCCACTCCGGAAGAACAAGAACCAACGAGCTCACCTTGCCGAGGAAGACGAAGTAGATCCATCGTTATACATGGCTCGTTGCGAGCAAGAAGCGGTTTTCTTAAATGAAGAATCGGTATTTCCAAGAAAATTCAAGTCAAACTCGAAAGATATGTGGTACCTCGACAACGGAGCATCGAATCACATGACGGGAAATAAAGATATGTTTTCGGAACTCAACGAGCACGTTACCGGACGAGTCAGATTCGGGGATGATTCCTTCGTGAAAATAAAAGGTAAGGGATCTATATTACTTGAAGACGAGACCGGAGAACAAAGAATGTTGACCGAAATTTTCTACATCCCCGAATTAAAAAGTAACATCTTTAGTTTGGGCCAAGCAACTGAATGTGGCTATGATATTCGCCTTAAGAACGAGTTTTTGACCATGCATGATCCGGCGGGCAAACTCGTGTGGAAGGTGACAAGGGCCGAGAACCGGTTATATAAAATTAAACTAAAGATTGGAACACCTACATGTCTTCATGCAAGTCTAAAGGAACCGGAGTGGGTGTGGCATGCAAGACTTGGCCACTTGAACTTCGATCAAGTTAGATACATGGTGAAGAAAGATATGGTGATCGGGCTACCTCATCTAAAGAAAAATAATAAAATATGTGAAGCATGCCTTGTCGGAAAACAAGCAAGGTTGCCGTTTCCGGTAGCAACATCCTTTCGAGCAAGCCGAGCACTTGAGTTACTCCATGGCGACTTATGTGGGCCTATCACACCTTCGACAATAGCCGGTAATAGGTATATTTTTGTCATTATTGATGATTTTACTCGTTATATGTGGACTTACCTTTTGAAGGGTAAAGACGAAGCTTTTGAAGTTTTCAAACGGTTCAAAGCATCGGCCGAGAAGGATACGGGTAAAAAGATTCATACATTCCGTACGGATAGAGGCGGTGAATTTACTTCCAACGAGTTCACTAGATTTTGTGAAGACGAAGGAATTAAAAGACATCTAACCGCCCCGTATACACCTCAACAAAACGGTGTAGTGGAGCGGCGAAATCGGACCTTGATCGAGATGACGAGAAGCATAATGAAGGCGAAGAATGTTCCAAACTATATGTGGGGTGAAGGGGTTAGACACGCAACTTTCATAATAAATCGTGTCTCAACCCGGGCGCTAAAAGAGAAGACTCCCTACGAGATGTTCACGGGACGGAAGCCTAATTTAGGCCATCTAAAGATTTTTGGGTGCATCGGTTATACCAAAGTCGATGGGGTGCACTTAAAAAAATTAGATGACCGGTCAAGAAAATTAGTATATCTTGGACCCGAACCGGGGTCTAAAGCTTCTCGAATGTATGATCCGAAGTCGAAAAGAATTGTCGTTAGCCGCGATGTTGTATTTTTTGAAGATGACGCATGGAATTGGAATAATGACATAAATATTATTCAGGTCAATGGAGGAAAACATATTGAAACATTCACAGTACCTCTTGCTGGTTCGATTCAATCGGGAAGTGAAGCCCAAGTCCAAGTGGATAATAGGCCAGAAAATTCAGCCATCACTAGCCCAGAATTAGATTCAGTCCACGAAGAAGATAATGAGTCTGATGGGTCTGAGGCCCATTCTGAAGCACGCCTGAATGATCAAGACAGTTCAGCCCAACATGATGGCGACTCCAGCCCAGAAACCGAATTTGAAACTGATCAGAATGTCGCAGAACCAGCTTCTAATCTGAGGAGATCCACTAGAGTCCCTGTACTACCTAAAAAGCTCAAGGATTATGTTTTGAAGCCTAAAAATAATCAAGAGAGTTTATTTTTGTTACAAGAGAATGAGCCCTATAATTATGAAGAAGCGAAAAAATCTGAGCAATGGATGAAAGCTATGCGAGCCGAGATCGATTCTATCAACAAAAACAAGACGTGGCACTTGACTAAACTTCCAAAGAATGCTAAGGTAATTGGGCTAAAGTGGTTGTTTAAATTAAAAAAGAATCCGGATGGCTCAATAAATAAATATAAGGCGCGGTTGGTAGCAAAAGGGTACGTGCAAAAACAGGGGGTGGACTACGAGGAGGTTTTTGCACCGGTAACTCGAATTGAAACTGTTCGATTATTGGTTGCATTAGCGGCTAATCGAAGTTGGGCGATACATCACCTAGATGTGAAATCGGCGTTCTTACATGGCGTTCTAAAAGAAGAGGTATACGTGAGACAACCGGACGGTTTTGAGAAAAAAGGTGAAGAAGACAAAGTTTATAAATTGACGAAAGCTTTGTACGGGTTGCATGCATGAATCGGCGGTATATGTAAGGGATTCGGAAAATTCAATTTTGATTGTAGCCGTTTATGTTGACGATCTTTTAGTGACAGGTTCAACGGAAGAAGAAATCATGAGTTTCAAGAAACAAATGAAGGACGAGTTCGAAATGAGTGATCTCGGGCTCTTATCCTTTTATTTGGGCATAGAAGTAATTCAAAGCAAGGAAGAGGTAATGATTAAGCAAGAGGCCTACACGAAAAAAATCCTTCTTGAAGCCGGATTACTAGATTGCAACGCGGCTCATGTTCCTTTAGAACCCGGGTTAAAGATCGAGAAAGACGAGCAAGGATTCCCCGTTGATGCGACATGTTATAGGCGCATAATTGGATGCCTAAGGTACCTCGTGAATACCCGACCGGATATAGCCTTTGCTGTAGGTCTTGCGAGCCGTTACATGCAAGATCCTAAAGAGTCTCATATGATTGCAATTAAACATATTTTGCGATATTTGAAAGGTACGGTTAATTACGGGATTCGGTACCGACGAGGTGGAAAATTAAAGTTGGTGGGCTATAGTGATAGTAGCCATAATGTGGGTAAAGAAGATGGAAAGAGCACTACCGGATACGTTTTCTATCTTGGAAATTCACCCATCTCATGGTGTTCACAAAAACAAAACACCGTGGCTCTTTCGTCTTGTGAAGCCGAGTTCATGGCGGCCACGGCAACGGCGCAACAAGCAATATGGTTGCAAGGTTTGCTAGGTGAAGTCACGGGTACAAAGGAGCAAGTGGTAAAAATTTTGGTGGACAATAAATCGGCAATTTCCCTCATGAAAAATCCGGTGTTTCATGGGAAAAGTAAACATATTAGCACAAGATATCACTTTATTCGTGAATGTGTTGAAAGGGGTCAAGTGGAAATAGAACATATTTCGGGGACTCAACAAAGGGCCGACATTCTAACCAAGGCGCTAGCAAGAATCAAGCTAAAGGAGATGCGAGATATGCTAGGAGTGGAAGACCTTTCTAATTTCGAGGCTATGGCGAAATTAAGGGGGTGAATGTTGCGGTCGAGATAAACCCAATCCCATTGAGCCAATGATGGGTTGGGGTATTGGAGTTGATCTAGGAGAGCTTTAGATAATCTCTAGAGTATTATTATTATTTAATAATTAGCAATTAGAGTTGTTATCTAATACATATCTAGGTCAATACTAATTCCCTATAAATACCGAGCTAATGGTAGGGGTGTAATCAGTTTTTGAGTTATATTTTCTGATTAATAAAGAAGAGCATATTTCTTTGTTAACGATCGGGACTTGATATTGTTGGATTAATGTTCTAGTAAAGTGTCTTTTTAATACTGTTTTGATTAATGTGAGTACTCTGATCAAATTCATAATTGGTTTCGATTCCATATATTGACTGTGAATGTCTTTTAGTTTGGGTAGCTTATTAGGTCATTAACTATATGTTATGGCTAGTTTATTGTTTGTTAATATCGCGATCCATAAGAATAGAAATTGATTATCTATCCGATCTTAGTGTTTTGCTTAGCCTAGAAATTCAGGAGGTGATAAGTTAGTTGGATAGTCTTGTTGAACTTCTTTAATCTGTTGCTATAAGTTTCGCCGTTAGATAAAATAAAAAAAAACTAGCAGCGCTTTAGTAACAATATTTGTTGCTATATTTGTAATCAACAAGACTAGTTTGTATGATGTAGAAATTTAACTTCTTTAATCTAATGGTTTCAAATATTTATGACACATGACTTTTTGTTAGAAAAATAGTTATAATAGGCGAATAGTAAAAAGGTTTGAAAGTTTAGCTTGCTATGGATAATTTAATTGATTTTTACATGTATGCATCTCTATGTGACATTTTGCACTTGCTGTCCACATTTGCCCAACCACTTTATGAAAATGCCGGTATGTAAATGAGGCCTTGGTTAAATTATTGGTCAAATGTGAAAAGAAAACTGAATAAATCTTGCATACACACGAGGTTTTGAATTTATTTGTCAAATGTGAAAAGAAAATAAAACCCGTATCAAAACATGGGTAAAATTCAAATAAAAACAACTTTTATTATACAAACTTAAAAACTAATATAAAAATCATTAAATTAAGGTTATTTAGGTAATTTTGTGCTTCTTCTTTTTTATGTTTATACACATGATAGCCACCTAACGACCGAAAAAAAAAACTAAACAAAAATTGTTTTTTTTTTGTCTGTCCGACTATATTGCATATATGCAACATAGTCGGACAGACAAAAAAAAACTAAAAAAACTTTTTTTTTAAGTTATCAGATTGATATGGATGGATATACGTGAAGGTAAATTAAAAAAAAATATTGGATTACCCAAAAATACCTTCATTTGATATATTTTTTCTTTAGTTTTTACAAGTTTGTACGATAGATAATAATTTGTACATGAACTTTACCCTCAAAACATGATTAAACTCAAATATGCATAGTAGGTACATGAATAACAAGTACTTAGATTATTTATTTCATTTTCTCATTCAGTTTTTAATTACCTAATCAGGGGCGGAACTAGAAATTTTTTTTAGGGGGTCCACAAATTTTTTTACGAAGTTACTAGCTTTAGATGTTTCAGTTTCATATAAACGTACATAAAGAATTTTGGTCTATTACTTACTAAATAACTTTTAATGTAGGCGCGCGTAGCGGCACGACATTTTGAGTAAAGAAAAATAACCGACTAAAAAAACTCTACATGATTTGATAAAAAATTATATACAGTAACATTGATAACGATATAATAGTAAAAAAATAATAGTAAATTGATAAAAATGAAGAGAAAAGAAAAATTAACGCGAGAAAAAAAATAATATGACAAAATTCTTTTAAAAAAGTCTATATTTTTTTATATTGTGTATATCATTATAAAAAGGGTATAAGATTAATGTATTTGAAAAGAATAGGTCTATAATGAAATTAAATAAAAAATAGGTGGAAAATGAAGTACCTCATTTACTCTCCTCATTTATAGCACTAAAATTAATAAAGAAAGCTCAGAAAAATAAAAAAATGTTGAGCACAAGATTTGAACTTGCACCCCTTCAAAATCAAGCAAGGAATCTTACCACTAGGCTAGTTGTTTACTTTGTTTTATTTTCACAAACTAAGTATTTATTAACTCCTTTTCACAATTTTTTTTAAAAAAAAAACCGTTCACATAATTTCGACTTTGCGTACGAGGTTGAGGGGTCCACGGGGACCCCCTGGGCCTAATATAAATCCGCCTCTGTACCTAATGTCTGATTCTTGCAGTATGTTGTGGATAACTGTCAAGTAAGATGAACAACAATATACATGAGCCTCATAAAAACGAGAGTTGGTTCACATCATCTAAATTCAAGCGTGAAGTTTTTAAATAAGTACTAAGGGCATGTGGTATACATGGTGTTAAAGGATGGTGTTATTGTGCCATGTGGACGATGACTGGATAACACCATTTGGTGTTGTGAGAGGGGTATACATGGTGTGATGTGGTGTGTGATGGTGGATTATTTTTCATTGGTTTAAAAGTAAAAAAATAAAAATAAAAATTACATGGAAAATTATGATTGGAGGAAGCCCACAACACCTCCACCCAAAACGCCGTTGAGAAGTCCACGGCGATGGATCACGCAAAGCCAAAACGCGCGTGGGGGGCGGTGTTCCACGGCGTTTTGGCGTTGAACGGCCCTTCCACGCCCCCATACCGCATGCCCTAACAATGTTAGTAAACTCCACACAAGTAACAACATTTAATATTTATTTTCATTTTAGTTTCATGTTTTTTTATTAGATTCTCGGATATTTACCGAGGTCATTTTCTAGTTTAACATAAAACAAAAGAGAAAAACTAAGCTGTTAACATTGTTCGGTTTGTTAAATGTATATGTACATATATATAATACAATATAATATACCAATGTGTAAAACAAATAAATAAACAAAATATATTCTTACTTTAACATGCAAATAAAGTGGCACTAACGGATTCGCCCTGTTTCACGTGTTTTGATATAATTTTTTAGCTCAAGTAATACATTTTGTTAGTTAATTTATTTGTTGGTAGATAAGTAGATTGTATTATTAAAAGTTATCACTCTTGCTTTCTAGTAGATTATAGATTATGTTGCATATTGCAAATTCATGTTTGATCGATTTAATTATATTATTAGAGCCAAACATTGATTTTTTCATTTATTTAATAACAAATGAAATTGAACAGAGTCTATGTTTTTTCAGTAAAAAAACAAACGTAAACATGAATCTCGCTTGTTCATATATATGGACTAGTTGGTTTATAAATATCTTCATAAGTTTATATCAAATATTTTATCAAAATTATATATAATAAATAATTAAATACATCATGTGGGGGAATTCTAACTTCTTAAAATTATCTTTCCGCTTTCTTTTCTATAATACTAGGTTTGTAACCCGTGTATCACACGGGGTACATAAGTGAGTATAGAGAAACAAAATAGATGTGGATATCTTTATGATGTAATTTGATGTGAACAAACTGTTATATTTTCTTAGTTTTCTTAGTTGTCAACTGATATAAAATTTAAAAGAAAGGGTGGATAAATGAAAGAATGAGAGAAAAAAAGAAAAAGAATAAAGATATGATGATATAGAATTGCAATATGTAAGGTCTATGCGTCATCTCATATCATAAAACTCGAACAAAAAAGAAAGAGCTTTGAGCCATTAAAAACTAAGATATTGACTCAAGAACTAATAGCCTTGTCGAAGCAATGGGACGATGGAACCTGTGAATTCAAAATATTAAACATACAGACCACCTGTTCATCGGGAATGGACCTGTCTAGAATTGAGTGGTAGTTTACAAACGAAAAACCATAAAAAGGCCCGCTAAAGTTGTTGCTTTTTTTTTAACTTTGTTTGGCCACTAAATGTCAGTTTGTATGGGGCCTCAACATATTTATACCTCAAATCATTGATCTGGAGGCCTCTATGTAGAAGGCAACCTTTTTTGTTTAGCAACTTCTCAAACTTCATCATCCATTTCCTTAAATATTCACTTGGATTTTGCTTCCCTCATACACAAGTTGATAACAGTGCTTCCCTTATACACAAGTTGGATTTGGGAACGCGTATGTCTTTCTCAAAGGCAATACCAATAATTAGCTAAAGCATTTTTCAAATAAACCTAGGACGTAAAGTCACATAGGTTGAGGCGATAGTGTTAAACTATATACTCTAATAACCGCATACCTAAAAAACGCATATCTAATGAGGAGAGTTCAAATGAAGATAGAAACAAATCATACGTGTACACCAGCCCGGAGATCAAAAGATGTGATCATGAACTTCAAATAAAAGAAAGCATTTGCAGCCTCATATAAATTACTTTGTTTAACGTTTATAAGTTTGAAGCCTCTTTAAATATATGGATCATGTAAGGAAACCTCATCTAAAGTAATAGTGTTAGACCAAAATGTTTAACAATGGTGAAGTATCTCTTCGCCCATCAAAACCATTTTGATGTCGAAAGTCACAGCGAGGTTCATAAACAATGAAAGTTTCCACAAACAAATAATGCGGAGCTTCATTAGGCTGTCATTCCGGGCCATGTCAACTTGCCATATCAAGTGACAGCTTGTGACGCCATGAATCGATGAGTATAAAGAATCATATATTAATATTTGGTATAAAAATTTTACCAAGTCACAATTAGTATTGGGGTATTATTGAGTATAGTTCCATAAAATGAAACACCCAACCTAATCATGTGGCTTTCTATCACATTAGCCCTTATATAACATAGTTTATATAACTAAGAAGGACAAAAGTAATGTTGGCACACCAACCCATCCGACCCTTTACCATTACTGTTGAGTTGGTGAAACTAAATAAATTTGCAATGCTGGCCAAAAAACTTTTGAGTTTGATGAAGGTCTTCTTTAGGTAACCATCAGAGCATGTAATTCAGAACATGAAAACAGAACATCTACCTTTCAACATAAGAATTGATCCTTTAGAGGTTGAAACCATGTATATTACTTACGTATGAATATGATGATTTTAAAAATCAAATTTTGCATTTCTATTAGGTATATGCCAATCACATTTAGTACTGATTGAAAATAGGAAAACTCAATTTTCTCCCCATTTAACTGCAATATCAAAAAAATGAAAACCCAAGCTTACAAGGCTAGTAGAAACGAACCTTTATGGAACTTCCACTAATATGTTGACACCGGTCTTCTCATAGTTATCATCACCAAATTTCAGAATTCATCTGATAGGACCTGCAGAAATATAGTTTACACCTAAAACTAATTAAAATAAACAAAAAATAATGTGCAGCGATTTAGTGCTCAACAATTTTGATACTTATAGAAGCCTAGAAGGTTTGAAGCCATCAAATGGATCCTTTCATGCTTTTGAATCTATTAAGATGCACTTAAAGCCTATTTTAAAATGAGTAATAACTATCCATTGTTAGTCTTATGTAACACTTAAACCACTATAAAAGAGATCAGGATCATGTATTCTTATCAACTGTGAACCAAGTTACATCATTATGGAATTAGAACATACCAAAAGAGATAGGAGAAGGCAAGGAGCCGATGGAAGGGTCCAAATTAATTGTTCACATGCTCTAATACCATCACAGAACCAACGCACGATTAAACGAAATAGATATAAATCGGAAGAACTCCGGTTTCGAATAACAAAACTAAGCTCTTGGATATGGAATCGTAGACTCATGTGTAAGATATGGTGATTGAAGTGTTCATGATCCAGCAAGAAGCAGTGGCCAGTATGCTTCTTCGATCAATCGAGGTGAAAGATGTTCTTCATTCGATAGATATTCAATTCCAGCCAGTATGACTAAAACAAACAAAACAAATGTCATCAAAATCGAATAATGTTCTTCATTCAATAGATATTCAGTTTATATCTCCCAAAAAAAAAAAAAAAAAATCTTCCATCGTCTGCAATGCCAATGCTTGTGAATCGGAGATTAGACAGAGAACTAACCATCCATCAGAAGTAGCAAATCTACAAGTATTCCGACCAACCCTAATATTTGGAACGCCGCCGCCTCAAAAGCTTTCTTCCCTTAATTTTGAATATCAGTTGCCCTAATTCCCTTTAAGCAGCCGTCACTAACCAAGAACATTGATCAATTTTGATTTCACAACAAATTATAGCAAATAACCAAACAATGACGATGATCGGAATAACGCTACTCTTAATCTTCTTATTGTCTCTAGACTTAGACTCCAGGTCGCTGATGATTCCATATTCGTGCTTTGAGATTGACTTTGATCACCGATTAGTGAGCGGTTTCTTAGGCTTGTGGATCGGAGGCGACGAATGCAATTTATCAAACTGCTCAGATTTTGGAAGAAAGAAAGGCGCAATGAATGAGGCGTTCGAAGGGTGTAAGAGGGCAATCAATGACCGGCGGTGAACGGAGGTCTCGCTTTGTGAATGAAGAAAGGATGAACGTGGCAGCGATAAAGAAACACACGTGACAGAGAGTCCTTAAACAGATTCTTCTTTATTAGGCCGTCCGTAGTGGGGCGCCATGGGCACCCCAATTGCTAACATAACTCCCCTATGGCGCCCCACCACCACCCCCCTAGGCGTTATGTTAGCCAATTTGTGAATGGGCGTTACCAACATAACGCCTCCCCCCTCTCTTGTTTCTTTTTTTTTTTTTGTTTTTTTCCTATTGGTTCTTCCAATCCTTATAACCCCCATCTTCATAACCCCCCACTACACCCTTTACCTCATAACCCCTCATTTCCACGTCATCCGCCACATGGCTCATAACCCCCCACTCCACTCCTAAACCACTACACATAGCCTTAGAAGAGTAAGATAAGATAAGATAAGATGACAATATCCTTTTTAAGTTCTACATAAGTTGAGGGTAGAAAGAGAATTTCCTTCTAAAAAGGTAAATACAGAGCATTCTCTGTAAATACCAATACATGTTTTTTCTAGAGGAACATTTCGTTAGGTGAAAATAAAGTTGTGAATTTCTGGATGAACAATCCAAAGAAACAAAGCAAACAATATCTTTGTACGGTTTTTTTCTTTTTTTGTGTACTTACTAGCATTCAACACTCGTGTGAACAAAGGTAAACATATGTAAAATATAATTAATAAGTTTGTATATAGTAGTAGTAGTAGTAGTAATAATAATAATAATAATAATAATAATAATAATAATAATAATAATAATAATAATAATAATAATAATAATAATAATAATAATAATTATAATTATTATTATTATTATTATTATTATTATTATTATTATTATTATTATTATTATTATTATTATTATTATTATAGTTTGTAAACATACCTTTGTAAAGTAAATGATACAACATTTTATATTATTATTATTATTATTATTATTATTATTATTATTATTATTATTATTATTATTATTATTATTATTATTATTATTATTTGTAAACATACCTTTGTAAAGTAAATGATACAACATTTTATATTTATAACCTATGTGTCAAATTAAAAAACAAATTTATTTCTTTAATTTATCATTCATATTTAATAGCATAAAAATTTTGAGTTTGTTTTATTGGTAAAAACAAATATAGAAATACCTTAAGGAATTCATAATCATATAGAAGTACCTTAAGAAATTCATTATTGATCTATAATCCAAGTAGTTGAGGTAAGATACCTAAAGACATAAAAATGGAAAGTCTTGAGTAAGTCCCGGATGTGATAAAAATAGAGGTTCTGAGTTGGGTTAGTGAGTTTTCTTATCTATAATAAGTTTCCTTTTGATGGTGAATGAGTGTTGTCAATGACACGTCAGTTATCCATACTTGCCACTAAAAAATAAATAAATAAACTAAAGTTACATATATATTTGAGATATAATTATTTGTATAAGTATGAAATGTTTTAAAATAAAGACAAATAACCAAATTTAACTCAAAGAATAATAACCAAATTTAGAAAGGGCGTCCTAACAACATTTATAAAAACTATTGTAATTTTTATTTCTTAACATTTATTTCTTAAGATCATAATAATTTTTCAAACAACTTTCAAAAAGATTTCTAGCATATAAAGTATTTTAATGTCTAAATAGTTTTGTAAGTGCATGTTTTTTTATCCTTTTTTTCCAATTAACGTCTACAATTTTTATCGATTTGATTATCTAAATCTAGATGAGAAATGATCAAATTACAATAAAATGACAGGTAAACGGGTAACAAACTGTTTCGCAACCTCCTTTTAGATAACAAAACTATTTTAATCAAGAGAATTGGGAAAAAAGGACCGAAATGTCCTAAAGGTTAACGGAAAAATTAACAATATTAATTGATTGTTCTAAAAGACATGATGTGGAGCTAGTCACGTATAGTATATGTGGTGTGTCTCATAATCAAAAGATTTTTTACTGTGGGTAAAAGGTTAATTGTTTGAAATGCTAAATATGAAGCATTTGTAATGGGAAATGGGAATGAACAAAAATTCTAAACCATACATATTTCGGACATAGAATTTAAATTTTTATATTGAAGGGAGTTTGGAGGGACAATTTAAAATCGAAAATAGGGATATAAAATTCGAAGTTAATGTCTACTTTTAAAATTTATGGTTGCATAGGTGTATTAATTTTTAAAAATGATAATTTATTCCCATATTTTTAGTAACAATATTAACAACTTAACATAGATTTTGACAATAATGAATTTTTAAAATTACATTGTTATAATTAAAAATAAGAATGATCTTAAATGTAGGGATTCTTAATTTAATAAATTAACCTACTTAAATTGTATTTTTTGAATACAACATATCTGATAACAAGGTTTTTTTTTATAGAGTTAAATACGATTTGCATTCTTGTGATTCGTTGATTTTAACCATTTGAGTTCATTATTCAGATTATTAACAAACTCAACATCATGGTTGCATTTATTTGCCATTTGAGTCTCTAAGACTAACAAAGTTAAAAATTTCTGTTAAATATATAAGGGTATTCAAGTCATTTGACAAATCATAGACCATTTATATAACTTAACGAAATTAGGGGACTATTTTGTAATTTTATTAAACAGCCTAAATAATAGAAAAAAAACCCTAACTCATTTTGTGAGGAAGAAGAGGCTTCTTCTGCAACAGTGTTCAAACTGAAGAGGGTGAATCAGCCTGAGAAATCAAAGATCGCTGGTGACAGAACCGCCGCCGGTAACAGCGAGATATGCAACCGAGATGACGGAGGTAGTTGAGATCAAATTTGATCGGCTTTTAGTTGGGATAAAAAATGCACAAGTTCGTTGTTCTTCAAAGCTCGTTGATGGTCTCATTAAAAGTACTGCTTCCATCACACACTTGGTTAGTCAATATGAATCTACGTACTGGAGTGATCAAATTCAAGTTTAGATAAAATTTTGATTGAAGTACCCGTTCATCCTCATCGTTCGGGTCTGTGTTTTGATTTCAGGTCTCAAAAAACGTGATTCAAACACGAAATGTTGATCTTAATCTGCTCGGATTATTGTTCAGAACTTGTTACTACACTCAATTGTGTGATTTAGTTGGTTTTATATTGGTTTGTGAATCACTGTAGGTCATCTTCTTCATGTGCTCTTTAATGGCAGTTGTTCAAAATCTGTACAAAACACTTCCATTTTGATATCATTCAACTCAAGTATCATTTGCGATCTTCTATTGAGAAGTAAATTGTATTTTAATTGAGATTTGATTGAAATTGTAATCTCAGTTAGTTGTAGTGATACGGTGATCTCATGATCTTCCATGCCGTGCTTCTTCCTCTTGTTCGGTAAAATGGTTAATGGCTTTGGCAAAAACGAGTCCGATTTGAACATCATGACTCACGAAGTCTCTAAGATCTGATGGAGGATATTTTTAGGTGGCTGGCTGTAACACCCCAACCCGGTACTAAGGTTGACGTGTCACTATTACAGAGTCAGAGGCAAAAGACATTTTATATAATATCCAAAGTAGCTTACAAAATATCTGATCTTATACAAAAGGCCCATTGTCGTACATTACTATTTACAAACTATATTACAAGATAGTTGAATTTTACTCTCTCCATACATCCCCCTTTAACCCTGGAAACCTGTTGCACAGAAAAGAAATGTGAAGGAGCAACATGCCTAGCAACGAATAATTATAGGGAATAATAATGAATATTGCAGGTCCAAATACAGAATAACGATCATTAAAGATCCAGATATCAAGAACGTGTCATATCATAAAGAAAGGAAATACCCATCGAGCCGAATAATAATATACATAATATAACAGGCGGAACCGGGTAGCTAGCCCGAGAACCGATGTGAATTGGTGTATGGGCATTCATACAATCCAACCACCAGAAGTAATAATATCCTAGGACCAGTCCATACGCCTCGAAATATATAACAGATACTCCGTAGAGTAAAACAGGCGAGACGCCGTGATCTCAGCTCACCGTCACGGAAGTGCCACGTCACCGATGCCGCAGTGACGTGCTTGTGGTCACCCCCACAAGTAGGGACGTGCTCGGGTATTGGAGTACAAAAACAATAACAAATAATATTTTTGAATAATATCAGGTGTGCTAGGCCTCATATTTTTAAAATCAGATTTGCAGCGGTATGAAACAGTTATATCAGGAACATACGATAATGAGTACGATTTTCAATAAATTTTATCGTATGTGAACATTTCAAAATTAGATTCAGAACCAGAGTGGTTTTAAATTTTAGAATACGGAGAGAACAATTTGTAGAGAAATGATTTCTCACAACTCGGATCATCCTTCGAATGAATCACCATTCGAGTGATAACACAAATTGAATATTGAATAACATCTCAAAGTATTAAAAGAGTGGTTATGAATACTCATAACGCGTATCACCATTCAAATGAATCACCAATTGTAATGATAACACGGATTAGAATATTGAGATAACAATTTATAGAGAAACGAATCAACAAATGGATATAGAAACCAACTAGAATAAATAACAACTAGAATAAATAACAGAGAAGGAAGCGCACCTTAATTAGTCGTGATGTTTGAGAGTGATGCAAACTTGTTAAAGTGTTTGAAACGAACAAACTGTGATGAGCTTTTAAAAAGAAAAGAATATGATGAACTTAAATGTTTGGGATTCGTTAATATATATATACCGTCTTAAGCCTACTTGAATCACCTCTTCTTCTTTTTTAAAACATATCTTAAATTTGAAGATGAGAATTCACATACACATCTATATACGTGGATAACATTTAGGACTCTTATTGTTGACACACCTAAACACCTTCACACGTGCACCATATCTAGAATTTTAGTTTCTTTTAGTTTTTTAGTAATTTTTTTATATTTATCTTATGTCTTTTGTTTTATTTAATTTCTTATTTATTTATTTACTTTTATCATACGAGAAGATGTGTAATGTAATATTTGATTTTCCTCTTTTATTTTATTATAGTTTTCTTTTACTTTATTTAATCTTATTTAGTTACTTATTTTCGGATATTACACTGGCGTTTGATGTTAGGAAGAGAGAGATGAGAGGCTGGATGCAGTGGTTGTGGCCGTCTACGGAGGCGGTAAATTCCGACGATGAGGAAGGAATCAGGCGGTAGTGGATGAGTTTATCTCCGGCGGTGGTGGATGAGTTTATCGATGGTGGTGGTGGATGAATTTGCAGGGGAAGAAAAAAAGAGGAAGAAAAAGGGAAGAAATTGGATAACTTATAAAATTATAGAAAAAGTCCTTTGATTTTGATAACTTATATGAGTAGTACCTCAAAAGTAAAATAACTAAAATGCCTCTTTCACTTAACAGGAAAAATCTAACCCCATTAGACCGAGGGACTCAATTGGCAACGAAATGAAAACATGAGGTTTGATTTGTTAAGAAAAGCAACCATAAGACGAGATTTGTTAATAATTTAAAAAATTGACTTAAATGATTAAAATCTACAAACCCCAGGGATGCAAATCGTATTTAACTCTTTTTTATATTTAGATCATAATAAAGTAATTTTAAAACTTGCAGTTAATTAGTATGTAACTGAATATTTAATAACTTTAAATTAAATTTTAAAATTCATAATTTAATACCATATTTTTAATAACAATAACAATATCAACAACTTAATATTAATATAGCCTTATGAAATCATGAATTTTGAAAATTTACTTTATCAAAACTAAAAACTTAAGTGACCTTAAAATTAGGGATTCTATGTCCTAAAAGGATAACTTGGTAGTAAAAATAGTGTGTCTCCAACTAAAAAATTGTGGGTTTAAATCTTGTAAAAAAATAAATGTGATGATTTTAGCCATTAAAAAAAAGATAATAGATAAATGAACCTCCATAAATACCTTTTTAATATAAGCTATTGCGATCATAATTTATTTTTTAATATTTTATAATAAACTAGGTTAGAATCCATGTAATACATGGGTTAAGTAAATATAACATATTGTAAATCATAATATTATAAATATTTATGTGTTAGATGTCACTGGCCATTTGTGAAATAAAAATAAAAAATATTTAAAAATTATAATTAAATGATAATAAAGATTTAAAAAATATAATATATATTTAAGATAAAATATAATTAAAATCTTGTTTTAATTTACTAACTTTTAATAAATTATTAGAAATAAAAAGATTTAAATTTTTTAAATTTAATTATAAAAGTATGAGATATTTAATAGGAAAAATTATAATTATTAAATGATAATAAAGATTTAAAAATTATAAAATATATTTTAAGATAAGATATAATTAAAATCTTATTTTAATTTACTAACTTATAATAGATTATTAGAAATAAGAAAATTTATATTTTTATATTTAATTATATAAGTATGAGATATTTAATAAGAGAGAGAATGTTGATATTTAATAAAAAAGAAAAGCGGGAAAACCAGGATAAGGATTAATATGAGAGTGACACGTGTTATTAGAATGTAAAGATTAATGTGAAGTTAATTACAATGTAACATACTATTTAATAATGTTGAATTAAGTTTTACAATCGTAATTCAATCTCATGTTTTATTACTTTTTAGCAACAAATTTTAACAACTTAATATAAATTTTTGAAATGGTGATTTTTCTATATTTACATTGTCAAAATTAAAAATGTAAATAAGCATAAATTTAGGGATTCTTAATTTAATGACTGTTAAATTTAGTGATATTTTAATTTATATTGTTTGATTAAACAAAATTGAAGTTTTTCAACTACATTTTATCAACCGCTCATAAGATAAACAATACTAAAAAAATCATAACCAAATAAAATGATCACTAAAAAAATAAGAGAAACAATGTTTTCAACCATAAAGCATACCAATAGTATCAAAGAACAAACACACACAACCATTATTTGAAATAAAAGACAACTAAAATCACACGAGTATGCATAAGACAAAACTTGAACCAACATTTGAAGATGAAGCATATTAATTACTTTTCGACCTTAGGAGTTAACATCATATGGATGTCATGACCTTTGCCACTACCGCTACCATCCGAACGTTTTTTTTTTGTTGATGAATTATTACTTCCAACTTCATGCACATCGTACATGTCTACAAAAGTATATGTTCTAAAACTTGATCCGGACAATTGAGTAGACTTGTGTTTAACTCAATGCAAAACAATTTTCTCTCTTTTTTTAAGAGCATCAGATAAAGGATGTTATTGTAAAAAGTAAATGAAATTGTATTTTATTAGGAAAAATTAGAAATGTCCAATATAATGGATAAGATACACGAATTTAAACAGTTAATATAAGTAAATAAAATACTTTGTTTTACAATAACATTAATATTAATAATCAATTAAAAATCAAATTTATGTTCTAGAGAGAAGTGTGGTTTAATAGACAATGAATTAATTTGAACTTAATATTTATCATAATTGCCAACGTGGGACTAGCCCACTTGGTAGAGGCTTTGTTCTCTTAATTGGAGGTTATGGGTTCAAACCTTGACAGTAGCGAAACTTGAGAATATATAGTGGGGGGTCGGGATCTAAATTTTTTTTTCACAACTATAATGGGGGGTCGAAACCGGAGTATATCGAAATTTTCTACACTAAAACTATATACCCCCTACATCGTAAAAAAAATTCGGGAGATCGGGCGCCCCCTCCCGCATCTTAGAAGCTGCGCCACTAAACCCTGATAATGGTATAATGGTATAAATAAATATTTGCTGTTAAAAAATATATATATATTTATCATAATTACCAAGATAATTACAAAGATATAGGCTTTTATTTTACTACTATTATTTGAGAGTTAGTGGATTACTTTAGACAAAATAAATTTAGAAATGACCCAAAAGCTTAGAAATGACCAAAAGCTTGACACGTAACATATAGGCTTTTTATTCCTTAAAATTATTATTTTATTAGTTATATCAACACAATGATTGAAATTAGATACAACCGACCCACGAATAAACATACAAAATTTTCTAGCTTTATAACCACATCTCCTTACACTTATTTTCACCCCTCCATCTTTCTCATTGCTCCATTTCTACCTGCTTCTTCTCTTTATTCTAACTACAAAATAAGAGAGAGACAGAGAGATTCAAAATCCAACACGTGTGGTTTAAAATCAAAATCCAACCCCAAAAACAGAAAACAGAGCAGCATTCTCTGTTTTCCAGGCTGCTGTTCTGTTTTTCTGCAAACAAGAAAAACAGAGTACATGGAGAAGATGCGAATTCTCCCGGAACTATTGGCGGGTGACATTGCAGGGGAAGTTATATTGATATTGGGTCAGGTGAAGGTGTGGTTAGTGGTGCCATTTCTGAGAATTTTTATGTACATTAATCTGGCCATGTCTCTCATGCTGTTCGTAGAAAAGGTTTACATGGCCATGGTGGTTGCAATTAACAAATTGTTCGGAAAAAAACCAGAGCAACGTTACAAATGGGAACCGTTCGAAAAATACGATGATGTTGAGCTGGGTAGCTCTGTTTATCCGATGGTTCTCGTTCAAGTTCCGATGTTCAATGAAAGAGATGTATTGTTTTCCCACAATTATTGCTTTGTTTCTGTTTTTAAATGTTTTTTTTTTTTTTTTTTTTTGTTTATAATTTATTTGTGTGAGCAGGTTTATGAGCTATCAATTGGAGCTGCATGTAGGCTTTCATGGCCGTGTGATCGGATTGTGATTCAAGTGCTTGATGATTCAACAGATCCAACGATCAAGGTTTATAAATTACAATTTTTTTCTGTGGAGTAGAAGTTGGCAGTTGCATGATTATATGGATTGCTTAATCTTTATCATTAATGCAACTATTAAGTATTAACGAGGGCTGTCTTTTAAGATAATGGCCGACCCATGTGGTAATTAAGAAGAAAGGCAAAGGTTAGAATTTCTAAATAAAAAGAATATTTTTATGTGTTTTTACACAGGGCACCTTTATTAAAATTTGTGGCCACCTGTAGAAAAGTAAGATTATAAGTTGTAAGTCGCAAGACCATTCACATTTCATCTCCTATTTTACACCTTATCCACAAAGTTTGAGTGAAAACAGTAAAAAACATTAAAAGAAACTATTTCATCTTATTTTCCATCTGTATATGGAGTCAAACAATGTATTAATTAACAACTAAAATAAAGGTTACAACTCAGTCCGACATACGGGGCAAGCGGGCAACAAGCTGCGCCGCAAGCCCTTTTTGAATAGCAAAACCTAAGCGGATAAAAACAAGTTTCTTAGCTCTAGGAGTCACTATATGTCCATGCATAACCTTCTGGATCCGCCCGAGGGTCTCCGCAGCCTCAGACGCGAGGTGCCCGAACGTGTCAAAAGCAAAGGGGACAAACACATGCTGATTCTCGAGACATGCCTTCTCGTGCTTGTCCACCTTTCCCGCAGCCGCCTTAGCAGCAGCCTGCCCCGCCGTGAAAACTCCAGAGCCAAAGCCCACAAGGGGAGAGACCCCAGTCAGATCGATGCAAGCGTGCTTCCCCCTTGACCACCCAAACACCAGGATGTCCGCTGGTCTAAGGGTCGAACGCCCCTCTTTTGGGTCAGTTAAGAAGTTGACGGGGGCTTCTTTCTTGGCTGAAATCCCAGCCTTTCTGAAAATGTCAAATAGCACATCCCGGACCCAGTCATGACGGTACTTGAACCCTAGGAGATCTTTACAGTGAACCGCGTGCTCCCCAAACGAGTCCAAACACGCCTTGCGGCAAACAGGACACTTCTCGTCCGCGGGAAAGAGGGGCATCATAAGCCGGTACTTGAGGATAGATCGGTATTCGACAGACGACATGCGCTGCCCGAGCCCGTCAATGGGGAGAGCATGGAGGAAATCTTGGGCATGTGGTTGACGAAGACAGCTCCACACCGCTTTTTGCCTGGCATTCATATTAAACCGGGTTTCCATATCCAACACGATTTTGCTGGAAAGTGCATTCGCCAAAACATGTTGGGGTTTTGGGGGGGCGGTGTCCTTGTCAGAGAAACCGCTAAGATCAAAACCCGGTATGATGTCACGCAGGGCCGCCAGAGCGAAAGTATAAACCGAGTCCATGCCACAGACCCCGCTCTCCCGCAAGATGTGGTCCTGCAGCCCCCAGGATTGGGCCCTGGAAGCTACAAACGCATAAGACGAGGCCTCCATAGCCGAAGAAACCCCGAGCCCTCCGTGCCGGATAGGCAGGGAAGCGAGCCGCCACTGAAGGTCCCCAAAATAAGCCCCTCCACAGACCACAATGTTTTCAACTGTTTCGCGCAGGGTCTGATCGAAGCAGGAGGCCGCCCCTTGCATGTGGGCGGGGGGACAGGTCCGCAAGCCGAAAAGGAGCTTGGCAACACCCATGCAAGAGCGAAGCAGGAGGAGTTCGCATTGCGGGTCCCGAATCTTGGAAAGGAGGTGCATTAGAGCGGCAGCGTTAGAAGCCCTCTTGGACGCCTAATTTTATCCATTTTTCATTTGCATCATCTTTCCTATAATTTAACAATTTAATAGAAACGACTAATTTTATCCACTTTTATTTCTATATTAGGTTTCTCATCTCATACCTCATACTCTAAGTTATGAGGAAACATAAACTCATCACATATTTAACTTTTCACTATTTATCATAACCAATAATTAAATAAAAGGCTGTGTAAAGAAGAAAGAAAAATATAATAAAAATGAATAAACAATTATTATATATTTAAAATAAGGATAGATATAGGGAATGCGATACAAAGATTAAAAAAAACCAGTAATAAATTTAGTGAATTGATGATTTTTAGTTAAGTTATAGAGATGAAGATGAAAATCTATTACTCTCACCTCCCATAGTTGACGTGTACTATTTGGCTCCATATCTATTAGTTTATATTATTTGCAATTGTCCCACAAGCAGCATCGGAGGAATATGTTCATCATTTGCCCGTCATCTCCTGCCCTTGGTCACGGAAGATTTAACCTTTTACTTTTTTTTCTCACACACAATCATATTAAATGAGTAAATAATTGGGTGATTGTGAGAAGGATTGCATTAGATAAAAAGTTGTTTATGATAAGAGCGTATAAAAAGCTGATGTGACATTATGATTATAAATGTTTGTGGGAAATGATGGTTGTTAGCGTTAAAAATATATAATAAGTTCTTTTTCTAGAGCAATTTTTTATCACTATTGAGAATTGAACTTTCATCATATGAAAAAGCAAAATCTTATCAAACTTAATACTATTAGGCCAAAGATCCTTTGGTGTAAGCACTAATAAAAAATCATGCAGAGAATATTGGACTTCCGATTAATATATATATTATAAAACCTAGAAAACACCAAGATTGAGAAGCCCTAAGATCTATACTCGTTTGTCATATTTAATCATGAAAAATTGATCAACAACTTTAACTGAAAGAATAATAAGAGATTGTCACAATTCATTTACTTATGTAAAATAGATGATTTTGCTATAATAATATTATTTTGTTTATTGTTATCACAATTGTTTTGCTATAATAATATTATTTTATTTATTGTTATCACAATTGTTGTTTATCATTACATTTTTTATATAAAAGGGCCCAATTTCTAATACTCTTTTATAGGATTAGGATACCTAAAACCTCAGAGGCGTCCTTATAAAATGTATAACAAAAATTTTGCACCATATTTATAATTTTATGATTGTGGTTGTAGGTTATGGTGCAAATGGAGTGTCAAAGTTGGGCAACTAAAGGAATGAACATACACTACCAAGTTAGGGATAATCGGAAGGGGTACAAAGCCGGGGCACTTAAAGAAGGTTTAAAGCATCATTACGCTAAGGAGTGTGAGTATGTCGTGATTTTTGATGCTGATTTTCAACCTGAACCTGATTTTCTCACTCAAACTATCCCGTTTCTTCATCATAATCCTGAACTTGGTCTCGTTCAAGCTCGTTGGAAATTTGGTAAAAATTATATGCCTAAAACTTACTTTAGTTTTATTTGTGTTTTCTTTTCATTTCAATACTTAGCATAAGATGTTTGATATTTAAGCATATCTATCTAATTATGTATGAGTAAGTACTAAGGCTATTCGTAATGGGGCGTTTTTGGGCTCCATAACGCCCCATAACGCCCCTTATAACGCCCCGCCCCACTAAGCTTAGGCATTATGGGGCGTTATGGACGAAAAAAAATTCTCGGGCGTTAGCCAGGTAACGCCGAGAGAGGGGAGAAATCAAATGATTGTGGGGCGTTATGGGGGCATTATCCACTACACCATAAAGCCCCATAAAGCCCATTGTCCAGTCACCGTCCACATGGCGGATAACGCCCCATTCGGAGCCTTATGGGGCCTTATCTATTACGGGTAGCCTAAGTAGATATAAGTATTTTCAAATAGATGTTATATTAATTCTTCATACGGTGCCGTATTAACAAATTAAACAAAATAAATTTGAGAAAAGAAACGTGGGTGGGAATCACATCTTCTTCATTTTTTGTGTTGGTGTGCACTCACAAAATTAATTTCCACCACATATTTTTGTTAGGACATATTTCAAACCTTTTTTTCGGTTTCGTAATATTATTATGTATGATTTTTCAGTTTCGTAATGTTCCCTTGTACTTCATGTTGAGTTGTAACCGTTGTTTGATCTATATAATTGCTATTTAAATTTTACAAGTCGTTACCTGGAAGGCATTTTAAAAAGTGTCTTAGTTTTTTTTTAAAGGGAGTGTTGAACCCCGGCCTGGTATTTTGTTAAATGGTAGTAAGAAACTAATTAACCAACAAATCGAGCTACACGTAGGTTACATGTACGTGTGTATATATATAGACCGATCATCTTCCTCAGAAGGAAGCCAGTGAGGGATCGAGGGGGTTTTTATGGCGTCCTTAAACACATTCGGGGTGATTATAACACATGGTTATAAAACAGACGCATTCTATGTTTTCAACAACGATGAACCAGAAGGTAGTATGTTTTATGTTGGCTTAATTGATTAATCATGCAGTGAACTCAAATGATTGCTTGATGACAAGAATGCAAGAGATGTCGCTTAACTACCATTTCACAGTGGAGCAAGAATCTGGTTCTATTAGTTACGCATTTTTCGGATTCAATGGTAATCAAATTCATATATACTTTAAAAGCATGTCGTCTTTGTAAGGTTTTAATTTGTTGTGCATAAATTTTAGACACTCGTTGATGGTAAATTTATGGTGTCTTGAAGACATCATCATCTTTTCCCTTTTTTTAACTACTAAAATTATCACACCATATATTCATTTTGCCTGACCCATAATCTTTTGGTTGGAGAGCAATCATTCTACCACTAACTTATCTTCTTGAAGACATTACCTAGCTAAGTAATTAATAACTTAAGATGTATTCACTTGCTACATATCTAAATAGGGACTGCTGGAGTTTGGCGGATGGCTGCACTTGACGAGGCAGGAGGATGGAAGGACCGCACCACAGTTGAAGATATGGATTTGGCAGTCCGAGCTAGTCTTAAAGGATGCAAGTTCTTGTACATTGGTTCATTAATGGTAAACTACCATAATCTTTAAGACCGGAAAACCTAGCTAGCTAGTGCAAGTACATTTTAGCGTTTTCTAATTTGTACTTTGATGTGTAGGTTAAAAATGAATTGCCAAGTGTATTCAAAGCATATCGTTACCAGCAACACCGTTGGTCTTGTGGTCCAGCTAACCTTTTTAGAAAAATGTTTTCCGAGATCATGACAAATAAGGTATGATTTTAAGTACATATATTTCTCTAACCTTTATCGCTTTATTCGATGAGAGGGTTTAACTGTTGTAACTTTTTTATGTATTTTTCAGAAAGTGACATGGTGGAAAAAGTTATATGTGTTATATAGTTTCTTCTTCGTAAGAAAAATTGTAGCTCATATTGTCACATTCACACTCTATTGTGTTGTGATTCCTGCAACTGTGTTGATACCAGAAGTCATGGTTCCAAGGTGGGGTACGATATATATCCCAACCATCATCACGTTGCTAAATGCAGTTGCAACTCCAAGGTTAATTCAGTTATCATTCATCCTAGCTAACTAGTTTTTTTAGGCAATGAATGAATGTGTGGACTTTCTCCTTTTATAGGTCTTTCTATTTGGTGGCGTTTTGGATTATCTATGAAAATGTCATGTCCCTTCATCGAACTAAGGCCACATTCATCGGACTTTTTGAGACTCAAAGAGTGAATGAGTGGGTTGTCACTGAGAAGCATGGGGATGCTTCCAAGGTTAAAGCATCAACACAACAAAATCAATCTCGATTTAAAATAAGTGAAAGGTACATTTTATTACAAATGAAATTAAGGAACCACCTATATATTAACGACATATAGATATGAACTATAATTAATCTCTTACACTTTGCGGCGGGATATCGCGGATACATATAACAGTTACATTGCTATATGAAACGTGAAGAAAACGTAAATACAAAAATATTGCATAAGGGTTGTAAATCTAAGTTCCGACGTAAAACACTACAGAAAACGTAAACACAAAAAGATTGCACAAAGACTGCAAATCTGGGTTTCGACGTAAAACACTAAAGCGTAACTCAATGTAAAGTTAGGGAGTTAGAATTGAGCATAAAAAAAGAGAAACAAAAACTAGTAAAAACTCAATAAAGAAGAAAGGGGGAATAAAAAAAACTTTTAAAAAAAGTTGGCTTGGTAGGCTTCAGGTTTAAAAAGAACTTTAAAACCTGCACCACTTATTTAAAAGCACAACTCCCTAATCATTTACTGAGGACAAAGCTTTATTTTTTTTAACGGCATTTGGAACTACTCTCTTAATCTCTAATACTTGAATGCGTCTTTCCTGAGACGGGATTACAACCGTTCATACTGATTTTGACACTTCAGACTTGATTACTTAGAAACACCATTAAGAAGGAAACTCCTACTTGAGTAAAACCCTCTTGAGTCAGGTTACAACTTGAGACCTCAAGGTCCTCAAACTCTAACATTCATCCTCATACCATTGGGACAAAATGGCCTTTGGTAGAAAGCTTCATTTCTAAGTTGAAAAAGAAATTTGTATTTATCACATAACGGTTGTTGAAATAAAAACATAGTTTTAACAGCTACATGTTTCAAACCTGTGCCATTCAAAAAAAGACACGTGACACTAACCATTAACGTTAGGCAGACATTTCATTCTAAATGCAAATCATATCATATGTATTTATAAAAGAAAAAAGAAAAATTATTGAACTAAAGAGTAGCTTATAGGTTGTACTTTAATTTTCTTATAAAGACAAATCTAACGTACTGCCACTCTAAAATACTTCTCAAACCAAACTAAAGTACATTAATTCGAGAGTTTAGACTTATAACCTTCAACTAAAAGGCAAGTGTATATCAAAATCGAATGGACTAGCAAGTATAATAAGTGCGGCATGACTGAGGCAGTAGGTCACACATGATTTTTTTTTAAGTAGTGTTGGTGGAATAACCAATTATCAAAAAATATTGTTAAAATATTAATGAAAATAATGTTTTTGTAACAAAATTTAGTATTCTCAATGGATAAAAAAATGTATAGTTAATATAAACATTTTATTTAAATTATTATGAAAAATACTTTTATATAGAATAAGTTTTGATGTTTTATAATACATTTTTTAATTTCTAGAAGGATATTAAAACCTTTGTGTTTTCAATTTTTAAAACGTATTTATGTATATTTTCTAAGAACATTCTTTTACAGTTTATAAAATGCAGTAAGGACTTTAAAGAATAATTAGTTTTAAATGTATAAAGCATGTTTCTAATGTAATAAGAACAAGTTTTAATAAAGTTTTATTTTTAAATATTTTAACAATGGCTTTAAATGTTTTTTTTAACTTTTTTTAAAACACTTTATATGTTTTATAAAACCTTTGAATACAGTTTCTTAAAAATTTAATAAGAAAAAGTTATCTAAAAACATGTAAAATAATTTTTGAAAAAGTGTTTAGATACTTTTATTTTTTTATTCTTATTACGCCTTTAAAGAAAAAGTTTTAAAAAATCTAAAACTTTAAAAAAAAGAACTTTATTAGAACGTTTCTTTTTACATTTACATATTTTAAACGTTTTGAAATGAAGATATGAAAATTTTGATTTAAAAAATGCTTCAAAAACACAATACCAATTTTTTTTTTCTCAAACATGTGAACGTATAACTTTTATAAAACTCTTTTAATTTTTAATTACACTTTTTAACTTATTCTAAAATTATATATATTTTGTCTAAAAAACATATTTGCCTAAAAAGAATATGAAAATATTTGATCCATTAATTTAATAGATCAATGGTTAAGATTCAAATACAATAAAATAAGAGGTAAAAATGTATTTTTGGTATAAGCTCTTTTATTGATTTTTTTTTTAAAATTTCCCCTACTATTATAAAATATTCATAACCTTTTCATTCGACATTATTTTTTTAATACAAATTACACCATAAATATTTGAGTATAGTATTGGTATATAAAATACTAAAATTGTTTTTTCTTAAAAAAAAGTAAAATGATTTGTAATTATATGTACTATTTTCTAGCTATATGTACCGTTTTACGTTAAAACAATAATATTTGTATGTTTTGGTAGTGTATGTTTTTTTTAATTGAAACAACTATTTATATATTGTTTTGTATTAAAGCAACACATTTTATGTTTTTAAATTAAAATAGCAAAGAACATTATGTTGGTTTGTATTAAAATGTATTGATTTTATAATGCAAACATTATTTTTACTGTTTTACATTAAAACAATATTATATGTATAATTTTGTCTTAGGACTAAAATGTCCTTTATAATTATTTCTTAATTATGTCACATGTCATAATTTATTGGTTCATATTCTTTTTAAGTAAACTTAATTTCTTACACCCACAAGGTTAACTTAGTGTCAAAGGTGTATGACCCTTTAACATTAGATCTTGGGTTCACGTCTCATTTGTAACAAAAAAATAAAAAATAGTTGTTACAAATTGGGCAGATGGTTTTTCTCACCAGTTGCGAGTTTTTCTCCTGATTAGGGATTGAAGATACCATAAAAAAATCAATTTCTTATTTAATTCAACAACCCCTATATAAATAAATCACAATATTGGGTTCTCAACGTACTTTTGCTGCGTGTCTTATTAATTACATCTTAATATGTGACTAAATAATTTAGACTAAATTCTTACCGAAAACTATAACTTTTTTCTAATTTAAAGACATTTTATATTAAGTTAATATAAACGAGATACAAGAAAGATGTCAAACAAAAACATTATTTTAATATATACTTTTCCATCAACACTATTTTATAAAAAACTAGATTCTAACCTCCGCACGTTGCGCGGAGGTGTATAAGCTTGCAAGTTCGACGCAATGTTTTAAAAACCGGTTCAACCGGTCCGGTTCAACCGCTAACCGGTCATCATACCGGTTTTTTAATCCCCGGTTTTTTGGACATAACCGGACCGTTTTGAACCGGGCGGTTTTCCGGTTTTTTCCGGTTCAACCGGTTTTCTGATATTTAAAAAAAAAAAAATTAATTTATTGTTATTTTTTATTATATTTTAAAGTTTAAAACTTATATTTTCTTATAAAATACCTATTTGGTATTATTTTTTAGTGGATTATCATTGTATTTTAACTATTTTCGTTGTAGTGTACAAATTTATTAACATTTTTATAAAAGTAGATATATAAATCCCCTAACCGGTTGAACCGGTCGGTCCGACCGGTCCGACCGGTCGAACCGGCCCCGGAAAGTTTTCCGGTTCAACTAAAAAACCGGTTTTTAAAACATTGGTTCGACGTGCATCTCGATGGATCGTTCAGATAACATGGGTAGATAAAACAGTTAAATTGTTACACCACCAACAACATAAATTATTGGTGATCAATGGAGGTTAACGCGAACACACAAAACCATTACATTGCTTTAAGGATACGTGAGAAAAACACAAAAAGAAAACATTGAACGGCTAAAATCATTTATAAAATTATGACCAAATCATATACCAAATCAAAATATAAAAAGTAAAAAAATTATAAAATTAAATAATCTAAATGGAGGTTCCCAGTGAGATAACGCGAACACACAAAATCATTGCAACGGAGGTTACCGTTGTGATAACACGAATATTGCATTTGTAATATGTAAGCATAATATAAATTGTTGGTGAACAATGGAGATTAATGCTGGGATAACGCGAACATACAAAATTGGTGATCAATGAAGGTTACCGCTAAAATAACGCGGACACACAAAACCATTGCATTACCCTAATATTAAAAAATCTATAGTATTATTATATTAATAAACTTAAAAAAAATTATAAGTTTTATTTAATAAAAAGTGTTTGATTATTTTAATATATAAAAACATTAAAAAAAAATTTGTTATTTTTAATATATGAATTATATTAAAGTATGGTTTATTTGCGAACAATCCAACTCTCAGGTGTAATATATAGAAATATTCTACAACACATAAAAGAAAAGCCTCTCAAACATGACTCTTCCAACGCACTCCTCTATACTATATCTTCTCTCTCTTTCCTACGTATTACTCGAACAATTAATTATTAAAGTATCATAAACAATTTAGCAAGACTTTATATAATAATATAAATATGAAATTATATAAAATAAAAATAATATCAAAAATTTAGTTAAACGGCAAATTATTGTTTTGATTTATTTAGATTGTTCATATAATTAGATTTCTAAAAGATTTTGGTTACTAATTATTTATTTAAATAGTTTTTATATTTAATTACATAAGTGGTAAAGAAAATCTATCTCCTTAAACTTTTTAAAATTAATATATAAAGATAATATTGTCATTTTCAAATAAAGTACACCTAAAGTTGGTCTTTGTGATTTATATAAATATAGTATAGATATACATATTTGTTAATTATAACAATAAGTTTTATAAATACATTTAAACTAAATATTAATTGGGTAAGTTGGATTATATTCCGCAGAATTTTTGTGCTAGAGCTTTGTGTGGGGATTATTCTATTTGGATGTGCTTGCTACGATCTTGCGTATGGGGAATACAGTTACTACGTTTACCTTTATCTACAGGCGATAGCATTCATCACAATGGGTTGCGGTTATATTGGTACTCAAGTTTCCGACGCTTAGTTGACAATGTTCATTCGTTATGTGATTATCTTGTTCAAAAAAAAGTTGTATAGCACGTTGATGTCACATAAGTGCTATAATTGTAATTTTTGATTATGTAGAATTTGTTTTGTATTTATTATATGTTTTCTTAGAAATTTTAATATCAAAATACATTTCGTAAGATTCAAACTCATAACATTTTAACTGAGGAATTACCGCATTAACATCAATTTATCCTCTTGAAGACTTGGTTCTTAGATTAGGGATCGTGGACCAGACATTCACACCTCCACATTGTGTGGTCTTTGTGGAACATCGTCCCCCACACCCCACGTCACAACGCAATTTTCGTTGTGTACTGCTCCATGCAAATTCTCAAATTTTCAATTTACATTTCAGTTCCTTATAATTACATTTTACCCTTGACAGTGTTACCTTTTAAAAAGATTTTTTTCTCACTACACCCTATAAAACAATAATATGACCAGTTTTATTAAATATATATATATACATATATATATATATATATATATATATTGTTTTTTCACCCCTTATGCACACTTGTTTTCAATTTTTACACCAAATTTTTTTTATCATAAAACTCTCTCTCTACATTTTCACATAAATTGAATACAAGACTATATATACTATATATGATCATCTCTAGAGGAGGAGAAACTAATCATAGCTTGACTTAGTGTTCAAAATGAGCCAATAGAAAACGTCTCTCAAAGAAAATTGTTTTGTGGCGGGTTACTGAACTTTTTCATGTTTGATGTGTAATCAAGGAATATAGAACGCCACACCAACAACGCACTAAATGGCTTGGATTAAAAAGGAGAATGGAAAAGTTTCACAGTATGTACTTGAAATTTAAGAACAACTATAAAATAGACTCCTGCTATATCCACCCGAGGATTTTACTAAAAACACCAAAACCAAACGGTCGTTTCAAGTAACGACCTTGAAACGACAGTTTCAACCAAAACGACCTTGAAACGGTCAATATAAAGGGGGGCCCCCTGAATTTTAAGGTTTCGTCGTCGCGACACGTGGCGGTCGTTTCAACTGAAACGACCGTTTGAACCATAAAATATAGTGGAGTGATAATAACGTTTTGACAATGGCTCAACCCTTTTAGAGTTCCACCGCGAGTAATGTTTTTGTATATTTTGCGGCTTGGCATATGGTTAAAGATAATTCCATGTGGTCTTTGGTGTAATATGTTTTCATTTTTAAAAATTGTTTACGTAATATTTTTATTTTTATTTTGCTACGTATTGTTTTTTATTTTTATTTTAAATCATGTGATGTTCTTTTATTAATGAAATTGTGACTTTATATTTTGATTATTATTTTTACCTTTAACTTCGACTTTTTATTTTTTATTTTTAACCTTGAATGATAGATATATTCATAACTTTGATTGTGTAGAGTGTAGTGAAAGACAAAAAACTAATATAACCGCTCATATAATTAAAGTAGAAAATGTCTACTAGTCCATAATTTTCAGTTTACTTTTTAAAAAACAAGAAGGCGATAATGTTGTGTTAAAGCATTCACAGTCCCTTTCTTATATTTGTGTTACTGAAATCCCTAAAATTTAAAATTTTGTTATAAATGTAGAAAATATAAAATGTTAGTGTTTATCCCTATATTTGATTAAAAAAAACTCTCCAATACGTATATTTGATGCTCATTCCCTATCTTCATTTAATATCTTTTTAAAGTGGTTGTGAGTAAGGTGCAATTTGTTTTTTAAGAGGTAAAAATGTCTGTAGTCTGCGGACACATCTGACTGCAGACATCTGTAGGAGAAGAAGTGGACTAACCCCTACAGTATGTAAAAGAAATATTTTTTTTTTACTTCTGCAGACTGCTAAAATAAACTGAAATTTAATATAAACCGTTTCTTTCAACTTTTATATAATTAGCATTCAAACCTTTTGATTTGCTTTCTATATATTTTAACCAATAGTTTTTTTAAAACAGTTTTATTTTAAATAAAATTACAAAACTGTTTTTATAAAAACTGCTTTGAAAACATTTTTAAACAATTTTAAAAACTTTTAATTTTAAAATAACTGTTTAAAAACGTTTTTTTAAAATAAATGTTTAAAAATGTTTTTAAAGAAAACTGTTTAAGTTTTTTTTTTTTTTAAATTGTATACAATTTTCTTTTAAAAACTGTTTAATATATTTTTTTGAAAATAACAGCTTAAAAATGTTTTTTAAAAACAAAACCTTTTTAAAAACGTTTAAAAAAACTTTTAAAAAATGGTTTTAATTAAAACTGTTTACAAAACTTTTTTTAAAACAATTTAAAAATGTTTATAAAATTAAAAAAAAAACTGTTTAAAACATTTTTTTTTACTTTTTAAAAGGTGTTTTTTTTTGTAAAAGTTGGTTAAAGTAGTTTTTTAAGAAATGGTTTAAATATTAAAAAAAATTAAAAAAAAAGTTTTTTAGAAAAAAGATTTTAAAAAACATTTTTTTATAGGTAACTTTCTTAAAAAACTGTTTAGAAACGTTTTTTAAATGTTTTTTTTATGAGAAAACAATTTAAAGAGAATGTTAGAAAATGTTAGAAGTGGTTGTGCCACATCTATACCAAAGAAAACGCGCAAACATTTTTTTTTAATAAAACGTCTTTAAAAAACAACCACTGTGCAGACCTAAATGTCTGTGCGTGGTGTGCGCGGCGCAGACATAAGAGGACAAGAATAACTTTTTTTTTTAATAAACAAACACCACCTCTACCGGTTTAGTCAACAAAACAGTTTTTATTTGCTAACCACAACCGGACAGTTTTTTATAAACTCGTTAAGTTATCCATTTTGTGCACCTCTACGGCTCCATGCTACCACACAACCTTCGCATCAAGTCATGACGGTGTTTCACGTGAACACGCCACCACACACCCCTTCTTTACACTGAAAGAACCATTCTGGTTTTCTTTGGTGCGTGGGTGCACCACCAACACAAGTCCACGCCGATGGTCTTGCTCTATGGATCTGGGCGGCTCTACAGATTTGGAGGCCCCAAGTGACCTCAAAGTTCGGGGCCTTTGAGCTTTTCCAAAAGAAATGTTTTAAACCTTTTTCTGTATATTCAGAAATGGAATCGATAATAATAAACTAAAATGCTTATAATTAACGGTTATTTATTTTGTTTGTATATAATTTCGGTAGTTGGAAAAAAATATATTTAGACTAAATTTATTTTCTAGTTTTGTGCATAGCAAATTTTTTAACAAGATATTCTTAATCAATTTCTTTAGAGATCTTTTAATAGATACAATAGTTTACCTGTTTAAAATTTTCAGTGATAAAGTAGTTTTTATATAATTTTAAAATGAATAATTTTATAAAATCCATGTTTCACATAAGCTTATGTTCATACATATTCTCTAGAATGAACCTCTCACTTGTTCTCATGTTTTGATGAGAGCATCTTTCTTCACCGTTGAAACTCTAGCAAGAACAAGATCTAAAGAAATAATTAGTAAACTAATCTTCTTTTATTCTATTCTAAACTAAACTGAAAACCGCTAATTACTTATATTACCTTTATTTATAGAACCCTCCAAAGGTTTTTCTTCATAAAGCTTTGTTGATTTTGGCATATAAACAACACTTAAAGTGCAATATTCTGGACGAGTACATCTAATATAAATTAGCCTTTTGTTTCTGACCAATAATTGATTCTAGGATTGAGATTTCTCCATAAGGCCACGAATACCAAATCCACAAAGGTAAAATTAGACAGTCAGATTTTTGTGTTCAAATCAAGAGAACAAACTCAGAATCTGACAATCAGTTTAGCAACTAGGAGGTTTCATGACCATCCATCATAGAGTTCTCTTATTCCCAAGTTCCCAGAGACGTGGAAGGCACCCTGCCCTCTAACCTAATCTTGGTCGTCACATTTAACCACATAACTGCTTCTTTTGTAATTTTTTATTGAACTCCTTATATAAAAGCACTAACCCAATTAAAAAAGCCTAATACCTATAAATTTTCTAGTAAAAATGGGTCCAAAATTTTTAGAGGCATCAAACATTTGCTTTACTTGCTTGGCTCATTAAGACGCTCGTGCTTTTGAATGGTGTCACTTAATGGTTGCATTGTGATGGTGATTTCCACCGTAAATACATGTTCACACATATATGACCACATCCAAGCCCTTAGTGGGCCAAGCATAACTTTATAACGAATAATATATAGTTTAGGCTGTCATCAATGTATATGTTTTAGCCAGATAAGAAGACACATCACCCATATGCCCATAAATTCTGTCAACACTATGCACGATATATATGTTTAACTAATATGTCCACGTGTGAAAGAAGTAAATATAGAATCAAAATTTGTTCTCTCTATCTTTACATACGAATAAAGTGGCAATAATATGATAAACAAAGTTTAATACAATTTTAGATCACGTGATACATTTTATTTGTTTATTACTCTTGCTTTATAGATTATAAACTATGTTTCATATTGCTATTCATGGATCTTATTAATATAGTTTGATTTTTTTTTTTTAACGGCGTATAGTTTAATTTGATTGATTTTGTTGTACTAGAGCCAAACATTTATTTGTTCATTTATTGAAAGTTCATTTATATCTATTTATTTATTTAGTAACAAAAAAAAATGAACATAGTTTAAGTTTCTTTGGTTAGAGAAACATAAAGATACGTTACGTTTGTTTTATTGTTTATATACGTTTTACGTTTGTTTTATTGTTTATATACGTTTTCGAACGTATGATAACATGTTATTTTTTGAGCGGCAACGCATCCTATTATTAGGTCAGGTTTAAACTTTATTCTCTATTTATTGTAACCGAGTCTATCAATAATATTATTAAGTTATTCATTGATTTCACCATATAGGCTCGCTCGAACTAATAATAGCCTATTTTTGTTCAAATGTCGAGATTGGACAAGTGTATTAAATCAAATAAGTTTTTAGTAAAGATTCAACTTAAGTTGATTTGAGATCTCGCTATCAACCTCTTGACCCCAAAAAAGTACTGAATAATATTATTGATAGACTCGGTTACAATACGAAGTTTAAACCTTAAATACCTAATAGGTCCGTAGACTCCCCTATTCTAATATCTAATACCTACCACTTCTTGTAATCTACACCTCATTACATATTTTCAAGTTTGAACATATGAGCTTTCAAATTAATATTTTCCGGTGGCTTTATTAATAATTATTAAGGTCGTTCATGTCTACTCTAACTTATATGTTTGAGTCTATTTATTTAATCAATCACATGTACTACTTGGTTTATAAATTAATTCTTCACCAGTTTTTATCAAATTCACATATACTAAATAAATAAATAATTTCTTTTTTTACCTTTTTTCAATCTTTTCTATGTTTAGTTTGTTTTAATGTTGTTTTTTACAAGGTGTCAACTAAGTGTTTAGAGTTAAAGATTTATTATTTAGACTTAGACTTCAGACGTTATGTTGTAGAACTTGTTTAAGAACGAGATGTGTCTGACTCTTTTTATTTAGTTTTTAATATATCTAACGCTATCACCGAGGCAATACACGGCTGATAAACAACTAGTTATATATCCAAGCGCTAAAATTCTCTATATATACAAAAGACGACTTTTGTATAAGTATCACTGCTTAATATACAAGTGTCTTTTTTTAAAGGCAACACCGAGTCACATCTAGCAATGACTTCTAGCTTAGACTCACTCCAATACCCCAGATGAAACTAAAAAAGTAGGTAAAACCTTCCCCAGATTAGACGTCGAGACTCAAACCAGAGACCTTCCACTTACGGTGGTCTGGGAGTATCATTGAACCAGAAGGCCGATGATTACAAGTGTCTGTTGGTATATTTTCTTTTTATTAATTTGTTTATATTTCCTTATTATTATATTATATACAAAAATAAACTTTTGTATAAGTACTATAGTTTACTATACAAGGGTCTATTGCTTTCTTCTTTTCTCTTTATTATTTTGTTTCAGATGATTTACAGTTTTTTACGGGACGAAATAGAGGCGTCATGTAATGGGTGATAGTAGAAAACGGCGCGGCACTGCACGCCTTGAAGACGTCTAGTTTTTAACAAATAAGGTGGACCCCTTAGTGGTAGCGAGTAAAAAAATCTTATGATAGCCTCAGTTAAAAAAAAATTGGTTTCATCGTTATATATAATAATATAACCAGGGACATATCTTTTAAGGTGTCCGTAGCGACCCCGGTCGCTATGAATTTTTCGTATAGAAGTGTCGAATATACGTGTAAGTCGGTCGCTACTGTTATGTAAACAAAATACTTTGTAGCTCAATGGTAACCCTCACGTTTCTCATCTTAAAGGTCTCGTATTCAAACCTCACTCTGTCATTTTTTAAGGCTTTTTTTTCCTTTTCTTTTTAGAAAAAACTGTAAATGGGGTAATTGTTTAATAACCCTTTAACCCTGATTTCGACTCCTCCTATTTCACACAAGAAAAACAATGTCGCCCAGCACCTTTCCATTGCCGACTGCCTCCTCCAGCCACTCCTGCATCCTCCAACCGTCGTCACGCAACCTCTTCATCACGGCGACGATCTCACAGCCCCTCTTCAGCCTCTCAAAGTGCTTCAATTTGAAGTTACTAATCTGTCATCATTTGTGATTGTTTTTTGATGAATTCTTGTATTGGATATGTGACTTTTTGTTTTTGTTGGCACGTCATCTGTTTGATGAAAGTTTTTTTAGAACATGTTTTTTTTTACTGAATTCTAACAGGATTTTGATGTTTTCATCAATAAGTATTGTCTTTCTGATTGATAGTGTGACTATTTGATGTTTTCTTGTAACTACAAGCTCGTGATTTGGATTGAATGTCTATTGAATATTAAGACTCACACAATTTAGTTTGTTGTTGTGAGATTGGTTGATTTTTACATCTTCAAGTCTTGATGTATTATTTTCTTGATAAAAGTGTGATTTTATATGTTAATTATAGGTTAATAGGAAGATAACATTGGTATATGGTGGTGAAAGTATTGGTCATACTTATACAACCACTCTTTCAACTCTTTTATGTTGCTTCTTCTTTTTATTAGGTTAATCATGGAAAAGACGAGAACCATTGATTCTTTTCTTAAAGGGCTCTCAGCTATAATTCTTCTTTCAGGTATTCACAATTTATAGTTTTATTGTTTGGACCGACCGAAGTCGATATTAATAGTTTTTATTATTTGACACACACGACCCGAATTCAATATTTATATGTTTTATTGTTTGACCCAACCCGAACCAGCCCGCCAATCCGAACATATACCTCGATACCTAGCGATAGATTATTTTTGTCACATAACTTTCGGTCACCTCGACGGAAAATCTCAAGCTCCCCAACTGTATATAACTTGCATGATGATTCGACGATGATAATTTATAACGCAACATTTTTTTTATATTTGTTAATTTTTGAATTTGACTTAATTTTTACTTTATTTCTATAAATCATTAAATTTAATTATCGTCAAAAAATTTATTTATATAAATCGTTAAATTTCATTATTATCAATTAGATTGTTTAAAATTTTATTATATATAAAACACAATCCCAATAAGAACATTATCCTCCTGTATATTTTTTCTTTTCTTTCTAAACGTACGTCTAGAATCTTTTGTAGCCCTATATATAAGGAAACTATGATAATATAAGATATTTGCCAAACAACGTGTTATTTTTTCTTATATTTATTTAAATTATTGGTGCCTGGTCCACACTTTTCACTTCCTTCCAATAAAACGTTACTTTGGTGTTTTAGAATTTCAGGGAAAAAAAATTGTGTGATCCGTAAAAAAGATAAAATGTGAACTCATTTTTTTGTTGTTGTGTTGACATGAAATTGGAAGTATATAATTGTTTATACTGAAGATATTCGCACGTTTAATTCTGTTAAAAAAAACGATATTCGCTTCCTGTCAGGAAGGACGCCTCCATGTAGATTAAACATGGTAATAACCTATTATATTATGGCTATGTATAGTGTGTTCAAAACCGGATACTCGGAATTTTGGATATCCGAATTTTGGGTATCCGAAAATTTTGGATATCAGTTTTCGTTGTCCAAGTCCAAGTTTGAAATTTCGGACTGGACTCGGATAATAACGGATATCCGAAAATCTTGTTTTGTTTAAAAAACCACAATTTAACTAAAATTTATAAGTATGCCGCACTTAAATTAATCCAACATTTTGTTAAAAAACTATTTGGATGGCTTTTATGCTTTAAATAAAATCACATACGAAGATTTCTTCATATTTTTTTTTTGAACGGCTAATATTTTTCTCCACATTTTCACCATGCCAAGGTTTGAACCTTGGTCTTTCCCCAAAGGAGCTTTGCCCCTTACCACTAGGCTACAACCTAAGTGGCAAGATTTCTTCATATTTAACTTAACAAACAATTTTCTTGAAAATTTGTAAATTCAAAATAATGGTTTCAAATATTCAATATGAAGATTGCTAAAGTGAACAAAGCATTTTTCTATAGAAAGATTCTGCTGTGCAAAGTGGCTATAAAACAGGGAAAAATTACTGTAGTGGCCTTGGACCAAAAACAAATTAACAAAATAGCCTTTGACCAAGTGGTTTATCAAAATATCAGACCAATAGTATCATGACACGTCAGCTTTTTTTGTTATATTCGCCAGGCCTATTCTCCATTTTATACATTCATTCTCCATTTTAAAAAATCATTCGCTAATTTGAACCCTATTCTCCAAGCCTATTCGCCATTTTCCTTATTAAAATATTAAAAAAAATGGTATTCTCCAACCCTATTCTCCAATATGAAATATATTCGCCACTTATTCAATTTTTTTATTAAATTATTTTTTAAACATAAAATACACTTTTAACAAGTTAAATTATTGGAAAATTGGAAATAAATAATCCCAAGTTTCCTTGTTTGGTCGTCAATAATCCCAAGTTTAAAAATAGTCCCCAGTGGTCCCACGTTTCACTGTATTTGTTTCTAGTGGTCCCACCGTTAAAATCTTTAACACCGTTAACTCTTTTGATGACGTGGCATGTGACATGGCTTTTTTTTTAATTAATTCCGAATTTCCATGTCAGATAAGATTAATCTTTTTTTTTTAATTTTAACAAGAATCACGTATCACGTGATTTCTTTTTCCCCCAAGCCCTAAATCGAACTCACACACATTACGCACTAAATCCAATGAGCAGCGGCTTCAACGAATTCGAACAGCAGCAGATTTCGCATCCTAAATCGAACAGCAGTGGCTTCAACCCTAGATCGCTATCTTTCTGTCCAAGGATGAGAGGCGTCATCTTGTTTAATCTGAACTATGGTGGGAAGGTAATTACAGAACCAGAAATTAAGTATGAGGGAGGCGAATCAAAGCTTGTAGAGATTGAGATCGATAAGTTGTCTTACTTCGAACTTCTGGATTACGTAATGGAACTCGATAGAATGGCATACAAATCGAAGGAACAGGTATGCTTGTATTGGCTTCATCCAGACACCAAGATTGAAGATTACTTGTTTCAACTTAATGATGATAAAGATGTAAGTGATATGCTTTATATAGTTGGCTCTGATTTTTCTGGAATCTTAAATGTGTATGCTACTTTGTGGGATAAAAGTCTGACCAAAGTATTATGTACAATCCCACACCCGAACAGTAATGTGGTAGCCCAAGATAGTAGTGCAGAAGCCCAACCCATTAAACTGCAAGCCCATAAAACCCTCACCCCAGTTACAATCCCAGATACAGTTGTTACTAGTTCCAATGTTACATCTAGATCCGATGTATCTGGTTCAGAACACTCTGAAGATGAAAACTTTGTAGAAGAAGAGCAAGAGGTGTTGGTAAATGATGTGGTTTTAGGTGCTACATCAGACACAGATGATGAAGAGTGGAGGGATTCTGCAATTGCTATACAAAATGATAACAACATACAAGATCAGTCAAAGAAGTTGATTATTTCAAACTATGTTAATGCGAAGGTAGATCCAGAACCTGAGGTTGAAGTTGGTTATAGTAGTTATGATGACTCTGATGGTGATGTCAACTCACCGGGTGAAAGTGAGGACGATGATATTAGAGGTAAGAAGAACAAGCTGAATGTTCCTGTTGTTGAAGATTCCACAGATTGGAGTAAGTGGGCGTGGGTAGCTGGCACCAGATTTCCAAGTAGGGATGCATTCAAAGAAGCTATAAAGAAATATGCAGTTGCGAATGGTAGGAATCTTAAAATAAGTGTTAGTAATAAAAATAGACTTGGGAGGCTAGGTGCTAGTTGTGTAAAAGATTGTCCATTTAGGGTATACCTTTCTTTTCATGAGAAGAAGTCCTGCTATATGGTGAAGAGTGCTATAATGGAACACACATGCCAAAGGAACATGAACAAAAATAGGCAACTAAAAGCTTCTTTTGTAGCTAAGGAACTTTTACCAATATTCAAACAAAGACCACATTGGCCTGCTAAGGAAATTCAATCAGCAGTTAGAGAGAAATATAAGGTGTTCATTACTAAATGGTTGGCTTATAATGCTGAGAAGTGTGCCCACAAGATGCTACATGGTTCAATGAAAGAACACTACAGCAAGATTGGCTCTTATTTGGAGGCTTTAAGGCAAGAAAATCCTACTTCCACTTTTGTGTTGCAAACTGTAGAACCTGGGTACCTTAGGGTTGACGGCAATGTGCAGATTTTCCATAGATTGTTTGTTTGTTTTGATGGGGTCAAACAAGGTTTTTTAGCAGGATGTAGAAAACTACTCTGTCTTGATGGGTGCTTCCTTAAAACCTTTCTAGGTGGTATTTTGTTGGCTGCCATAGGTAGGGATCCTAATGATCAGATGTATCCAGTTGCATGGGCTGTTGTAGAGGGTGAGAACAATGACAGTTGGCAGTGGTTCATGAATGAGCTGAGAAAGTGTTTAGGTGTGCAAGATGAAGGCAAGGGTTGGACATTAATTTCTGATCAACAGAAGGTATTACTCAATGTAGTGACTATGTAGTTATTAATCAATGCAGTTACTAATTCTAATATTTTTCACTTGTGTAGGGATTACTCAATGCAGTGACTATGTATTGGACCAATGCAGAACATAGGAATTGTGCTAGGCACATATATGCAAATTGGCACAAGAAGCATAAGGGAGATGACTTGAAAGGTGTTTTTTGTTTGATGTAATGGCTTTTGTTTAAAATTATGGTTAATGTAATGACTTTGGTTGCAGCCATATGGTCACGAAACTGTAGCAATATCACCACCAAAACTGCTTGAAAATGTCGACCAACCTGCAGGCATATAACCACAAACCACATACACATGCACATGACAAATGGTTTGTCATTATCACTTGGCAAATGGAAACTGTCATTTTACATTCAAATGACAAATGGTATGTCAACTGCCATTGCAGCCACTAAAAATGATTCTGTCATTTTGCATTCAACCAAAATAGAGCATTTCAAAGAACAATTGAACTTCCCATTACATTCAATTTTCAGTCACTACAAACACAAAATGCAACTACAACAACACTTAATCCTACAAACACATAAAACACTACATCTTCATGACAAAGTAAAATGCAAATACACCGACACTTAATCCAATCAAAAACTGTTTCAAAGAGATGGAGTTAGCCATGGCAAGCTTCAATTTCTTGTTTTCTTCCTCTAAGGTCATCTTCTCCACTAGCATGTTTTCAATCCTCATCTCCAATGCTTTGTTCTTCATTTCTTTCCAATACGCTCGAATTGCAAAATCTAAATCCTCTTTCCAAACAAAAAATTTGCATCCGTCACTCTGTTAAAAAAAGATACATCAAGATCAGAATTATAAAGTCAATTCCATAGAATGCATAACAGAAAATACATACAGGCCATAGTGAACATCCATAGAATTCTTGTCCAGGCCTTGATGTTCCACGACCAGCAACCCTTTTGACTGAAGCAATCTCATGGTAGCAGTATAGGTTTCCGTCCAACCCAAAATTAACAATTTTGGGTTTTCTGTTCGCACCTGATGTCAATGAAGAAGAAGAGGCACTCATGATGTAGCTTCAATCGTTGATGGAGATGGAAGATAATGCTTCTTCAATCGTTGATGGAGATGGAAGATAATCCTTCTTCAATCGTTGATGGGAAACGAGCATCGATTATTTGGGGAGGAAACCAGCAGCCTATTTTGGGGGGGAAGGGATCGCAAATTAGGGCTCCTAAATTGGGGGAAGGGATGATTACGTAGATTAAAGGGGGGGGGATCGATTAGGATGCCAGGTGTAATAAAGAGTTAATTTCGGAATTAATTAAAAAAAAAGCCATGTCACATGCCACGTCATCAAAAGAGTTAACGGTGTTAAAGATTTTAACGGTGGGACCACTAGAAACAAATACAGTGAAACGTGGGACCACTGGGGACTATTTTTAAACTTGGGATTATTGACGACCAAACAAGGAAACTTGGGATTATTTATTTCCAATTTTCCTAAATTATTTTATTTAATGTTAAGTTAAATTATTGTAAATTAGTTTATTTTAATGTTTATGTTTTAAACTTAAATATTATTTTTAACTATGTTTTTCTCTTGTATGTTTTTAACAAGTTAAATATTATTTGTAATATTTAGAAATTTTAACTTATAAATTTATCTTACAGTTTATTTTATAAAGTTCCATTGTTAACGAGAAATTTTTATTAAAAGAAGTAATTTTGAAAATTTATTTAAATTTTAATTTTATTTATACTCTTGGTCACAAACTTTTATTAAGTTTTAATTTAGAGATATTTTATAATTAAAAATTAAATAACCTTTTTAAAAAAAAGAGTTAATTTAAAAAATGCCCTACATATTTTTTGCATCTTTATAATGTATATAGATAAACTCCAAGTATGACACTCGTGAAATTTTCATAGAAAAGGCCTTACATATTTTTTTCATCTATATATATCCCCTCCTCCCACCATCTCCAACCTCAAACCCTTTTTCCTTGACACAAAGTAGTAATATTTAATGAGTGTGTGTGACAGTGTAGACATTTCTGGTGACGTCGATGATGAATATTTTGGAGTTCCTACACCGGCGGAGGCAGAGTGGGTTTTCAAGAAATGAATTTTATGTGTTGCTAGAAAACTCTAACTGAGTATGTTTAAGAAAACACATAAAAATCTTTGCTCGAAAACTCTCTTTGTCTCCACCAATGGTCCAACTCTCAAATTATTCATTGTCTACGACACGGAAAACGTCTACTGCTTCACACTCTCCTAAAATATTAAACTACGTTTTATTGAAGAAGTACTAATTCGGGTTTTTTATAAAAATATTGATACTATATTTATGGAACGTTTCTTAGTCTATTTTATTTTCCCTTTGACCCAAATTCAATTAACAAAATGATGCAAATTGAATTGTAAAACGGCGAATAAATGCAAAACCGCGAGTGTTCATATTGAATTGTTTTTATATTTTAATTTTAGCTTAATTTTTCTTTGAACGGCAATTTTAGTTTCATTTAATTAATTAAGCATCTTAATATATGACTTGTTAATTTTTTTTTTTTAAACTCGAAGTCTTTAAAATTTTATATAATTACTTACATCTTCTCTCCAACTAGAAAACTTTATTTATTTGAACTCGTCTTTTTACTATATTTTTAAACAACCACTCTACATATTATCTTCAACTTTCGTTATTTTTTTAAGAGTTATAGAAAATTCGTTACGAGACTTAATTGTTCTTTTTAAATAAATCTGTTTTTAATAAAACTTAAGTTAAAATGTTCAGAAAAAGGTTTTATAAAGTATTATGCATTTAGTTTTTTTTTAAAAGTTATCAAATGTAAATTATTAAGTAAATACATATTAAGAAGCTTAGTTAATTAGAAGGTTAAAAATTAAAATATTAAAAGCATTAAAGGTATATTCGTCGTTTTCACCTTATAATCGCCTGACTCATTCGCTGTTTTATAAGTCAAAGGCCATTTAAGAAACTAAGTGAGTCAAGGGCTGTTTTGTTAAGCTAAAATGGGTCTAAGGCTATTTTGATAATTTTCCCATAAAACAGAGATTAGAATTTCGGCAGAAAGATTCTAGTAGCAGCGACTTTGGCAATAGAAGTAGCTGAACATAGGTGCACTTCTTATAGTTAGTTTTAGTCTCACAAAATCAAAACCCACCGGATTCCAAGGACATACCTTGATCGTGTATCCAAAGTGTAGCGTCCCTAATTCATTAATTCCTTATTTCCTTAATATAAAATATATTTTAATTTATTTAAAATTTTCGGATATCGGGATCCGAAACTTCCAAAAATTTTGTAAATTATTGTCCAAGTCCGAATTTTCGGTTATCCGAAATTTTTGGATAATTCGGAACGGAATTTCGGATAATTCGGATACGGATTCGAACTCGGATATTTTTTAAACACCCCTATTGTATACACACGCATGATGTTCAATACAACTTGTATGCAGAGTTTATGTTATTGATCCCTTTAACGAGTCATTTATAAATTTGACGAGCATACGACCAATAACGTTAAATAATTATCAAATAATGTCACTTGTATTTTTTTTTTAAAATGTTTGTGTACTAACACAACAATTCTCACGACCCCTATTAGTAGCCCAATATTTAATCATCTCTTGAAGATATAAGAACACCTAGAAAATCACCATGGTTATAATTATTTAGGAAAATTGGATTTTAATAATCAAATTTATTATCAATTGGCCAATATTAATCCCAATTTCAAAATTAGCTTACATTAATCTCAATTATTAAGGTGTTGGATTTCATTGAACCCCCGTTAAGTTTTTTCCTTAACTCCGTTAGTTTTTGCTGACGTGACATCCTACGTGGCTTTTATTAATCAGTGCCACGTCAACAAAAAACTAACGGAGTTAAGGAAAACTTAACGGGGATCCAATAAAATCTAACACCTTAATAATTAGGATTAATGTAGGCCAATTTTGAAATTGGGATTAATATTGGGCAATTGATAATAACTTGGATTATTAAAATCCAAAATTTTAATTATTTAATTAAAGATAATAGCAAACTGACAAACGTATATTTTACCTAATTGGTTTGGTACAACCCATATGCGTGAGAGATTTAGCACTGTCATCTCCGTTGTTGTCGTTAGGAGATTGATCACCTCCATCGTCACCGTAATCACCCTGTTTATCACCGTCGTAATTACCTCCGTAATCATCCCCATAATTGCATGGAAAGGACCGCTCCATTAAGAGGATACTCGTCAGTGTCATGACCACTGCAAAGGTTAGCTGATTCACCAAATAGATAGTTGTTATAAAAAACGACATTTTTAATTGACTAAAAGAAGAACTTAAATAGTAAATAGAGAATTGAATTGAATAATAATATGAATTAACATAAATCAGTTTATATAGAAATTAGACTCAGTAATACGTCAAATCGAATAATCAACACACATATCGAGAAATAAAACATCAATTCACATAATTACTAATGAAAATCGTTTTAGGTACCAATACGTGTCCTATAAGGCCATAGGTCTCATATCGGACATGTCATATGGAAGGATACCAGCCGTATAAATTAAGTTGCATGGTTCAATACTTCAATACGAACCGTAGGAGAATGGATTAACTAATGTAACTACCTTCTACTTTTGTCGTTTGACTACAACTAAGGGTGGAGACGAGCCGAGCTGAACCCGAACTCAGCTTGTGAAAAATTATTTAAGTTCGAGCTTAGCTCGTGTATTATTAATATATATATATATATATATATATATATATATATTACTATAATTAAATATGTATATATTTAGAATAATACTTTTATATAGAAAATAATAAATATTATTTACTGAGTTTATTATAATTTTATAATAACAATTTTTAGAAATATATATAATATATTGAATAAAAATTATATAAATAGAAGGTTCGTTAGCTCGAGTTCGCTATGTAAAGCTCGAGCTCAAGCTCATTTATTAAGCGAACCATATTTTAAAGGGAAAAAGACGAAAATAGCCGGTTTGACCACAGTTGGACGAGAATAGCCGGTTCGACGGTCGTCCTAGCCGCTCAACCACGGTCGGACGACCGTGAGTTTCCACCAAATCACCGTCTGACACGTATACGTTTTTGACGGTCGCCCGACGGTGCGACTGGTCGGCACGACCGTCGAAACATTCTGTCTGTGACGGTCGGCTCGACCGTCTGACACACTGTCGGGTGCGCCACGACGGTGGTTTTTAAATTTTTTTTTTATTCGAAAAAACTAATTATTGAAGGTCGTCCGACCGTCTGGGAACACGGTCGCGGTCGGAGAATCCACGGTCGTCCGACCGTTTAAGAATTAAAATGTTTTTTAATTTTATTTTTATAAACAATAATATATAATATATAATATTCTCATTTTTACACCTATAAATACCATACAAACTTCACACATTACCACATAACTCAAACTCTCTATATTTTTTTTAGGTAAATGAGTCGTTCAAGCATGAGTCGTTCTTCCTCATCCAAAACTAGTATTAACAAAAAACACAAGACTTTAATTCTTGATTCAAAGGGGAATGTATGTTGTTTTCATGACATTCCTGCAGTCTCAAGAGTTGCCGGGGATGGTACTACACGTCCAGGTCATGAATTTTTCGGGTGTTCCTTATGGCCTGTAAGTATTAAAATTAATATATTTCAATCTATTCTTAATATGTATATATAAATAAACTTCAATCTATTTTTAATTCAGGGTAAATCCGATTGTAATTTTTTCATGTGGAAAGATGATGTTGCATCGTCTCCTGTTGTTGAAGACTTTGAAGCGAAATCAAAATTATTAGCTATGAAAAATCAAGTACTAGAAATGAAGGTTTCAAAACTAGAAGCGGAGAAGATGATGTTGGAGGAAGAAGTCAAAAGTTTGAAACTTAAGTTGTTGAAGTTTTCAAATATAGAAGTAGATAAGATGATGCTGGAGGAAGAAGTTAAAAGTTTGAAACTTAAATCAAACGTATCAATCAAGAATTATGTAATTGTGGTGGTCATCGTTTTGATTATGTTTCGGTTTTTATTTTGAGAATAAATGTAGTTTCATTTTCTCTTTATGAAAGAAATTTATGAATTTAGTTAATCTGAATCTTTTTATTAGAATTTAATATTTAATAATATTAAATAAATATGTATAATTATTAGAAAATTATAAAAAAAAAAATTATTTTTTTTTGAATAAATAATTTGGCGGGACGACCGTTGTCTAGGTCAGGACGACGGTGTTCCTGACGGGGACGACCGTGCATGTACCGCACGTCCAATCAATTCTTGTACGACGGTCGTGGCGACCGTCCCTGCGGTCGTGTCGACCGTCGGACATGGCATTTTCTACTATAAAATACGAATTTTTGTTGTTTAAATTCTTAAAAACGTTGAGATAATGGAGTTTAACAATGTTGTTGTTTGTTTTGGTGGTAACTGGGAAGAAAGAAGTTGTTCACTCGAGTATGTCCCCTTTAACTGTTTTCGACGTGCGATTAGCGTATACTCAAACATGCGTTTTTATGAACTCAAATCGTACATTTCTAATCGTTTTCGTCTCTTTAATATTTCACGTATGTCTTATAAAATGTCGACGTATGCTTTTCCAGTTGATATTTATGATGATAATGATGTTTCAATATTTTTAAAAATTGTTCAGCAAAATGTTAAAGAAATTATTTACTTGTACGTTGTTGAATCTTCTATTTCTGGTTGTGATCCAACTAAACCAGCTTCTTCTCATGGGTCAAATCCAAAAAAAAAAGATTTTCTTCCTGATTTAAATTTAGAAAACAACGATTTGGATTTTAAGTATGAAAATAATAATACAGATGAAACATTTCAAATTGATGATACCGAGTGTGTTCCTGATACATTCAACAACCAACCCACAAATACTCTTCCATCTTCATCTTCTCATCCTTTTGTTGGAAGAATTTTTAAGAATAAAGAGGAACTCAAATTAGAGCTTTCGTTGCTAGCTGTAAAAGAGTGTTTTGAATTCAAGGTTAAAAGATCTAATAGAGAGAGATATGCTGTTGTATGTGTTTCTGACAATTGTCAGTGGGAATTAAGATCAAATGCATATAAGGGTACCGAGGCATTTCATGTTAACCATTTCAACACCGTCCACACATGTTCAAGCACTGAACTTCATCCGAGAAATCGCAATGCGAACAAAAAGGCATTGGGTCACATAATTAAAGAGCAGATAAAGAATTGTAATCGTGTATACCGTGGTGGTGAAATTGTCAAGGACATCAACCAAAGATTTGGGATAAATATATCCTACAAACAAGGAATGCGTGGTAAGAACTACGCATTAGAACTTATCTGTGGATCACCCGCCGAGTCTTTTGCTAAACTCCCATTTTATTTTTATAATCTGGAAAAACTTAATCCGGGAACGGTTACTGATATTTGGTTGGACGAGGAAAGTCGTTTTGAGATGTGTTATGTTGCCCTAGGAGCTGCTGTAAGTAATTTTTTATTATTTATATTAAACACTAATTATTATAAATAATTTTATTGTTTGCAACTTACTTATAGTTTTATTTTAGATAAGAAGTTTCACCCAACAATTAAGACCAATAATTATAATTGATGGGGCACATCTTAAGGGCACCGGAATCAACAGAATCCTTAACAACTGCTGCTGCTCCTGTTTGATCACCTGGATTACACGAAATTATCAATCCTAATGTACAAGAGATCAAAATATAAGAGGCGAACCCCAGCTTCTCCCGACTTAAACGCATTAATTCGCTTGACTTTGAAATTTTGCACTTAGAATTGACCACCACCGAGTATAATAAGATAAAACTTCTTTAAATGAGACTGATATTAAAAACCAAAATACTGAAGTCGACATTTTTTGTAAACGGTATAAGAGGAATATAAATGAGACTGAAGTTGTTTATATAGGGAAGATTAATACGGTAGAAAATAAAAATTAGAGATGTCATCGTGATTGAGGTTCTTTGTACGGTGGACGGTCGTGGCGCCCACAACCACGGTCGCGGCGACCTTGCACGAATAACGATGTATTAATTTTTACTTTATGACAGAAAGACGGTCGTGGCGACTGTTGTTGAGGTCGTGGCGACCGTCTTGGTTTTTTTTTATAAATAGAAAAAAATTATAGTGATATAAATACAAAAGACATTAAATTTAAATTTTTTATAATAAAAATTACATTGTACGCATTGCATAGAGTTCATCAGCCATAAAACGTTTGAATCTTAAACAGGCTTCTTGTAGATTAACTTCTTCCCACGCTATGGATTTATTTTTAACTATCCTTCGTAATAACATACAGATTAACACCCCAGAATCGGATCCTATATGGCCTGCGTTGTAAGGCCACACAGTGTCCCCAGCAAATGGCATTTCTTCGATCTTCGCAAGCCCTGAGTGGTGCCAGTATGATATACGATCAAGAAAATTTAGATAAAAACTTTCAAATTCACAGACAATTCCGAAAATAATCTTATGAATGCACTTTGAATGGCAGGTACTCTGGGAGCAATCATACGGGTGAAATGCAAAGATTTTGAATGTATTCATACATATCTTCAGCAAAAACCAATTTTCATCATCAATAGATACGGGTAAATAAACCTGAATGACAAAATATGATATAAATATTAAAATGTGGGACCATTAATATTAGTATTTATCTAAACAAACAAAGTTTACAAATAAAACATTACCGTATCAACCTCCCATAAAGAAGGATATAGGTCATCTGTGCCATCACAATATTTATTAGCATCATTTGATGTTTCAGATATTAGTTTAACAAAATGCGTGGGCAGAATCGTCCAATGGTTCGGACCTTTCGGCAATTCACTCGTTGTTATTATTTGTTCTAAACGCCAAGTCATTAGTCGATATGTCCAGGCAGATACGTGCTATAATATAAAAAATTATATTTAGGAACAACATTTATATTTAAAAATACGTTTTAAATATAAAATAAAGAATGACATACACTTGCTCCTATGCGAGGATTTCCATGCAACGCAAGAAGTGAGCCCCAAAATTCTTTCGTAAGTGTATAGGATCCCATGTAAGAAATTGTACAAAACGATGAATCCATACCAGTATAAAAGAAGCTTAAAACATTTGGAGCCCAATTTTCTTTACTCTGAAAGTTCCAAACTTGTTTCTCAACAGGTGGTGGAATTTCATCAATGGTTTCAAATGAGTTAGAAGCAGAATCGGTTTCACGAGTGTTTCTTTTTTTTCGTCTAGATGACATTTTTCCAATTTGATAGAGTTGAATCCATAACTCCTCCTATTTATAGAGTTGAAATAAAGTGAGTAAAAAATAAATAAATTAAACTTTTATTTAAAAAATTAACAAATATATAAAAATACACAACGGTCGGACGACTGTAGACACAGTCGTCAACGACCCTATATATCGCGACCGTAGGAAAAAGGATTTTTAAATTAAAAAAAAAAAATTTCAACGGTCGGGACGACTCCGACAAACGTGTCAGACGGTCGGACCGACCGTGCCAGTTGGAATGTCGGAACGGTCGTTGGGCCCCGGAGAACAGTCGGACGACCTTTGACCAAGGGCTTGTCCGACCGTGGAATGCTGAGGTGGCGTTTTTTTACTGGTTAAGAGGAACAGTCGGACGACCGTCGATGGACGGTGCTAGACGACCGTGAAACCGGCTAGTTTGGTCTTTTTTTAAAAAAGTGTGGACATTCTCGTCCGACCGTGGTCAAAACGGCTATTTTCGTCTTTTTCCCTATTTTAAAACTTGAGTTCGGCTGAGACTCGTTTTAAACTTTTTTATCGATTCGATCTGTAGTAACTCATGAACGACTCGACTTATTTACACGTCGCCCAACTAAAACCCATACTCAAGATTGTGGGTAGGAGTGAGGGAATAGCAAGTTAGGTGTTGGAGTAAGAGGTCCTTATGGTACGTATCAAAAGATAATGATTAAAAATTAGATAGAAATTGACCCAACAATAAAATACAAAATTTTCTACCTTTATAATCACATTTCTTTTCCCTTTTTGCTCACCCCCTCCATCCATCTTTCTCATTGTTCCATCTCTGCATCTGTTTGTTCTGACTACAAAATCAGAAAGCAAAATCCAAAACGTGTGTTCTAAATTCCAAATGTATTTGCTTCAAATTTCACACATGTTTCTATTTTAAACTAAAACCCAACCCCAAAACAGAAAACAGAAAACAGAAAACAGAGCATTCTTCTCTTTTATGCTCTGTTCTGCAAACAATAAACCATAAAAACATCACATATGGAGAATTCTTCTACGATGCGAATTCTCCCGGAATTATTGGCGGGTGACATTGGAGGGCAAGTTATATTAATATTGGGTCAGGTGAAGGTGTGGTTAGTGGTGCCATTTCTGAGAATTTTCATGTACATTAATCTGGCCATGTCTCTCATGCTGTTCATAGAAAAGGTTCACATGGCGCTGGTGGTTGCAATTAACAAATTGTTCGGCAAAAAACCGGAACAACGTTACAAATGGGAACCGTTCGAAAAAGACGATGATGTTGAGCTGGGTAGCTCTGTTTATCCGATGGTTCTCGTTCAAGTTCCAATGTTCAATGAAAGAGATGTATAGTTTTTCTACAGTTATTCTGTTTCTGTTTTTACGTGCTTTTTTTAATAATTTTTTTTGGTTTTTATTGTTTTTTTTTGTTTATAATTTATTTGTGTGAGCAGGTTTATGAGCTATCAATTGGAGCAGCATGTAGGCTTTCATGGCCGTCTGATCGGATTGTGATTCAAGTGCTTGATGATTCAACAGATCCAACCATCAAGGTTCATAAATTACATTTTGGTGTAGATGACTATGATTGGAGTAAAAGTTGCATGATTATATGATTGCTTTTTATCATAAATATAGTTACTGTTAATGAGGATTAACGTCTTTAAGATAATGGCCGACCCATGTGGAAAGAAGAAAGGCAAAGGTCATCGTCGTTTATCACGAAAATTCTTGATAAAAAGAATATTTTTATGTGGTTTTACACAGGGGCACCTTTATTTGATCTTGGGGCTGCATAAAAAAATAAGAACTATAACATACAAGTTTGTAAGCACTAATAATGTTTATTATTTAAACCTTTTATCATATGAAACTTTTCCAACGTCATGATATCGATAGGCCAAAGTCCTTTCATGTAGGCACTAATTTTTTTTTGAACGGCAAGCACTAATAAGTAATCATGTAAAGAATATTTTAATTTTTGATTAATTTTTATATTGAAAGAACCTAGAAAACACCAACATTTCATTTTGCTTATGTTAAATAGATCATTTTCATAAAATAATTTTATTTATTTATTGTTACCATAATTATTGGCAACTCATGACATTTTTTATATATAAGGGTCCAATTTCTAATACTCTTATAGAATTAGGATACATTTTTTTTAACGGTAATTTTTGACTTAGCGGTGTATCGGGACTGGTTATCCTGGACCTAACCACTGTCCTGAGTTCGAACCTCATAGCGAGGGAAAACGGGAGCGCCCCCCATTTGCACCATCGGGCGGGAACCGGGCAAGCCCGTAAACCCTCCCTTGTGACTAAGGATCAAACATAAAGCTCAATCCTTTATTTGTCACTAATATCTCACAAAGTGGTGTAAGTGGGACTACAACTTGGGTATCTTCAACTATAAGCTTAGAATTTTAACCACTACACCAACTTTGCTTGATGAATTAGGATACCTAAAACACTAAAACCTCAAAGGCTTCCTTATTTATGTATAACAAAAATTCACGTTTATAGTTTTGTGTTGTGGGTGTAGGGTATGGTGCAACTGGAGTGTCAAAGTTGGGCAAGCAAAGGAATAAACATACACTACCAAGTTAGGGATAATCGGAAGGGGTACAAAGCCGGGGCACTTAAAGAAGGTCTAAAGCATCATTACGCTAAGGAGTGCGAGTATGTCGTAATTTTTGATGCTGATTTTCAACCTGAACCTGATTTTCTTACTCAAACTATCCCGTTTCTTCATCATAATCCTGAACTTGGTCTTGTTCAGGCTCGTTGGAAATTCGGTAAAAATATATTCCTAAAACTTAGTATAAGATGTTTGATGTTTAACTATTAGTAAGTAGATATAACATATAAGTAAGTTCAAATAGATTCTATATTAATTCTTTAGAAGCATACGGTGCCATATTGACAAATCCTGAGCACTAGTTCTCAAAGTTGAATGAAATGAACAAGCATAAAAGAGTAAAACACCCACGTGTAGATTGTAAATTATTTTTATATATAATGATATACAGTATACATGATGTTGTGAAATGGTGTTATCATGTCACATGGACGATTACTAAATAACACCATTTGGACACGTAGTGTGCTAGGGGTATACATGATGTGGTGTTGAGTTGTTTCTTATTAGTTTAAATAAATAAATAAAACAATTAGGTGGCATCACTTGATTGGAAGAATATCACACCTTACGCCACCCCTCCTCCCCTTTACGCCGTGTAATCTCTACGGCCAAGAACTACGTCACCCCAAAACGCGAAGGAGGGACGGTGTTCTACAGCGTTATCTCCTTCCACGGCTCCACACCACCACAACATAGATATACCACATGCCCTAAAGAAAGAATCATGTAAAAGGATTAAAAGTCAAAAGCCAACTAACTACTTATTCATTAGAATTACACAGACATTATTAGTATTATTATAAAACATTCTTCCCCACAGTTTTGGTTTATATACGTTTTTTTATATATAATCTAGAGCGTCATATTCATTCATTTATCGTTATGTTAAGTATGTTAAGTATACAGCTATTATATATGTGACACTATCCCAAATACTAGAGGCTTTAGTCTTTGATTTCCTGTTAATTAAATTTAAATAAATAATGTATATGGAAGTTAAATGATTAAAAACATTAATTTTCAATCATAAGAATAAAAATGAGACATGCATGGCTGGGAATCACATCTTGTTCATTTTTTGTGTTGGTGTGCACTCACTAAATTAATTACCACCATTTTGTATGGACATGTTTTAAAATTAATTTCTATTTTCCTATTATTATTATTATTACTATTATTATTATTATTATTATTATTATATGATTTTAGTATCATATATTATACTTATCTTTTATCTTTAACTTTTTTACTTTTTTTAATTCTACAAATCATTACCCAGAAGGCAAAATAAAAAGTGTTGTGATCGCAGTGAACGCAAATGATTGCTTGATGACAAGAATGCAAGAGATGTCGCTTAACTACCATTTCAAAGTGGAGCAAGAATCTGGTTCTATTACTTACGCATTTTTCGGATTCAATGGTAATCAAACTCATATATACTTTAATAGCTTGTCGTCTTTTTAAGGGTTTTAATTTCTGTCTATGTTGGATGAATTTTAGTCACTCGCTGATGATAAATTTATGGTGTCTTGAAGACATCATCATCTTTTTTTTAACTACCAAAATCACCAAATTTTATACGTTTTCGTATTAAATGGTAATCAAACTCATAAATACTTTAAAGGCCATGGCCTGTCGACTTTTTAAGGTTTTATTTATGTCTTTGTTGGACGAACTTTAGACATTCGCTAATGGTAATTTATGGTGTCTTGAAAACATCATTTTTCTTTAAACCGCCTAAAATCACCATACCATATCTACACTTTGAAGCATTTGAACTCATTACTTTTTGGTTGAAGAACCATTATTTTACCTCTAAGTTGCCCCCTTAAAACATTATCCAAGTAATTAATAACATAAAATGTATTCATTTGTACATTTTGAAATAGGGACTGCTGGAGTTTGGCGGATGGCTGCACTTGACGAGGCTGGAGGATGGAAGGACCGCACCACAGTTGAAGATATGGATTTGGCTGTCCGAGCTAGTCTTAAAGGATGCAAGTTCTTGTACATTGATTCATTAATGGTAAACTGCCATAATCTTTAACACTGGAAAACCAAGTTAGTGACAGACAAACTAATGGAAGTATGTTTTAGCGGGATTAGAATCAAATGCAAACCCCTTTTATCATACAAATCATAATAACCAATAAATTTTGTCATGTGAAATGTTAACATTTTTCAATAAATACTAATTCTGTTAACTTTTTAAACTAATTAAATAACTTGTATATATTTTATATTTTTTATAAAAGTTACACCATAAAATCAAATATTTTTTTATCATTAATATGTGTATAGTATTGCTATATATATATTTTTAAAAAGAAAGTTTACAAAAATATCTTATACAACAATGATATTATATAAAGAACATAGTGCTATTTATCGTGTATATTTAAGTATTATAAATACACAGTGCTATTTTATATAAATTAAATACTTCTATTATCATGTTACTGTAAACATTATAAAATTATATAAATTTATAATAACTCTTATATAAATTTGTAATACTTAGAGCAACACGATAATAATACTGTGTTGTTTTACAAATAACATTGTTACAAAATATATTCTTATATATATTTTTTAAATGAATCTATTTATATATATATATATATATATATATATATACAGTGGCGGATCCAGGAAATAATATCAGGGGTAGCGGGGACTAACGGGGGTTCGGGGGCAGCGCCCCCGAAAAAAATTTTTAGGTAGTTAACGGGCTTTTAATCATATTTTTAAGGGGCTTTTGATCATATTTTTAAGTAAAAGCCATAAAATTTCTTCCAGGGGTCGCGAAAAATTCGTTTCAGGGGTCGCGAAAAACCGAAAACCTATAAAAAAAAAAATTTGCACGTCGGGGTAAAAGTTAAGGGGTAGCGGGCGCTACCCCTGGGACCTTAGTAGGTCCGCCACTGTTATATATATATATATATATATATATATATTATACTCATATTAGAGCATTCACAACACATTCCCTAAAATTGTATGATGGTTCTTAAAATTTAAGGTTTGGTTGTGAGTGAAGGAGATAAAAAAATTAATGTCCATTCATATATTGAGAAAACATTGTTGATTCCCTATATTTTTTTTAATATTTTTTTTAAAAGTGGTTTTGAGTGAAAGAGAGGAAAAAAATATAACGATACAGGTATAAAAAGTATAATATAATTGAAAATGAGAGAAAATGGTAGTGTTATTTAGTTAAATTATAGGGATGAAGATATAGAATGGGTTGTAAATGCTTTTAAAGATTAAAAAGTACTTGATTTTATGGTGTAATTTTTTCCAAACATTATATAGCATACAATATTTAATTGAATTATTGAAAAAAATCAAATTATTAAGTTGCTCTTATACCTAATGATCAAAATAGTTCACATTGCACTTGGATATTGTTTCGTAGCATTTTCTAATTTGTACTTTGATGTGTAGGTTAAAAATGAATTGCCAAGTGTATTCAAAGCATATCGTTACCAGCAACACCGTTGGTCTTGTGGTCCAGCTAACCTTTTTAGAAAAATGTTTTTCGAGATCCTGACAAATAAGGTATGATTTTAAGTACATATATTTCTCTACCCTTTACTATTGTAATTTTTTTATGTGTTTTTCAGAAAGTGACATGGTGGAAAAAGTTATATGTGTTATACAGCTTCTTCTTCGTAAGAAAAGTTGTAGCTCATATTGTCACATTCACACTATATTGTGTTGTGATTCCTGCAACTGTATTGATACCGGAAGTCGTGGTTCCAAGGTGGGGTACAATATATATCCCAACCATCATCACTTTGCTAAATGCAGTTGCAACTCCCAGGTTAATTCAGTGTTCATTCTTCCTAGCTAGCTAGTTTTTTAATTAGTAGATGAATGAATGTGTGGCTTTCTAATTCTTTTGTAGGTCTTTCTATTTGGTGGTATTTTGGATTGTCTATGAAAATGTTATGTCCCTTCATCGGACTAAGGCCACATTCATCGGACTTTTTGAGACTCAAAGAGTGAATGAGTGGGTTGTTACGGAGAAGCATGGGGATGCTTCCAAGGTTAAATCGTCAACACAACAAAGTCAATCTCGATTTATAATAAGTGAAAGGTACATTATATTACAACTGAAATTAAGGAACACATATATATCAAAGAAATATAAAGATGAACTAGAATTAATCTCTTACGCGTTGCGATGGATACTACGGTTAGCCAGATATACAAAACAGTTACATTGCTAAAATGATACCTAAGAAAAACATAAATACAAAAAGACTGCACAATGACTACCGGTCCGAGTCCCAACGTAAACCACTAAAGCGTATGTTATCCAATGGGGGCCATGAGCATGTGCGAGAGGTACGATGGAACATGACCTATCATTTTAGGGGGGCTCATATTTTTTAAAATCTTTTATATATATTATATTTATATAGTTCTTTTAAAATAAAACTTTTATATATTAAAACCTAAACTAATAAAATAATCCAATTTAAAAAAGATAGTCCAATTAGTTATTTAATATTTGGAGCCTAATTTTAATTAGAATGTCATTTTAAAACAATAATTTTCTTATGTTTATTGCTATAACTTATTTTTTATTTTATTTAAGAACTTATTTCGGATTGTAATTTTTTCCGAATAGGGCCTACTTTTTTTTAAAACTCGAACAGGGACTCTAAATTCTTAGAATCGGCTCTGATTCTTATCATAAAATCAGTAGTTAGAATTGAGGGTAAAAACGAAAAACAAAAACAAATAAAAACTCATATAAAGAAGGGTGAACAATTTTTTTTCTTTAAAGTTAGCGTAGTTTTATTCAACTATAAATTACAAACCAGCGCCACCTCTAAAATGCACAACGCCCTAAGTATTCACGTCGGGCAAAAATTCATTTCTAAACTGCAAATAATAAATAAATAAATAAATAAATAAATTATTCCTCACTATTTGGTGGAGTGGATATACATTTGCCTTCCAATATGGAGGTTAAGGGTTCAAATCCCACCAGACACAAAAAATGACTGATGAATTAAATAGAGTTGGGTTAGAGGTTTTACCACAGTGGGTCTTAAGCCGGTGGGTTTCCTCCGTGATGGATGTGCAACATAGAGAGTGTTGGTTACTCGCACGGCCTGTAAAATATTTTTTTTAAAATATTTTTTTACAAAAATTTTATTAGCGTTTTTTTTTAATTTTTTTTTGCATAAAAGGGGTCTTTTTTAACTTAGAGTATCACCATAAAAAAAATCGGAACAAAAATCGAATTTTTTAGCTTGGTTTTCACGGTTTTCCAAACTCGGAGAGGTTTTCATTATATCCTCCCCTATATAGATATATATATATATATGTATATATGGGAAGGATCATGTGTAAACACATATATATTGCGAAAACGCGTAAACACATATTAAAACCTCTATAACTTCTTAATACTTTAACATTTTTTTAAAAAATTTGCACCAAAAGTCTTAAAATTATGTTATCTTTAGTTCTAGAATTTTTTTTTTCGGTTTTTTTCGTGTGATGCACGTGTGCAGAAAAAAAAAACTCATACTTTTAGCATAAGTTAATATACTATTTCTAAGTCGCACCATATATCTTATATTTCTGTATTTTTTTGTATTTTTTTTAATGATGCACATGTGCATCACACAAAAAAAAAACCTCATACGTGTTGTATACATTAATATTTTTAATAAGAAATTGCACCCTAAATCTTATAGTTGTGTTATTTTTAGACCTAAAGACAAAAAATAACATTTTATAATTATTTATTCTATGTTGCATATGTGCACTATGTACCATTATCATTAGTACAATAAATGTTTTACTGTTTTTTATAAGTTTTTAACATAAAGAGTGTTTTTTAGCATGATAATTCGTCTTTGTACATTACTAATGATAATGATGCACATGTGCAGCACACGAAAAAATCACGAAACGTTAATTCTTTTCTAACTTTTTCCAGAATTAAAGATAATATCTTTATAAGACTTTTGGTACAAATTTTATGAAAAAACATTAACGTATGAAGAAGTTATGTAGGTTTTAATATGTGTTTATGTATTTTCGCAATAAAAAGTGTTTTCGTATGATACTTTATATATATATATATATATATATATATATATATATATATATATATATCTGCAATTTCTTATACAATTTTTAAAAATCATTAAGAACTTTAATAAATAAATTCTTTTAAATGTGTAATTTAAAAACGGTTTTCATGTTATCAGAAATGGTTTTATTAAAACTTTAATCTTTAATATTTAAAAAATCGTTTTAAATGTTTTGTTTTTGCACTTTTTTAAAAACACTTTAATTGTATGTATGTTTGTATACACACACTAGAGGGTACCCAATTGATGTGACGAGGAACACAATGCATAGACACAGACATGCGTAAATCATTTGAACAATTTAATGGTAAAATATCATAATGATTTTTAAGGTTTAATAAATGTTTAAAAAATAGTGTAAATATAAAATCATATAAAATAAAAATAATTTAAAATTTTTAATTAAACTAAGTAGACTTATAAAGGAATTTTATTATTAATTACTTATTTAATTACATAATTGACAAATAAATTTTTTCCCATGAATCTCTTAAAAACTAATATAAAAAGACAATCTTGTCACTTTTAAATGTATTATATATAATATAAATATACACATTTTGTTGATTATAACAGTATATATAATAAATGTATGCAAACTAAATATTAAGTGGGTAAAATGGATGATATTTTTGCAGATTTTTTATGCTAGAGCTTTGTGTGGGGATTGTTCTCTTTGGATGTGCTTGTTACGATCTTGCATACGGAAAATACTATTACTACATTTATATTTATCTACAGGCTATAGCCTTCATCACAATGGGTTGCGGTTATATTGGTACTCAAGTTTCGGATACTTAGGTTGCGATGTTAAAAAAAAGTTATATGATATGTTGGTGTCACATAAGCGGCCATAATTGTAATTTTTTATGCTTTCATTGTAAAATTTTGGTTCTTGAACATTTTTAACATTAAAATTACAATTACACGCGTATTTTATAGGATATAACTTATATTTTCATTGAGAAATTGTTACTTTATCATCAAGTTATCCGTTTGAAGACTTGATTTTTATATTGGGAATTGTTACCATGCAGCCACGCCTCCACGTTGCGTGATGTGTGAACACCCCAACACACCACCACCACCCTCCACATGTGGATTGCCTCGCGCTAATTCTTAAATTTCTTGTTTAAACTTTAACAGACCCCCCCCCCCCCCCACCACCACCACCACCACTCGTAAACAATCTTTAAGACAAAATTTTTCACTTTACCCCCTGATTTGGTAATATTCCCGTTTTATATATATATATATATATATATATCATACATATATATATATATATATATATATATATATATATATATATAAACACACTTATTTAAATAAACTTTTACACAACTTTCTTAAGTTTCTCTAAAATCTACTACAAAACTATTTAACTCTCTCTACCTTTTCACAAAATCATCTCTAGAGGAAGAGGATTTAGCCACAGGTTGGCTTCGTGTTTCGAATGAGCCTATAGAAATGCCTCTCATGAAAAGATGTTTTGGGGGCGGGTTACCGACTTGTTTCATGCTCGACGTGCAATGTGGGAATAACTTCTTAGCAACTATGTGCTAAATGAAGTGATTTGAGAAGGAGAAAGAAAAAGTTTTACGGTATTCTAGAACTTTGACAACAACCATGAAATAAAGGAATGATAATGGTGTTTGACGATGATTCAAGCGAGTTACCATTTCATCGAGGATAATGTTTTTGAACATTTCATAGTTTGACATGTGGTTGAAGATCATCTCATGTGGTCACGGGTGTAATATGTTTTTAAATTGCATATGTGTAATGTTTTTTGTTTTTATTTTGTTTACGTATTTTTTATTTATTTTAAATCATGTAAGGTTTAATGAGAGTGTGTGTTTTTTATATATATTCTAATTATTATTTGCATTTTTACCTTAAACTTTTATTTTTAACAATGTTGTGTTGGTTGGGTGAGGAATTTGATACTTAGATCGATAGCTTAATGATGAGGTTATTATTAATTTTTAAAAGGGATAGTATCTACTTTGCATATATTAAATATATATTTTATTATTGGACCCGACCCGACCCGGATCGCTGACCCGAACCGAATATATAGAATATACATAGGGATAGGAAAAAATTGAGACCCACGACTTATCACCCCCGTGACATTTTTCTATCAAGCTTCACCACCAAGTCTTGTTAACTTTTCATTCTGACTTGTTTGATTCTTTTACCCGCTTTATTACTCTTTTCATTTCTTATTTAATATATTGATCCTTTTTTTATAAGCCTCATATGTGTGACGAATGTTAAAACTTGTTCATAAGTTTAAGAGAAGGAACATAAAAAGGAAAAAAAAAAAGACGAAGTTAAGAATAAAAAAGAAAGGAAAAGAAATAAACTGAGATACATTAATTTTATGTTTCAAACTTTGAAGGAAATAAAAGAAAGTGATCTTTTTTTGTGTTTCCGAGTCGAAAAGAAGAAAAAAGAATGTTACAGTTTTACAATTATACCATCTTGTTTATAAAGCAATTTACGTATTTATTGAAAAAAGATTTAAGGGTGATTTTACAATCTTAAATGAATAAAAGAAATACTTTCTCATCAAATCTCTCAAATTTGATAGGAAACATATGGAGAAAATTTCTCCTCTAATCCCTCATTTTCTATCCCTTTTTTCTAAGAAATTTAGCAAGATAAATTTTTGATATTTTCATCCGGTTCATTTTCTTTCTCTTGTTAAATGAGACCCAGGGGATATATTTAACATGTCTATTTTGACGAGTTAAAAAAAGAGTAAATTACATAGAAGGTCCTTTACGTTTTACCATTATTTCGAATTAGGTCCTTTAAGTAAAGTTGTTTCAACCGACATCCTTTATGTTTTCAATTTGTTTCATAGAAGGTCCTTTATCACTAACGGTGTTAAAAACCACCGTTAAATCATGGGTAATATAGTCATTGTATAAAATCTTTAAAATTAAATAAAAAACTAATAATAACATATCTCGATGGCTGAAAAGTTCAAGACCTCTCTTCTAGGGCTCGAGAAGAACAGATCGATGTTCAAGATGTGTCGTGCTGCTGATTTTGTCTTGATTTCGCGGTCGTTCGTGACTCTCCGCGTCCATTATAGTCGTTATCATCTTCTTCCGTGACTTGGTGTCCACCGGTGTGCCATCGTCGGCGCGGTGAATAAACATTAATCAACATTCTGTTGAGGGGGAAAATTTTTGTTCATTTGAAAAGATTCTGGTTAGCTTTGATTTTCAGGGGTTTCATTTGTACTTAATTTATATTGTTGGTTTCATCAGCTGGATATTGTACGTCCCAGATTTTGAAGGATTTCATCAGAGGTGAGCTAGCTTCCGATTCAGTACTTTATTGGCATCTCAAGCTTTCACTCTCTTCCATTTGCTATTTCAGATTTGCACCTTAATTCCTAAACCTTGTTCCGTTAGCATGTGAGTTTAGGAGTTCAAGGAAGTTGTTGATTCGCATGCGAAGGTTTCGTTTATGATTTTAAGTTATTACCTTTTCTTCATTCAATTTCACAGTCTAACTCTCCAAGCTCTTCTTCTAGTGATAACAATTATGCAAATGGTAATCATGCATCCTTAGCTGAACATAATTTTTAATAAAAAAAATTCGTGGGCACATACTACACCATTTAGTCAAATTTACACTTCACAATTTCTCTAATTTTCCAAGTTCTCGACGGCTACAAGCGGTAACCACTAGCCGGAAGAAGTAGCCATGAAGGGGTAGCTGTGTGGTGTGGTGAAGCCGAAAGCTGTTGCGGCGTCGGAGGAGTACGGTGTTAATGCGTTAAAATTCAACTCGATCTCCGTGGACGTCGGAGTTATCTTCGTCTTAAACATCTCTGTTCTTCTCGAGCCCTAGAAGAGAGGGTCTTGAACTTTTCAGCCATTGTAATTATTAGTTTTTTTTTAATTTAATTTTAAACATTTTATAAAATGACTATATTGCCCCTGACTTAACAGTGGTTTTTAACACTGTTAGTGATAAAGGACCTTCTATGAAACAGATCGAAAACATAAAGGATGTCAGTTGAAACAACTTTACTTAAAGGACCTGATTCGAAATCAAGATAAAACATAAAGGACCTTCTATGTAATTTACTCTTAAAAAAATTATATTGAAAGATAAGTTAAAATAATCACGTTGTAACATTGTATTTGTTATAGTAGAAAACAGAAACCGTATGATCTTTTATAACATTGTATTTGAAAATCTATAAAACAATAAGTTTTACTTCAAGAGTAAGTTTTTGGAAGGATGTTTGGGTGGATGAGATTCCACTTCTTATCAAATTCCCAAGACTTTTTACACTTAAAAACAATAAGAATTGTCGGATCGTAGAGTTGGGGAATGATGGAGATTGGATTGGAGAAGAAATATTAGAGGGGGCATTGAGGAGGTTCAATTACATAGACTTTCGACACTCATTAATTCGAAGAGTTGGGGGATGGTTTTGATTCTTGGATATGGGACTTTGAAGGTCAAGAGTCAAGACAAATTTATGGTGAAATGGGTGAGGAAGACGATCGAAAGGAAGCCTCTTCCGTGTGTTGATTGGAAAACGAAATGGAATGGGATGGTGCCGAAAAATGTCAACATTTTTATGTGGCGGGTTTTTCTGGATCGTTTACCTTCGAGGAGTAATCTTTGCATGAAGGGCATTGATTTGCCGATTATTTTGTTTCCATTTTGTGACTTGGAAATTGAAAAAGGTCAACACTTATTGGGCTATTGCAATGTCGCTAGGAAAGTATGGAGCTCGATTGGTGTTTGGCTCTCCTTAGCAGGGCCGGAATTTATGCTTCCCCATGATTTATATGGTTGGCTTGACGAATGTCGGTTATCAAAGAAACATAAAAATTTTATTGAAGGAGTTATGTTTTGTGCTTGGTGGGTTATATGGAAGAAACGAAAAGAGATTGTGTTTAAGAAGGAAGACCTGAAGATTCATTTCATGTTTGACTCGATCGTCCACTTTTCTTATCACTAGATTACATTTAGAGATAAGAGTTGTCGTATGTTTTTGGTTGGGTGGCTTCATAACCCTCTTTTGTTTGTGTAAGTGTTTATTTTGGGTGGTTTGTTAGGTTTTCTAACCGTCACCGTGTTAATATATTTCTCTTTGCTATTCAAAATAATAATAATAATAATAATATTATAATAATAATAATAATAATAATAATAATAATATAATAATAATAATAATAATATTAATATTATTATTATTATTAAAATAACAGTACTTTCTAGAGTTGTCCCTTGTGTTTGAACGATTTACTTTACTGCATAGGCTTAAAATTTTGAATCAAAAGTTACATGAAAACGAATATAGAAATTACCACGTGATATCAGGGCACTCATATTTTTATAAAAGGTCATATAACTCATATATCCTAGAAGTTAAGAGAGAGAGATAAAGTTTAAAAAATAAAATAGTGTGATAAAGGAAAATGAAAAATGAATAAAGAAATAAAAATTTGTTTGTGACAGAAAGAAATTAAGAAGAAAAAGGTAATAAAAAAAAAAGGAAAAAAGAACAAGCAAACTCACGATAAACACGCCTAATGTGAAAACACTTTTTTTCTGGTATAGAAATTGATTGTGTTGTGTGAGTACATTACATACTTGCATTTTACCAGATGTGTACAAATTAGTTGCTATATCTTTATTAAAGGTGCATTTTACCATTGGGGTTTCATCCAAAAGTAAATGTCTTATTTGATTGTATGTAGACCACTGGTGCAAATCCCTGGAAACTCCCCCTTGTTCCGATGGTCAGAAATTTTATGACAGCTCAAACGAAGGAGCTGAATCAAATTTTCTGAAAGCCTAAGCAAACTTTAAAATTGAGACCCTCATATCTTACGTTTCTTTTGAGTTTTTCGAATAAACAAATTTTTAACTTTTGATTCAAATTAACATAATAACATAATATTATTGTATAATAAATATAAATATAAAATAGTCAATAAAAAATTAATTTTTGCACTATTAAAAACGAACCGATGCCATGTCTATGTGAGAAGGATAATACCATGAACCACCAAGATGCACAACCATCAACATAATATCAAACATCCAATATATGCAACTAAACTCAAATAAACATAATGTAGCTTTAATTGTCTTTGTGTGTCGTAAATCATGATACCGTCAAATTAGAACATTAAAAATGAATTTATACCCATAAAAAGGAATGAAACCAAATTTATAAATAAGGATAGAAATTATGATTTGAAAAGCGAAAACCAAATTTAATTTGTAAAAAAAGATATTTATGTAAAATAAATTTTCTTAGAAAAAATGATGTAAACATATAGGGGAAATCTAAAGTTCTAAACGATAATGAATTTTCAATAATAAAAATATGTGAAGAATCCTCCTTAGACTTTGTGAAAAAGAAATGTGAAAACAAAGAAGACCATAACCACTAAGCCAGACCCCTTTCTATTAATTTAACTGGGAAAATAGAGAATATGGATGGTATTTAAAGTTATAACAATTTAGACTTGTAGAGGGGAAAAAGCCTTTTCCAATAAGGAGTAGAAAAACGGTAAGAAAGGGGTTCGAAACCGAGTAGGCGAAATTGACGTGTAAAGTGTACACAACTAACCAACTAATCTAGTAGACAATGGTATAAATTATTCCAACACAAACTATTAATATATAGTACTTTTCGACCATCTTTAAAATAAAGGCCCTAAATTTTTAGGGTCTTAAACTCTAGCTTGGGCTGTTTGGTCCATCAGTGGCGGAGCTTGAGAGAGATCTCCGAGGGGGCGGGATCAAAAGATCGACCGATAGGGTGATAATCAATACATCCGAGGGGGCGATACTCCACAAATACAATTTTTTTAACATAAAATCGAGAAAATAGGTAGTTACGGACGGAAAAACCGAGGGGGCGGTCGCCCCCCCCGGCCCTAATGAAGCTGCGCCAATGTGGTCCATTGAGTCTACCCCTGCTTAAATGAACTCCGAGTCTTCGATTAAGCTATAACTTGTCTTTGTAACCAGTGGAATTAAGAAATGTTACCCATCATTTAAATCATAATAACTGAAGTATTTAATCGAATGATATTTTTTTTTCTTTTCACTTAGTTTGTATTTCAAATGAACATGCATATATTGATTCTTTTATGTTCAAAAATCTTGTGGTCGATCGAAAAACCATAACATAAGTTACACGACAAGATAAAAACAACACGATTGGTTAACCAAACACCGTAACTATACCCTCATATAAAACGAGCCCATGAAGCATTAGATAAATCTTTTACACTTGAAACATGTGAATGCAATAAATTAAATAGAATTGGGGACCCATATATCAGAATATGCCATATCTTTCTTGTATAGATCGAACAATTAATCCAGTTAACTAATGATCGGTATATCTAAATGTGATTTTCCAAACTTAAAATAATCCAAACAGATAAACTGCATGCATATCTAAACAAAATACCAGATTTTTACTCGGATCATCAACGGGTCGGTTGGTTTATTCGGTTAATGTCTTAATCGTCCTTTAATTTAGTCACACGTGAAACTCGACGAGAGGCATCTGATCCACTCTTGTCACGAAGCGAATATTTATTTGATTGAATTCGTTATCCACTATATGTATATGCATATGGCCATATGAATGGATACAATCAATCGACCTATCTAACATATCCAGGTGTAAAGTTAAGAAATTCCGAACTGCTTTATTCTCTGACTTTACATACAAATTAACAAAATAAAATGGTATTATATATATGATATATGATATAGGATGAGATTCATTATAAACACTTTCGTATGTAAAATAACTCTTTTTCACATGTGAAAGTTTCTGATTAATGATAAAAAAGAAAAAGAAAATTATTCACAACCATTAGATCAAAATCAAAAAAGCTAATGGTGAAAGAAAGTGTTTACATGTCTACACTTATAAGGGTGTCTACAATAAACTTTTTATTGGAAAACTATTACTTTACCACTAAAGTGTCCCTTAAAAGAGATATATAGATAGTTAAATAGTATGATTTACAACTAAAGTACTAAAGGTTTAATCCTTTTAAGGTGTCATTATAATGTATTATTCTAAACGATCTAGAATTCGTTATTGAATAAAAAAGGAAAAAAAAAAGTGAATGCCACCACATGTGAGGGTATAATAATGTAAGTGAGATTTTAAATTTATAATAATAATAATAATAATAATAATAATAATAATAAGGAAAATTGGATTTTAATAATATGAGTTTTAACTCATTGGCGGATAATAATACGAGTTTCAAAGTTGGCGTACAATAATACCAATTAACAACTTCGGTGTCTAGAATGATACACCGTTAGTTTGTCACTAACGGTGTTAGTGAAATGGCTCTTTTTGTCATTTTTGAAAATGGAGGGGCTTTTTTGTTATTGGAAAACAAAAATCGATCATAAGCCCCCCGGCGACCTGATTTTCCGGCTAGGTTTCCGACGACCAGCCTTCCTCTTCGATCTTGCCGGAAAAGAAGGTATGTCGCAGGTTTCGGACGACCAGCTAGGTTTCCGACGGCTAGGTTTCGGACGACCAGCTAGGTTTCCCCCGGCGACCTGTTTGACGGAGATGGCGAGGCACGTGTGGGTGTTACGGTGTTTGGCTGCGGCGTTTGAGAAGGATGACGGATGACGCGTTTTCCGGTGGTGGAGAATTTGGGAGTGAGCTGCGCGTGGCGTTTATGGTGGTTCTGGGGTTTAAAATTGGGGAAACGGTGGTGTAGAGTTAGGTGTATGTCCCACCGGCACGGCGGTCCGGCGAAAAGGTGGCGGAGGGTTTTGTGGGGGTCGCCGGTGAACGGAAACCATTTTACGGGATCCATTTTTCTTTCTTTTTTTTTGTTTTTATATTTATATATATTTATAACTATTCCAAAACAGCCCCTTCATTTTCAAAAATGACAAAAAGAGCCATTTCACTAACACCGTTAGTGACAAACTAACGGTGTATCATTCTAGACACCGAAGTTGTTAATTGGTATTATTGTACGCCAACTTTGAAACTCGTATTATTATCCGCCAATGAGTTAAAACTCATATTATTAAAATTCAATTTTCCTAATAATAATAATAATATTAATAATAATAATAGTAATAATAATAGTAATAATAATAATAATAACAACAACAACAACAACAACTAGATGTAGTCACCATGCGTTGCTGCGGGATACTCTGAGTACAAAAAACAGTTGAATTGCTATAATATTACGTAAAGAAAACGAAAATAGCAGAACGTGTTACGACCAAAATACTTAAAACAAAAAACAATTTTACACCACCAACAATACATCAGCCACTTTACAAAAATAATTCGGATAAAACAAAAAAAAAGAAAAAAAAAACAAATTTAGAAAAAGAATAAGAGAATAAACAATTAAATGATAATTATACATTATTTTTTTATTAAGTTTAAAATATTTGGATTAGGCAATAAAATATGAAAAAAATTAATAATAACAGGATTTTTTTTAACTTAGAAATTAAATAATGCAAATTATTACTTCATATCTTCATATTGTTTATATAGGTAACTAGATGTAGTGATCCACGAGGATACATCGAGTATCAAACACAGTTGAATTGTTATAATCTACGTAAAGAATACGAAAATAAAAAAAAATATGTAGCGAACAAAACGTTTAAAATCAAAAACTTTATTATACCACCAATAAAACACCAACCGATTTATGTAAATAATTTAGGAAAATTGGAATTTAATAATACAAGTTTTAAGTGATTGGCGGATAATAATATGAGTTTCACATTTGCATCACAATAATACGAATTAAACATGTTGGTGATTATAATGATACGCCGTTATTTTTTTTATATTTGGATTCGGGTTCGATTAGGATAATAATATGAGGTTTCTTCATTTTCTTTTTGTTTCATTCTCTTATCTTTCGATTAGAGTTGATTCGAACCCTCATCGAAAGATAAAAAAACTAACGCCGTATCATTATAATCACCAACATGTTTAATTCGTATTATTGTGATGCAAATGTGAAACTCATATTATTATCCGCCAATCGCATAAAACTTATATTATTAAATTCCAATTTTCCTTCCAATAATTTAGATAAAACTCAAAAAAATAGAAAAAATAAGAAATAAATACTAATTTAGAAGAAGAAAAAGAAATAAACTATTAAATAAAAATTATACATATATTTTTTTATTAATTCAAATAAATTACCATTATAATAATCAATCAAGAATAAAATAATATGGTTTAATAACTTACGCAATAAATATTACCATTTATTTCCCCAATTATCTTATTTTGTTTATATAGGTAATAATAATAAGGAAAATTGGATTTAAATAATCCAGGTTTTTTTTATTGGCAACTAACATTGGCATCTGTTAGTCCCACATTTACACTTGTTTATTTTGAATGGTCACTCCGTTAAAAAGTTAACGGAGTTAACAGAAAACAACTAAAACCCCAAAAACATATCCATTTTTTCACTTTAATGTTATGAAAGAGAATATTTTTAACACGAAACAAAATACTTTTAACTTGATTAATGACATTAAAGTGAAAGAATGGATGTGTTTCTATGGTTTTAGTCTTTTTCCGGCGGTTTGGAGATCGCCGGTGGCGGCCTTCGCCAGCCACGTCACTTTTCATTAATTTTCCGTTAACTCCGTTAATTTTTTAACGGAGGGACCATTGGAAATAAACAAGTGTAAATGTGGGACTAACAGATGCCAATGTTAAATGTGGGATTATTAGTTGCCAATAAAGAAAACCTGGGATTATTTAAATCCAATTTTCCTAATAATAATAATAATACTCATAATAATAATAATAATAATAATAATAATAATAATAATAATAATAATAATAATAATAATAATAAAACATATATATCAAAGAAAAATAAAAGATAATAAAAATAACATAAACAAACTATGCTAATGAACGCATGTAAACAGGTTCAATCAAATCCATTTTGAATTGGGTATGTATTTTTTTGGTTGCGTATCTTAAAACAGTTTGCTACTTCCTTTTACAAACGCTTGCTCAATTTTCTCGTCATTGTAGTCAAAATTACTTTTCTATCGTCTTCTAAAATCATGTTATGTGAAATATTAATGTCATCAAGTAATGTTATGTGAAATATTAATGTCATCAAGTAGAAGTTTATTAGCAGCTTGTCGATCGTCAATTAGAAGCTTACTAGAAGTGAAGAATCAGATTCTTACAATCAAATTTGAGCCACATATACAATCGACAAGATGAATATATTTCATCGTCGGAGTCGAATGATGATAAAGAAGAAGATGAAGATATTTTTTTTAGAAAGGGGTTTTTACATATATCCCCTTATTAAGCTTCTTTATTACATATATACCCAAACATAAACATTAATTACATATATCCCCTTTTGCGAATGAAATTACATAACTACCCTTCTAAATTTTAGAAAGAAAAAAGAAATAAAAGAAATATAGCAAATTGGACATCCAACGTTTCCATCTCCAACTCCCTCCATCATTTGTTGCCCTCTATTTCCTTCTACACCGGTCCTTGTTGTTCCTTCTCCATCGTCTTCGTTGTTGTTCCTTCTCCATCGTCTTCGTTGTTGTTCCTTCTCCATCGTCCGGTTTTAGTCAAGTGCAGGTCCGGTTTTTCTCCAACACAGGTGGATATTTCTTGGTTAGGGTTAGGTCTGATTGTTCTTGGCTTAGGGTTAGGTCCGATTTATGTTTCTGGATTAACAGTGTAGTTAGAGAGTTTGCATAAACATTGTTGTTTGTGATTCTATTAATAATTTTTCTATCAGACGTTGGTAAAAACGCCTAACCTGATGATATATATATTTTCACTAGAGATTAGTTTGTTGCTACTAATTTCGAGCCTTTTTTTAATGACAATGAAACAGGTTCTGAAAAAAAGGAGGATATATTGATGTGTGACAAGAACGGCCATAGTAAATTAGTAAACTAGTAAACTTACATGACTTGGTTTTTTGGTTTATATTAATGTTATTAGAACCCAATCATCCAAGTATAAGATAAAACTAAGATATGGAATATACTTTTGGTTAGCTAAGTACTCATCAACAAAACGATATTTTTTTGGCTTTTAAAAATCCATTTATATTGACGCGTGTGTATACAATTTTGATATCTATGTGTTTAAGACTTGGTGAATTTTGGCACTGTGTATTTTGATATGCACTTGTTTAAGACGCTCGTCATTTATGGATAATTCTTGTTTTGAAATGAAATCTCAGATTTGTTTTTTTTTATCTAGAGATATTTTTCAAGTCATTTAATAAGTTAATTTTTTAGTGAGATTTGTAAATATGTAATATAAAAGGTGAAATATGTAATTTATGGTTTTCTTAGACATATATGTAACTAATAAAATTATAATGTGAAAATGTAAATATGTAATATATAAGGTGAAAAGGGGCATTGTTTGTTTTTTTAGATAAATATGTAATTGATGATATTAGAAGGGACAAATATGTAAATATTCATTAAGGGTATAATAGTCATTTAATAAGTTTTTTTTAAATGAATTGGATAAATATGTAATATATATGGTTTAAGAAGGGGATATATGTAATTAATATTTATGGCTGGGTATATATGTAATAAAGAAGCTTAATAAGGGGATATATGTAAAAGCCCCTTTTAGAAAATATCAAAGCCGGCCTCTAGAATTTCAAAAATTTTCAGGGCCCAGGTCGAGTAGAAAAATTGGCCCCTACGATATAAAAGCAAATTAATAATTAACAATCTATATATATATAATAAAAAAAATGGCACCACAATTTGCCATGTGGCACCACCACATCAATCCTGAACAATTTTTTTCCGCCAATAAACATTTACAAGCGGATCTTCTAATTTTGGATATATATATCCACTATTTATTTATTTATTGTAGCGGATATTTTAATTTTGGATATGTATATCCACTATTTATTTATTGTCTTCTAAATTATTTAATAACCAATTATTTAATTACTTAATTTAATATATAATATAGTTTATTAAGTTACATCTATATATAACTATCTATACTCTATACTATATAATAAACAAAAATTTTGGTCATAGTTTAATTAATAAAAAAAAACTTAACATCACCATAAAATTTTGAATTAACCCGTGTAACACACGGAGATAAAAAAAACTAGTAATTCATATATAAATAGCTGTTAATATGACAATAACGGTAATAACAATGATTAAAACTAAAGTATTGTAGCAAAATATTTTAATTTAAATAATTAAACAAATCATGAATCTCTCATAGCATATTAGTAGCAAATTGTGAGACCCCTAAGCATACATAATCAATTTTTAAGATATATATTTTTTAATATTTTATATAAAGTGTACATATTAAATTGAAAGTTTGAAAGTAGATTTATATTATTAAAATAAAAAATCATTAATGTTAAATATGTTATATCGTTTATGTTTCAAACTAGATGTTGCGATCCGCGCTCCGCGCCGGATGCTTGTCGATCGTGTTTTATGAGAAGCCACGTGCGTACTGCGGTGAAAGTTGTTTCATAATTGGTTTTTAAATCCCAAAACATCTACATAATCGTATAAAAAAACCTAAATACATATATACACACTCCTTAAATACATACCCCACAATTCAAATTATCTTCAAATTCTCAATGAAGACTCAAATGGTGTAAATGCTTAGTGCTGCTGCTGAAATGCATATAACATAACCTACAAATTGCATTGGAAAATTAAAGATGAGCCAAAAAAAATCAAAATGGACAAAGGAGTTATTTTATTTGGTCATAACTAATAACCAAACGAACTTTATAATGACTTTTAAATAGTTTATTTTTCTTATTCACCTTCATGAACCCAGATGATTTTATTGTCTTACATTAGTTGAAAAGTTTCCGCGCCGTATGCTTTTCGATGTTTTTTGAGAAACCCGTAAGCAAAAACTCAACTGGAACATAGCAGCAACCTAAAAAAAATATATGTAAATGTAAACACACATCAGACTGGGTACTGCCATGTAACTAATAAAATTCTTATAACCCTTGAATATCTAAAAACTTGACCTTTGGAAGGCCTAAAAGGTCAAACATTTCATATAATGCATCCAAAGAGCATAGTAGTGTAGTCACCGGAGGAATTATTTTAAAGAATTTGATTTCTCCTTACTGCCTGATTGATCTTTAAGCCTATGTATAGTATTCATTGGAATGATGACATAGTAGAGAAAGTAAAATGAAATTCCAATAGTTATGGGTGAAAGAATATAGTGGCAATGAAGAGAAGTACCTTAAACGATGAACTTGGTGCTGCTGAAGCCGTGTTTGGTAAAACTGAAACAGAGGCTGATGAATTGAGAAGCAAGTTTAAACATAGGTAAAAAAGGTAAAAGAGAATAAGGCTAAGTTATATCAAAATGCAATGAAGTTACTGATGCAGTGAAACTTATTTAAAGAATAAGACTAAGCTATTATCAAAACACAAAGAATCTAAACATTAAACAAAATAAAACGCAGACAGTGCAAGCTTCGGCGCATAGTGTAAAAGTATTCCGTGTTAGATCGGAAGTAATACTAATAGAGGACCCATTTTATAAAACTATTCCAAACATAGGCGTGCCTCCAAGACATACGACCATGACAAAAGCTGGGATTAAGTTTTTTCAAAATGGGCCCTCATTACTTGCTATAAATTATGCACAAAAGGATTGCAACAGATTAACAGACAAACAAAAGACTAAATGCATGGAAAACAATATAACATTAGGAAACTAAAAATTAAGCACAAAAGGATTGCAAAAGATTAACAACATAAAACATGTAAGCAAAACCATATAATAGTAGTGAGCTTTCTAGCAAGAACCTACGTAACAAACTTTGAAAGCAATTGGTTTTGAAAACACGAAAGAGGAGAACATACAGCGATATTTTATCAACGACAAAGAAACCAAACCTTTTCAAACGCCGACGACCTACAATGAAGAAACCAAAATTTTAAAAAATTCAAAGTAAACATAATATCACAACAAAAGAACAGTGACCATGCCATAGGATCCCAAAACTAAAACAATGCAAAGGCCATAAGAAAATGTACAAATTCATATCCAAAAGAATTTTTACATAACAAATAACTTTAATATAAATAATAGGATACCTAGTTTTCAAATTCTATAAGCATCAAACCAAGGCACAAATTAATACAATATATGGTTACTAATTACCTCTGGGTAACTGTTTCTTCATATCCAAAAGAAACCACAAACTGTTTTTTCATATCCAAAACAAATAACTCTTGTCCAAATAACTAAACTGCTATTTTTAAAGTCATATCACAAAATCTTTCACTACCAGTTCATACATATATAAAGAGCGTATACCTAAGTCTAAAATAACATCCAAGAATAGCCAACAACAACACCTGTAAATGAATCAAGAAGAGTTATAAACAGAGGTAGCATGCAAAATAATAATCAGGACAAAACTATGAACAAAAAAACTTAGACCAGAGACAAAATAAGGGCCCAAAAAAAGAATCAAAGGGACAGGCATTTCTTTCAAGAAATTGAGAAAAAAATAAAAAAAAATGCAAGAAAATATGACAAATATATTTCTTTCACAATTACAAATGAAAATCAGGTGAAAACTTTAGCAAAAAGAGATAAATAATAAACTTACTCAACACCATAGCCAATTGCCTAAGCACAAATGCCGATTTTGAATCATCTGAACCTAATAAATAAACCACCTTCTGGTTCCTATACGATACAAATATCGCTTTCAATTAAGGTTATAACACACGCAATCACAAAATTATCAGTTAAGATTAAGAAAGAAGGATCCAAAAGCAAACTTGCAGCCACAAAGACAAAGAAAATTACAAAACTAAAAAGGAGCTCGCACACAAAACCTCCAAAATAGAGATCGCAAAGGAAATGGCAGCCACGTAAGTGATTAATAATATCCACATATACATAAACAAAACACGCTTATAAGAAACATCATCCATTCTAATACTACATTTTTATAGTAGTTTAAGAATTCATAATGAATAACAAAACTAATATTAATAACGTCATCTTATAGCGTGAATGGATCTTATAGCGTGAATGAACAGAATTAGATCAACAACCTAATAGACTTGATCCACGTTGATTGTTAATAAAATTATCAAATAATTTAAACAGAGGAACTAAAAAGCTAGATCTTAAGTAGTTAATCGACTCTTCAGATATACATTGATGAGGTTCTAACAAATTTACTTTGCGGGATTATGAAGCAGATGGGGGAGAAAAAACTGAGATAAGTTTAACGGTTCTCTCTTCTCAACTAAGGCAATCTCATCTGAAAGCTCAAGCTTAACTTGCCGGTAAATCTCAACTACAATTGGCAATTCTTCACCATGCCCACACAAATAAAATCAATGCAGAACTATTTTGATAAGCTATATTGCTATGTATCATACATCAAAACCATTAACCATGAAACCAATTAACACCAAGACAACCTAACCATATCTAAGATTTTGTATCATAACCACCATCACAAATCAAACCTAATAAACTAATTTTCCAAAATACCATATTAATACCCCCATAACAATCTATAAAAACGCACATCATCTGTAATTTTGGATAAAACAAAGTGTTATATAATCACGACCCCAACAAATTACACAAATCAATACATAATCATAATACCCGACTATATGGCCCATTTGGGACCAAATCACACACATTCATCCCAAAAATCTACAATTGTTTTAAGAATTGCAAAAGTCTAAAAAAATGAAAAAACACTTACAAAGAGATATACTGAAGCACCAAGCACCTGCACATGACAAAACAACACACAAAATAAACACTGTAATAATTTAGGGTTTTAATTAAGGTAATGACGTAAGAGGGAAAGAAGAATAGTAACATGCGGTCATGCGGACATTAATTTCAACAATGGTTGTAACAAAGTGACACAAATGATAATCATTCAAGAGAATAGCAATAAGAAATCAAAATGGAATCAACAAACACAAAAAGAAGGGTACCTGCGTTCACGGATGCGCGGAGATCGAAACCTTAAAGCAATCAATGATGGCTTAAATGTTTTCCGGCAACGATTAGTGCTCAACCTTGTACGACGGACTGTAGAGAAGATGCAGCGGTGACCAGCTTTCTGGATTGAGGGAGATCGTGGAGCAGAGAGAGAAGGATAACTGTAGCCGTCCTTCAAGCAGGGCAGGTGAGGGAGTTGAACGACAAGAGAGAAGGGCAGGTGAGGGTAATGAATATGTGGGAATAAGAGATAAGATAGGAAAAGTGAAAAATACGATTTGGTAAAGTCATTCACACGCATCACGTGTAAAAGAAAGCTACACCTCTTGTAGACTCAGCTTAAACCACATCCCTGCATCATCAACTTGTACACAAAGCAATACAGATATTTTAATGATATATAAGCAATATAGAATATAATAATAGCATATCAAAGCATAAAACACTTGTAAGTTGTGCAAGATTAATATAATATAGCAGTATATTTGATTTAGCACTTCTATTTTGTTTAGGGTTTATAATAATAAAAATAAGATTTATTGGAAAAAAATATTAGTTCAAAACTAGTACTGAAACTAGGTATTAAGATTTAAAGAAAAACCAACTTCACAAATCAATCGATTAAGTATTCATACAAATATAGACAAGGACTCGAATTCGAAGCCTATTTATATCATTGTAAGCCTTAATTCTTCCACACTTTCACGTCCTGGCATCTTACATTGCCCCATATAAATCTAAAAAGGAAAAACATAAACGAGGTTGGAACCAGCATCTCCACATCTAGAACCAAATAAAGCAGACTCTTGGTCCTTTGGTCCTTAGACCACCACACTGGATCTTGAATTCTTTCTAAATTCTCCTCAAAAGTGTATTTAACATATATGTACTAGATAGTTTTAAAAATATAAAATAAAATTTTAAAACGTTGTTTTACTTGGTTATGAATATTGTTTAAAAAAATATTAGAAAATTAATTTTTTTAATGCCATATCGTCTCCCAACGAATAATTTGATTGAAATTGCTTTCACACGAACGTGATGCCATGCACTCACAAGAATCACATGAGAGTAGGTGCATGTGTTTATGATCCGGATGGTTAGGTTTTGAGGTTTTTTATCAAACCGAACTTTACAGTTTGAAAATTTCTGAAATCAAACGGGCCAGATTGGTTTGGTTTAGCCGGATTGTTTAAACCGGGTTTCCAATCTGGTTTTTTGGTTTTCAACGATTCGGGTCGCAGATTTCAGATTAGGCAGCTTAATCATGATTTTTTGGGGTGTAACAACACTTTAAGCCACAAATAGCAGATTGCCGGGGCATTAGGACGTAACAAAATGTGGACACTAGGGCTCGGTCTTTAATGTTTTGCTGTAAATATATTAATTAATCTTATATGTTTAACTAATCAAAAGTAAAAATATTATATATACTAGGATAAAACCCGTATGTTATACGGGTTGAATAATTAAAAATATATATATAGTTGATAATTTATTCATATCTTCTTATTACCGTAATAACGTATTACATTACATTAAATAATAAGTTAAAGTTATAATTCATAATATGGTATTAGTGTCTTTACCCTCTTTATAAAAAACAATATTTAGAGCTCATATTTCTACTTGTATATTTGAAAATGCAACGTACAAAAATGATTGTTAAAATAACAATCCGAACCTGAATAACAACTAACATTAATTTTTTGACCTGACAAACTTGTGACTTTAAGTGTTTATAGAAAATTAGGTGAGTATAAAGTTTCATCAAAATTATAATGAACACAGTATGATTGATTAATACAAAATCTAAATTATAATCAATATTATAAGTGTTATATCAATAAAAAATGTTATCTTGGTATAGATTAGGAAACTTACAATTGAATTAGTCATCATGTTTAAAATCTTCAAATTGGATGAACATGGATCATTTGATATAGTAGAAAAATATTTAATAGTGGATCTTATGAACATGATTTTTGTCGTTTATGAATTTCTTTATAAAGAGTATCATACAAGTGTTGATATGTGTCCACAATTGTAATTATTTATTAGAATAGGAAGATATATTTAATTAATCTTATATTATTTTTAATTAAAAGATACTATAATCCGGCCGGGCCGGTTTTGATAGATTGCACAGATCCCGAACTATAATCTGGACGCGTATTATCCGGTTTGTAAATTTTAAAACTATAACTAGACCAGGCTTTTTATAATTAAACGAAACCGACATTTTGACTCGATTCAAAGAGTTTAGTTCAATTTCTAATTTCTGAACACCCCTACGTGAGAGAGCGGTGTTCCTTTTGGCTCATGGAACTCACGGTAGCCCCTCACAGGGGTTTACCTACCCTTACACCAGTACATTTCACTTTCTTATTTCCTATATATATTGATCACCGCTCACTATCTTTCATTTTTTATTTTAATTATTTTTCTTTGAGTTAACTCCCATTTTCATCCTTGTGGTTTCCTCAAATATGTCATTTTAGTCCAATTTTAAAAATCTTGCCATTGACACTCTGGGGTTTCATTTTTTTTGCCATTTTAGTCCAAAACTTAACACCGTTAAATGTAACCGTTAGATCCAAGGGTATTTGTGTAATTTCAAATTAAAAAAAACTATTAATTAAATGATAATTTAATAAACCTTAATAAACAAAAAGAGCATGCGCCGGTCATTGAAAGAAACCCTACGCACCTACGCCGATCGTTTTCTATTCCCTGCGCCGATCAGTTGCTTCACTCGACCATCCCGTCGTCCCTAATCCGATCATCCCATCGTCCCTAATCCACAATTGCAAGCGATGGTCATTAGTCTATGGTGTTTGCGTCCCTCCAATGAAAATTTCGATCCAGTTCATGTTTATGGTAAGCAATGGTTATAAATTCTTCTATGTTTCTGTGGTTTTAGCATAACTTTGATCCAGTTCAGTTCATGTTTATAGCGTAACTTTGATCCACTTTTTAAGATTTATTCATAATTTAGTTGGTTTTTATCGCAGGTGGAAACCGTGATATTTTTTCACTTGAGATTCATCATGGCGGGAGATTCACGAAGTTTCCTGGTAGGCGGTACGTTGGTGGTAAGGTAAATTTCATAGACATGGTTGATTCAGATCAGTTCTCTGTTCCTGAGCTTAATTCTATGATACAAGATATAGGATATCCAAATGATGAAGAGATTTATTACCATTATAGAATTCCAAATAGTGATATGGATTTTGGATTAAGGGCTTTAGGGAATGACATTGATGTCTTAGAATTTCTGAAATATGTTGCTGATAATAAGCTACTTGAGTTTCTGGTTTTGAGTGTAATGATATTATGATATGCATGATCCATATTGAGATTTATGTAATCGGTTCCTTATTTGTAGAAGATATACATACAAATTTTTTTAAGCTCTGCTTAGCATCATTTTTATATAACTGACATTATTTTTTCTGATATAATAGTTTTTTTTTAATTCGAAATGACACAAATACCCCTGGATCTAACGGTTATATTTAATGGTGTTAAGGTCTTGGACTAAAATGGCAAAAAAAATGAAACCCCAGAGTGTCAATGGCAAGATTTTTAAAATTGGACTAAAATGACATATTTGAGGAAACCACAAGGATGAAAATGGGAGTTAACTCTTTTTCTTTTTTTTCTTAATAAATTATTTAACAATTATTTTTAGTACAAAAAAGTCATTAAATTTTATAAAAACATTACATAATAATAAAAATATAATATTAAATTATATATATTTCCTTATATATCAAAAACGGTAGCTTGTCAGTCACACAAAGGGACTATTCCCTTGAGCGTGTTTTTTTTTGTTGGAGTTAAAGGGCGGTGGACTATTCAAGTTGATTGGTCAAGTTGGGCGGTGCTCTTTTTTTTTCTATTGGCTTTGTTTTGTGGTGGCAACTTTCTATTTGCTTGAACACGTAAACCTTATCTTCTTTTAGCTTTAAAGCTAAGCTTTTATGCCATAAAGGGAGAGAGAGAAACCTCTCTCCGGTGATTCCTACCGATTCTTTCATCTCTCTCTCTCAACCACACCAGAATGGTGATGGTGACTGTGAGATCAATGGTCGTTTTGGGGGTGTTTTTCGTTTATCGTTGTTCACGACGCAACCTCGATCTAGGGTTTCTTGATGACGGCGGCGGCCGTTTCCGGCGATGATGATGGTTTTGTTGTTCTGTTCTCTCTCTCTCATTCTTTTATAGATCCGAATTAGAGATCTGGACCAGATCTCTTCTTCGTTGCCGCTTTTGGCATTCAGATCTGTATAACGTCGAGGTGGCGCCGTTTAGGCGCAGCTCCGTTGATGATTGGGGGTTTAAATGTTGTTCCGATCCAGATCTGAAAAAGGACGATCTCTCAGTTGGAGGGATTTGTGGTGTTCGATAGTTGCCGAGTTATGCCTCTGGTGACCGGCGTTCCGCCGTCGGGTTAATACCTCTGCTGATGGTGGTCGCCGATTTGGGATGCGCCGGTTTGTGCCCTGGTTGTTAGCCGCTATACGGCGGCTCTAGGGTTTCTTTTGCCTTTGAAAGACGAATGTGTCTTTGTTTGGTGTTCTGTTTCCCGATCTGCGTTGGTGATTATTGTTCGGTAGTGCGTGTTTTACGAGATGAGACCTGCATAGGTCGGTGATTCTTACTCGATTCAGACATGCTATCTTAATTTTGGCTACTGTTTGTATTTTGGCTGTGATGAGTTTTCTTTGTTGGCTTGGAGTAAAGATACAAGGACCACTGTCTTGGCGTGGCAAATAGATTTGCAGCCATGGTACGTTTAGTTCTTTGCTCGCCATCACTGATCTGAGCCACATTGAGATGATTTACCAAGGTTTATACTTTTTTTTTCTTCATGCTTTTGATGTCATTTTCTTGATTTGGGATCAATTTACAAAGGCAGTGATGATTTCTTTTGACAATTTGAGTCTCTACTTTTTTTGGTTATTTATAATGTTTATAAAAACTACAATGATCTTATTTTTTGTTTTCACGTTTTTTTCTTCTTATAGTTTTTTGTTCTAATGTAACTCAGGCACTTAAGGCTCTTATTTTGGAGAGAATGGGTAAAATGGAGGAAGCATTATCTGTCTGCATCAATGCTAAAAAACATTTGTATAAGAATGATACGTTCTTAATTGATGATCTCACATTAACCACATTGCAGATGGCTGTTAAATCTTCTTCGTCAGATCCCAAAACGCCATCCAATCCATCTTTGGCAGAAAGAATTGGATGAACAAACAAACAAACAAACCCACCCTCAATTCCATTCCATTCCATTTTTGTACTATATGTATGTATGTTGATAAAAAAGTTTCAACCCGCAGCAACGCGCGGGTCTTTTACTCGTAACAATGAAAATTGAAAGATGAATAGTTAGTTTTTTGTTTCTCATACTTTGGTCACGTGACTTTGGTGCTTTGACGCTTTATACCCTAAACTTTTACCATTTGTTTTTTTAATAAAATAGTAAACTTTATGTTTTCATAGTTTGACCACATATGTTTCATACTTTTACGTTTTCTACACTCTAACTTTTAAAGTTTTTTTTGGTTTTGTTTTAAGTTTTGTTGTCTTCTACTTTGCCCACGAAACTTTTAACTTTTCTACTTTCGTTTTTAGTATACTTTTATATTTTATACTTTTATCACGAGAATTTTAGACTTTTACGTTTTATAAGCCTTAACTTTTTAACTTTCGATTTTTATTCGACTAATTTCATTTTTAGTATACTTTTAGAGTTTTTGATTTTGAAGATTACTTTTTTCATAGTTTTATACTTCGCCGATCTTTTTTTTTTATTTTAAGTTTTGTTGTCTTCTACTTTGGCCACAAAATTTTAACTTTTTACTTTCGTTTTTAGTATACTTTTATATTTTATACTTTTACCATAAGAGTTTTAGACTTTTACATTTTATACCCCTTAACTTTTTAACTCTTTAACTTTTAAAGTTTTTTTGTTTTTTTTTGTTTTTAAGTTTTGTTGTCTTCTACTTTGACCACGAAAGTTTTAACTTTTTTACTTTCGTTTTTAGTATATTTTTATAGTTTTATACTTTCATCACGAGACTTTTACGTTTTATAACCCTTAACTTTTTAACTTTCGTTGAGCATACAATTCAACGCCGCGCACCACGAGACTTTTAGATTTTTACCTTTTTTACCCCTTAACTTTTTTACTTTTATTATAGTTTTATACTTTCACCACGAGACTTTTACATTTTATACCACTTAATTTTTGACTTTCGTTCAGTATACAAATTCAATTCCGCAGCAACGCGCGGGGTGATAACCATCTCGTTACACTATAAACAAATTTCAAACCTATATCCATGGCTTCACTGGTTGAATGCCACGTAGCAAGGTTCTGTTAATTCGTAGTTATTTTGTATTTGCACCGGCCTTTTAATTAACTTTACACTTTAATAATGCAATTATTTTGTGTACCCGTATTATCCTCACGACAACACGAAAACAATAAAATCTTGTTACTATTCATTATCTATTCTTTATCGTCGTTTCTTGACATAATTTCTCTAACCAATTTGATATGTTCCAAAATCCAAATGCATGCACAAACTTTCATGAGTTTCTCGATGAATTATGAATCTCTAGACTACTGGCTTATTTTTGTTGCTAATAAATTTCATGTGGCACTTCAATATCGTTTATATCACATTCACAAATTGTTTGAATCATAATACAACAGAAAAATCAAATAGATTGAGTTATTATATTTATAAAGCATATTTACATAAACATAATACAACTGAAAAATTAAATAGATTGGGTTATTATGTATATAAAGCACATTTACATACATACATTAGCGACCTTACTTTTTAGTTTCAGAGTTCGTGACAAATTTTTACTATATGCAATTGATTTGCTAGAACACCACCCACGTTTTCCATTCTCTTACTTGTCTACTCTTAAGCTCGTGCGAACTTTCTTTGTTTATCGATCATCGTACATGTAAATGATATCACAAACACGAATCATTTATGATATATTCCATCATTATGATAACAGTCGTGTTCATACTCTCCACCATTTACTTAATAGGAATATTTGAGTGCCATTCCTTTAATGAACTTGTTCGATAGTGGTGACTGGTTAAGACCATTGATATCGTTATTTGAACTGGCAACTCAAATAATGCACGGCAAAACCATAGATCAAGTGACATTACCTCTTCGAGCATTATGGTAGGGTGCAAATGATCGTTTTGCATGTATTGCTTTCGTCAAACTACTAGACATTTTAATCATTCACAATACGTACAATCAAAGCTACCAAAAATTTTGGAAAAACCATGTATATTTTCAAATGCCGCGTATAGACATGAAATGTCACTCTATATTGGTTTGTGCAAGTAGCTTTTCCTAAACAATTTACTGGCACATTTACAAAAATTATACACATAATTTTAATTCGTGAAGTTTTAACAAACATCTATAAAATACACATCCCATAAGTCGAGTGACGTACCATATGCTAGTTGGTGGAGGACGGATGTAAACTTTTATAATGAAGTAAAACCCTTACCTCAAGCGTCTAATGATAACCTAAATGCATGTAGTCTCTCTCCGAACTAGTGACTATCCGTTCGAAAAGTTGTCCGCTCATACAAAGACATATTCTTCACTCGTGTTAGGTTAAATTATCTTCGGAACTATTATTTTTTTCTTGCATTAATGTGTAGAAGTTGAACTCTTTCTTCTTGATTTATCACATCATCATCGATTTCTTATCTCAATAGCAGAGACGAAGGTAGTTTAAGTCCTAGGGTGGCTTGTGCACCCCTTTAACCCGTACGAAGTAAAGAAAATTTAAATGTTTGAATTATTACTTTTTATACACGATATGTTACCCTTAAAAAAAATATTATACATATCATACACTTTAAAGAATTTATAGTTCAGTATCAATTGTGCTCATCAAAAGTCAACACCCACCAACATCCATTTTGTTATTTTGTGAGACTTTTCTTCAAGAATATGTGGCTCCATGCATCTAAAACATTTATCTTTGCTCATGGAACACAATTGCCCCTTAAGATTTCATTATTAGGAGACTTTCATGACAAACTTAAGGAATTATCTCTTGAACACCCTAATACTTTCTATGTGAGTTTCATCTAACTCAAATCTTTCAAAATAAATAACATAATTATCAATTGGACATTAAATATGAACGAGTGGGATACACCCGTGTTTCGTAGCGGACATAAACGTAATATTTTTTATTTAATATTTTTATAACATCAAACTCACATACATTCTAATCTAATCCAAAATCTATATTAGTTTTTAAGCTCTAAAACAACATTCAAACCCTCATCATCTGCACGTAAGAATCACCGCCTTAACATCGCATTTGAACTTGTAAGTTATAACCATATTAAAACCATTATAAATCATAAATGATAAAAAAATTAAAACTAAACGGTTGAAGAATAATATAATATTTTA
>JBCNJP010000019.1:12174104-12253642 GCA_039602395.1 Deinandra increscens subsp. villosa | reverse complement strand
GCCAAAAAAGTGCCACTAAAAGACTTTTTATGAATTTGCGGCACAAAAGAAAAGTGCCACTAAAAGTGGTGACACTAAATCCTTTTAGTGGCACTTTGATAATGTGCCACACAAACTTTTAGCCTTTAGTGGCACTTTTTTTATGCCACTAAAAGGTTATTACAGCTTTCTATGTGTACTATATTTAGTGTCACTGAATTTTTATGCCACTAAAAGATTATTATAATATCTCACACACGTATGTGTTTATATATATATATATATATATATATATATATATATATATATACTAATTTTAATGACAAATTTGACAACAAAAACCACATTATTTACATTATAAAATATAAAATAAAATATCAATAAAACAATTAAATTATAAATATAGATCCTAATGTTTACAAAAGTAACTTGAACATTAAAACATGTTTCAAATTTTAAATGTTTACACATATAGTTTAAACATTCAAATGTAGCTATCATTCCTCATCAACCACATAAACATTGCTTCAAAACCTCTCATTGTATCCACCCTGTTATCAGCAACCATATAATCAAGCATTAGTACAAATTAAAATTCAACTTGTATTATATACGCATTTACAAATTAAAATTCAATTTGTGCATACTATTTTTCTTGTCATTTATCATTATATTCATTATATATCATACATCTTTAAACATGTTATTGTTACCCATGTCTTGCTCTTCATATGCCTACACTGAAATTGTTAAAAACTTGTATGAAAATTCTTCAAAGCATTGCTACCTGCAACTACATAGATAACAATTATCGGTCAATTAAAATCACTTGCATCATAGCCTACAAATAGTAAAATATATATTTCCAATACCGCACATATGTAACATCAAAGAAAAGAAGTCATAAACAATAACAGGGACCTATAGTTTCTATTTTAAGATCAGCAAAATTTTATGGTCCAACTTATAACAACAGCAAAGGCTCTTCGAAATCGATTAAAGGCTTGTTGAACCCTAGTATTTATCGGCCCATACTTTATCCAAATGCAATCTAAATTGCTGATCTTGAATTTTTAAATCATGATAATACCTTCGGAAGCAATCATCCAAGTATCTACCAGGTTTGTTGCTAGCTTGAAGAACGTTGCCGCATTCAGATTAAGCCAAAATTCTAGCCTTTGAACACTCCTGTACTCCAACAATACATTTTGATCAAATACATAATATAGGAATTAGTTAACTTAATTGAGAAGCTAATCTACATCATAATACACCTTAAAATCATGAGTCAACACACACTGTGTATTTATACAAAAAGTTGAAGATATAACCTATGTTATGTTCTAACAATAGGTGGACCCTGTTAAGATATAATACACCAAATGTTAAAACCCTCCCATGACTAATGTGTAGAACTATTACATCATCATGAATCATGAATCATGTGATAAATGGAATGCTTCATATACATGTGTATAAATATATGCATTTATGTATGAGAAGAAATGATGACATAATAAAAAAAGATACCTTTACTATGAATCTCACATTGTCGTAAAATAAAATTTTAGAGCTCCATAATCCAAGAGCAAGAAATTTAGTGGCCTTGGACTGGTGTTATAAAGCCTGTTGATGTCCTAGTTTCCTCCCCGCAAACATGTCATGAATTAAAAGAGGCATGAAAAACATGAAAGCAGGAAAAAAAACTTAATTGAAGAGCATTACATTAAATCTTTTATTGCAAAACCCATTTTTCTGTCTATGTTTAAAATCTACATTTTAACTTGCAAGACACATCTTAATAGAGGTATTGGTTGTTTGGTAACCTTGAGTTCTGTAGGTAATTCTGAAAGACACGCCCTTTTCCCTTGCAAGACACATCTTAACAGAGGTATTGGTTGGTCAGTAACCGAAAAATAACATGATGCACAGATACTAGCAATAGAAATTGGTATTTGTATAGGAAATTGGCTTCTCAATCTCATTTCAACTCAACGAATAAGAAGAAACGAAAGAAGACTATACCTGCGCACGTAAAATAAATCTGATGGACGCAGCGGAACCTGCGAACGCAAACCACAAAGAAATCAAATTTCTAAATTTGGAGAAATTTATAGCAACGAAAAACACTAACAATCGCCTCCTAATTCAACAAATCTGTAGTATATATACCTACAAAAAGAGTGAATACATATCCTCTTTGTTTTGTGTGGGAACTTTTCTCCAGTCTGTATATTCTATGGAAACATTCTCAGCCATCCTCACAAGCGTCCCAAGAAATTGAACAAGTTCATTACCTTCATCCCCAACAGGCTTTCCAAACTTGTTGAATGTAACAACTATTCTTTGTGTACTATCCATTTTCCAAGTTTCGGCCTTTTTTGTACAGCCTCTAACCTTTTAGGAGCGCCTAACAAGTTTGAAAAGCAAAACAAGTACAAAAACATCTTGTCAACATTTTACATGTATTAACATTCTGTCCTTAAGATATACACATTACCTATTTGTCGGCAGAAGCTTAGAACCGGTGGTATTGTATAAGCCAATTTTTTCAAAACTTTGTCAAATATTGCTTGTGTTTCCTTCATCTGAACCAGTACACAAAAAGTGATGTAATATGTGTCAAATGCAAAATAAAAGTTAGTAATATTTTCAAAATCCTAAAAAAATAAATCTACAAATTACATATGTATATAATGAATATGTTATAGTCCATTCTATTTATGGATATTAGACTTCTAATTTTTTTTAAATGACGTCAGACTTGTAGAACAAAATAAGATTGACTTCTTAAGAAAGCATTTTGGTACAACAGTTATGGAACTCCAAGTTTAAAGTCAAAATCTCCTAATAGATTTTGCACACGCTTATTATTAATAATATATGTTCAAAAAATTATAAAATTAAAACGATGATTTGAACCCATATGTGTATTACAAGATGGAATATGATCATTCACTACAACAATACATGTTATCTTTTCACAAATGAACATACCTAAGAGGATAATATTGCAATGAACAGAGATAATCGGTATAATTTTTGGGCCAAAGAATTATGCTCTTTCTTATTTTAATTACCTGGTTTTAGAAGACGAGATAATTTCTAGTAGATGAATTTCGCACTTGTTGACGAAGCATGAGACCTTCCTGTAGGCAAACAGTTTGTTATGTGGCTGTTTTATATGCCTTATAGGAAGACCTTGTGTTGTGTTAGTTTGTAGTAGGGATGAAGGTTGCATACTGTAACTAAGCCTAACAAATAGAGATGTAATTTGTCAAGGAGCAGCAGTAATAGTATAACAATGTGTGTACACAACAAAAGCAAGACCATAAACTGCTGCAACCATAAAGAAGGGAAATCTAACAAGAGCCAGGTATAACTATGTTCTATAGAAACACATGGCCAGCCTTTGACAGCAGCTTAAGAAACAAACTACATTTATTTACACACGCATAAACTAATGTATGCACACATAAATTGTCCCTTGTGTGTTTTCCATTTTCAAACAGTACCATCGAATCAGTAGATCCATGGGTTTGATCGACCCATATATACAAATATAATTTATCCGTTTCCACTCGATCCGCCCCATGTTCCTTAGAGAACAAAGGACAACTGCAGTTAAGCAATCAAACAATCAAACAATCAAACAAAATGCAAAACAAAATCTTAAAATCACCAAAAAAACAAAACATACATATGCATCCGTGTGGAAATGTGATGAAGAATGTCAAGAAAAAACTTAAAATACTATGCATTAATATCCTTTGTTGGTTCATAGAAACTTTTATTTTCAAACAGAAGATATTCATTTCAAAAATCCATGTTTTTCTTCTACTTTTCTCCACAAATCAAGCACTTGAGCAAATATAAAAACCCTAGAAATTATGTTTTCAAAACATGAATCAATAAATAGCAGTGTACATAAACCAACTATTCTTCTCCATCAGACTCATAAAATCCCCAATTTTTTATGAACATAAGAACTACAAATCAATTTGGTAATTGCTATGAAGGTAAAATCCCCAATAGCTTAAGAGCAGTTAAGCTAAAGATGTGAAACCTATCTTCCTTGGAATACCTCAAATTAGGATGGAACTTATAACTAGTACATCAAATATAGGTTGAGAAGAATATGTGTACCTCAAGAGGGAAGAAAATGTGCAATTCATCAACACGATTCTTTTAAGTCCCCCTCGCCCAAAACATATTTGTAGATTTTGAAACCCAAAAACTTATCTCATTCAAGAAAATCCAAATCACCAGATTCGTGCGTAAGAAATTAAACATCCAATTAAGAAATATCACTTGAAATTGAAGATAATCAAGCATACCATGAAATGCTCAAGTGAGAAAAGTGATTGTTGCATGAAAACAAACAACTAACATCTTCGGAGAGCGGCGATGTTGAATTATGGATTCCGGCTTTCGACTTCAATACACTTGCGATGGCTTCATTCTGGCTTGATTTGTGTATCCGGGGAGCGGTGATGCTTGGTCGAACTCTATAATTTTTAGGGCAAATGGATATTTTGGATATTTTGGATATATGGAGCTGCGAGCGGCAAAATAATTTGGTTTCCCCCCAAAATATTTTTGGTTTAGAGGGACTTAAGAGGTGTATAAATCGGTTAACCGGCTTTTAAAAAAAAAGATAATTAACTTTTTAGAAACTACAACCAGAAAAACCAGATTTGAAAAGAAAAAAAAAACAGTAAAAATTAATTAATAGGTTAACCTATAACTGGTTAATAACCGGTTCCAAACCGTCGGTTCGTATCTGTCACAAACCGGTTTGTACAATACGGTTAAAAACCGATTTGGTTTTGATTATTAAACCGGTTCGGTTTGGTTCTGTTTGATTCGGTTAACATTTTATTTATAAACCTCTATAGGGATTAGTTGTATTACACATTGTTTGGTAAATTTCGTATGAACGTTATAACTGAAGAGGATCCATCTCAATTGGTTACAACTCCTCTTTATAACCCATTGAACCCGAATTGATCCCCACTTCCTTCGTTTTGTTTTTTTAGATAATTTGTTCCATAAAATACATAATTTGGCGCTCAAGTTAACTTTTAGGAAATAAATTTAGTGGCATATAGTAAAAGCCACAAAAAGATATGTTAGGTAGTGTGGCACATTTAAAGTGCCACTAAAACCCTATATTAGTGGCATAAAAGCTAAATGTCACTAAAACTATAGGTCAAACAAAAATGTGCCACTAAAACCATATATTAGTGGCACAAAAATTAAAAGCCACTAAAAGCTTGTGCCACTAAATGACATTTTTTTTGTAGTGATCTGATCTAGTTGCTGTGCTGATGACCCCCAGGCGTATCGCGCCAGGATGCCCTTGGGTCTGCGCGATACGCGAGATACCAAGGTTCCGGCCAGTTTTTGAATTTTTTTCAATTCAGCCCCCTGGACTTCTATAACATGCATTTTAACCCCCCAAACTTCTATAGTTTTATTATTTTATGCCCCAAAACATTAAGGAACATTTTTCTAACATTTTCTAGGGTTTCTAAGGCTCGGGGTACGTTCGATAATATATATATACTTATATATATTTGTTTAGTTACTATTGCTAAATTACGTTTTAGCCCCTCATATTTTAGTACACTTATCATTTCATGTTAGGAATCATTTTAGGATACATTTTCAATAACTTCTAAGTGTTGGAACACTTATGATTCATTCGTTTACTATTTAAACACGTATTGGCACATATATCTTCAATTAAAATATGTAATTATTCATGTTTTATCATTTCTAAACCCGTTCATCATTTTTATCATATAAACATGTGTTTATTCGTATAACATTATTTCCTAACACATATTCATAATAAAAACACATAGGTAAACATAATAAGATACGTAGTTACCTAGCACGAAAATATCGGGGTGTTACATACACGCGTATTTTATAGGATATAACTTATATTTTCATTGAGAAATTGTTACTTTATCATCAAGTTATCCGTTTGAAGACTTGATTTTTATATTGGGAATTGTTACCATGCAGCCACGCCTCCACGTTGCGTGATGTGTGAACACCCCAACACACCACCACCACCCTCCACATGTGGATTGCCTCGCGCTAATTCTTAAATTTCTTGTTTAAACTTTAACAGACCCCCCCCCCCCCCCCACCACCACCATCGTAAACAATCTTTAAGACAAAATTTTTCACTTTACCCCCTGATTTGGTAATATTCCCGTTTTATATATATATATATATACATACATATATATATATATATATATATATATATATATATATATATAAACACACTTATTTAAATAAACTTTTACACAACTTTCTTAAGTTTCTCTAAAATCTACTACAAAACTATTTAACTCTCTCTACCTTTTCACAAAATCATCTCTAGAGGAAGAGGATTTAGCCACAGGTTGGCTTCGTGTTTCGAATGAGCCTATAGAAATGCCTCTCATGAAAAGATGTTTTGGGGGCGGGTTACCGACTTGTTTCATGCTCGACGTGCAATGTGGGAATAACTTCTTAGCAACTATGTGCTAAATGAAGTGATTTGAGAAGGAGAAAGAAAAAGTTTTACGGTATTCTAGAACTTTGACAACAACCATGAAATAAAGGAATGATAATGGTGTTTGACGATGATTCAAGCGAGTTACCATTTCATCGAGGATAATGTTTTTGAACATTTCATAGTTTGACATGTGGTTGAAGATCATCTCATGTGGTCACTGGTGTAATATGTTTTTAAATTGCATATGTGTAATGTTTTTTGTTTTGAGTAAATTACATCGAAGGTCCTTTACGTTTTGTCTATATTTCGGATTAGGTCCTTTAGGTAAAGTAGTTACACTAAACATCCTTTATGTTTTATATTTGTTTCATAGAAGGTCCTTTATCACTAACGGGGTTAAAAAATATTGTTAAATCAGGGGTAGTTTTGTCATTTTATAAAATCTTTTAATAAAAACCTTAAAAATGAAAAATCCCTTTTTAAAGAACTAGATAATTCTTCGTTCCGCTTCCAGCATTAGGGCTCTAAAAGGTGAAAAAGAGCAGTCCTTCCTTCAAGCCCTTCCTACAATCGTTCTTCTCCAAAGGTGAAACAGCCGTCGAAAAAAGACGGAAAACTCCAAAATTCACATCGTTTCTCATTTTCAGACAACTTCATCCTTATCTATTCAATCTGAAGATGAGTTCTCAACACACAATCCTCCCAATAATTTAAGCCGGTTTTCAAAGCAGATCAACTTTTATTGGGATGCTCTGTTCGTATTATCTCCGAAACTAATTTTTATTTTAAATGCTTCTTCTTTTTCGAAAACAAAAAATTGATTTGGGATGCTCTGTTTATCATGATTTATGGACATAACTTTAACATTATAGCAAAAACTTGATTTGGGATGCTCTGTTTTTAGTGTTTTTGAAACTAATTCTAATTTTGAGATGGTTGCTAAGACCGTTTATCATGATTTATGGACATAACTTTAACATTATAGCAAAGAAAGGGGTTTTAGTAGCCTTTATAGGGAACAAAGTAACAGAATTGTTGTATAACTACAAAAAATGGAGACCAATTTGAAGAATTGGCTAGCCAAACCGCCGGTGTTGGTGGCGGCCCTCGCCACCATCAACAATGCCGCTTACTTACGGTGCCGCGACTAGTCCTGTTTTAGACGAAATTTGCATATGTATCTACTCTGCCTTTCACATTCCTCCACCTCTCAAGGTTTACCTTCATTTTTGAAATTGATACATCCTCTAATGTACAATCGTAAATTCTTTTTTACTATTTACAAATCATGGTTTTGAAAATGATTTTGTTGCATCTAAAGGTTGTTCAAGAAAGGTTGATTCAAGCAAAGTTGCCACAAAATCTCTACATACCGATTTCTTGCACACTAATGTATTTCTCGTTTCGTATGAGTGTATCATCGGGTGGTTAGGTAATGATGTCATCAGGTGGTGGTGGTGGTGGTGGCGGTGACGGAGGCTTTATTGCCGGAAAAGCATGGATGGCAGTATGGCACACATGGCAATGGTGTTGGTGCAATTTTTCAATGGAGGATATCATGTGATCACTACGGTAGCTCTGAACAATTTGCTTCTTTTTAAATGGGATTTTTTGATTTTACGGTTTTTATGAAAAGATTTTGTAAAATGACAAAACTACCCTTAGCTTAACGATGTTTTTTAACCCAGTTAGTACTAAAGGACCTTTTATGAAACAAGTATAAAACATAAAGGATGTTTAGTGTAGCTACTTTACTTAAAGGACCTAATCCGAAATTTAAGTAAAACATAAAGGATCTTTTGTGTAATTTACTCTTTTGTTTTTATTTTGTTTACGTATTTTTTATTTATTTTAAATCATGTAAGGTTTAATGAGAGTGTGTGTTTTTTATATATATTCTAATTATTATTTGCATTTTTACCTTAAACTTTTATTTTTAACAATGTTGTGTTGGTTGGGTGAGGAATTTGATACTTAGATCGATAGCTTAATGATGAGGTTATTATTAATTTTTAAAAGGGATAGTATCTACTTTGCATATATTAAATATATATTTTATTATTGGACCCGACCCGACCCGGATCGCTGACCCGAACCGAATATATAGAATATACATAGGGATAGGAAAAAAATTGAGACCCACGACTTATCACCCCCGTGACATTTTTCTATCAAGCTTCACCACCAAGTCTTGTTAACTTTTCATTCTGACTTGTTTGATTCTTTTACCCGCTTTATTACTCTTTTCATTTCTTATTTAATATATTGATCCTTTTTTTATAAGCCTCATATGTGTGACGAATGTTAAAACTTGTTCATAAGTTTAAGAGAAGGAACATAAAAAGGAAAAAAAAGACGAAGTTAAGAATAAAAAAGAAAGGAAAAGAAATAAACTGAGATACATTAATTTTATGTTTCAAACTTTGAAGGAAATAAAAGAAAGTGATCTTTTTTTTGTTTCCGAGTCGAAAAGAAGAAAAAAGAATGTTACAGTTTTACAATTATACCATCTTGTTTATAAAGCAATTTACGTATTTATTGAAAAAAGATTTAAGGGTGATTTTACAATCTTAAATGAATAAAAGAAATACTTTCTCATCAAATCTCTCAAATTTGATAGGAAACATATGGAGAAAATTTCTCCTCTAATCCCTCATTTTCTATCCCTTTTTTCTAAGAAATTTAGCAAGATAAATTTTTGATATTTTCATCCGGTTCATTTTCTTTCTCTTGTTAAATGAGACCCAGGGGATATATTTAACATGTCTATTTTGACGAGTTAAAAAAATTATATTGAAAGATAAGTTAAAATAATCACGTTGTAACATTGTATTTGTTATAGTAGAAAACAGAAACCGTATGATCTTTTATAACATTGTATTTGAAAATCTATAAAACAATAAGTTTTACTTCAAGAGTAAGTTTTTGGAAGGATGTTTGGGTGGATGAGATTCCACTTCTTATCAAATTCCCAAGACTTTTTACACTTAAAAACAATAAGAATTGTCGGATCGTAGAGTTGGGGAATGATGGAGATTGGATTGGAGAAGAAATATTAAAGGGGGCATTGAGGAGGTTCAATTACATAGACTTTCGACACTCATTAATTCGAAGAGTTGGGGGATGGTTTTGATTCTTGGATATGGGACTTTGAAGGTCAAGAGTCAAGACAAATTTATGGTGAAATGGGTGAGGAAGACGATCGAAAGGAAGCCTCTTCCGTGTGTTGATTGGAAAACGAAATGGAATGGGATGGTGCCGAAAAATGTCAACATTTTTATGTGGCGGGTTTTTCTGGATCGTTTACCTTCGAGGAGTAATCTTTGCATGAAGGGCATTGATTTGCCGATTATTTTGTTTCCATTTTGTGACTTGGAAATTGAAAAAGGTCAACACTTATTGGGCTATTGCAATGTCGCTAGGAAAGTATGGAGCTCGATTGGTGTTTGGCTCTCCTTAGCAGGGCCGGAATTTATGCTTCCCCATGATTTATATGGTTGGCTTGACGAATGTCGGTTATCAAAGAAACATAAAAATTTTATTGAAGGAGTTATGTTTTGTGCTTGGTGGGTTATATGGAAGAAACGAAAAGAGATTGTGTTTAAGAAGGAAGACCTGAAGATTCATTTCATGTTTGACTCGATCGTCCACTTTTCTTATCCCTAGATTACATTTAGAGATAAGAGTTGTCGTATGTTTTTGGTTGGGTGGCTTCATAACCCTCTTTAATTTGTTTGTGTAAATGTTTATTTTGGGTGGTTTGTTAGGTTTTCTAACCGTCACCGTGTTAATATATTTCTCTTTGCTATTCAAAATAATAATAATAATAATAATATTATAATAATAATAATAATAATAATAATAATAATATAATAATAATAATAATAATATTAATATTATTATTATTATTAAAATAACAGTACTTTCTAGAGTTGTCCCTTGTGTTTGAACGATTTACTTTACTGCATAGGCTTAAAATTTTGAATCAAAAGTTACATGAAAACGAATATAGAAATTACCACGTGATATCAGGGCACTCATATTTTTATAAAAGGTCATATAACTCATATATCCTAGAAGTTAAGAGAGAGAGATAAAGTTTAAAAAATAAAATAGTGTGATAAAGGAAAATGAAAAATGAATAAAGAAATAAAAATTTGTTTGTGACAGAAAGAAATTAAGAAGAAAAAGGTAATAAAAAAAAAAGGAAAAAAGAACAAGCAAACTCACGATAAACACGCCTAATGTGAAAACACTTTTTTTCTGGTATAGAAATTGATTGTGTTGTGTGAGTACATTACATACTTGCATTTTACCAGATGTGTACAAATTAGTTGCTATATCTTTATTAAAGGTGCATTTTACCATTGGGGTTTCATCCAAAAGTAAATGTCTTATTTGATTGTATGTAGACCACTGGTGCAAATCCCTGGAAACTCCCCCCTTGTTCCGATGGTCAGAAATTTTATGACAGCTCAAACGAAGGAGCTGAATCAAATTTTCTGAAAGCCTAAGCAAACTTTAAAATTGAGACCCTCATATCTTACATTTCTTTTGAGTTTTTCGAATAAACAAATTTTTAACTTTTGATTCAAATTAACATAATAGCATAATATTATTGTATAATAAATATAAATATAAAATAGTCAATAAAAAATTAATTTTTGCACTATTAAAAACGAACCGGTGCCATGTCTATGTGAGAATGATAATACCATGAACCACCAAGATGCACAACCATCAACATAATATCAAACATCCAATATATGCAACTAAACTCAAATAAACATAATGTAGCTTTAATTGTCTTTGTGTGTCGTAAATCATGATACCGTCAAATTAGAACATTAAAAATGAATTTATACCCATAAAAAGGAATGAAACCAAATTTATAAATAAGGATAGAAATTATGATTTGAAAAGCGAAAACCAAATTTAATTTGTAAAAAAAGATATTTATGTAAAATAAATTTTCTTAGAAAAAATGATGTAAACATATAGGGGAAATCTAAAGTTCTAAACGATAATGAATTTTCAATAATAAAAATATGTGAAGAATCCTCCTTAGACTTTGTGAAAAAGAAATGTGAAAACAAAGAAGACCATAACCACTAAGCCAGACCCCTTTCTATTAATTTAACTGGGAAAATAGAGAATATGGATGGTATTTAAAGTTATAACAATTTAGACTTGTAGAGGGGAAAAAGCCTTTTCCAATAAGGAGTAGAAAAACGGTAAGAAAGGGTTTCGAAACCGAGTAGGCGAAATTGACGTGTAAAGTGTACACAACTAACCAACTAATCTAGTAGACAATGGTATAAATTATTCCAACACAAACTATTAATATATAGTACTTTTCGACCATCTTTAAAATAAAGGCCCTAAATTTTTAGGGTCTTAAACTCTAGCTTGGGCTGTTTGGTCCATTGAGTCTACCCCTGCTTAAATGAACTCCGAGTCTTCGATTAAGCTATAACTTGTCTTTGTAACCAGTGGAATTAAGAAATGTTACCCATCATTTAAATCATAATAACTGAAGTATTTAATCGAATTGGTGTTTTTTTTTTCTTTTCACTTAGTTTGTATTTCAAATGAACATGCATATATTGATTCTTTTATGTTCAAAAATCTTGAGGTCGATCGAAAAACCATAACATAAGTTACACGGCAAGATAAAAACAACACACGATTGGTTAACCAAACACCTAACTATACCCTCATATAAAACGAGCCCATGAAGCATTAGATAAATCTTTTACACTTGAAACATGTGAATGCAATAAATTAAATAGAATGGGGACCCATATATCAGAATATGCCATATCTTTCTTGTATAGATTGAACAATTAATCCAGTTAACTAATGATCAGTATATCTAAATGTGATTTTCCAAACTTAAAATAATCCAAACAGATAAACTGCATGCATATCTAAACAAAATACCAGATTTTTACTCGGATCATCAACGGGTCGGTTGCTTTATTCGGTTAATGTCTTAATCGTCCTTTAAGTTAGTCACACGTGAAACTCGACGAGAGGCATCTGATCCACTCTTGTCACGAAGCGAATATTTATTTGATTGAATTCGTTATCCACTATATGTATATGCATATGGCCATATGAATGGATACAATCAATCGACCAATCTAACATATCCAGGTGTAAAGTTAAGAAATTCGGAACTTTATTCTCTGACTTTACATACAAACAAAATAAAATGGTAGTAACATATATGATATATGATATAGGGTGAGGTTCATTCTAGACACTTTCGCATGTGAAATAACTATTTTTCATATGTTAAAGTTTCTGATTAATGAGAAAAAAAAGAAAATTAATCACAACCATTAAATCAAAATCAAAAGAGCTAATGGTGAAAGAAAGTGTTTACATGTCTATACACTTATAGGGGTGTCTACAATAAAATTTTTATTGGAAAATTATTACTTTACCACTAAAGTGTCCCTTAAAAGAGATATATAGATAGTTAAATAGTATGATTTACAACTAAAGTACTAAAGATTTAATCCTTTTAAGGTGTCATTATAACGTATTATTCTAAACGATCTAGAATTCGTTATTGAATAAAAAAAGGAAAAAAAATGTGAATGCCACCACATGTGAGGGTATAATAATGTAAGTGAGATTTTAAATTTATAATAATAATAATAATAATAATAGTAATAATAATAATAATAACAACAACAACAACAACTAGATGTAGTCACCATGCGTTGCTGCGGGATACTCTGAGTACAAAAAACAGTTGAATTGCTATAATATTACGTAAAGAAAACGAAAATAGCAGAACGTGTTACGACCAAGATACTTAAAACAAAAAACAATTTTACACCACCAACAATACATCAGCCACTTTACAAAAATAATTCGGATGAAACAAAAAAAAAAGAAAAAAAACTAATTTAGAAAAAGAATAAGAGAATAAACAATTAAATGATAATTATACATTATTTTTTTATTAAGTTTAAAATATTTGGATTAGGCAATAAAATATGAAAAAAATTAATAATAACAGGATTTTTTTTAACTTAGCAATTAAATAATGCAAATTATTACTTCAATATCTTCATATTGTTTATATAGGTAACTAGATGTAGTGATCCACGAGGATACATCGAGTATCAAACACAGTTGAATTGTTATAAACTACGTAAAGAATACGAAAATAAAAAAAAAATATGTAGCGAACAAAACGTTTAAAATCAAAAACTTTATTATACCACCAATAAAACACCAACCGATTTATGTAAATAATTCAGATAAAACTCAAAAAAATAGAAAAAATAAGAAATAAACTATTAAATAACAATTATACATATATTTTTTTATTAATTCAAATAAATTACCATTATAATAATCAATCAAGAATAAAATAATATGGTTTAATAACTTACGCAATAAATATTACCATTTATATCCCCAATTATCTTCATTTTGTTTATATAGGTAATAATAATAAGGAAAATTGGATTTAAATAATCCCAGGTTTTCTTTATTGGCAACTAATAATCTCACATTTAATATTGGCATCTGTTAATCCCACATTTACACTTGTTTATTTTCAATGGTCCCTCCGTTAAAAAGTTAACGGAGTTAACGGAAAACGACTAAAACCCCAAAAACACATCCATTTTTTCACTTTAATGTTATGAAACATAATATTTTTAACACGAAACAAAATACTTTTAACTTGATTAATGACATTAAAGTGAAAGAATGGATGTGTTTCTATGGTTTTAGTCTTTTTCCGGCGGTTTGGAGGTCGCCGGTGGCGGCCTTCGCCAGCCACGTCACTTTTCATTAATTTTCTGTTAACTCCGTTAAACTTTTTAACGGAGGGACCATTGGAAATAAACAAGTGTAAATGTGAGACTAACAGATGCCAATTTTAAATGTAAGATTATTAGTTGCCAATAAAGAAAACCTGGGATTATTTATATCCAATTTTCCTAATAATAATAATACTAATAATAATAATAATAATAATAAAACATATATATCAAAGAAAAATAAAAGATAATAAAAATAACATAAACAAACTATGCTAATTAATGCATGTAAACAGGTTCAATCAAATCCACTTTGAATTTAGTAAAATTGGGTTTGCTATCCAAAAAGGGCTCGCGGCGCAGCTTGTTGCCCACTTACCCGCCACCTCTTTGTAATTTGTTCTGTTTATTTATGAAATTTCATCTTTTCATTGCAAAAAAAAAATAATAATAATAATTGAATTGGGTATGTATTTTTTTGGTTGCGTATCTTAAAACAGTTTGCTACTTCCTTTTACAAACGCTTGCTCAATTTTCTCGTCATTGTAGTTAAAATTACTTTTCTATTGTCTTCTAAAATCATGTTATGTGAAATAATAATGTCATCAAGTAGAAGTTTATTAGCAGCTTGTCGATCGTCAATTAGAAGCTTACTAGAAGTGAAGAACCAGATTCTTACAATCAAATTTGAGCCACATATACAATCGACAAGATGAATATATTTCATCGTCGGAGTCGAATGATGATAAAGAAGAAGATGAAGATATTTTTTTTAGAAAATATGAAGGCCGGCCTCTAGAATTTCAAAAACTTTCAGGGCCCGGGTCGAGTAGAAAATTTGGCCCCTAAGATATAAAAGCAAATTAATAATTAACAATCTCTATATCTCTATATATATAATAAAAAAAAAGTTTTTGGCACCACAATTTGCCATGTGGCACCACCACATTCATCTTCAACAATTTTTTTCCGCCAATAAACATTTACAAACGGATCTTCTAATTTTGGATATATATATATCCACTATTTATTTATTTACTAGTTAGTGCCCCGTGTAAATACCCGAGGCTGTGATATAAAAAGAATTAAACGAAGTAAAAGATGAAAGTTTTTTTTCAAATGTTCACTGAGAAATGAAGGAGATTGATGAATCAAAGTTATGGTATTGTAAAACAAATATGGATAATTTTTGTATGGAAAGAATTTTATTTTTTTATTTTTAATTATAAGATCTTTCCTTTTTGTAAATACCATTTAATTTTTTAATTCAAAAATCTATAAAAGTGACACATAAGCTAATTATAGGTGGCACACCTTAAATTGTGCCACCTAGACATTAAAAACTTGTGTTTATTATATAGTATAGATATAGATTGTAGCGGATATTCTAATTTTGGATATGTATATCCACTATTTATTTATTGTCTTCTAAATTATTTAATAACCAATTATTTAATTACTTAATTTAATATATAATATAGTTTATTAAGTTACATCTATATATAACTATCTATACTCTATACTATATAATAAACAAAAATTTTGGTCATAGTTTAATTAATAAAAAAAGAAACTTAACATCACCATAAAATTTTGAATTAACCCGTGTAACACACGGGGATAAAAAACTAGTAATTCATATATAAATAGCCGTTAATATGACAATAACGGTAATAACAATGATTAAAACTAAAGTATTGTAGCAAAATATTCTAATTTAAATAATTAAACAAATCATGAATCTCTCATAGCATATTAGTAGCAAATTGTGAGACCCCTAACATACATAATCAATTTTTAAGATATATATTTTTTAATATTTTATATAAAGTGTACATATTAAATTGAAAGTTTGAAAGTAGATTTATATTATCGTTTATGTTTCAAACAAGCTGCAGACCCGCCCGCGCGTTGCGACGGGCCTGCAATAACAATGTCGTTCAGTTTTATTTGATCTTGTGACTCACCTACGCTTCGCGACAGACCATCCATTTACCCGTCAGTTCAAGTAAAAAACGTTTTAATGTGGTGAAAGTATAAACTAAAAAAAGTATTGACCCAAGTCGAAAACTTTAAAAGTATGCTAAAAAGCGAAAGTAGAAAAGTTAAGGGGTAAAAACATAAAAGTCTAAAAGTTTTGTGGTGAAAGTATAAAATTATTAAAAGCATACTAAAAATGAAAGTAGGAAATTTTAGGGGAATAAAATGTCAATGTCTAAAAGTTATGTCGTTAAAGTATAAAACTATAAAAAAAAGTATATCAAAAAAATTAAAGTAGGAAATTTTAGGGAATAAAAAGTCAAAGTCTAAAAGTTGTGTCGTCGAAGTATAAAACTATAAAAAGTCGTCGTCAAAATAAAAAACTCTAAAAGTATAATAAAGTTGAAAACCTAAAGGGTATAAAATGTAAAATTATAAAAGTTTCGTGGTTAAAGTAGAAGACGACAAAATTTAAAAAACAACATAACAAAAGTTAAAAACTTAAGGTAATAAAACATATAACTATAAAAGTTTCTTGAAAGTATGCTAAAAAACGAAAGTATAAAAGTTAATAGGTATAAAACGTAAAAGTATAACCTTTCATCGTAAAGTATAAAATTATTAAAAAATGTGTCTAAAGTTAAAAAATCCTATACTTTGTGGCCAAAGTGAAAAGCACTAAAACTTTTGTGATTAATGTTAAAATACAAAAAGTTTGTGGCCAAGTTAAAAAATTCTAGAAGTGTTATGTGATGAAAGTAAAATAAAAAAAAGGGCTAAAATGTAAAAGAATAAAAAAGTTGTGGTCAAATTAAAAATAACTATAAATATACTATTTCTTTCAAATCAAAATTGTTATATTATATAATAATAAAAATAAGATTTATTGGAAAAAAAATATTAGTTCAAAACTAGTACTGAAACTAGGTATAAAGATTTAAAGAAAAACCAACTTCACAAATCAACAAATCAATCGATTAAGTATTCATACAAATATAGACAAGGACTCGAATTCGAAGCCTATTTATATCATTGTAAGCCTTAATTCTTCCACACTTCCACATCCTGGCATCTTACGTTGCCCCATATAAATCTGGAAAAAAAACATGGACGAGGTTGGAACCAACATCTCCAGTTAACAAAGCAGACTCTTGGTCCGTTGGTCGCTTAGACCACCACACTGGATCTTGAATTCTTTCTTAATTCTCCTCAAAAGTGTATTTAACATATATGTACACGATAGTTTTAAAAATATAAAATAAAATGTTTGAAAATTTTTAAGGCCTTAAAAAAATCAGGCCCTGTGCGGTCGCGCACCCCGTCCTTGCCCTACAAACGTTGGTTTAGCTGGGTATGAATATTGTTTAAAAGATATTTGAAAATTGAATTTTTAATGCCATATCGTTTCCCAACGAATAATTTGACGGAAATTGCTTTCACACGAACGTGATGCCATGCACTCACAAGAATCACCCTCGGGTGACACTTACGTCACATGAGAGTAGGTGTGTTTATGATCCGGATGGTTAGGTTTTGACGTTTTTTATGGATAAAACCGAACTTTATAGTTTGAAAATTTCTGAAATTAATCAAACGGGCCAGATTGGTTTGGTGTAGCCGGATTGTTTAAACCGGGTTTCCAATCTGATTTTTTGATTTTCAATGATTCGGACTGCAGATTCCAGATTAGACAGTTTAATCATGATTTTTTGGGGCGTAACAACACTTTAAGCCACAAATAGCAGATTGGGGCAACAGGACGTAACAAAATGTGGACACTAGGCCTCGGTCTTTAATGTTTTGCTGTAGATATATTAATTAATCTTATATATTTAACTAATCAAAAGTAAAAATATTATATATATATTTAATTAATCTTATATTATTTTTAATTAAAAGATACTATAATCCGGCCGGGCCATAGATTGCCCAGACCCCGAACTGTAATCTGGATGCGTATTATCCGGTTTGTAAATTTTATAATTATAACTAGACCAGACTTTTAATAATTAAACCAAACCGACATTTTGACTCGATTCAAACAGTTTAGTCGATTTCTAATTTCCGAACACCCCTATGTGAGAACAGGGTTCCTTTTGGCTCATGGAACTCACGGTAGCCCCTCAGAGGGGTTTCCCTATCCTTACACCAGTACATTTCACTTTCTTATATCCTGTATATATTGATCACCGCTCACTATCTTTCATTTTTTTTTAATTATTTTCTTTTTATTCTTAATAGATTATTTAACAATTATTTTTAGTACAAAAAATAGTCATCAAATTTTATAAAAACATTACATAATAAAAAAAATATAATATTAAATTATATATATAACAAAGAAAATTAATAGATGAATATTGAGTTTTTTGTTTCTCATAGTTTGGTCACGTGAGTTTAGTGCTTTGACGCTTTCTACCCTAAACTTTTACCATTTGTTTTTAAATGAAATAGTAAACTTCAGATTTTCATAGTTTGGCCACATATTTTTCATACTTTTACGTTTTCTACCCTCTAACTTTTAAAGTTTCTTTTTTGTTTTGTTTTAAGTTTTGTGTTTTCTACTTTGGCCACGAAACTTTTAACTTTTATACTTTCGTTTTTAGTATACTTTTATATTTTATACTTTCATCACGAAAATTTTAGACTTTTACGTTTTATACCCCGTAACTTTATAACTTTCGATTTTTATTTGACTAATTTCATTTTTAATATACTTTTAGAGTTTTTGACTTTGACGGTTACTTTTTTCATAGTTTTATACTTCGTCGAAATTTTTCTTTATATTTTAAGTTTTGTTGTCTTCTACTTTGACCACAACATTTTAACTTATACTTTCGTTTTTAGTATACTTTTATATTTTATACTTTTACCATAATACTTTTAGACTTTTACATTTTATACCCCTTAACTTTTAACTCTTTAACTTGTAAAGTTTTTTTTTTTTTTTTTTTTTTTTAAAGTTTTGTTGTCTTCTACTTTAACCACGAAAGTTTTAACTTTTCTACTTTCGTTTTTAGTATACTTGTTTTTAGTATACTTTTATATTTTATACTTTTACCATAAGAGTTGTAGACTTTTACATTTTAACTCTTTAACTTTTAAAGTTTTTTTTTGTTTTAAGTTCTATTGTCTTCTACTTTAACCACGAAAGTTTTACTTTTCTACTTTCGTTTTTAGTATACTTTTATAGTTTTATATTTTCATCACGAGACTTTTAGACTTTTACGTTTTATACCCCTTAACTTTTTTAACATTCGTTGAGCATACAATTCAACGTCGCGCATCACGAGACTTTTAGATTTTTACGTTTTATACCCTTAACTTTTTAACTTTCATTATAGTTTTATACTTTCACCACGAGACTTTTTATGTTTTATACCACTTAATTTGTTGACTTTCGTTCAGTATAAAATTCAACCCCGCAGCAACGCGCGGGGTGGTAACCATCTCGTTACACTATAAACAAATTTCAAACCTATGTCCATGGCTTCACTGGTTAAATGCCACGTAGCAATGTTCTGTTAATTATTTTTTCTATTTATTCTTTGTTTAAAGTTATTTCGTAGTTATTTTGTATTTGCACCGGCTTTTAAAATTTTACACTTTGCTAATGCAACTATTTTGTGTATCCGTATTATCTCACGATAAGACGATGACAATAAAATCTTGTTACTATTCATTATCTACTCTTTATCGTCGTTTCTTGACATAATTTCTCTAACCAATTTGATATTTTCCAAATGCATGCACAAACTTTCATGAGTTTCTCGATGAATTATGAATCTATAGACTATTGGCTTATTTTTGTTGCTAAGGATGCGCGGTGTGATGCGGCATAGCATCGGCATCGGCATCGGCAATTCAACGGCGACCATACCACCTTCTTCGGTGAGCTCGGCATCGGTATCAAATTTGATGTTTTCGGCATATTGTTGCCGAGAGATTTGTGAGAGATTTGTGTGTTGGATGGTGGTCCCCACTTCACAAAACTATCCAACTTTGCCTAAACATCATTCTACAACCATACCCACCACCAAAACATAAAATTCTACATCATTTTTCTCTCTCTTATTGTCATCACATGATTGGTCGGTTTTATGATTCAATTTTTTCCTTAGGTAACCATACCCCCCACCCTAATAAATTTTCATATGGCACTTCAATATCGTTTATATCACGTTCACAAATTGTTTGAATCATAATATAACAGATAAATCAAATAGATTGGGTTATTATATTTATAAAGCACATTTACATAAACATAATACAACTAAAAAATTAAATAGATTGAATTATTATATTTATAAAGGCATATTTATATACATACATTAGCGACCTTACTTTTTAGTTTCAGAGTTCGTGACAGATTTTTACTATATGCAATTGATTTGCTAGAACACCACCCACATTTTCCATTCTCTTACTTGTTTGCTCTTAAGTTCGTGCGAACTTTCTTTGTTTATCGATCATCGTACATGTAAATAATATCACAAACACGAATCAATTATGATATATTCCATACTCTCCACCATTTACTTAATAGGAATATGTGAGTGCCATTCCTTTAACAAACTTGTTCGATAGTGGTGACTGATTAAGACCATTGATGTCGTTATTTGAAATGACAACTCAAATAATGCACGGCAGAACCATAGATCAAGTGACATTACCTCTTCGAGCATTATGCATGGTAGGGTGCAGATGATCGTTTTGCATGTATTGCTTTCGTCAAACTACTAGGCATTTTAATCATTCACAATGCGTACAATCAAAGCTACCAAAAATGTTGGAAAAACCATGTATATTTTCAAATGCCTCGTATAGACATGAAATGTCACTCTATATTGGTTTGTGCAAGTAGCGTTTCCTAAACAATTTACCGGCACATTTACAAAAATTATACACATAATTTCAATTCGTGAAAAGTTTTAACAAACATCTACAAATTACATATCTCATAAGCCGAGTGACGTACCATATGCTAGTTGGTGGAGGACGGATGTAAACTTTTATAATGAAGTAAAACCCTTACCTCAAGCGTCTAACGATAACCTAAATGCATGTAGTCTCTCTCCGAACTAGTGACTATCCGTTCGAAAAGTTGTCCGCTCATACAAAGACATATTCTTCACTCGTGTTAGGTTAAATTATCTTCGGAATTTTATTTTTTTCTTGCATTAATGTGTAGAAGTTGAACTCTTTCATCTTGATTTATCACATCATCATCGATTTCTTATCTCGATAGCAGAGCGAAGGTAGTTTAAGTCCTAGGGTGGCTTGTGCACCCCTTTAACCCATACGAAGTAAAGAAAATTTAAATGTTTGAATTATTACTTTTTATACACATATGTTACCCTTCAAACAAATTTATACATATCATACACTTTAAAGAATTTATAGTTCAGTATCAATTGTGCTCATCAAAAGTCAACACCCACCAACATCCATTTTGTTATTTTGTGAGACTTTTCTTCAAGAATATGTGGCTCCCATCTAAAACATTTATCTTTGCTCATGGAACACAATTGCCCCTTAAGATAAATAGTCTCTTAACACCCTAATACTTTCTATGTGAGTTTCATCTAACTCAAATCTTTCAAAATAAATAACATAACTTCATTTTAATTATCAATTGGACATTAAATATGAACGAGTGGGATACACTCGTGTTTCGTAGCGGACATAAACTTAATATTTTTTATTTAGTATTTTTATAACATCAAACTCACATACATTCTAATCTAATCTAAAATCTATATTAGTTTCTAAGCTTTAAAACAACACTCAAACCCTCATCACCTACACGCAAGAGTCACCGCCTTAACATCGCCTTTGAACTTGTAGGATATAACCATAATAAAACCATTATAAATCATAAATGATAAAAAAAAATAAATAAACTAAACGGTTGAAGAATAATATAATATTTTACAAAAATGCGTTGAAGAATAATATAATATTTTAAAAAATGGAATGCAAAATAATAAAATAAATATCCAAGTGATAAGGATTATTAGAAAGACCTTTTTGGAAGGCTCTCGATAAAGATACAGAGGATTTTGATTTCTACACAGGATACAAACGGTCCTTTGTATCTAAACGGTCATTTGTAATTTTTTTTATAAATGTTTTAAATTATTTAACTTTTATAAACATTAAAAATGTTTATTTACCATATCTAATAAAAAGTACTTAAACGAACACAATATTGATTTAAAATAATAAATTTTGAGAGTCAGAGTCTTTGTTGGTACCGTCTCGATGGCATCTTGACAAGTCTTTTCCGGTGTTGGGTCCCCACGGTCCATGATTTTTTTTTATTATTTTTTTTTCAAAATGTTTTTCGAGAAGAATTGTCTAGAATAAGTTCCTAAAGTTATCAGGGGTAACGTAATACTCGACAAACGTTTGTCGACAAGTATTTTTTTGTTTTTTTATCGTTTTTAACAAAAAAATACTTGTCGACAAACGTTTGTCGAGTATTCCGTTACCCCTAATAAATTTAGGAACTTATTCTCGACAAGTCTTCTTGACAAATGTTTTGAAAAAAAATTAAAATAAAAAAACCATGGGTCGTGGGGACCCAACACCGGAAAAGACTTGTTGAGATGTCATCGAGACGGTACCGGCAAAGACTCTGAGTCTCAAAATTTATTATTTTAAGTCACTATTGTATTCGTTTAAGTACTTTTTATCATATATAATAAATAAACCTTTTTAATGTTTATAAAAGTTAAATTCTGAGATGGTGCGAGGAATTAACTCCATAATATAATTAACTGTTATGTATAAAAAGTACTGAGAAATTTACATAATAATAACAAAGTCTTGTAGACGTTTCGGTAAGTAATTCAAACATTTTCTTTATATATTCACTCAACTATTAATAAGTGTCTCCAGATCATCATATGCCTTCTTGCTTAGTGGTGGTAGCCCGATGGATTCTTCTAGAAGTGATCATTGGTTCGAGTCTCAGCGCATAGGTCAGGTAGTTTTATTCGTATCCGCCAGGCCGGGATAATTTTATCTAGTTGTTGGGGGTTTCTGCTTACAGAAATTTTTCAAATTAGACCTGAAACACGTAAAATAACCAACACGGTTAAAATCCTGTAAAAAAAAAAAGACTAAAAAAGAACGTTATTGAAGAAAAACGTGTTTCCGGATCCACTTGAAAAAGAATGGTGGAGATAAAGTTGAATTTCTTATTTCCCTTTGTGCCCATTTCTCTATCTTTCTCATTGTCGGGTTTGTGCCTATGTTTTTTCTAGTTACAAAAACAGACAGCTTCCACTTTCCGTCCATTAAATTCAACTTTTTTAATTTCAAAAACAGGAAACAAAGCATTCATTCTCTGTAGCCATTTTCTTCACTACCTTACATGCTCTATTCTGTAAACAAGAAAAAGCAAGTAAATGGTGAAGTTTTTTACAGTAGAATTTCTTTCCCAATTATCTGTGGTTGCACAGGACGACTTTGGAGGGAATATTTTGCTCATCTGGGGTCAAATCAAGAAGTCATTAATGGAGCCATTTCTGAGAATTTTTATGTATGTTAATCTGGTGATGTTAGTCATGCTTTTCACAGAAATGGTTTACATGGCGCTGGTGGTTGCGATTAACAAATTGTTTGGGAAAAAACCAGAACAACGTTACAAATGGGAACCGTTTGAAGATGATGAAGAACAGGGTAGCTCTGTTTACCCTCTGGTTCTTGTTCAAATTCCAATGTTCAATGAAAGAGAGGTAAAAATTTTCCACAATTGTTATGTTTTTGTTTTCTCTTTTAAATTTATTTGTGTGAGCAGGTTTATGAGCTATCAATTGGAGCTGCATGTAGGCTTTCATGGCCGTCTGATCGAATTGTGATTCAAGTGCTTGATGATTCTACAGATCCATTGGTCAAGGTTCATAAATTACATTTTAGTGTTGTAACTTATATCAGAGCATATGGTTCATTGGGGAACACACTAAAAATACAGGGAACTAATGAAACAAATTAAAGTATACATTACTTTTCAAGAAAATCAAAATTTTATGTTGTTTAGTTTAAAGATGATCATTTAATATTTAATGTTATTTTATATATAAACTAAAATTTTTGTATATGAAACATCTTTCATTCTAATAAAGCAATAAAATAATGTCCACATGTCACTTTACTAGGGTGTCCACATCATCCTCCACCTCAACAATCCACTTGTCAACACCACACTTAATTTCAATTTTTTTCATTTAAAATTTCAAAATTTCCAAATTTAATATTTCAACTTTATAAATCTAAAATTCAACATTACATTTAACTAAAATTAGTTATGAATTTGTGTTAATATTTATTACTTATATATTTACATAAATTATTTATTAACTAACTTACCAAATTTATATAAATTGTTTGAATTTTCTAATATTAAGAGATGTAACATTCAAAATTTTAATTTGTAACAATAGTTACTAATATTTATTGATTGAAATATTATATATTAGGGTGGTTGATTTATTCAATTAAAATATAAAAATGTCAAACACTCTTTTATATTTTATATTCTGAAAAGTAACTTTTATGAGTTCAATTATCATCTTCAACATTTTCTAATTATCTTTTAACATTCTCTGAATTCAAGTAATCCTAAATATTAATAACTCTTTATTATTGTAATTCTCAACACCACTTTAAAGTAAACCATTAAGCAATTTATTTTCAACTGTGATATACGAAATACTCTAATTTACTATAAATGTATTTTTAACTTAACTACTATAAAATAACTATTTGATATGATCTCACAATTATATCATCTATATCCATAATTTTTAAATCTCATATCATTTTTTATTTTATTATACTTATCTCATTATTATAAATATTTATTCAACCCGTGTAATACACGGGTTACTAACCTAGTAATTTATATAGAACAAAATATATTGGTTGCCTGGTTTCCTACTTTTTAGGTGTCATATATTATAGAGGAAAAAATAAGGAAGTAGATCTAAAAAATCATTACCTTTTAAGGAAACCAAATTTTAATGTTCTTTGGTTTTAGAGATGATTAATATTATTTTACATGTAAACTAGCATTTTTCTCACACGTGAAACATAATTTATATAAAAGAAAAAAGATTCATTCCGTAGTTCATTATTTTTTTGTTATTTCCCAATAAACTTTCCCCACTTATATTATTTTTATATTATTTTAAGAAAGAAAACACTACCATTGAAGTATATAATCAATGTTACTTTTTCAATATTTGTATGGTTATGGATTGAACATTGGTGTAGGGTATGGTGGAAATGGAGTGCCGGAAGTGGGCAAGCAAAGGAATAAAGATACATTACCAAGTGAGGGACAACCGAAAAGGATATAAAGCCGGAGCACTTAAAGAAGGGCTAAAACATGATTACGCTAAACAGTGCGAGTATGTTGTCATCTTTGATGCGGATTTCCAACCCGAAACTGAATTTCTCGCTCAAACTATTCCGTTTCTTCATCATAACCCTAAACTTGGTCTCGTTCAAGGTCGCTGGAAATTCGGTAAATATATGCCTCTAAATCTCACTTTATTTATTATTTCTAACAATAATTGATAGACTTTTTTTTATCTATGTGTAGGGTAGATATTAATATGTAAACTGGTCCATAAGCACCTAGAGTAATTATTTTGTTTGTATATCAAACGAGTTGTGTGACCCCCCGCGCGTTGCCGCGGGGTTGAAACTATGTTTATCCCCCGCGCGTTGCTGCGGGGTTGAATTTGTATAGTGAACGAAAGTAAAAGAGTTAAGACAGAAGATACCATATTAGGCCAACATAGAAACGTTTTTGTTCTTTACCAATTTCTTAGGTTCTGCTGATATGTTGTCTAATTGTCAATAGTTGACCAAGCGTTGCGACAGATGTATAAACGAAGTTCAGTCTTCTGTAGGCTGATGATTTTAGATACTTGTACTTGTACAAACGATCTAGTTCATACTTAGGCTACTCATTTACTAAGGTTATTAATATATTTTTTTGCACCTGTACAAAATATGTGGTTTTATAGCTTTTGCCGCCCGTTTACGAAATTTCTAAAAATTTGTTTTTGCTAGTTTCAAGTACTACTTTAAGCCTTTCAAATTGACACCAAAAGGAGGATGTTTACGAAATTTCTAAAAAATTGTTTTTGCTGATTTCAAGTACTACTTTAAGGCTTTCATATTGACACCAAAAAGGAGGATGTTAGTCTTTGTACAAAAGACCACATGGCTTCTTCTGAACAGCAAGTCATCCTACACATGTGATCCAAAAGTTCCTACGTCTTCATTCTTGCTTTTCTTTTGATTTCTTGAAGATGTTGGGTTCTCCATCTGTGTAAGTAAGAGAAAGAAACCATCATAGGAGCATATGTATTCTCCAACACGAAAAGGAGCATATGTATTCTCCAACACGAAAAGAAGATGAAGGATTAGAATATTTTAACAATATAAAGCAAGAAAATCCAAGGAATTCAAACAGCTATAACCAAGAAATTTTGACCCAACAACATAGCCTCAGAAATATTTCATCATAGGCTACTAAGGAGGATTCCAACCAACTTTGAAGCAACAAAGCATCAGCAAGGAACTATTTCGTTAGTAACTTACGTAGGCTCAGAAAAGTTTCATCATAGCCTAATAGAACATTCGAAAACAACCAACTTTGAACAAACAAAGCATCATCTAAAGCAACAAATGATTTCATTAGCAGCAACATTGTCTCAAAACAGTGTCATCATTGCCTCATAAAGACCATCAAGAATACTAAAATGCAATCAACTTTGAACCAACAAACCATCGGCCAATTTTAAGTAACAAAAGCAATATCGGCTCAGAAAAGTTTCATCATAGCCTCATACGAACCATCAAGAGCATCCAACAGTAACCAATAAACCATCAGCGAATATTAAGCAAGAAAAGTTTAACTCAGATCCGGTTACATAAGAGAGAGCAATGAAAAAATAAGATGCATAATCACATAAGAAGCAAGAAGAGTCCAGGCCCCCTAATAAGAAAAAAACATCTGTTATGAACAATGTAAAAGTACAGTACACCTTAGCTCTTCAATCTGTTACATAATCATATATGAAGTTAGCTAAGTGTAGATAAACACCCCCCACAATTAACTTTAACATAGTAAAATGTTACATAAAGTTGCATAAACGTGCATTTGTAAAGAGCACCGACAAAGGAAAAAAATAAGAACCAAGAACTGTCCAAAGCATCAGATAAGAGGAAGACATTTTCTCCCAAATCTCCATACCCGTCTGCCATCATCCCCAACGGAGGCACCGCCGCTTCAACGTTCAACAACAAATCCGACCAAAGCCGGCTGCCATCATCGCGAACGGAGCAACAGCGCCAAACAAAAACATTTAAAAATCAAAATCACCAAAATCAGTTGTGAGCCCTAGATCCCATAACTGTAAATTGCCAAAACATAGATCCGATTTAACCAAAACATTTGAAAATCAAGCAAAGCAAACGTATATCCAGCAAAACCAAACTGAAAATCGCCAAAAAAAAATATGATAAAGGCGTAGCAAGCGACATGAAATGGCAATGACTACATCCGATAGCAAACTAAACGCTTGAAATATCAAACAAACCACTTTGAAATCCGGAAAATCCAAGGTCATCAGCAACAGACCACTCTCCAAAATCTTATTTACCACCAACGATACGAAACCCGACCGTCAAAAGAACTGAAAAATCCACCCAAAATACGAAATCCGGCCGTCAACGATACAAAACATCTCCACCCTGCTACAGGTTCGTCACTTCAACGTTACAACAGCCGTCGAAGAAAGGAAACCGGAGTTGCAAACGGAGCAACTGATCGTTGCATGAACGTTAGAAAAATCCGACAACCGTAAACGGAGCGACGAAAGTAAGATAGAGTGAGATTTTAAGAGATAGAAAGCAAGATCGGAGACGGCGGGAGAGAAGACCAGTCGCTCGGTGGTTATGAGAGAGAGCATTTGTGATTATTATGTAAACAATTTGAAGAGAAGGAGATAGATGTAGTGGTCTGAACACGTAGCACCGTCACTCTTAACAAATAAGAAATAAACATGTGGGGTTTAACATTACCATGGGTGTGTACAGCTGGACTCAAGAATTAACTAAGGCTAAACTTGACAAACAGGGACTATAAATGTCAATACAAACAAAAACTTGTGGTCAATTTTAAAGAAACAAAAACTTCCCTATTCACCCTAATTTGCTTTGTATATTTATATAATTTGTAGCAGGAATTAAAGTGATTAAAAACATATTACACAAAACGACAAAATGAAATGAAAAAAACGTTGCTTTAGGCCCCATCTTGATTTTAAATTCTAGCAATTGCGGGCATTAGTTCTGTTGGAAATCTAGAGATGAATTAAAGAAGAAAAATACAAGATTCAATCAATGCAAATTCAATACTGATTGATTCTGTTTTTGCTTGTAATTTACATAATCACCAATCTATATATTTTTTCATTGGATCGGAAATTTTTAAGAATCGAACATTTATCACTAAATGTTAAAACGTTTTGGGTTAATACGGGTCCGGTCGAGTCCGGCCGCATTAATATATTAATTTTTTTTTTTGAACGGCCAACGAATGCTCCGTAAAACCCGGGGACTATTTACACCAGTTGAGCTCATTCCAGGGAAAATCCACCTCCGCGAGCGGCCGGGTGGTAAAACCTGGGAGCTCAGGGATCGAACTTGTGACCTTTCAGCCCCAAGTCTCCCCTCATCGCCAATGCCCATTTCAAAGTGTTGCCCGTAAGAATCGAACTAGTGTCTCAAGTAGAGAACATAGGCTTCCGACCACTACACCACAAATGGTTTGAGATTTTTACTTTTTTTTTGAACGGTTAACGAATGTCCCGGAAAACCAGGGGACTATTTACACAAGTTGAGCTCATTCCAGGGAAAATCCACCTCCGCGAGCGGCCGGGTGGTAAAACCTGGGAGCTTGGGGATCGAACTTGTGACCTTTCAGTCCCAAGTCTCCCCTCATCGCCAATGCCACTTTCAAAGTGTTGCCCGTAAGAATCAAACCTGTGTCTCCAATAGAGAACATAGGCAGTGGGGGCCCTGAGCATGTGCTAGAAGTGCGACGGAACATGGCCTATCATTTTAGGGGGCCCATATTTTTAAAAATTTCTCTATATATATTATAAACTATGAAGACTTGATCAATCAATTTGCTATAAAAATGCCAAGAGATATGCAAGATTTGTCGGTAACTACTCATAATGTCATTTTAAAATCATAATTTTCTTATGTCTATTGTTATAACTTATTTTTTGTCTTATTTAAGAACATTTTCTATTTACAATTTTAATTTTAAATGGGGCCCATTTTTTAAGCTCGAACAGGGCCCATAGATTCTCAGGACCGGCCCTGAACATAGGCTTACTACCACTATACCACAAATGTCTTTTCATAGTCATCTCTATGTGATAAAAGTATTTTCTAGTTATACTATTTATTTTAAAGCGGTAGAGAAATATAAAGAGTAAAAACATCAAGTAAAACGATAACTAAATAAAGTAATATATAATAATATTACACATACACAAAGAGATAGTTTACACAAACTAAATGTATATTGAAAATATTTTAAACAATAAAAAAATTAACTTTCATAATTACTTTTCTCTATTCTCTATAAGTATTTTTTTTTTCAAATCAAATTCTCTGCAATATAAGAAGTTTTTTTTTCTTTTACATGTTTCTCTCATCTTCTAGCTCATTCTTGGCTTCACAGGGACCGAAGACCTATGGTGGCGCGTCAAAGGAGAAACTTTTGACTGGAGGTCATAATATATTTTTACATCGGCAAATTAAAATAATAATTTTGTCACTGTATTAAATAAAATGTAAAACAATAATCTACATAAATAAATAAAATAAAATAAAATTCTAAAGGTTTTAAGCAATATTAAATAACCTAAAATAAATAAAAGTAAAAAAAGCAAGTAAACTAAAAGACTTAATAAGTATTCAATTATAAAATCTTGACTCGTGGGTCTCAAATGAGACTAGAACCTAACATCTTTAAGATGAGGGCATACACCTTTATCATTAAACTAAGCTAACGGTTGTATTAAATCTTGAAATAAAAAATATTTTAAATTTTGACAAGGAAAATCATGTTTCAAAAAGTTACGTATGAAAAAGTTCTTTTTTTCGAAGTTCTACATTGCATAGTGTATTACAAAAGGCTTAACAAACGGTAATTTCAAAAACTGATATGCTTGGTGGATATGTAATTAATCTTGCAGTGAACTCAAATGATTGCTTAATGACAAGAATTCAAGAGATGTCTCTTAACTACCACTTCAATGTGGAGCAAGAATATGGTTCTATCACTTTCGCATTCTTTGGATTCAATGGTAACCAAACTCATTTTAAAAAGGCCACGTAAGGTGTATCATGGTACTTCTTCTGCAAACTAAAATAGAATTGAAGTGGTGTTTTGTATTTGTTTATGTTAGGCACCGCCGGAGTGTGGCGGATGGCCGCACTTGATGAAGCAGGGGGATGGAAGGACCGCACTACAGTAGAAGACATGGATTTGGCGGTCCGAGCTGGTCTTAAAGGATGGAGGTTCTTGTACATTGGTTCGTTAATGGTAAACTACCTTATATATTGTAAAGTACAAAAGCTAGCTAGTGACATAAGAAAATTGCAATATTGTCTAATTTGAGCTTTGACGTATAGGTTAAAAATGAGCTTCCAAGTGTATTGAAAGCATATCGTTACCAGCAACATCGTTGGTCGTGTGGACCAGCTAATCTGTTTAAAAAGGTGTTTTTCGAGATCATGAGAAATAATGTATGATTTTTAAGCAACAATATTTATTACTTTATTCGATGAGTAGATGTATATGCTGTGAATTTTCTTACTTGTTGGCCAGAGAGTGACATGGTGGAAGAAGCTATATGTTTTGTACAATTTCTTCTTTGTAAGAAAGATTGTAGCTCATATTGTAGCATTCACACTCTATTGTGTTGTGCTACCTGCAACTGTATTGATACCTGAAGTCATGATTCCTAGGTGGGGTACAATATATATCCCATCCATCATCACACTTCTAAATGCGGTTAGAACTCCAAGGTTTTTAGTTCTTTTGTCATTCTTCATGATTAGTCTTTATACTACAAATTGATTGAATGTTCTAAATTTTCGTTTGTTTTTGCAGGTCTTTCTATTTGGTGGTGTTTTGGGTTCTCTTTGAAAATGTCATGTCACTACACCGCACTAAAGCCACTTTCATCGGACTTTTTGAGACTCAAAGAGTGAATGAGTGGGTTGTCACTGAGAAGCATGGAGATGCTTCCAAGGTTAACACGTCAACACAACAAACACAATCTCAGTTTAGAATACGTGAAAGGTACGTACATTTACCAATTCAAGAACATACATATGTTAATAATAACTAATTTAAACAACTCGTTTAAACTGAATACTAATTCGTTGGTGTGACAGAATTCTTATGCTAGAGCTTTGCATGGGGATTGTCCTATTTGGATGTGCGTGCTATGATCTTGCGTATGGGAAGTACCATTACTTTGTCTTCATTTATCTACAATCTATAGCATTCTTAACAATGGGTTGCGGTTATATTGGGATTCAGATCCCCAACTCTTAGCTGAGAATGTTCGAAAGTTGTTTCGTCACTAGCTTTTCAATTGCATGGTACGTTATTTGACGCTTACATGTGTTGCATTCTTTCATCTTTAGCTACACCAATAGACCATATATACAAGCTTTGCTTCAGAACATGAAACTTCATATTGTATATTTCTAAGTAGAACAAAACTGGAAGAAAAAAAAGAATGAGAGAGAATATATTAGTGAGGGTTCATCACTTCATTGTCATAATAATAAGGATATACGTTATGATAGGAATTATATTATAATGATTCATTTATACCCGTTTACTCTAATAGTATGTGTTTGCCTCTAAATCCTTCCCTATACTACGTACATAAAAATCCTTTTATTTCATTTGTCACACATATAACCATATATATGTTTTAAACATAAAATTACAAAAGTTGTTTAACAATATATAGGGCTGGCAATTCGTGTCTTATCATGTTAAACAGGTTAGAAACGATGCGATTAACATAATTAGTATCAAACATAAGAACGACTCATTTAACATTTGGTTTTAATGGTTTGAGCGTGGCAATTATATGTTTTATATATCAAAAAACTTAAATGTTGAACCTATAATACTATAAATAATTATTTAAAAAAAATATAAAATTGCATAGTGTATTTTTTTGTTAAACAATTTTATCGTGTCTAAACATGTATCAAATTTGCCAGCCCTAACAATATATCTTTCTCACACACTATATCTAGTTAAGGTATGGTAAAAGTGTATATATTTCTCTCTCCTGATATCTAGTTAACATAAGACCATACGTAGCGGTGTACTGAAAGTTCGAAGTTCAAAAATGCACCATGTAGGATGTCACGCAGACAGTAGTTAGAAAGTTAAAAAAGTGGTATAGTAGATAGTGATAATATGAAGACATGTAATAATTACTTAATTATTAATTTTATGTTTATATATATTATTTTTAATAACTAATAGATTAAATAACACAGCTTATTAAATAAAACATAATTAAAATACTATTAAATAAAACATAATTAAAATACTTAAAATTACTTAATTATTAATTTTATGTTTATATATATTATTTTTAATAACTAATAGATTAAATAACACAGCTTATTAAATAAAACATAATTAAAATACTATTAAATAAAACATAATTAAAATACTTAAAATTAAAACGACTACATAAAAAAATTAAATTTTAAAACATAACTAAAATTAAAGCATTACATTGAAAAAGCTAAAATAAAAACAGGGGGCGGGGTCAAATTAAAACATCGTTTTGTTTAAGCAACTCCCACACCTTACTTAATTATTAATTTTGTGTTTATATTTATTATTTTAATAACTAATAGATTAAATAACACAGTTTATTAAATAAAACATAATTAAAATACTATTAAATAAAACATAATTAAAATACTTAAAATTAAAACGACTACATAAAAAAATTAAATTTTAAAACATAACTAAAATTAAAGCATTACATTGAAAAAACTAAAATAAAAACAGGGGGCGGGGTCGAATTAAAACATCGTTTTGTTTAAGCAACTCCCACACCGATTGACTTTCGAAGGCCCTTCCAGTTTGTTGACTATATTCCCCGAGCATGGCGGCCAACACATTCTCATGTTGATTCGCATTTCGGACTTCGTAGAGGGTAAGGAACTTTGTGATTTTCAGTATCATGTTTCCCCATTTGGAGATCAATGCCTCGACTGCACGGTAGGGGTCGCGACACATAGGAAGAAAAAACTTGTCACCAACGTAACTCTAAAAATGTCGCATTCTAGTTTGAGAGTCACGTAAATAAAGTAATATATAATATGGAATGTTCATTAAATTGTTCCGAGTAAAATGCAAAAAAAATAAATTTCTTCACCCGCTAATTCCGGTTTGGTCGACAGAAATGGTGATAACCGGACCAACCAGACCATGAACACCCCTAGTCCAACCAAGTATGAGCCATCTTCAGTTCTTCTTCAGGTGTCTATGAAAGAGTCGTCATCTTCAGTTCTTCTTCAGGTGTCTATGAAAGAGGCGTCATCTTTAAAGAGTGATGAAATTGGAATGTGTGGAGAAAATTATAAAAATATGTGAAGAGTGTGAAGATTTTTAAGAAAAATTGATCTTCATGTGATCACAATCAGGTTTTAGGGTTTGTATTTTCTGAATATTACTTGGTTCGTAAGTTGTGGTAAACATTATTTATCTTCCTTTACATTAAGCGCTTGTTAATTATCCAAGATCGTTTATGTGTTTAGGCATGCGAGTAATTGTAAGACAAACTTTTCGAATACAAGTCATTGCATTACCCATTTCATTTGGTTTTTATCATGAGGAGCAATGTGCTATTAATTGTAGAGTCTAGTATTGTTGATGGTTATGTTGTTTACCTCATGTAATCTTTTTCATTTGGTCTAGAATCGTTCGGTTAAAGTTGCATGAATGGTGTATTTCTTAATCATCCATTGTTGCATATACCCAACTAGGTTATGTCTATGTAATCTATTAATATACAATTGAATCAAGCGATATCTCATTTAACCAACCCGAACCTAGTTGTGATCATCTTTTCCTTATTGCATTTTCGTTAAAGTCTTATTTAGTTAACCAATCAATCAAATATCAAATTGTTATTATGTTAGCAATAGAAATCAAAGTGAACTACGCGTCAATCACTAACTCCTTATGGATTCGACAACCCATTTACCCTTGCTAGTCATTCAAGTGAAGTTATTTGAAACACAAACTCTGTTTAAATATTTTTTATTGATACATCGACGTCGATCAAGGACCAAATGTGAAAAATGTTCAAAATTTGAATTTAGATAACTGCAAAATAGTTATCTAATATGCTACTGATTTGCGAATTATGGCATCTACGATTTCAAACGCTCCCTCTAGCAAGATATAGAACACGAAATCCATACAAAGTTCTTGAAATCAGATATGATTTTATTTGGTCAAAGGTATGGTACCTTCCAAATTGTTAATTGATTTAAAAGTGATTCACATAACTTCAATAATTATCCAGTTATTTATTCTACAATTCATGAATTCCCCAACAGAGAAACCAATGTATGGAATGTTGCTCGGCATACCATACGTCGAGTCTTGTAAAATATTGGTGTTTCCGATATGTTGATGCTTATGTTTTGAATAACTTACATAGGTTCTTGCTAATCATTATTTAGTAGTGTTGTAAAATTTCTAGATCGGGTTTGCAAGAGATGGCGGTGGTTAGTTAACATTAAGGGAATATTTTGTAATGCACAACTATGGTAAGCACATGTATTATTAGCAATTTAACATGTGTATGTGATTGGTAGTCATATGTATATGAGCGGATCTGTAAATGAACCGAATGTTCGACAGTAAGTTTGTTTAGTAAATGAATGAACATGAGCGATATTTTTTTGTTCGTTTAGCTTAACAAATGAACAAGAATGGAGGCCTCTTTCGCTCTTTTGTGTTCGTGAACGTTCGTTAAGGAGTTCATGAATCTTCGTTTAGGTTCGTTTGTGCATGTTCGTTCGTTAGAGGTTTACATTACATTTTTTTTTCTATTTTTATCCTAAAATTCCTAAATTCGGATTCATATTTCGCCGCCTGTTAATCTATTGAGTATTAGAGTTCGTACTTACAATATTCCTCCTTTCAAAAAGACGATCGCCATTCGGCACTACCATTTGCTCCTCTGTCGTCGCATTTTAGCCATTGTCCATAAGTCGACTCCTTCAACAATATATTCATTGGTTGCTCCTACCATCTACAAGTCAACTCAATCCACCATATGCTCCTCCATTCTTTGCAACCTTCGTTGTCTTCTCTCATGAGTCTTGCTAATTAGTTAAATAGCAATTGAGTTGTTGTTTAACTTGTAGCCTCCTCTGATCTCTATAATTCGAACCGATGTTAACTCGTATGTATACACCAAATTGATGATGATATTTAACAGTTCTTTGTTTATTTGTGTAGGGGTGTTCAAAACCGGATACCCGGAATTTTGGATATCCGAAAATTTTGGATATCAGTTTTCGTTTTTCAAGTCCAAGTCCGAAATTTCGGACTGAACTCGGATAGTTATAACGGATATCCAAAAATCCTGTTTTATTTAAAAAACCATAATTTAACCAAAATTTATAAGTATGCCGCACTTAAATTTATCCAACGTACTATTTGTTAAATATGCTTTAAATAAAATCACATACGAAGATTTCTTCTATTTTTAGAAATAAACGGCCTTCCATCTCCCATGTTCTTAATGAGATCAAAAGTCTTAGCTTCATGTGGGCTAAATATAGGAGTAGGAGTGAGTCGATTACTTGGACCCATTGGTGTAACTTTTATTTTTGATGTTCCGTTTTTGTGTCTTCTAGCTTCTTGCTAGTTTGGCCCCGTTTTCAACGAAAGTAGCCGTTCAAAATTAAAAAAAAAAAAACAACTTAACAAACTGTTGGATATTAGATGTCCTGACCCGACCCTAGCGTAACCGACCCGGTTTCGACCCGGAAGAGTTACACCGGAGTCAACGAACTAATAATTAATTAATCGTTAATTAATTTAAATCAAACGGTTTAAATAAATAATTGTTATTTATTTAACGTAACGAAACAATAATTCGTAAACCGTTTACGAGAATTGTCGGCAAATGATTATCTAGTCATTACCGGTTAATGGACTAGTTAATCATTGGGCTTAGAGGGTTCTAGGTCGCGATGGGCTTTGCTTGCCCAACAAGTCAATGGAAAACTATAAAAGGGAGGGATTAGGAGAACCCTAATTGCTCCTCCTCTCTCTCTCTCCCTCCCTCGCGACCGCCCCCTCTCCCCTCTCCCTTTCCGATCGGCGCCACCAACCACCACCACCCCGTCGCCTTTTCCGACGAACACGATGGTGAAACGAGACCCTCGTTTGATTGCCGCCGCCTTGGAACTCGAGACCATCGCCGCCGCCGCTAGAGCCGCCGCCGCCGCCGAGAGAGCCGCCGCCACCACCGCCGCCGCCGCGGCCCGTGCCGCCGTAGCCGCCGACATATTCGGCGAGGACCACCGCGAGGTGGTTCTCGCTTTACCCGCGCCACCGAGACCGTTGTTTGAACCGTCTCGTGCCGCCGTCGTCGAACCGGGTGAAAACCCTAAGTGGCCGGCGCCATTGTATGCCGCCGCCGTCACGCCACTTCCTCCGCCGCCTCCACGCGAGACGAACGAAATCGTCTCTATGACGGATTCGTCGTCAAGCACGGTGGAACCGTTCGACTGGAATGGCATGATCCATTCCATGGTTTCGTTACCGCCACCACCGCCCGTTCATGAGATGAACGCGCCTGTGGTGCCCGAGATGCGGTCTTCAAAGTCGGTTGAAGACTTGACTCGCAGATTCGAGTCGGGCGTTACCGTTTGCCCTAGCGCCAGTTCGTCGAACCCCGGTGTCTCGAACGGTTTTTCGGACTCCGCCAAGGTATATCTAAACTGTTAGATATTTAAATTAAATTGTTTAATTTATTTTTCAGTATTTACGCGTACACGGTGATCAGATCCTGTCTACGGTTTTTACTATATTCGCGTTGTAAAACTTATATTTCCGCTGCGCAATTAATCTGATTAATTGACCCGTTAATTTATTCGGTAAAAATTAAAACGGGCAACCCGGATACCCACTGAAAAACCCAACAGTGGTATCAGAGCCACGATCACCGCGCGTAAATCTGAACCGGTCTTTTTCTAACCGGTGGTTCGCAATTTCGATTCGTTTCCAAATTGCGAACGGAATTACTTGATTAATTCTAATTAATTAATTGTGTGTTACGGCCGACCCCTTTAATTTTATTAAATGTTTTGGCGTGTTGTATTTCTCTGATTGGCTCAATTGTTGACCCAATTGTATCTTTATTTGGTTTTGGTGGACCCGCCGTTTTTCGGGTTTCAAAGTTGTAAATTAGAGCTAGGTTTACTAAGTTGTTAGTAAATTGTAATTTTATAAAAACCAAGACCGAAGATCGGACGCTCGCCAAAAAGGTGTCTGGAGGCTAGTGGGAGTTCAACCGGATCCACGAACGCACCGAGTTGCCTTCCTTGTGGTTGTTCACCTTTATTTTGTCATGTCCCATTGGTCTTGCTAAATGGCTCTAGCAAGACCATGCCATTATGCCGTTAACACACAATTGACCATTCGCGACACTTAGATATTTTAAATAGGTGATTTAAAATAATTGTCCCGAGTGATGATAGGGTTTATCGTTTGTGTCTAACGATCACTAAATATTAAAATTGGTTTTAATATCCCTATCCGGTAAATAAAAATTGATAGTTCATGCCGTCCAAAATCAAGTCTAACTTGGAACGTATTGACCGGAGCATCAGTGTTGGAGTATTTCAACACCGCACTTGGTGCCGAGGGTACCTTCCAAGGTGGGGGCATTGGAGTATTTCAACACCGTGCCAGCCACATTGACCATTTGGGACTACTATCGCTTTCTTTATGTATGTTTGTAGTGTTGGAGTATTTCAACACCGCACTATGAATGTATATAGACAAGGTGGGCATGGATGAGGCTAAACGTATCGCAAAATATAATTTATTATATTATGCGGCCTCATAAACGAGAGTCGCGACTAAGACTTCGCGATTGACAACCGTTGTCAGTTTGGTTACACGAGTTTGCTCCTGAGGCTCATTTGGCGGTCTCAAGTAAAATCGTCTAATCGAATTCTCAATTTTCTTATTTAATAAATCTTACCAATTTATATAAGAAAATGGTTTACACCGAAAATACTAATTTAAAATAACTTTGCATTATTTCAGAAGGCTAATGAAAACACAGTTCCTCTAAGTTCAATGGTATCTCTGGACCCATTCACTGAGACGAACTTCTTGTCATGGCAAACCCTCCTGAGGAACATCTTGAAGCTTTTTGGAAAGCTGTATGTTCTTGACCGACCCATCCCGAGCACGCCGTCTTACTTGCTAAACGACCGCTCGCGGATGGAAATCCAGAAGCACAGTGATGACTCTAGGGAAGTCACTGAGCTTATGTTATCTAGCATGACACCGGATTTTCGGTATAACTTTACCGACATGGGAGCGTATGAGATCATGAGAAAACTCAAAGAGATGTTTGAGTTAAACCAGAGGGGTGAACGATGTAGGGCACTTCAACATTTTGTGAACTGCCACATGTCGCCTAATTCCTCTGCCTATGATCATGTCATGATGATGAAGGGGTATCGCGACAAACTGATCGACCTCGGCTACTCCATTCCTGAGGGGATGGCTCTTGATGTAGTCCTCGGATCTTTACCCGAGCATTATCGCTTGCATGCGGTAAATTGCTCGGCTCAGACTTTAGATGAGGTTCTGACATTGTTTCCAAATGTCAAGATCAGGACCACACCGGCTGTGCTCAGAGTTGCTGATACAGGTATCACCAAGACCAAGAACAAGGTCAAAGAGACCAAGGGCAAGAAACCATTGGCGCCTCCTCCTCAGGAACGTCAATGCTTTGAATGTAATCAGATGGGCCACTGGAAACGTAACTGCCCCGTCTACCTTGCTAAGATCAGGATGACTAGAAACCCCGGTAAGGGTTGCTCATCAGGTATGTCAATAAATGTTATTGAACTTTTCACTGTTTCCTCCAATGCATGGGTATTTGATACCGGATGTGGTTTTCACATTGTAAATGTTTTGCAGGAACCTGAGAAGTGGAAGAAGATAGAACAAGGCGGTATGTATCTCATCGTTGGTGATGGCAAAAGAGTCCCGGTCTTGGCTACCGGCATATATTCTCTTTCATGTCCTACCGGTCTTGTAGTTACTCTAGATAACTGTTTATATGCTCCTGGATTGTCCAGAAACATTATTTCTGTCTCTTCCCTGTTTGAACAAGGTTTTAAGTACAAGTTTAATGGAAATTCCATTTTTACCTACTTTAATGATATCTTTTATTTCGAGGCTAAACCTCGACATGGTATATATGAGATAATTGTTCAAACGCAAGATCAACTCTATCATGTTTCTAAACGAAACAAAGTTGATAACGATTCATCGTTATGGCATCATCGACTAGGTCACATAAGCAAAGCTCGCATTAAGAAGCTTCAATCTGTAGGGATTCTCGAATCCACTGATGCAGATACCTTCGGTGAATGCGAATCATGCTTATCTGGAAAACTGACCAAGTCACCCTTCACACATGTTGGTGAACGGGCTAATGATCTGTTAGGACTTATACACACTGATGTGTGTGGGCCCTTTCGGACCGAAACGAGAAATCGGGAACGCTATTTCGTATCTTTCATAGATGACTATAGCAGATATGCTTATGTCTATCTGATGAAACATAAGCACGAAACTTTTGACAAGTTCAAAGAGTTTCAACACGAAGTAGAAAATCAACTAAATCGAACTATTAAGATACTTCGATCAGATAGAGGTGGTGAGTATCTTAGCAACGAGTTCCTCGATCATCTAAAGGCTTGTGGAATTATTTCACAACCCACTCCTCCCGGTACACCACAATTAAATGGTGTTAGTGAAAGGAGGAATCGAACCTTGTTGAACATGGTTCGATCAATGATGTGCAGGACTAACTTGTCCCACTCCTTTTGGGGTTTTGCTCTCTTGACCGCCACTCGCCTAATAAATCTGGCACCGACCAAGAAAGTGGATAAGACCCCATATGAGATATGGCATAATTCTTCTCCTAATCTTTCTTACCTCAGGGTATGGGGATGCGAGGCGTATGTCACTAGCGAATCTGACAACAAGCTCGATCCTCGAGGTGAAAAGGTAATTTTCATCGGATACTATCGTAATACCGGCTATTACTTTTACCATCCTGATGTAAACAATGTTTCTATCAAAAGGAAGGGTAAGTTCCTTGAGAAAGAGTTTCTCAACAGAGGAACCAATAGTGATCCAGTGGATCTCGAAGAAGTTCGAGAAACACAAAACCCTGAGACAGTCGCTGGGTCTGACCGACAAATGGTTGTCACCCCATCAGACCAAAACACAAGCGTTCGCAGGAGCGAAAGGACACACAAGGCACCTGATAGATACCTCTGGCATCTAGAAGGTCCCGATGTCCTATTAGTAGCTGACTCAGATGACGAACCTACTAATTACAAAGCTGCTGTGTCAGATCCTGAATCTGACAAATGGCTTGAAGCCATGAACGCCGAGATGCAATCCATGCGTGACAATCAAGTATGGGACTTGATTGAGCTACCCCCTGGTTCTCGGGCAGTAGGGAGCAAGTGGATCTTTAAAAGAAAAACTGACATGCATGGAAAGGTGCAAACCTATAAGGCACGGCTTGTTGCGAAAGGTTTCACTCAAACCCAAGGGATTGACTATGACGAAACCTTCTCGCCCGTGGCCATGATCAAATCGATCAGGATATTGCTTGCCATAGCCGCATACCATGACTATGAGATATGGTAAATGGATGTCAAAACCGCATCCCTGAACGGACAACTCACTGAGGATGTCTACATGGTTCAGCCTGATGGTTTTGTCGATCCTAAATATCCAAATAGGGTTTGCAAACTGAATAAGTCCATTTATGGACTTAAACAAGCATCTCGAAGGTGGAACATTCGTTTTGACCAGAAAGTCAAAGAGTTTGGCTTTGCTCAAAATGAAGATGAACCGTGTGTTTACAGAAAGGCAAGTGGGAGCGCTATATCATTCCTCATATTGTATGTGGATGATATACTGATCATAGGAAACAACATCCCCATGCTTAACGAAGTTAAGGTATGGCTATCATCTTGTTTCGCTATGAAGGATCTTGGAGAAGCCGCTTATATCCTGGGAATTAAGATTCACAGAGATCGATCGAAGCGACTTCTAGGTCTCAGTCAAAGTACATACATTGACAAGATTATAGCACGGTTCAACATGAGCAACTCCAAGAAAGGAGTCGTCCCTATGACAAAGGGTGCTATCTTGAACAAATCTCAGTCTCCTCAAACGGAGAAGGAGGTCGACCAAATGGCTTCGATCCCATTTGCTTCTGCTATAGGCTCAATTATGTATGTCATGCTCTGCACTCGACCGGACGTCTCGTTTGCGTTGAGCCTGACAAGTCGATACCAACAGAGTCCCGGTCTAGCTCACTGGACTGCTGTAAAGAACATCCTGAAATACCTAAGAAACACAAGTGAGATGTTTTTGGTATATGGAGGAACTGATGAGCTCGCTGTAAAGTGTTACACCGACGCTAGTTTTCAGACTGACCGAGATGACTCTCGCTCGCAGTCCGGATACGTATTCACCCTCAATGGAGGAGCTGTTTCGTGGTGTAGCACCAAACAGTCAGTAGTGGCTGATTCCACTACTGAATCTGAATACATAGCCGCCTCAGAAGCTGCCAAGGAAGCAGTATGGATGAAGAAGTTCATCACAGATCTCGATGTGGTTCCAAGCGTCAAGCAACCCATCGAGATGATGTGCGATAACACAGGCGCTATTGCTCAAGCCAAAGAGCCAAGGTCTCATAAGAAGGCCAAGCACGTCCTGAGGAAATTTCACTACATAAGAGAAGTAGTTGAAAGAAATGAAATAAAGATATGCAAAGTAAACACAGATCAAAACTTAGCTGATCCCTTTACAAAGCCCATGACTCACGAGACTCATGATCGTCACAGAGAAGCGATAGGGCTTAGATTAGCTAAAGACATGTTTTGATTTAGTATTTGGGTGTACGAACATATAACAGTTATCTATACTATTCATATTCCATCGGCAAATGCAATATGGAATTTCATAACTGTGTTCGATGTTAATACGTTTAATCATCCCTGAACAATTGTTGATTTTGTTCTAAATGTCCGTAGTCGATTAGAGACGTGGGAACGGCTCTAAATCAAGACTATTATGATTTTGAACCTTAAAGGGGTTTAACGTTCAAAGTCACAGACCTCATTAGAGAATGACGTTGGACGTAACTCGCGTCATGCAATTCAATCATGGAAGTTTTGATTGCTTGATTAATGGTATGCTCTAATGTTTCCTTAGACCTGAGACGCATACTAGAACTCTCGTTTACTGCAGACTGTTCTTTGATTGTAGTTTCTCGATGTCGCGTAACTGCCATCAATAGGGCTACTTTTGGGAATGGATCTAAGGTTCAGTGGGAGTTGTATGACTCAAGATGGGATTTCGTACTATTGCTTCGGCAATAGATAGACATAAAGGCGCCCTCGTTGATTCCAAGTGTGAAGTGTGAGGCCTCACCCAAACTTACTGTGTGTTTGATTGGTACACTTCGAATCGGATAACGAGAATGTAATCGATGAATCTAATACATGAGAGTCCATGTCTCATTATTCATCTATGTCTAGAACGGAAAGGAACATATGACAACGGTTTCCATAAGTCCTCTATCTGCTTGCTTTACAATCAGATATACTTTGGCTGTCGACTTAAAGTGTCGAAACCTGTTGGTGTAGCCATGCATAGCTAGAGTGCCTCTGACTACAACGCTTAAGTGTCGCGATCAGTCCAAGTGGGAGATTGTTGGATATTAGATGTCCTGACCCGACCCTAGCGTAACCGACCCGGTTTCGACCCGGAAGAGTTACACCGGAGTCAACGAACTAATAATTAATTAATCGTTAATTAATTTAAATCAAACGGTTTAAATAAATAATTGTTATTTATTTAACGTAACGAAACAATAATTCGTAAACCGTTTACGAGAATTGTCGGCAAATGATTATCTAGTCATTACCGGTTAATGGACTAGTTAATCATTGGGCTTAGAGGGTTCTAGGCCGCGATGGGCTTTGCTTGCCCAACAAGTCAATGGAAAACTATAAAAGGGAGGGATTAGGAGAACCCTAATTGCTCCTCCTCTCTCTCTCTCCCTCCCTCGCGACCGCCCCCTCTCCCCTCTCCCTTTTCGATCGGCGCCACCAACCACCACCACCCCGTCGCCTTTTCCGACGAACACGATGGTGAAACGAGACCCTCGTTTGATTGCCGCCGCCTTGGAACTCGAGACCATCGCCGCCGCCGCCGCCGAGAGAGCCGCCGCCACCACCGCTGCCGCCGCGGCCCGTGCCGCCGTAGCCGCCGACATATTCGGCGAGGACCACCGCGAGGTGGTTCTCGCTTTACCCGCGCCACCGAGACCGTTGTTTGAACCGTCTCGTGCCGCCGTCGTCGAACCGGGTGAAAACCCTAAGTGGCCGGCGCCATTGTATGCCGCCGCCGTCACGCCACTTCCTCCGCCGCCTCCACGCGAGACGAACGAAATCGTCTCTATGACGGATTCGTCGTCAAGCACGGTGGAACCGTTCGACTGGAATGGCATGATCCATTCCATGGTTTCGTTACCGCCACCACCGCCCGTTCATGAGATGAACGCGCCTGTGGTGCCCGAGATGCCGTCTTCAAAGTCGGTTGAAGACTTGACTCGCAGATTCGAGTCGGGCGTTACCGTTTGCCCTAGCGCCAGTTCGTCGAACCCCGGTGTCTCGAACGGTTGTTCGGACTCCGCCAAGGTATATCTAAACTGTTAGATATTTAAATTAAATTGTTTAATTTATTTTTCAGTATTTACGCGTACACGGTGATCAGATCCTGTCTACGGTTTTTACTATATTCGCGTTGTAAAACTTATATTTCCGCTGCACAATTAATCTGATTAATTGACCCGTTAATTTATTCGGTAAAAATTAAAACGGGCAACCCGGATACCCACTGAAAAACCCAACACAAACAACTTTCTTGAAAAAAAGAACCTTCATTGTAGGAACCCGAACCCGAGGCTGATGTATTTTAGCCATCGATTGAAGATGTGAGGAAGAAAATAGCAAGGTCAGTCTGGTCAGTCACGAAGAGAGCAGCATTAATAACTAGCTAATTCAAAGTGAAATATATGATGTCATCAAATAACTTCAAAGTAAATGGTCTCTAAGTAAATGTTGTGTTTCGTCATTCATTTGTCTTATTCCTAAGGTCCCGGATCCTCAGGTTTGGAATGATTTCAGACCCATAACTCTCCTTGGTTGCATCCAAAAAGTGGTGTCGAAAGTTTTGGCTAATAGAATTAAAGGGGTGATAAATTCCATAATTTCTGACAATCAAATGGCTTTCGTCACGGGTAGAAATATTGTGGATGGCCCTATGATTATCAATGAAATCCTATCATGGTTGAAGAGAACTAAGAGGGAAGCCATGTTTTTTAAAATAGATTTCAACAAATCGTTCGATTCCCTTGACTGGAATTTTATTGATTCAATCCTTCGACATATGAATTTCCCCGTCCTTTGGAGAAAATGGGTTAATGGCATTCTCCATGCTTCCCGCTCTTCGGTTTTGATCAATGGGTCTCCTTCGAAGGAGTTTGATGGCTTTAAAGGGGTGAGACAAGGAGACCCTCTCTCTCCTTATCTATTTATTATAGCCATGGAGTCTTTTCACTGGATGATGTCGAAAGCATGTAGAATTGGCTTATTCCATGGAATTCAACTTCCTAACAATGGGCCTTCGATCTCCCATCTTCTCTTCGCGGACGACGTAATGATTATGGGGGAGTGGTCGGGTCTTAACTTCCTTAATCTCCGGCGGTTGTTATGGAGTTTTTTTCTTGTCTCCGGGTTACGTGTTAATCTCTCTAAATGTGGGGTAGCGGCTGTCAATGTGGCTACTCAGGAAATTTCGGCCAAAGCTGAGTTAATGGGTTGCAAAGTTTGCCCTTTTCCTTTTGAATACTTGGGGATGTTGGTGGGTGCAAACATGAACAAGAAAGCGAGCTGGTCCAAGGTGTTGGAGATTGTTAGGAATAGGCTGTCTGGATGGAAAGCTAACTGCCTGTCCATGGGAGGCAGATTAACGCTCATTAAGTCGGTTTTGGACAACCTCCCCACGTATTTCTTTTCCTTATACCGGGCCCCTAAATGTGTTTTAAACTCGCTCGAAAGCATACGATGTAATTTTCTGTGGGGAGGTGCGGAGAATCGTAGGAAAATTCATTGGATCTCGAGGGACAGAATCCTCAGACCTAAGAAGGATGGCAGTCTGGGGCTATCATCGTTTCAGACTTGTAATAATGTTCTTCTGGCTAAATGGGTCTGGAGGTTTCACACGGAACCAAACCGTCTTTGGTGAAAGGTCATATGTAGTATTCATCTCAAGTTTGGCCAGATCTCGTTTTTTCCGTTGCAGTCGGCTGCCACGGGCATTTGGAAGGCTATTCATAGGTCCTTTTCGGACCTGGACAGGATTGGGGTGCATCTGCAGGACCTGATGACCGAAGAAAATGGTCATTGGAGATGGGGCGGTGACGATACTGGGACTTTCTCGGTTCGAAACTTGCGGACATTAGTGTCTGACAGGGGCATTTCACAGGAATCTTTCCCTCTCGAGTGGTCTAGAGCGGTTCCTACGAAGGTCAATATGGTGGCTTGGAGATCTATCTTAAACAGGTTGCCTACCAAGGATGGTTTAATCCGGAGGAACATCCCGATTGGTAATGATTGTTGTGCCCTTTGTGGAGAAGGCTCGGAAACGGCTTTGCATGTTTTTACGGGGTGCAGTTTTACGGACACTATATGGCAGCTTGTGTCTCAATGGTGCCATATTCCTCAAGTGGTGACTTTCTCGGTAAACAACATCCTCAATATGCATAAGGACCCGACGTATTCTCCGAGGAAAAGCTTGGCTCTGAAGGTGGTTTTTCTCACTGGGATATGGAGCATATGGGGCGAAAGAAACAAGGCGATTTTCAATCAGAGACCTCCTTCGATCAATAGAGTTTTTTCGGATATTAAAAATTGGAGTTTTGTTTGGTATGTTAATCGTTGTAATGACTGATCCGTAAAGTGGGAGGATTGGTCGTCTTTTTTCGTGTAATGTTGTTTATCTCGTGGCCGCTAGTGTCTTGCTAGTGTGTCGCTTTTAATAAAGTTGCCGTTCAAAAAAAAATAACTTCAAAGAATAAATTCAAATTGAAGAGCAGCAACCAGATTCGTTGTGAGGCCACTAATAATTAATTCAAAGAATAAATTCTTTTTTGGTCAACGAGAAGAAGTAGCAAATTAGCAATCCGGAAGAAGAAGCAAATTAGCAATCCGAGACGAGAAGACTAGAAGAGACTGTCAAAAAAAATATATATATAATTACAATAGTTATAGCTTACCTATCTAAACTATACAATAATAACAATATAAATACCTAGTCTAATAAATACATTATCGTGTGACTTAAAACAATGCTAAAACTTCTACACACGTTTCATATTTAAGTTTGAAAGATATTATATATTTATATTAGTATAGCTTTGAAAGGGTGTGAGTCGTGAGCTTCATTGCAATCAAATACGTAAGCATCCATGTGCTGATGATCTCTATAAGATTCTCTAGAAGAAGATTATTATTTATTTTTATAATGATCAAAATGCGTATAGATCTAGATATTGTTACATTCAAGGTGTTGAAATGCTCAGTTGTATAGTATAGAGGTAAATTATATTTTATAACTCATGTATAAAGTAATAACGAGTTAAAAATTGGAAAAAGAACGATAAAATTACCACACAAAAAAAAAAAAAAAGTTCTACATAGATATGACAACATATCATATGTTGGCTGACAGTTGGGATACGCAAATTTGGTTCTGAGCTGCCCTGGTCTCTTCGATGGAGGCTACGTTGAGAGTGTTGGGTATTTTAGTGGGAGATTGTGTGTGACTTTCAAATAAGAGTTAGGGGCTGTTTGTTTACCTCTTATTGAGGTCTGAACTGGATGGAATGTATTATTCGGTCAGACATTTAATTAAGGACTGTTTGGTTGGTTACCTCTTAAACTGAAAAATATAACTTAATGAATAAGGGTTTACTTGATAGCTTAATGAATAAGGGTTTACTTGAAAAAAAAAGAACGCACGCCCCTCCTCCTTCACGTACGTAAGAGACCAGCACCTCCTCCTCCATCAGATTCGTCGTCCGACTGCCACAGCGCCGGCGACGGCAGCAGCGCCGGCGACGGCAGCAGCGCCGACGACAACCTCTCCTTCTCCGGCGATCATTCCTTCTCCGGCGTTCCATCGTTGCAGCAGCCCCTCCTTCTCCAAGTAAGTTTTTTTAGGGTTTTGTTCAAATTCTATAGATTTTTTACAAATTGTTGTGTTTTTATGCTCTAATCAGTGTTTGATTAACATTATCTATGCTCGAAATTTGTTATTGATTCTTGAATATAGAATTCCCTAAATTTTGTTTGTTTTTCTCAAAATCTAGGGTTTTTTAATAATTCCATTCAGATATATTCCATTCAGAGATCAAACCAAACAGCACTTAACTGATTCAGAATATCTTATTCTTAACTGATTCAGAATCTCTTATTCTTAATAATTCAGCCCTTAATGCTTCAGTTTATACCAAACAGCCCCTTAGTGTAGCTTTGTTTGAAGGTCATCAGGACAAACGGGTATCCAAGGGGGCAGTGCCCTCGAGGGAAACGAGGTTCAAGGGGCGGCAGCCCAGGTAGGGTCCAAGAGGCAGAGCCCCTGGCTGGGGTGAAGCAAAAAAATGTATCAGAATTATTTTATTTCAGTTCAAAATGCATTTTATGTACAAGTTATTATATGCTAATTCTATACTAAATGCACCGATATTGGTATGAAATATATTAGTTTGCTTGGTTTTTTATATTTTTATAAACTTTAAGATAGTGTTTAAATGGTATGCTTAATCTAAACTTGAGATTCATGATGAATCTAAATATTATATTATTATTATTATTATCAATATGTGAACGCATTATCAATAATTGATAAGAGTATAGTATTTAGTATTTATAAGTTTGGCAAAATAAAAAAAATCTAAATATGAGTTAAGGTTTATTACATTTTGTGATATGTAGGTTGATTTTTTTGACTACATGTGAGTACATGAGCATCACGTGTAAGTAATTGTGGGTATGTGGGCTTATGTTAATTATGATGGACTCATGTTTGGATGAGGCTACATGGTGTTTCAAGAGCCACAAGAATAAGGGAACTAAAGAGTAATAGATAAAATGAGAAGCAGGTATGAATTTGTGGGAACTTGCAAAGAAGAAGTAAAGACCAACGTATTATATGCCCAAGAGGCATAATTTCCAGCGTATGAAGTCTTTTTCTCGGTTTAATTTGGGCGTACAAAGTTGGACGCGGCGCAAGTTTTGAAGGGGATTTGGCCAGAGAAATATAGAGGACTATTTTTGGGCTTCTCTTACTACGTGATAAATCTTTAGAAGATCAAACCACGCAAGATCATCACTCAATTACATCAATTCTCATCATGTTCATCAAGTCCATGAGTGGCTAATCTTCATGTGATTACAATCAGGTTTTAGGGTTTGTATTTTCTGAACGTAAGTTGTGTTAAACATTATTTATCTTCCTTTACATTAAGCGCTTGTTAATTATTGAAGATCGTTTATGTGTTTAGGGATGCGAGTAATTGTAAGACAAACTTTTCGAATACAAGTCAATGCATTACCCATTTCATTTGGTTTTATCATTGAAGAGCAATGTGCTATTAATTGTAGAGTCTAGTATTGTTGATGGTTATGTTGTTTACCTCATGTAATCTTTTTCATTCGGTCTAGAATCGTTCAGTTAAAGTTGCATGAATGGTGTATTTCTTAATCATCCATTGTTGCATATACTCAACTAGGTTATGTCTAGTAATCTATTGATATACAATTGAATCAAGTGATATCTCATTTAACCAACCCGAACCTAGTTGTGATCATCTTTTCCTTATTGCATTTTCGTTAAAGTCTTATTTAGTTAACCAATCAATCAAATATCAAATTGTTATTATGTTAGCAATAGAAATCAAAGTGAACTACGCGTCAATCAATAACTCCTTGTGGATTCGACAACCCACTTACCCTTGCTAGTCATTCAAGTGAGGTAATTTGAAACACAAACTCTGTTTAAATATTTTTTATTGATACATCGACGTCGATCAAGGACCAAATGTAAAAAATGTTCAAAATTTGAATTTAGATAACTGCAAAATAGTTATCTAATATGCTCCTAATTTGCGAATTATGGCATCTACGAATTCAAACACTCCCTCCAGCAAGATAGAGAACACGAAATCCATAGAAAGTTCTTGAAATCGGATATGATTTTATTTGGTCAAAAGTTTGGTACACTCCAAATTGTTAATTGATTTGAAAGTGATTCACATAACTTTAATAATTATCTAGTTATTTATTCTACAATTCCTCAATTCCCCAACAGAGAAACCAATGTATGGAATGTTGCTCGGCCTACCATACGTCGAGTCTTGTAAAATATTGGTGTTTTCCGATATGTTGATGCTTGTGTTTTGAATAACTTACATAGGTTCTTACTAATCATCATTTAGTAGTGTTGAAAATGTCTAGATCGGATTTGTAAGAGATGGTGGTGGTTAGTTAACATTAAGAGAATATTTTGTAATGCACAACTATGGTAAGCACATGTATTATTAGCAATTTAACATGTGTATGTGATTGGTAGTCATGTGTATATGAGCGGATCTGTAAATAAACCGAATGTTCGACGGAAAATTTGTTTAGTAAATGAATGAACATGAACGATATTTTTTTGTTCGTTTAGCTTTACAAATGAACAAGAATGGAGGTCTCTTTCGTTCTTTTATGTTCGTGAACGTTCGTTAAAGAGTTCATGAATCTTCGTTTAGGTTCGTTTGTGCATGTTCGTTCGTTAAAGGTTTACATTACTTTTTTTTTCTATTTTTATCCTATAATTCCTAAATTCTTATTCATATTTCGCCGCCCGTTTATCTATTGAGTATTAAGGTTCGTACTTACATTCCTCCTTTCAAAAAGACAATCGCCATTCGGTGGCACTACCATCTGCTCCACTGTCGTCACATTTTAGCCATGGTCCATAAGTCGACTCCTTCCACAAAATATTCATCGGTTGCTGCTACCATCTACAAGTCGACTCAATCCACCATATGCTCCTCCATTCTTTGCAACCTTCGTTGTCTTCTCTCATGAGTCTTGCTAATTTGCTAAATAGCAATTGAGTTGTTGTTTAACTTGTAGCCTGCTGTTGTTCGTGTTCGTTTGTTAATTACACAAACGAACACAAGCAAAGTCATTTGCTTAACAAACGAATAATAACAGGAGATCTCATTCGAATAGCTGTTTGTTTTTGGTTCGTTTGTTTTGTAAAAACTTAACAAACGCACACGAATATGTCTCGTACGGTTCGTTTTGATTTGTTTACAACCCCATGTACGAGTTGTATGTAATTTTGAAAAAATTGAAGGTTATATATAACACGTGATTTATAAAATTAAATTTCATGTTAGGGTGTAATAGTTTTCATAATAGGGTTTTTTATCTCTATTTCTATTAACTGAAAAAAATCATAATTTGCTAAATTCATCCCCCACTTTATCAAAACCTTCCACATCTCATTCTCCATATCTCTTCCCATTTCAAATAAATAATACATGTTACTCTTTTTATTTCATTTACAAAGAACCACTCATATAAATTACATGGTATAATGAATTGTGGAAACCAAATATATATGACGAGTTGAGTTTTCCCTATAATTTTAGGTATTTAGTATGAGGATGAGAAACCTAAATAATAGGTATGTGAATACAAATAAATATGCTATTACGAGGGTGTTTGGAAATGACTTATTGACTTTTAAAAATCCAATAAGTTAAAAAAAAGTGTTTGGGTAACTAAAAAGTTATTTTAACTTTTTAATGGTACAATTACCATAATAACATCATTTAACCTTATACCCACCTAACCCCAACCCAGCCTCTCTTTGATGATTTTACATATAAAAGCTAAACCAAATATTTTTTGAAAACTTATTGACTTATTGGATTTTGTTATCGTAAAAACTAAGATAAACACTTTTTTTTAAATCTAAATTTGAAAAAAAATAAGTCAATAATTAATTTTGCCAAAAGCACTTCTAAGTTTAAAAAAATAATCTCAAACACCCTCTATATCTTGTAGGCAAAATAGCTTTTTATAAAATTCTTCACATGTATATATGTACACAAAGATACAAACAAATTGAACTTACTATAACAGCTTAGCTTAGTGGTAAAGATGTATGATCGTATTGTTTGAAATGGTGGGTTCAAGTCTTCTTAAAGACATGAAATAAAGTAGTAAGATAATAATATTTACCATTAAAAAAATATATAAAAGGGGGCCATTAGACAATTTAATTTCATTCAATTGCTTTTAGTACAACAACATAAGCATTAAGCCATATGAATGCAATCTATCTACCTTTCTATCATATGTACCTAATCCATCCACATATAGACGTGAGGGTGCTCCTAAGCACTTTCCATCATGGCCGGCCACACATTCTACTTAACTCTTAACATATAAAAAATAACATGATAAAAGTGTCCCAACGATAAAAACAATAAATTCTACCTCTACAACCACGTTCTTTCCCCCCATCCATTTTCTCATTGTTCGGTTTCTTCCTCCTTTTTTCTATTCAAACAAAAACAAAAGGCATCATCCACTTTCCAACTTTCCTTTCTTTACCAAATCCTTATTTTCAAGCAACTAGGATGCAAAATCCAAACCGCCAAGATGTCCCCTCTTGTCCCAAATTGAAATGTGATTTGCTTCAAATTCGACATTTTTAGGCTATTTTGAAGAACAAAATCCAACCCTAAAACAGAACCCAGAGTATTCTCTGTTTTCTTTCTTATATACTCATATTCTTCTATTGCATTTCATACTCTGTGTTTGAGATTAAGAAATCCCAAGCAAATGGAGAAGCTTTTTACATTCGCATTTGTTTCGGAACTGTTTGTGTACTCACAGGACGACATAGCGGGGAAAATTTTGCAGATCTTGGGTGAAATCAAGGTGTCATTCGTGGTGCCATTTCTGCGAATCTTTATGTATGTTAATCTGGTGTTGTCAATCATGTTGTTCACCGAAATGAATTTCATGGCTATAGTGGTTGCAGTTAACAAATTGTTCGGTAAAAAACCAGAACAACGTTACAAATGGGAACCGTTCGAAGATGATGAAGAGCAGGGTAGCTCTGTTTACCCTCTGGTTCTTGTTCAAGTTCCAATGTTCAATGAAAGAGAGGTTGTTTTTTGATTTTTGCCCAGTTCCCCTGTTTCTGTTTCTGATTTTATACTTTTTATATTTTTTAATTTATTTGTGTGAACAGGTTTACCAGCTTTCCATTGGAGCTGCTTGTGGGCTTTCATGGCCGGCTGATCGTATTGTGATTCAAGTGCTTGATGATTCAACAGATCCAGTGATCAAGGTTTGATATAATAGATACAGGCCCCTTTTGTTTTTTCAATAGATTTATGTTTAAATCTGAATACCACTTCTAAAATGTTAAGAGGTGGTTAAAATGTCTGAAAACTGAATTGTTAAGAGGTGGAGGCCAGAGACGGTTAACTAGTTTCTGGAGACGAAGCTCTAGTCGTCGAAGAATGAACGGCTCATTTTTAGGGTTAAGAGGTTCTAAGATGTTTTAAAAGGTCTAGCAGGCTCTAGTCGTCGGAGAACGTACGACTTTTTTTAGGGTTAAGAGGTTCTAAGATATTCTAAAAGGTCTTGATGGTTAAGATGTTATTAAGATGTAGAACCTCTAATTAAGAGGTTTTTTTTTAAAACAAATAGGGTCACAGTTTTTTAAAGTATATAACTAATGATACTTTTTTGTATTTTAATTATGGTTGTGGATTGAAATATTGAATTGGGGATATAGGCAAAAGTGGAAATGGAGTGCCAAAGTTGGGCAAACAAAGGAGTAAGTATACACTATCAAGTTAGGGACAATCGAAAGGGATATAAAGCAGGGGCACTTAAGGAAGGGCTAAAGCATGAGTACGCCAAAAAGTGCGAGTATGTCGTCATCTTTGATGCTGATTTTCAGCCGGAACCAGATTTTCTCGCTAGAACTATCCCGTTTCTCCATCATAACTCTGAACTTGGTCTTGTTCAAGGTCGTTGGAAATTCGGTAAATATATTTCTCTAAAACTCATTTCTTTTCAACTATTAACGATTATAAGACGGTTGTTTGTAGAAATTAAATGGTCGTTCACATGTTTGGACAAGTTTATAAAATTTAAAAGTAAAGTTTGAACTAGATGGCCACCTAACACCACCTTAGACAAGTGTCTAAAAACTCGTGTAAATTTATAAATGCGATGTTGCGGGATCACATGTAAAAAGTGAAATATTAATATGGCCAAAAGCAGCTAGAGCAATTAGGGGAGGCGGTATGGAGGGGGTTACCGCACCCGGTTCTAAGGGGAGCCGGCCGGCTCCACCCGGCAACCATACCGTCCCACCCGGTTCCTCCGCCGGCTCCTTCTTCCGCGGTTCTCCATGGCACCCAGAAGCCCGTCTGAGCCGAGTTAAAACCTCTTTTTTTTTTTTTTTTTTTTAAAAACTAACTTTTTTCTTTTAAACATAAAAAAAATAACTACCGAAACAAAAACTAGTTTTGTGCTCGACCCCGATGTTTGGAGCTGCATTCGTGCCCGCAGGTCGTACGTACGGGAAAGCAAATTTTGCCAAATTTGCACCCCCCCTGCGCGCGGGTAGATACTCGAGTAAAACACAACATAAGAAGTTAACATGTCATGTAAGTTTTCATATATAAGCTAGCAATGTTTTAGTTCCCACACCAATGTGGGACAAGCTAAATGAAAGAAAAAAAATAGACCCGAATGTTATTTTCGAATTGCGAGATAGTGAGACTCATTTTAAACTCAGATTCGATATCACCGAGCACATCCAAAACAAAATGGAAGTGTTTTTAACCGAGGAGGAGGTGAACGCAAATCCTCAACCCTAGATTTGTAATTTTTTTTTAATAAAAGTTGTAATTTTTTTTTTAGTGAATGTTGTTAAAGTTGTAATTTTATTTTTGTTTTAATGAATATTGTTTACTTTTATTATTATTGATTATTTATTAAAAGTGTTTTAATTAAAAAAAAAAATTAGCATGGCTTCAAGAAGCCACACCACAACCATACCATGTGGTGTGGCTTCAAATGGCTCCAAAATGTGGCAATTTGAGTTGGCATCCTCCTATTGGTTGGTGGGCATGGCTTCTGAAGCCTTGTGGCAACCATACCCCCTCCCCTTATTTCTTGAAATATGCTTTAGATTGGATAAATACAGAAGAAAAAACAAAAGACACATGTGTATGTGGATCCATCTCATACACATAACACACTTGTTTCTAGTGGCAATGACAGCTTTATTTTTGGTATCGTTGCGCACTAAATTTCTCCAACATTTTAGTAAAGCGAGGGTATAGTTGTAATTTCACTTACTGTTTTTGACAGGTGCTTTGTTTGTTCCAACTTATTACATTATAGATGCTTGAGTAGTGAAATTGACAATTCATACACTTTACTTTTAGACATTTTTGCCAATATGACCACTGAAATTAATCTTTAAACGGACATGATAAAATATGAAAGTAAATAATATGACATTTTTGCTAATATGACACTGAAATCATTCTATTAAACGGAACTGATTAGGTATGAATGAAAATCAATCATACAAAGACACAATAATCTGTTGGTGACATATGCAATTAATGTCGCAGTGAACACGGATGATTGCTTAATGACAAGATTGCAAGAGATGTCACTTAATTACCATTTCAAAGTGGAGCAAGAATATGGTTCTATTACTTTCGCATTCTTTGGATTCAACGGTAACAGACTCATACTTGACCTCTTGTTTTTAGGGGTTTTAAGTTAATTATTATAAGTTGTTACATGATAACTTCCAATGTTGTTGCACACATTTTAGACACTGGTTGATGATAAATGCGCAGTTGATCGAAGACAATAACATAAAATGTATTCAATTGCTACTTCTTCAATTGGAAACCGCGTATATGTTACGGTGGGTTTACAAATATATAGGGACTGCCGGAGTTTGGCGGATGTCTACACTTGACGAGGCGGGGGGATGGAAGGACCGCACTACGGTAGAAGATATGGATTTAGCAGTGAGAGCTAGTCTTAGAGGATGGAAGTTCTTATACCTTGATTCACTTATGGTAAACAACCTTAATTAACTTCCTAGAGTACTAAATCTAGCTAGTTACACAATGAAATTTGAATATTTTCTAATTTGTACTTTGATATATAGGTTAAAAATGAATTGCCAAGTGTATTGAAATCATATCGTTATCAGCAACATCGTTGGTCTTGTGGTCCAGCTAACCTTTTCAGAAAAATGTTTTTCGAGATCATCAGAAATAACGTATGATTTTGGAGTAATATTTGTTTTAAGTTTTATTACTTTATTCAAATAATGGTTGACCGATAATTGTAGTGTAATTTTTTCTTGGTCAATTCAGAGAGTGACATGGTGGAAGAAGCTATATGTTTTGTACAGCTTCTTCTTTGTACGAAAGATCGTAGCTCATATTGTCCCATTCACACTCTATTGTGTTGTACTTCCTGCAACTGTATTTATACCAGAAGTCATGATTCCAACATGGATGACAATGTATCTTCCAACCATCATCACGCTTCTAAACGCAGTTGGAACTCCCAGGTTTTTAGTTCTCTAGCTAATCATTCTTACTACTTACTAGCTAGTCTTTTTTCTACAAAATGAATTAAATATATTTTGATCTTCAACTTCTTTAACTTGTAGGTCTTTCTATTTGGTGGTGTTTTGGGTTCTCTTTGAGAATGTCATGTCTCTCCATCGGGCTAAGGCAACCCTCATTGGACTTTTTGGGACTCGAAGTGTAAACGAATGGGTTGTAACCGAGAAGCATGGAGATGCTTCTAAGGTTAAAGCACCAACACAACAAACTCGAACTTGGTTTAAAGCAGGTGAAAGGTATATTTTACTATAACTCAAAAAGAACATTTATATATGTTGAAAGGAATAAATATATATATATATATATATTGAAAATATTTATAATCCAAGTACTGAGTGTGTATGTGGGAACATATCCTACAGGATTCTTATGCTAGAGATTTGCGTGGGGATTATCCTGTTTGGATGTGCTTGCTACGATCTTGCATATGGAAAGTACCATTACTTCGTTTTCATTTATCTGCAGTCTATAGCCTTCTTAACAATGGGTTGCGGGTATATTGGCATTCAGGTCCCAAATTCTTAGCAGATGAGAGTGTTCTTCATTGCTTTTTAATTAATTTTGAATCATTAGTACGTTATTTTTAGCTTGTGTTGTATGTATTTTCATCATTAGCTTAGCTACACCACAAGCGTTGCTAGAGATCAGGCAACTTTTTTCATATGTTGTCCAGAAAACCCAAAATGAAAATGATACAATATAAAATTCAGTGGATCGAAGGAATTGATAAATGAACTGTTCGAGATTGTCTATTACTTAAAGGTTATTGTATTGATATTTACTTAATTAAGAGATATGATTTTATTAAATTTTATTTGTAATTAGAGATTTTTTCTAAAATCAATTCATGAACTGGATGGAACTGGTTTTAAAAACGATCCGATCCTTCCACCAAACAGGTTATAGTGTACGAACCAGTTACAACCTAAGCCAAAACCGCCAGTTTGATACTGGTTCATCTTCCCATTCACGTAAACTGGTCCGAATCCAAACAGGTTCTAGCCATTAAAAAGAATATATCTGTTAGAGAGCACTTGGCATCAATTATTAATCGTTTTGGTGAAATTTTTTACCATTTTTTCTCTCGTATGTTAGTATGAATATGTATTAAATGTTTTGGTTGAATCCCCAACACTCAAAAACGCTTTGTACTCTTTTAGTTCTAAAAAGTCTCATTATTTTCTTAAAGGTTGCAAAAAAGTATCTCTATTGCTTTTTCAAGTGGTCATCCATGATCCATCTATTAGTTTTGGTGCCACTTCGAGCAACCTGATGTCCTGATGGTTCAACTTATTCCTATGTAAGCTACCAGGAAATTTCAGTAAGTTTTGTTTCATATGAAATGGCTAGCGGTTTGAACAAAGCTAGTGCAAGTTGTGTCGTAAATATTTTGTAAAAGATGTAAAACAAAACTTTGAGAAAACACATTGAAAAAAAAAATATATTGCAATATGTTGATAGGAAACCGAATCGAGGAGGAAGAGAATAGCACCTTTCGAGTTTCGAACAATTGAATCTACCTGAGATTAAAACCTTTGATGGGAAGTTACAGAAAGAGGTTGCCATTAAAGATTTGGATGATTTACGTTATTTTCTTGAACTTGTAGTATTATATAATTCTCAAGGTTTAATCTTAAGTCAAACAAAATATGCTCATGATATTCTCGAGCAAAACTTTTGGCTCAAATTAAACCAGTACGCACTACTCTCGCGGCTCATGAAGTCTTTTCCACCCAAGGTGAACCGATCAAAGATTCTATTATATATCGTTCTCTAGTTTGGACGTTTCAATATCTTACCATTACTCGTCAAGATATTCTCATGTTCTGAACCAAGTTAGTCAATTCTTACATACTCCAACCATCCAATGGCAAAATGTGAAGAGAATAGTTCGATAGAACTAGTGGGCTCGAACATGGGGCCAAACCCAGATCAGATCTGTCAAGTTTAGCCATTAACACACGTCGCAAAAAAAACAAAAAAAAAACAAAAAAAAAAGAGAGGAGATAATGAAAAAGCAGCATTCACGTGCCCCTTGTCTTGACATGTACTCCCACATGTACGTATATGTAAATGGGCACTCAAAAGAGTACCTTATGATATATCATGAGGATACGCGTAGATACATGTGTAGAAATGAGAGTATATTATAATTTGAGTAATTCTTGGTGTTGAAGACACAACCTCTATTTCATATGATAAGACTTATTTGAATTACTTACTATTCATACAATCAATACTTTTATAAATATTAGTAGTTCAAAATTTATAGACATTATGGACTTGAAGTTAATGTGTTGCTCTCCTTTTAAGGTTAAGGTTTTAAATCTTGCAGATCTATTTTATATAATTTAACCGGAGTAGATTAAAGTAACTGTAGTGTATATGTTAAAAAAAACAATTCATAAATATTAGTAATTAATAATTCAAGGATCTGAACAAATCATCTGACGACGAGCAATAAATTAGCAAAAGCTAAATAAATTTTAATAAATTCCCCTGCTGACATTTTAATACTTTTATATACGTAGTTTTGTCTTTTCATAAGCTAATGACTAATAATATATGTTTTAAGGTGTAAATTGCATCCATAATTACAGTGGTTTAGGATTGACACTAAGAGTATGAGGTATACCAACATGGTGTGGTAGCCACGTCAGCAATGACTGGATTTTCTTATGTGATTTTAGAAGGAGGGGTTGATAGTGTGGTTGTTATGTGGTGCGGTGTTATTTTTTATTGATTTATAACAAAAAATATGTGAGTATTGTTATTGATTTTATTGGCTGCTCCATTACTTCCATGCCGTGGATAAGTTCACGCCAAAACCACGCATGGCTTCCACGCAATAACCAGGATGAGGGTACAACCCCGTTATTTGAGGCGTTAAAGGTTATGGCGCCACTCATACCGGGTGGCCTAAGATGATTTTAATGGCGCTTTGAGAGGTAGATCGAGTCTTTAATTTTTACTAGCTAGTGGTTTAACCTAAATAAATACTATTATCTTTTTAAGTAACTAGTTATTTTCAACAAACTAGTTTATTATTATGCTATATATAAAATCTAAGTTAAACGTGCAAGTTTAGAAGCACAATATACATGTCTTAAGCACATTTTATAATTATTTGAAGCATAATTATACCATCATTTTATGCATGTTTATATAAACAATTTTGAACCATTTTAAACACATGGTACATTTTAAAACATTTTTATCATTACTTATATAAAACAAACTTTTAAAACTAGGGATCCTAAAAATATTAGGAGCCGTAGACCGGCTTCTTTTTTCTAATGAACAGGAATCATCCCTGATAAATGTTTACATAATTGTATAAACAGAACCATTCATATTAACAAAACTTTACATGACCAACACCACCATGCTAATCATTTTAAAAACTAAGGGGTTATTTGTTTTAATCTGTTTCATTAAGTGCTGAATGAATAAGTGTCTGGATGGTAAGACTTGTGTAGATAGATTGATAAATAAGACATTTTTTAAGGTAAATCCTTCAGCGATTCAAAGATTTTTTATTAAGAGGTTCCGAAACAAACAGTCTATATCTGAACGATTCAGACAATTTACTATTCATACTTCATTTTATTTCTCTCATTTTTAATCATCGACCATTATATTGAGCTTAACAATAGGTATACTCATTATGCGCCTACAAACAATCCACGTTTAGTAACACAACCCTGTTTTAATTTAAAATGCAAACGTATTTTTTATGTCAGAACTCGTTAATCGTTAGAAGTAATTAATTACACAATGGTATAAGCGGGGAGGAGATTATTAGAGTTTTGAAACGAAAATCGCTCATTCTTCATATGTAATTGCTTTGTAACCATTTGAGTCAATTTCAATGAAACTTGTAATCATTCTTTTATCAACAATGTCCTTGAGATTGGGTTGAACTTGGAACCTAAGAATATGGGGGAGTATTTAACAAACTAAGGTTAATTTCCTATTATATTATTTATTTATTTTTTTTAACGTCAATTTAATTGGCTCAGCGGTGTATCGGAACTGGTTACCCTGTACCTACCCACTGTCCCGAGTCCGAATCTCATAGTGAGGGAACCCGGGAGCACCATCGGACGGGAACCGGTCAAACTGGTCAAACCCAAAAACCCTTTCTTGTGATTCAGGATCAAGCAAACTCAATCATTTATTGCCACTAATATCTCATAAAATGGTGTGAGTGAGACTAGAACCCGGTTCTGTTCAACCACAAGCTTAAACCACTACACACCAATCATTTACTTCCAATCTTGGAGTACAATTATAAATTGTGGAGTTTGTTCCCTTACAATTATTGTTTTCTAATGAATAATTATATATCTAAACAATAAGAACTTTAATTTTTTTTTATTTTTAATTTTTTAATTTGCATTAAAGGTGATTATTTTATTACATCTTAAAGAAAAAGGAATCAAAAGGAATTATTTTATTGTATTGGTAATGTTTTTCATGCTGACTCTGTCTTTTTTTTTCCTTTTGTTGTTCGTGTCGAAGACTCCACAGTATTGTCATTTTTGTTGGGTTTAATATATAAAAGGAAAACTGGGTTTGACGTATGCATTGATGAGCTGGACATGGGGCCCGTAAACCCAAAAGAACAATAAAAATATACGTAAAAATGATGTAAAAGTAGTTATTTTTTAATCATCGTGTTCATAAGTTCATAACTCATTCCGTTTATCCGTATATAAATAGTTTATATATTCATAATTAAAATTTCTCACTTTTTCATCATAATCATAATTAAATAATTTTTTTTTATCTTTATCATTACATTTTTTTCTATCTTTAAACCTCAAATTTTAGAGATTCAATAATTTTTTTCTCAAATATAGGGATAAACAGTTGTTTTTTTTCTCCTCTACTCACAACCATTCATAACTAAACCTCAAATTTTAGGGTTTACACTCACATATTTATAGGGAATCGACTGTGAATGCTCAAAAAATAACAATTAAAGGCCTTACCTTCGTAGGGAGCTCATTAAACAAAAGGAGCTTCCTAGGAGCCCGAGTCAAAAGCACTTGTTGAGCCTATTCAAAGGAAAACCCATATCCGTAAGCGCCCGGATGTTAAAATTTGTTTGACTAAGAGATCGAACTTGTAATATTTCAGTCTTAAGCCTTTCCTCATTACCAGCTACCGCTAGATTCAAAAGTAGCTATTTAACCCGCAGTTTACGGCGGATTTTAGACGTGATCAATAAAAATAAAATAAAAAGACTTTGTTAAGATATGTCATGGACTTAAAAACACTTTGTTAATTACTTTACGTTGTTGATCCCTAGCATTTTTGGCCCACATGTTTATGTAACTTGTATACAACACATCAAGGATTTCCCCATATGAATTCAACTACTTTTATTATTTATAAAAAAAGGAAAAAAATAATAAATCAAGCCTAATGAATGATATTTTTTTTTTGAAACGGCAAATGAATGATATTTAGTAGTTGTATTTCTGTCTCCAGAAAACTCACTTGGATGCTGGGGTTCCAAATGTTGTTAAAAAAATTTCAAGAAATATCAAATTAGTATATGTATTTGATGACTATTCAGCGGAAGTTGTCATCTCACACAAAGACATGAATTGAAAAGGTGAATCAGCATTGCTTGATGTCAGGGGCGAATCTTACTTGTGGTCAGGGGCGACCCCGGTCACTACCGTTTTTTCGCCCAGAAGTCCAGATGATATGTGTACTTTGTTAAAAAAAATTATATTTACCGAGTCGGTCACCACTGAAAACAGGAGCAGAACTATAAAAACGTAGAGAAGCTAATTCGAAAACAAAAGAATAAAAAATTATCGCCGGAATTATCTCCGGTCGCCGACGAATTGCAGAAGAAAACTTGGAGTATGAGGAAGATGACAATGTTTGCTCTCAAATCATTTAATTGGGCTTATCTAAATTAAATAATAATATTCGGAATGACACATAACATTTGTGTTTATGTCAGTGATATGACAATTCATAAAAGTTCTACTTTTTCAGAAAGTTTTTTAAAACAATTTTAATTTTAAAGTTTTAGTGTTTTTAATTTTAATAACCCCGTATAAAATTTTAGTTTTGTTGTATTTGATTTTTCACTATCTATATAAATATTTTGCTTATAAGTTTCTAACTTTTGGCTTATTGATTTTTTCTTTAACGACAAACTACCATACTCATGCTTTATCTCAAATTATAAATCAATATTCGAGTTCAGGTTTGAACCCGAGATCTCCACCAATTAAAACATATGTCTCTGACCACTAAACCAAAATCTATATACATACATACATAGATATATATATATATATATATATGTGTATATAAATATACATATTGTTAACCGAGACAGAATTTGTAACTTGCTATCCTCTTACCTAACAGGTAAATCTTTGCCTATGTGGATTTTGGTTACATAAACCTATTGATTGATTGCTACTTTTTTTTATTAGATCTATTATGGGAAAGACAAAAACTCTAGATTACTGAAAAATTTAATTTAGATTGTATAATTGATGAATTCAAATGTCATAAACGGCGTCGGGCTAAGTTATAAATTTATTCTAGGTACTCACCATTTTTCTCGTATAACCATAAATATTTTAGGTTTTTGTTTGTTACAAAATCCAATATTTATAGTTTCTATTTTTTGACCCGACCCGAACCGGATGACCGATCCGAACATATACCTTTAAACATAGTGCTTGATGTTGAAGCCGTGTACTAGGATCGGTTTATATTGATTGGTTGTGATTGGCTACGGATGACTTGCCATCGCCAGCTAATTGTAGATTGTTAGGTTGGTTGTATTCATTTTTTTCTCATCAACAAATGTAACTTTTGACATTCTGATACTAAATGCTATATTCTTATATGGATTCGTAGAAGTGGATCGTTAGAAAATCCTAATAATAAGATAAACGATCAACTTCAAACGAGACGATTAGGGTTTTTAAGTAAATCTCCGAAGAGAACTTGTATTTAATTAAATCAACTCCCAACTTAAAACGAGACGATTAGGGTGCGTTTGATTGTGGAAAACACACCATGTTTTCCATTTGTATTTTCTAAGAAAACATGGAAAACAGAAAACGAGCTCAAATTGTGGTTTTCCAGAAAATTCTTCCAGCGAAACAGAAAACGGTGTTTTCTAACTTTTAAACTAAAATTGGAAAACACTTTATTTTTGTTTTCCATTTTTCGTTTTCGTTTCTAGTTTTCTATTTTAAAAAATGGAAAACCTATCTTTTGGTTTATACGTGTTTTCAAAAATTTCCATTTGTTTACTATAAATGGAAAACTCGTTTCATTTTCTAGAAAACTGAAAATGGAAAACTAGAAAACGCTTTCCACAACCAAAAACACCCTTAGGTGGCGTTTGGTTCACGGAATGTAATGTAATTGGAATTGTAAAGTTTTCCTTTTAAAGTTGTGCTTACGTTGGGTAAAAAAGGAGTTTGAAATACAATGAATTCTTTTAATCAATGGAATTTAGAAATCCTTCACTTTAACGAAGGAAAGTTACATGACCTCAAATTCCATTGATTAAAGGAATGCATTGTATTTCAAACCTCTTCCTTACCCAACTTAAGCACAATTTTAAAAGGAAAACTTTACAATTCCAATTACATTACATTCCGTGAACCAAACGCCACCTTAGGGTTTTTTGATAAATCTCCAAAGAGAACTTGTATTTAATCAAAATCAACTCTCAAAATTACGAGATACAAAAGTGTTCAAATAGACAAATAAAAAAAATGATACACACCTAAACTATGAAATTATTAAATAATAATAAACTACTAAAATAAAGATAGATTAGGAAAGAAGAAATCCAGTGGGACTGGGTTTCGAATCCCCCCAAAAGGGTCACGGTCAAACGACTGGCAGCCCTGGTCGGGCGCCGGATCCGTATCATTCTCCCGTCTTTGAAAAAGTTGTCCTCGAGTTTGAACGTCCGATTACAATCCACCAGGATCAAACGAAACATCTTGACGGTTGCTCTTTAATACCGTCACGATTGACTCTTTGACTTTATCTTCTCATGTCTCCCCAATCGTCTATAAGCAAATACCATTCTAACGGACAGGTCCTGGGTCTATTGGTTACCGGGGCATCCCACATCCTTCTTCCTCTCCTCCTTTTCGAAAAAGGCTCATCCCCGAGTCTTGAGCAGAGGACTACGCTAATTTTATCGAAGTGGAAAACAAATACCATGCAACATTTCTAACAAATAACACTTGTACCGTGAAGCTTATAAGATCATTGCATAACCAAGAAATCCCATAAATCCTCACTACAACTCCATCAACTCGTATTCAACCACATCAAGGACTTCCGTATAAGAATCCAACAAATATTATAATTCATGAATTTTTTTAAAAATAAGTTAAGCATAAAGTGTCAAATTCAGTATAGACGATTGCATTTCAAACCTCTAACATTTTACAAAATTTTAGACTTTTCGTTAATACACATCGGTTTACAATCAAGATGTCGTTTTGAGACGTCGTTCTATTCTGTTAATCCACTTCACATATATTTTTCGTATATTTGGCAGCAAAATGATTAGATATGATAAATTATTAAACTGCACCTTATTATGAGATTTTTGTATCTGAGCGAATCCATGTGAAGCATGCTTTGTGGGGACTAGGGATCCTGTGAACCAAAAGTTGAGTCATATCCTTAAATCCTAATCTGTCTAGACTCTAGATGGACACAAAGGTTAAAATGGTTTTAAAATATGGATTTTACAATGGGTTTTAATATGTCCCTTGATTTTTTTATAACTTATTTCTAAAACATCTTCTTTAATAATTTATTTCTAAAACATCTTCTCTAATATAGTGGCCTCCAATTGTATTTGTTTTTTTTAGTTAAACACAAAAATATCGTATTTTACACCAATTAAAACAAGCCACTTAAAAAAATCAAAAGAAAATTAGTCGCCCCACCTCCGATGGTAAAACACGGTGAACAAGACCATGTAGATTGAACGGATATTTTTAAATTTTAAATATACGAACACAGCTAGATCTAAACTGACACCTCTATACGGGGTGTATTGGTCAATATGGCTCTTATTGAATAAAACAAAGCCGTCAATCCGTAGTCGCTATGAGGTTTGACCACTTATACGGTGGCGTATTGACTAATACCCGACGTATAAGTGGTAGGTACGCTCCCGTATAGGACTGTTTTAAATGAACTTCCTCCCACACCCACCATTCTATACTTCGTTATATATGAACTTTTATATATATATCCCGACGTATAAGTGGTAGGTACGCTCCCAACCTTCGTTATATATGAACTTTTATAAATATATCCCTAAAATGATACTTCTGTCGTGCTGTCCTATTTTGTGAAACTATGTGACACTTTCTTAACTTATTTAAAAAATATGATGTTTTTGTTTTTTCTCTTCTTAAAAAAATGGTGATCTTGTGTCCCCATTCCATAATAATCGTCTTTCATTGGCTTCCCAATATCTCGCGATCATTTGGATAGACATGCATAGTTTGATGTGAATAATTTTTACTTTATTTTAAGGAATAATGAGAGAGGGACAATTTAGAAGAAACGTGGTCCAAAATTATTATTTTGTTTATGGAATTATGAAAGCTTATGTGAACTCGTTTATCATGTTGGATAGACATAGTTTGATTTGATGTAAATAGTTTTTAGTGTTGGAGATACCTTCATGTTTTATGAATGTCGAAATAAAGTTCAACGATTCCAGCTGTGTTTGTAGTCTACATGTTTAAAAATTTTGTTTTTCATACCTTAACGACCACACAAAAAAGAACCTCGATAAGTCATCTTACTACGCTCATTTTACCACCAATATTCAAGATGTTGTACATGTTTATAATATTGCAGCATTGTTGTAGTTCGGTAATCTCATTCTCTTCTCTTGAGAATGAAACACATCGACCACCTTGCAAAGTTCCGATTTAGCTAACTCGACTAGGGTGGATTTTGGTCTCATATAGTGGATTATCTGTTACGTTTAATTGGCACAACGCTGATTCTGTTGGAATTTTGGGAGAAAAACTAGCGGAAAAATAGGTTTTTCACTAAGTGTGAAAATGAGTTTTTCACCAACTTTGGACTAAAATAAAATACAGATAACATAGGTTGTTGTCTCTGTACTTTATGGGTTTGTGTAGTACGTTGTGAAGGCTTTCTCGCAACATGTGAAGCTGCGAAAATTAAAGAGAAAAATGCTAAGTATAGCATGTTTACTCATCCCACATTGGTTGGGGAATGAAACCAAAAGTGGTTTATAAGGTGTGAACATTACCAACTATTGTTTCCTTTAGTCGGACACATCTCTTGGACCCTGAAGCACCCCTAACTCGCACCCTAACTCACACTTGTACACGCGCGGTGCGGCGCGGGCGGCGCGCGTATGAGGCGCAATGTGTAGCTTTGATGGTGCACTTTGCACTTCGCTTGAGAGCAGCCTTATTGTTTTAAGTTCAACTGGAAGTTTGTCCGGTTGAAGACCAGGCGGATAGGTTCAAGCGGACTGTGAGTTGAACCGGAAAAAAAGCCTTTGAACCATAACTATACTTTTTTAAATCTAAAAATGAAATGTAAAATATAAACAAACCATATAAATGATTCCCGTAATTTACTCATTTACTAAATACACAAAAATATGTTTATTGATATTTAAAGTTTTTACCCCGCCTATCATTATCATATCCTCCTATATAAATCACTTAGATTAGATTTCTGTCAAAATTATTTAAGAGTAAAACTAAAAGGAAAAATTATCAAAATGAGAAAATGTCAATTTAATCAAAACTTTCCATAAAAAGTAATTTTGACTTTTACATTCTATAGTTGTCCTCATATTTAATATCGCCCCATTTAAACTAGAGACGCCGATGACCATATATAAAACCTCATATACCAACCGTACATATGGTAGTCCGACTATAGTGTATAGTCGTTCGACCATGGTGTATGGTTCCAACTCCTTGCTCTAATGTTAACTTTATGAAAATTGTTTTTTATATTTTAAATAATACATTAATATAATTGGTTTTACTTGGGCGTTGTTTTTCGTTCATAACTTTAAAACTATAATGTTTAATTAAATCCTAATATATAGTTGTGATTTGTATCTACCTAGCGACATAATTTTCTAAAAACCTAGTAATGTTAAATTTATATCGAAACGTTCAATTTTAATTTGACCACCTGCCTTGGTTTTCAATTAAACTTATGTCGATACGAGATAAAAATAAGTATGTCTCAACTGTAGTTTCAAAATATTATACAACAATAGATTTCAAAAGTTACGAGAGAAATATACTACTTCAAAAAATCAAGCAAATATTCTAGAAAAAGTAAAAGGGTCGGCTGGTGACCTTTTTTTTACAGTCAAAAGTTACTTTTTTTGTGATTGGCTCAAAAATATATATGATCGCCTTCGCCCCTTGTACTTAGGGTATGGGTAATACCTCCACCGAGGTGATCGGGAGAGGTGATCGGGGTTGGTCGGTGGCCTCGGTTCGATCGGGAACACCACTGCGGTGGTCTCGGGGTCACCGATCGGTGACGTGGTTTGGGGTACCGACGCCGATGAAGAAAGGGGTGGGGAGAGAGCCGTTGGAGTGCCCCCCCCCCCCCCCCAAACGGCTATTTTCCTTTTTTTTTTTTTTAAATTTTTTTTTTTCAAAAACCCAATATTTTAAACCTTATAAATACCCACTCATTCCAACTCTTTTCTCACACTTTTTATAAATACCCACTCTCTATCACTCTCTTTAAAAAAAAAATGAACCCCAACCACATTGAACAACCTTCTTCAACCCCTTCTTTTCAAGGCCCCCGAGTGTGTATACGTTGGGATGAAACGCAAGAGTTGGTACTAACACGTTGTTGGGTCGACGCCTCCGAAAAACCGGAGGGAAATAATTTATGGCAAACAATTACAAAAAATTGGCATAAGGAGTTGAACCTCAATCCCGACACCCGATCGAAACACCAGTTAATTGCAAAGTGGAGCCAAGATGTGAACCCGAAAATACAAAAGTTCAACAACATTTTCATCAACATCTCCTCGCAATGCAGAAGTGACCAAAGTGTTTCCGACATTTTGAAGATGGCACAACATCGTTTTAAATTGGAAAATAATGGTGCCTCCTTTGATAAACTTGATTGTTGGGAAGTTGCTCGATCGTCCCCTAAATGGCGAGCGGAGACCCAAGCTCAAGCCTCAAAACCCAACGAGTAATTTTATTTTTTAGGATTTTTTTTTTAATTTGTAATTTTAGGATTTAGTAAGTAATTTTATGACTTTTTTTTTAATTTGTAATGTTAAATTTAATTTTTATTTATAAAATGTATTTGTTTTTATTAGTATTTTATTTTAAATATTTTATTATAAAAAAGTGATTGGGGAAGTGGGGAAATGGGGAAACCATTACCCACAAAATGGGGAAAAATGGGAAGGGGTGGGGAATGATGAGGTGGCACCTAAAATGGATTGGGGAAATGGGAAAATGGGGATTGTATTACTTTTAACCTTAGGTTAATTACAATGGATACCTAGAGGGCTCTAGGAAGTGGTGATGTGGAGGCTCTAGGTGCGGTGTCCTCGGGGGAGACCATTAGAAGTGAGGCTCTAGGAACCAATAGGAGGTGAACTTGGGCACCGTCCACCGAGGGTTGTTTTGGGCCACCGAGCTTGATGATGATGACCGTTGGGGTACGTGTGGGTCCCCTCACCCAACGGCTAATTCAATTTTTTTTATAAAAACACTTTTTTTCCTTTTTTTATTAAATGTTTACCTATTTAAATACTCAATTACTCCTACACAAATCTCCATTTCAAAACCATTTCACACCAACTCTCTCAAAATAAAAAATCTACAATATGTCTTCCTCATCGTCCTCATCAAAGTTCGATTTCGATGATGATGCGGCTACGTTTTTTGTCGAGACTATGTTTGTTGCCGCAAGTGAGGAGGCCGGAAGTTCTAAAGGGGGTTACACACGAAAATGACTTGTAAACGGCTAGTTCTACGAGAATGTACTCTTTAAAGATAAGTTTCGTCGTCGCTTTCGTATGCACAAACCTCTGTTTTTTGCGCATTGTTAATGCTTTATCGCGTCATAAAAAATACTTTCGTTTATAAAAGATGCTATAGGAAGGATAGATTTAAGTCTTTTGTAAAAATGTGTTGCCGCCCTACGCCAACTAGCTTATGGTATTACCTCCGATGCGTTTGATGAATATTTGCATATCGGATATAGTACTGCAAAAGAATGTATTTATAAATTTTGCAAGTATCTTCGACAAATATATTCCGCTAAATATATGCGCAAGCCTACATGGAGTGATATTTCAAAGTTGTATGAGTTTCATTCAAACAAACATGGTTTTCCTGGTATGTTGGGTAGTCTAGATTGTATGCATTGGGAGTGGTCTAGTTGTCCGAACGCTTGGCGTGGAAATTTTATGCGGGGCGATCATGCACACCCCACGATTATGCTAGAGGCAGTAGCCTCGCAAGATTTATGGTTCTGGCATGCCTTCTTTGGAGTGGCAGGTTCCAATAATGACATCAATGTGCTTCAGCAATCTCCTCTTTTAAATGATTTGATTAAAAACAAGACACCCGTGTCGTCGTTTGAAGTGAACGGCATGTTTTACGAACATGGTTACTATCTTGCTGATGGGATACATCCGGAATGGTCCGTGTTTGTGAAGACCTTAAGTGCCCCGACAACCGAAAAACGAAAAAATTATGCTAACACTCAGGAAGGGGCAAAAAGGATGTGGAGAGAGAATTTTCCGTATCTTAAGAAAAAATGAAAAATCATTGAAAATCCGGCAAGAATATGGAACCTTAATAGGATCACAAACATCATATTCGCTTGCATGATCTGACCGTTTGAAAAATATGACCGTTTGAGAGTCTGGCCGTTTAGGTTTATGACCCTATAAATAGAGCCTCCTGCCTCCTGGATGAATTACTTCATGAAAAATGCGATCATATGAAAACTTTCTCTCTATTCTGCAGGACTTTCACAACCTTACAATGTCAACTCCTCCAAGGGATGCTTTTGATGGATACAGTGGAGGAAGACGGACTCGCTATAATCATCTACGTCCTAGAGGACCTCGACCTGTTGCACAACCTTCTATTTTGGTTCCAGCTCCAGGATTTGTTCCACCAATTGAACAACCTCCACCCCCACCTCTTGCTCAGCCCCCACCTCTTCACATGTAGTTCAACACCCACCACCACCTGTTGTTGATGAACTTTGGGAGGATGAAGCTTTCTGAAATTGGGCTTTTGATTAGTGGTTGCAAGAGAAACCACCAGAGAAACCACTCCAAGAATACAACGAATTTGATGATGAAGTCCATCTGGAGGACATAGAAGATCCGGTTGATGACGATGAATTACAAGATGAGGCGGTCCGGTGGGTTGAGGATTCCGACACCGACTCCAGTTCGGATTTCTGGTGGTAATATTTAGGAATTGGAAATTTTAGGAAGTGTCTTTTTTTACGAATTAGTAATTTTAGGAAAATGTAATTTTAGGAAAATGTAATTTTAGGAAAATGTAATTTTAGGAAGTGTGTTTCTTAAATTTTAGGAAAATGTAATTTTAGGATGTGTGTTTTTTTTTTTTTTTTTAGGACGTTAATTTTATTTAATAAAATGTTTTTTTTATTTAATGAAATAGTTTTTTTAATCTAAATTAATTTTTATTAGTTTTTTTTATTAATTGAGTAAAATAATAATAAAAGTAAAGTGATATGAGTGATAGGTGAAAGGTGGATATTGGAAGTGAAATGAGTAAAATGTGATGATGTGACGCTGAGTTGGCAAAAAATTAAGTGACAGATGATAAGTGATAAGACGCTATTGTAAATAACCTTACATGTCCGATCTCATCATCATCATCATACTCAGCATATCCCACCAATTGCAAAGCTAAGGTAGGGTCTGAGGAGGGTAAGATGTAGACAGCCTTACCTCTACCCCATAGAAATAGAGAGGCTGCTTCCAGTGAGACCCCCGACTCCGTAATTTTGCATCAAGCCTTAGACATAAGGCCCATAACACTCGGCAAATCGGGATAAAGACCGATTGGTGCATGTACCCCTTGTATTCCGGCTATCAACTCCACTACACTGTCCATCATTTTTAACGTTATTTTCGCGAAATTAGTAAAATAACGTTAAAATTAGTGTAATTTCACTTTTGCCCTCCAAGAGGTCACACATATATATATATATATATATATATACATTATATGTGCACACTGTAAACGGAGCGTGTTTACATGTCCGATCTCTATTGGTTTAATCTATGGTTGATCGCCCCTATTGTATTATTTGTCGAACAATTTGGGTGAATAAAAAAACGATATTTTGAAAACTTAAAAAATAAAAATCAAAAATCAAAAACCACGAGTTTTAAACAAATAAATAGTTTAACACGTCATTATTATAATTTCACACCAACCTAACCTCAAACAAAAAAAGCGGGCCTACCTTGCACTTACATAAACACATGACAGCAGGCTTTTGATCATGCCAAGATTCGAATAACAAGTTGTTAGACAATATTATTTAATTCCTTCTCGTACGACATGGTCATATGATATGAATAGATGTGAGATCTATCCGCCCAACATCTCATGTGTAAACTATTTAAAACTTCCTATCTCAGTTTAGCCGTTAAAAAAAAAATATTCCTATCTCAGATTAACTAATACCATACACGGAGTCAATAGATTCTCTATAAAATTCCTGTGCCATTTACTTTAGCATAAATCTTGGGTGATAATAACACTTCTTTTGTTGGTAGATTGGAGTAAAAAATGCTTTATAAACTACAAACAATTATCTCTGTGTTGTGGTGAGAATACCACAGATAAATAAAACAGTTATCTAGTCATATCTCACATGACACTAAGTTAAATTAAAAGATAAAACGTAACGTAAAGTGACAAAAGAAAATCCAAATTAATTAATGGTTAGAATCGAGCGTAACAAAACATATGGACCTAAATGAAAAGGAGAAAAAAAGGAGGGGAATGTTTATATATATCTTATCTTATAATCCTAACAAAGCAATAAAATTTGTGTCACATGTCTCATTTATAAGAAGTTCACATCACCAATGCCGCATGTTAACCTCCCAATCAATTACCAATTAGTAAATCATCAATTAAGATTAATTACCAATTTTGTCAAACTAAAATTTTATTTTAAAATTTTGATAAAATCAATGTAGAGTTGATTAATTACTCAATAATTTTAGTCTTTTTATGGAAACAATCAATAACTTCTCAAACATAATAAATTTCTTAAATGCATTAAATTATTATTTAATATATTATTAGAATTTTATATCAATAATAATTCTTAAATCTCTCAATCGTTATCTTTTTATTTTGTATTTATCTAATATTATTTATATTCAGCTAGTGTAATACATGGGTTACTAACCTAGTGTTATATATATATATATATATGAGAAGTGGGATCTTATGCTCAGCGTGTTTGGGATGGCTTATTAAACTCAAAAGTGATTTTGTACAAAAGTGTTTATTGATTTATATCTTTTTTAAAAGGAGTATTTTCTAAAAAGGTGTTTGGATTAACTTTTATGGTAAGAAAAATTAATAAGTCAATAAGTTGTTTTTTTAAAGTGTTTCGTTTAGCTTTTATACGTAAAATAACGAAAAATATGTTAGGTGAAAATAAAGTTAAATGGATGTATTATGTTAATTGTATATCAATAAGCCCTACGCACTTTCAAAAAGCCATTTTTGTGGCTTATTGAAAATGACTTATTTACCTTATACAAAGAAATAAAACCAAAAGTGCTTATTTGTTTCATAAACACTTTAAATAAATTAATGGCTATTTGAAAAGCCGAATAAGTCAATATTAAACCAATTTTATAAGCAAAACACCCACTAATTGAGGTGAGAAACAACCTACACCATTGATGAAGAATTTCAATGGATGAGATAATAGAGAATGCGAAGTGTACAACTAGAAGGGAGAGATTCAACATCGATGAAGAATTTCAATGGATGAGATAATAGAGAACACGAAGTGTACAACTAGAAGGGAGAGATTGATAAAATAAGAAGACTCACTCTTATTAACTTTTTTAAATTTACCTTCAATTTTCTAAACGAGCATAATTTTTTATACAATATTATTCAAGGGTATACATAAATTACTAAAGTATCAAGCCCAATTTTATCACCAAATGCATTTAGCCCAATGATACCGGAATGATACCGGGATGATTGTTAGAGTTTGGATTTCTTGAGGTCTCAAGTTTAAACCTGACTCAAAGATGTTTCTCCCAAGTGGTGGGTTTAACTCATTGATGGTCTTCCTGAATGAGTCAAGTCTGGAGTGTTAAATCCAGTATGAACGTTTGCAATCATGTCTCATAAATGCTTACTCGGGTATTGAAGATTTTGGGTAGTTTCAAACGCCGTTAGAAAAAAAATATTTAGTTTTTATCATGAATTCTCTATCAAGATTCATACATGATCGTTAGCTTTGTATATTAATCCATTCAAATTCCTATTACATCGCGGTTAGTCAAATTAATATTAAATCTCGAAAAAGTACTTGCAATTTGCCTCTCAGATTTGTTGTCCATTCTATGAATGTCAACTCACCCCATTTTAGTCAACATAAAAGTCATGTGCAAATTAGAACATATATATTAGATTAACTCGGAACCCGTAGATTGATTGATTAAAACAGTATTGATAACTTATTATATATATATATACAATAGAAATTGAGGATGAATAGTGATGTTTTCGTTTCTCATAGTTTGGCCACGTGACTTTGGTGCTTTGACGCTTTCTACCCCTAAACTTTTATAATTTGTTTTTTTAATGAAATAGCAAACTTTCGGTTTTCATAGTTTGGCCACATATGTTTCATAATTTTACGTTTTCTACCCTCAAACTTTTAAAGTTTTTTTTTTGCTTTTGTTTCAAGTTTTGTTGTCTTCTACTTTGGCCACGAAACTTTTAACTTTTCTACTTTCGTTTTTAGTATAGTTTTATATTTTATCTTTTCATCACGAGAATTTTACGTATGTATAAAAATCAGTAGCTACTTTCAGTAGCTACTTTCAATCAGTCTGTATGTATAAAAATATCAAACGATTAGAAAAATTAAAAAATTACCTAAGGTGATTGCTAAAGATCTTCGAACTAAACAGATCATCCACAAATTTAGTTAAATTATGATATAGGGAATGAAGGACAACTGGAAACAAACACAAAAAAAGAAAAATGTGATTTCTAAATCACACGTTTGAGGCCTAGAAAAGCCATGTGATGTAAATACATGGATAAATCAAGAGTTAATACACACAAAAAAAAACAACAGAGAATGATCGATAAACAACTAACCCAAAATCATTGGTGTGAATTAGGGCTGAAGACAATGTAGATTTGCTCCATCAGAACTTTGGGTGTGAATTAGGGTTGAAGACGATGTAGATCTGCTCCACCGGTGCTGTGTGTAGATGAGAGTTTCATCGCCTCTCTCTTTCTCTTAATTACCTGCGACGAAGGGAGAGGGAGAAGAGAAATGACGGCCATCCATGACTGTGAGGTACAGACGTACAGTTGCTCACATGCTTCATATCTTCAAATGAGAAAATCAAGCATAAAGGTAAAAGTGTTGTTGACTTGTACATACTGCTTTAGATAAGGTACTTTAAAGAGTGCTGATGGAAGTTGTACTCCATGTTGAAGAAATGGTACAATCAGTTGCATTTTGTATATAGGGTTAATATTATATGTTTGTTTAACAGCTAAACTAAATGAACAGGATATAACATAATAAACTTATTTTATGAGCAACACAATAATCTACTATACACAATACAACCGATTTACAATGATTTTAATGAAAAGATAAAAGGTAAAAATTTCGGTAGTAAGATGGATTAAACGGAAGTTTGATGTCAAATGATGAAATAAAATTAGGCTAAGTTGTAAGAACATTTTCTTTAGATTTTAATACTTTTTATTGTTGTTAATAAAATATAAATGGTGTTAAAACTCTTAAAAATGTAATTATAGATCCGTTTAAATCAGAAACCATATCTTTTAAAGATGCGATTATTTGTAATTTAATTTATTAAAATAGGTTTAAGTTTTTCTAAAATGTTTAGGAAAATTGAATTTTAATAATGTTAACTATTGTCTATTGGCCGATAATAATCCATATATTTTTTTCCTACAATTAACTTATTTTCATCATTATGGGAATAAACTGACCGCTATTAAAATGATACTAATTCCGTTAAGAAAATTTTTACTTTTTGATGACTAGGCATCACGGTGACGTATTATATGACATGTTGTTGATGATTAGGTTCAAACACAGGAATTTTTTTAAGGATTTTTGTATGTTTTGATACTATGAAGAAATATTTTTTTTATCAGGTTGTATAAGAACTTTGTGTTTATATAGTTGTTTTTTGACAACTTTCTACCTAGACATCAAAAACATGTCACATAAGACGTCACCGTGATGACCAAGCATCAAAATATGAAATTTTCTTCGCATAGTTAGTGTAATTTTAACGGCGATCGGGTCTATTTTCAACATGATTAAAAAGGCGTTCATTGTAGAGAAAAAACGAAGTATGGATTATTATCGGTCAATAGACAATAGTTGAGATTATTAAAATCCAATTTTCCACAAGTTTATTTTCTAACAAGGCTAAGAATGAATTGTGGTCATTAATTTTGTTATTAATATTTTTTTTGAACGGCAAACCCGTAAACCCTCCCTTGTGACTCAAGATTAAGAAAACTCAATATTTCATTGCCCACCAATATCTCATAAAATGGTGTGAGTGAGACTAGAACGTAGGTCTCTTAATTATAACCAACTTTGCTTAATATTAATTTTGTTATTAAGATCTAATTAATGGTTGAGATAATATTGGTGAAGAAAAAAATGATGGATGGGTATTTTAGCTTTGGCCACTTTTGTTAATTTAATCAAGTTCCCACATTTTTTTCAAAGGCTCATAACTTTTATATACTACATTATTATTATTTTTTTTTTGAAAAAATACTAGCACACTGTGTTGCTATATTTAAAAAAACTAGCACACTGTGTTGCTATATTTAAAATTAATTTTTTTTTTACTTTTTTCAGCTCTAGTTTGTCACTTTGTCTTTGTGCTCGTCATTGGATCTTTCTGTTGTTTATTGTATTTTTCTAAAAATATTAGTTCTAAACAACATAATTTTAAAATATTATCATAGTGTAACTCTAATATGTAAAATACAATAATAAAATAATAATAAATTTATCTAATACATAGAAAACCAATAAAACATAATGATGAATACACATTACACAATGATTTGAAACATAAGATACAATTGTTTGAACATAAGACACAATGACTCGAAATAATAAAAAATCACATGTCAGACACATAATTATTCTTAGATTTCTTATATTTAAAATACTTTTTATTTTAACGAAATTCTATATTAATTAACATTTATATATATTACAAAAAGAAATGGGTGGTCCACACTCATAAAACACTATTCATATCTTAACTAATAGGAACATGATACGTGTCATGTTCCACCGTTAATAACATGACACGTGTCATGTTCAATCAATAATCGTGGTCACGTGTTAGGCCACATGTTATGTATATGTGGTATTTTTTTAAAACTTAAGCGCAGGTGGTCAACTTTTAGACCACTTATAGAGTTTTTGACTTTGATCACAACGTTCTAAAAATGGGTGTTAGGCCACCGTGTCATGTACATGTGGTATTTTTTTCAAATTTAAGCGCAGATGGTCAACTTTTAAATCACTTTTAGAGTTTTCGACTTTGGTCACGGCGTTTCAAAAAATGGTGGCCCGCCGCGAAGCGCGGGCGGGTCACCATCTTGTAATAGTACAAAATCAATTATGTACTCAATGCGCTAATATCTCATGAAATGAAAGTTTACTGGAAATTCAAACCGAAGTTGTATAAACTAAATTAAATTGTCATTATTATATAATTATACCATGGCTAGAAAGGTCGGGTCCGTTAATCCTTTAGGGTTTGACACCAGGTATAGTAGATGAATTGTAAAGAGAAAGTTGGAAAGAAAACGTATATCTGGTCTATTCAGACCTAGATTTGCGCCCGGAGGGACAGAGTAGGGTGCTCTGAAAAGAACGTGAAGAAGACTGGAAGAAAATTGTATCTTGAAGACTTGAAATATTTATATTAAGGTTTAAGTTGTGTTTTGGGCCAAGCCCAACCTTTTCTTTCACATCTATATTTCTTTTTTCCAAGAAGCACTCCACATGAGTTAGGTGTTAAACGCCAATAATGAAGGAATTATTATATTTCTTTTAAAATTTCAATAGTCTACCTTATGTAATTTAATATAGTAAATTAGAATCAGTGGCGGACCTACTAAGGTCCAGGGGTAGCGCCCGCTACCCCTGAACTTTTACCCCGACGTGCAAATTTTTTTTTATTTATAGGTTTTCGGTTTTTCGCGACCCCTGAAACGAATTTTTCGCGACCCCTGGAAGAAATTTTATGGCTTTTACTTAAAAATATGATCAAAAGCCCCTTAAAAATATGATTAAAAGCCCGTTAACTACCTAAAAAATTTTTTCGGGGGGGCTGCCCCCGAACCCCCGTTAGTCCCCGCTACCCCTGATATTATTTCCTGGATCCGCCACTGATTAGAATACCCCATAAAAAGTTCTGGATTTTTTATTTCAGCTTTAATAGATTATTATAGGGCACCAATTTTCTATTACTATATTCAACAACTTGTTTACTAAATTATAAAATTGTCATACACAAGCAGTCTCTATTTTAATAGGATTGCGCTTCGATAAATAAATAACACATAGTTCGGCTCAACCACTTAACTAGTACTGTACATGTTTGCTCTTTTAACCAGGTGACCCGTGTTCCTATCCAGCCGGTTACTTTTTCGCCCATTTTTGTTACCACGTCTTTTCTATAGTAGTGTTCGATAATAATACATTTCTGATTAAATATTCAAACAAAAACAATTTGGCTCAATTGGTATGCTTTTCTTATATTAAGCAAGAGACTTCGGTTCAAATCTTGACCTAAACCTTTTTTGACCAAAAAAAAAAGAATTTAGGTAACTTTTTTAAGACATGTATTTGTATTATATAAAAACGAGATGTTTACCACCCCGTGCGTTGCTGCGGGGTTGAATTTGTATATTAAACGAAAGTTAAAAAGTTAAGTGGTATAAAACGTAAAAGTTAAAAAGTCTCGTGGTGAATCTATAAAACTATAGAAGTATACTAAAATCGAAAGTAGAAAAGTTAAAAGTTTCGTGACAAAAGTAGAAGACAAAAAAAACTTAAAACAAAAATAAAAACTTTAAAAGTTAGAGGGTTAAAAAGTTAAGGAGTATAAAACGTAAAAGTCTAAAAGTCTCGTGGCGAAAGTATAAAATCATAAAAATATACTAATTAAGTTAAAGGGTATGAAACATAAAGGTTAAAAGTCTCATGGTGAATGTATAAAACTATAAAAGTATACTAAAAACAAAAGTAGAAAAGTTAAAAGTTTCATGGTCAAAGTATAAGATAACAAAACTTAAAACAAAAAAAAATAAACTTTAAAAGTTAAAGGGTTAAAAAGTTAAGGAGTATAAAACGTAAAAGTCTAAAAGTCGTGTAGTGAAAGTATAAAACTATAAAACTATACTAAAAACAAAAGTAGAAAAGTTAAAAGTTTCGTGGTCAAAGTAGAAGACAACAAAACTTAAAACAAAAAAACACTTTAAAAGTTAAAAGGTACAATACGTAAGAGTATGAAACATATGTGACTAAACTATGAAAACCAAAAGTTTACTATTTCGTTTAAAAAAGTGTCTAATTAAA
>JBCNJP010000019.1:12063956-12173604 GCA_039602395.1 Deinandra increscens subsp. villosa | reverse complement strand
TCAGATATTATTAACCATGAATAAATATTACAACGAAACACCATCTCGATCTAGCTAGCTAGTGGTTAAAGAACAAAAGAGTAAGGGGTTGTTTGCTCGTTCACTTCCTACCGGACCCGGTCCTTGATTTTTTTTTCTCTGGCTCGGTCAGAGCATGATTAGCCGTGGGTTATAGATGCTTACTCGGTCCTGAGCTCGGTCAGAGGTTATCAAACAAGCGGACTGCTTACTTGGTCCCTAGTAAGTTTTTACTGGACCCGATAAGAGGTTATCAAACGGCCTCTAAGACACGCCGTATTTGCTCCAAAAATAATATACCTTTGCTCCAGTCCACCGATATCCCTTTGGCTCTAGCTCCATTGTATCCACCTAAACGTCATAACTTTGATATTCAGTATTAATATTAGTCGGGTTAACTTATTTTGTGCTAAACACCACCTCGTTTCTGGTTGACCATATTAACAAACCGTCATAATCACTGCCGAAACACATTTCCTCTTCTTTTCATTTAATCCACACCGGTATCCAACGTGAAGTCATGTGCGTCGAAGGCATGCATATATGGTCTGAATACTCTTAAGTTAACTAGCTACAAATCCAGGTTGCAAACTTGCAAACCGATTTATAAATATTCGCAAAAGTATAAAACAAATATTTTTTTCCATAAAGAGCAAAACAAAAAAGAATCGAAAAAATTAGCCAACTTGCCAAGTTGGATATAATTTTACCTAGTCTTTCAACATTTTACGATTTGTCTTTAGATTTGTTTAAATTTTAGTTTTTTAATGATAATTATTTTGAAGTAAAAAAAGTAATAAAAATAGTATATTTTTTTTTTTTTTGAAAAACAATTTATTCAGCAACGGAAAACAAGCAAGAAGCTGGCCCCTAAAGAAGCAAAAAACTACTGCAAACACCATAGAGACCACAAAACAGACTCCAAACTACAGCCTACAAAACAGGAGGCAAAACCCAACTAATAATAACCCCTACACCTTGTTTTGGGCCGATTGGAAATCAAGAAATCCGCTAAAACTCTAATCTCATGTGTTTTTAGAATCTAAAGTTGGGTGTTATTTTATTGATTGGTGTTTTAATTTTTTAATGTACAAGTTTTTAAAGATACAATCATTTTAAATAGAAATTAAATTAAGTAACAAAATAATTATTTAGAAAGACTATAAAAAATATAGCTATGAAAAACCTGTGTAGTGTACTGTTATTTTATTTTTAATATGTTCCAATTAATTACCGAATTATGATCTCTGTACATTTAGATGATTATCACGTGTTTTTATTACTATACACTGAACAATTGTCCCAACGATAAAAACAACAAGTTCTTACCTTTATAACCATGTGGTTTTTCCCCTTTCTGCTCACCACTCCATCTTACACATTGTTCGGTTTCTGCCTCTGTTTTTTCTCCTCCCACTTTCCATCTCTCATTTCTCCACCAAACCTTTACTTTTCCACAAATCTTGGCTATTTTTAGATCAAAACCCAAACCAAAAACAGAGCATTCTAGTCAATTTCTTCTCCAACTTACATGCTCTGTTCCGTAACCAACAAAAACAGAGCAAATGGAGAAGTTTTTGACGATGGGATTTCTTTCGGAACTGTTTTTCGGCTCCGATGACGACTTTTCAGGGCAGATTATGCTGATCTTGGGTCAAATCAAGATGTTTTTAGTGGTGCCGTTTCTGAGAGTTTTGTTGTACATTAATCTGGCCATGTCAATTATGTTGTTTTCAGAAAAGGTTTATATGGCGATAGTGGTCGCAATTAACATGTTGCTCGGTAAAAAACCGGCACAACGTTACAAATGGGAGCCGTTCGAAGATGATCTGGAGCAGGGGAGCTCTGTTTTTCCTATGGTTCTTGTTCAAGTCCCAATGTTCAATGAAAGAGAGGTACTTTGTTTTTGTTTTTGTTTTTGTTTTTGTTTTTGTTTTTCCCCCAATTGCATTGCCCTGTTTTGCCCTGTTTCTGATTTTATATTTTGTGTCATTTTTTAAAATAAAATTTATTTGTGATATAAAACAGGTTTATCAGCTTTCGATTGGGGCTGCATGTAGGCTTAATTGGCCGTCAGATCGTATTGTGATTCAAGTGCTTGATGACTCTACGGATCCCCTAGTCAAGGTTAATAAGTTATAATTTTTTTTCTGTGGATAACTGCATTAAATTTTGACATTAAAGTTTTACTTTTTTTGTTATTTAAATGCGGTGAGTATGATTGGGGATGTAGGGTATGGTGGAAACAGAGTGTAAAAGTTGGGAAAGTAAAAAAGTAAATATACGGTATCAAGTTAGGGACAATCGAAAAGGGTACAAAGCCGGGGCACTTAAGGAAGGACTGAAGCATGATTACGCCAAACAGTGCGAGTATGTTGTGATTTTTGATGCTGATTTCCAACCCGAACCTGATTTTCTCATGCAAACTATTCCGTTTCTTCATCATAACTCTGAACTTGGTCTCGTTCAAGCTCGTTGGAAATTCGGTAAAAACACACTCCCTTCACTTATGTCTTACGTTTTTTTAATTGTCATTACAGTACTTTGAGCAATTAGCTAGAATATAAAAAGCACCTAGAGTGTACAAATTACAATAGTCTCATGTCAACAATTCCTGATCCCTGAGGATGATAGTTGGCAATTAAAGTTAAATAAAAATAATTATAAATAAATACATGTGGATCTATAATCCATTGCAGTAGGTCCATATCATCCACACTCGTTAGTGGTGTACTGATGTGGTGTCTGCACAAAAGGTGACTTTTTTTAATATATTACATATATTAAAAAAAAGTTATAAGTTTTAGCTTTTACATACAACACTTTTGGTAATATTGTCTACAGAAATATATATCTCTGACTTGCTAAATATATTTAATAGCAATTTTAGACTACTTGTACACCATAAGATATGAACATTCAACCTGTAGGAAAAAAAAAAGTTTCTATTGAACACCCAGATATCATTAGATTAGAACTTTTTAACTGAAAACGAATAACTTGAAAACAACCATGAGGACCTGTCTGAATTGTTACTGGCGATGATAGGGAGTTGGGACTATAAGGTCATGGGTTCAATCATTGAGCCCCCGGGTTTTACCACCCGGCCGCAATGGCAAAGCTTGACCTTAAATTTACGGGGCAATAAGTTGCCGGACAATGATACGAGGGGGCGATTCTTAATATATATAAAAAAATTGGCGAAAATCATGAAAATTAATACTACCGGACGAAAAAACCGCGGGGGCGATCGCCCCCCTCCCCCCCCCCCCACACACACACACACACTACTAAGTTGCGCCTATGCCCGGCCGCTCACGGATGTGGGTTTTTCAGTAGAATGGGCTCAACTGGTAGGCTTTGATTACCCACACGGTATGATCGCAGTGTGTCGTGAATACGATTAGCCATTATGGATACCTTAAGTAGCGAAGCTTTATTCATTTGTCGGTAAAAAAAAAGAAGAACAACTTGAAAACAATGATGGTACAATATTTAATTTTGCATAGTGGTTGAAGTAGATGTGGAGTTGAAGTACATGTAATTGTTGAAATGCATTACACTCCTTTTATTTTGTATTTGAAGTTTTGAACCATGCATTTAGAATGGTCTATTGACTTAGTTTGACCTCTATTTATTGTTTTTTTTTTTTGGCAAATAAAATTAAAACTTTTTCGACATGATTGGAGAACAACTTGGCATTTGATTGAGAGAGAACCAAATACCCGAATCAAAATTGAACTTTTTTCAAATAAGGTTCCCTACTATTACAACATTTTTAAATAATATAGCAAAAATAATATTCTATTAAAATTATATAAACCTTATATATCTTTAATCATAATAAAACACTAAAATTGGTGTCACCACTTCATTTCTGGGAGGTCTATATCAGCACTGCAACATGTCAAAACCACATTTAAGTATCAATTTATTAGATTATCAATTAAGTATAATTACCAATTTTGTCAAACTAAATTTCCATTTAAAAAATTTGACATCCTTAATGTGAATTTGATAAGTTTACTCAATAATTTGATTATTTTAAGAGAACTAATTAACAATTTATCAAACATAATAAGTTTAATTATTAATTTTAATTGTTTTTCTTTTTTATATATGTATCTAAAATAAACTCAACTTGAAAATTTGGTATATAATAATCAAATTTTACTTTTAGATCACCCATTTTCAATTCTCATTCATAAACTCATAATAAGCCATGTCTAGGCTATCCGTAACGGGGCTTGAAAAAACCTTTCAGTGCCCCTTTAGCGGCCCGGTCACGCCCCACCCACTACGGCGGGGCGCGAAACTCGAAAGGGGGGGGGGGGGGAGCGCTGGATCTTTCACGCTACAAAGGGGGGAGATTGTGAGAGGTTGGGTGCTTAAAAGGGGCTTGAAAACCACTACCCGGCCCGTTTTTATTTTCAAGCCCTTGCCACATAGGATGCCACATGTCACCAAATGTCCACATGAGAGGCTTGAAAACTAATCACCATTAGGCTATGTGTAATGGTTAGCAATTTTCAAGCCCCTCATGTGGGCGTTTTGTGACACATGGACAATGACATGACAAAGGGGCAAGTGGTGTAGTGGAGGTGCTTATTTAATTAATAAATCAGTTTATTTGAAAAGAAAAGAAAAAAAGAAAAAGATAGCCAATAAAAAAAGGATGACTTACCATGGACCAATCAGGAAAAGAGAGAAAAAAGGGGAGGACGTGAGATTAATCACGCCTGGAGGGGGTTTGGGGTGTGAATATCGTAGGCGTAATAGGGCTGGGCGTGAAAGGGGCGCGGAGAAGTGTGAAAAGTGGGTTTCAAACCCCACTTCGGATAACCTTACACATAGCCTTATATCATTATTTCTAAATGGTTAAGTGAGATTTTAAATGATTTATTATTTCCAAGGAGATATCTATCCACTTGGTGGTAAAGTTTCTCTCCTCTATCAAATAGGTCAATATATAGTTTACATCATGTAAGATGTTTGTAGTTAATCTTTTTATTAGAACCATGCATACTATCTAATCATACTCCTTAATCTATAACAATATTGTCATGTAATTTGAATCCTCAAACTGGAAGAGAGGGACATCAATATTTATACCCCGGATACTGTTGGGCTATGAGTGTTTTAATATGTATGTAGTTAATAAGATTATTTTATGAGTCATTCTTAAAAATAATAATAAAAACGCTGGTGTCATAAATGAAAGTGACCTCTCGGTGATTATTTAAGGAAGAAAAAAGGACAAGGTTAGGCTATGAAAATTGTGGCCGGTGATCGCTCATGTGGTGAGTCCGACACCAGTTAAATTGTAGATTCCGTGGGTTGATAATTATATATATATATATATATATATATATATATATATATATATATATATATTATATTTTTGTATTTTATAATATAAATGCACTAGCTAAATTAAATGATGCTAATAAAACGGTTGAGTTTTAGACTATGTGTAATGGGTGTGAAGAGCTCCAAAATGCATTTCATAGCGTCCCAATACCAGTATACCACCCCATGGGACGCTATGGGCAAAAATATGGTTGTCTCGCGATGCCCATAGCATCGTGTCTCTAACATTTGATTGTTCCATCTAATTTAGAAGACTTAAAAAAATGTGTAATAATGAGGAGCTTTTTGATTACATGCTTTTAAGTCATGGATAGTCATGGAACTCCTTCGATAACCGACTGTCACATAACGGATAACGTCCCTCAAGGGCATCATAAATACATGTAGTCTTATAAAATAAAAATAAGCATTAAGTACATTTTGAAATCCAGATACTTTCTCTTTTAGTTGAAGGTTATGAATAAATTGATGTAATTTAGTTTACGAAGCAAGGAGCAAGGTTGAGTATATTTGTATTGACAGAACGTAGATTTTGAAAAGGATTTTTATTAAAAAGGAGTAATAATAAGGTGGTTAAAAGTAGTTTAAATCATAAAAAATAAAACGACAAAGTCAAATGAAGAAACGTGGGTCAGATTGGTGTGAATGACAAGTTGACAACTTTATGTTTTGGTGTTTGTGAATTGCCCCAGGGCCCATCCCATCTTGATTTTAGACTCACTCTAGTAAGCGAGGGCATAGTTGTAATTCACCATTTTTGGCTAGTGCTAGTTTATTCCAACATTGATTGTTTACATGTGCCCGGTTGGTGTAAATCCGACTTCTATCTACCACTTGAATTTACTTCAAAAATACAGCGCCACAAGTTTATAAACATGCAACACGCCAACACCTGATTTATTGCTACATCTTAATCTTAATTCTAATAAAGCACTAAAAATTTTGCCACATGTTTTCATTTTAGAGGGTCCACATCATCATGCCACATGTCAAACTCACAATCAATTACAAATTTAGTAAAATCATCAATTAAGACTAATTACCAATTTTGTCCAAATTAAATTTTTATTTAAAATAAATGACAAAATTAATGTAGATTCGATAAATTTACTCAATAATTTGAGTCTTTTTAAAGTAAATAATCAACAATTAGTCAATTATAATTTTTTAATTTATTAAATCATCATTTATTGTTTTATAACGATTTTATGTTCAATCATAATTTTTAAATCTCTCAATCATTTTTTTTATATTTATTTGATATTATGAACCTAAATTCAGTCCGTGTAATACACGGGTTACTAACCTAGTGATTTAATATATTTGGGTTACTGGCCCCGAAACAGTGAGTTTTTTTAATAGAGTTTAACGGTTTTTTCATAATAATTTTTTTACCCCTAAAAATCATAGCTTTGTTTTTAGTAGGAAAATTTGTTAACTGCCACTTTATTGTAAGTTGATTTTTCATAATATTATATCAGAATAATAAGATCTTTCCATATATATATTTAATTTAATTAATTAGAAAACTCAGAAATATTACGAAATACGTAGAATATATATATTAATTAATTATATCACGTAGGGTAGAGTTGGATGGGAAGCATAATATATATAATGGGAAAAAGAAGAAAAAGACGAGGAGCAGCACGTGAAACACATATATCCCATAAACCACAATAGTTCTATACGCTATGATTTGCAACATAAAGCACAGACAACTTTTGAGTAGTGAAACTAACAGCTCACACCCTCCACTTTAGACTTTGTTATTCTAACGCTTTAATTTTTAAGAGCAATGCCTAGAATTTGCTGGTTAATTCACTCACTATATGTACTTTGTAGCATTTGAAGTTATAACTTTTTAGTCTGTAAGCAAATTTAAAAACTGTTAATGTGACACTTAGGTCCCTGAACTTGAGTATACAGCTTCTACATTTCTTTGATTCCTTAGCAATTAATATAATATAATCACCACTAATGTGTATATATCTTTAATGTAATGTGTATATATTTTTAATGTAATTAATGTTACAGTGAACTCAAATGATTGTTTAATGACAAGAATGCAAGAGATGTCACTTGACTATCATTTCAAAGTGGAGCAAGAATCTGGTTCTATTACTTACGCATTTTTCGGATTCAATGGTAATCAAACTCTTTGCCGCTCTATTATCTTTTGTGTTTTTAAGTTAATTGTTACATAACTTATCATCCTATGGTTAATGTTTGTGAAACACTATAAATCTTGATCTATTTTGTGTGTATATTCGACACTGATTGATGATTAATTTGCGGTTTAAGATGGTGATTAATAATGTAAATCGTATTCAAGTAATACTTCTTCAAATGGAAACTGAGTAGAGTGGTGTTCTATATATATTTGTTTTTGCCAGGGACTGCAGGAGTCTGGCGGATGGCTGCACTTGATGAGGCAGGAGGATGGAAGGACCGCACCACGGTTGAAGATATGGATTTGGCAGTCCGAGCTAGTCTTAAAGGATGGAAGTTCTTATACATTGGTTCACTAATGGTAAGCTCACCGAATATTCTAGAGTAGAAAAGCTAGCAACAAAATGAATTTTGAATGGTTTCTAATTTGTAGTTTGATGTATAGGTTAAAAATGAGCTACCGAGTGTATTGAAAGCATATCGTTACCAGCAACATCGTTGGTCATGTGGTCCAGCTAACCTTTTTAGAAAAATGTTTATCGAGATCCTGAGAAATAAGGTATGATTTTGATCAAAAAAAATTCTTAAATTTTATTACTTTATTCAGTTAGTGGATGTATGTTGTGAGTTTAAATATATACTTCCTTTTTTCAGAGAGTGACATGGTGGAAAAAACTCTATGTATTATACAGTTTCTTCTTTGTAAGAAAGATCGTAGCTCATATTGTTACATTCACACTCTATTGTGTTGTGATTCCCGCAACTGCATTGATTCCGGAAGTCGAGATTCCTAGATGGGGTACAATATATATCCCAACCATCATCACACTTCTAAATGCAGTTGGAACTCCCAGGTTTTTACTTCTTTAATTAGTTATTCTTTTGGACTATATTCCTTTTACTAGGAAATAAACTAACCAATGTTCTAATGTTTTATAGGTCTTTCTATCTGGTGGTGTTTTGGGTTCTCTTTGAGAATGTCATGTCCCTCCATCGAACTAAGGCCACATTCATCGGACTTTTTGAGACTCAAAGAGTGAACGAATGGGTTGTCACTGAGAAGCAAGGAGACGCTTCCAAGGTTAAAGCAGCACCACAACAAACACGGTCTTGGTTTATAATTATAAGTGAAAGGTACATTTTACTACAACTCAAACAACCATATACACATGTCGATAATAACATAAAGTTAATTCAAAAGATTTATGTAATCTGAATACCAAGGTATATATTGTGACAGAATTCTTATGTTAGAGCTTTGTGTGGGGATTGTCCTCTTTGGATGTGCTTGCTACGATCTTGCATATGGGAAGTACCATTACTACGTTTTCATTTATCTACAGTCTATAGCCTTCTTAACAATGGGTTGCGGTTACATCGGCACCCAAGTCCCCAGCTCTTAGCAGGCAAAGTTCTTCAATTCATTCATCATTTATCAATTGCACATTTGAGGAGAACATGCATGAAACTTTCTTTTGTACATTTCAAAGAAAAATGAAAATGATAGCGCATTTGGTGCAAACAACACAAGAAAAGAAAAGAAAATGATGAGATGATGAAGAAAGAAGAAAATGTGGGTGTGGCATGCATGCATATAATTATTAAGGCCATAGATTAAATATAGTATTTAATTGTTAAGAATTTGTTTAATTGTACGTAATTAGTTTTCTTATTCATGTGTATGTAATTCTATAGGGGGAATAACAACTTCCTTTGTAATTCTTTAGTTCGAATAATAATAATCAAGGGAGATAATTGCGTGAAAAACATGTACGTTGCCAGCTTAATTTCTCAATTTGCTTGCTTTGTGTTTTTTTTTTTTTTTTTTAAACGGCAATAATTAAGTGATTTGGTGTGATCCATTTTAGTGATGAATGCGATGCTAGCGACGCAACAGCAACAACTTGTCACTATCCCATCAGCGACACATAGTACATTATATGAACTACGAAAATTAATATTTTGCCTTTTTTAATTCTAAATATGTTCATTTTCATGGATATTGGAGTGCCTCGTGCATGCGTTTTGTTGCGACGTCTTGAAGTAACGTCGCTAATAGTAATTATATATGTTTTCTCTTTTATGGGCCATGCTTGTAAAAATTGAGAAAAATTCACAAAATTGTAACCTAATTGTTTTCTTTAATTTTCCTATAAAAGTCTGGTACGTTTAATCTTTTTTTATCTTCTTCTTATTAAAATTAGTTCATTTTCGGTTCATCTCTTAATACTCTATGTTTACCAGGTTATTGATCATTTTTATTTTTAACGCTAATTTGGTTTAAAAACTAATTGATATTGAGTCGAAGAAAAACAAAGCTTAATTTATCTTCAGTCGAAAACACGTGTTATTTATGATATTTCCTTAGAAACACAACAGTTCCTAAGTTATGGGAGTTCATCAAGAAATAATCATAAAAGTCTTAACAAAAATGTTGATCATTGTGGAGCGAGAGGGTTTTTGTTGATTTTATAAGGTCATTAATTCCTATTTTACTGTACCTTCACCTTTGACTCCAACAAGATATTGACATAACTATTTTATTCAGAAAGAAGAAAATTAGGGAATATCTTTAAGAATTTATCGTCTAGAGTATGTTTTACCATACACACTTGGACGCCTGGCTAAAATTTATCATATATGTGTTTGATTGCACATTAAATAGATGATGATGATTGGTGATCACTAATTTTTGTACTATTGTTGATCATTTTGGGGTCCCGATAGGAAGAGCAGTTGTGAAGTGTTTAATTGAATGGGGTGGTTGTCACACCCCAACCAACAACGAAATATATCGGGGTGTGATAATTGTCTAGATGCACACAACACTAATTTATGTTGCGATATTCTTAATTAAACTCATTTCATAATGATAGACAAAAACATTACTCATACATAATTCAGAGTTACAATCCAAACAAAACGTCCATAATGTCTCAATTTATTTAATTAGGTCGACTAAGATCCATGCAATCCTATGGTGATAAGCCACACGATCAAACAACATTACCTGCAACATGTACAACATACGAGTCAACTACAAGAGTTGGTGAGTAAACATAGGTTTAATAACAGTGAACGAGTAAAATCAGCGCGATTCATGAATAATGTAAATCCACATGTGATAAACAAGTAATGAAATATCAGATGACAAGAGCGTAATCAAACCCTGACAATAAGGCTTCCAATCAACAGACACCAAAACCGGTCAAGTCAGATGGGTTTGTCAAGCCAATAGATCTATTATTGTAACATCGACATTTTTAGTGTTAATAATTACACGTAGAGTATGAGGATGAGTATGAGCACAGTCCACATATAACACGTAAGGGCATACAATACAAGCACAGAATCGCATATAGTTCGAGTAAAGATATATCAAGTAAGAGTTTAATTACGGTACATGTTGCACCCCAAAACAATAAAGTAAAAGGGGCTATATGATAGTAGCGTCGTGAATAAAGTAAAAGGGGCTATGAATACTCACATGATAGTAACGTCACCTTGACGATCGATCGAGAAGGGACAAAAATTAAATAAATAGTTATCGTGACTCGATATGATACGACACGATACGACATAATCGACTCAACTTTGTACTCTTTTAATAGTTTGGATATCCGATATCACCATCTGAATCCGAATCCGAATCCAAAATTTTGAATTCAGATTTGGATAGTGATATTGACTATCCAAATTCCAGATATCCGTTTTTGAACACCCCTACATGGTGTGCTAGAAAGTGGCCAACGTAACCTACGCCCAGGAACAACTTAACAATTTAAAGGGGTCAAGGCGAAATAAAAAATCGAGGCCTTTTCTCAGATATCATCATCATATATGTTTACGGATTTAGGGTTTTTTGTAGGGGTGTAAACGAGCTGAGCCGAGCCCGAGCTCGTCTAGGCTCGAGCTCGGCTCGATTCGAGCTTTATTTTTGAAGCTCGAGCTCGGCTCGGACTCGGCTCGTGTATTATTAATTTTTTTTATAATTAAATTTGTATATATTTATAATTATATTTTTTTATATAGAAAATAATACATATTATTTACTTATTTTATCATAATTTTATATATAATAATAATTATTTTTTAAATATATTTAAAAAATTAAATAAAATTTATATAAATAAAAGCTCGTTAAAGCTCGCGAGCCGGCTCGAGCTCGATATGTAAAGCTCGGGCTCGAGCTCGTTTATTAAACGAGCCCTATTTCAAAGCTTGAGCTCGGTTCGAGTTCGATAAGGCTCGGCTCGTTTCGAGCTTTTTATCGAGTCGATCTCGAGTAGCTCACGAGCGGCTCGACTCATTTACACCCCTAGTTTTTTTGTGAGTGGTAGAAAAAAATAACAAGTTTATTAAACGGAACAAACAAGTCGCTTAAAACATGTCAAACAATTGGGTTGAGTACAATCTACTCTTTGTTAAAAAGAGTATGATGAAATAAAATTACACAAAAGGTCATTTATGTATTACCTAAATTTTAGATTATGTCATTTAACTAAAGTAGTTACACCAAACATCACTTAGGTTTTATACTAATTGTTTCAGAAAAAGAGAATGTCATTTGCCACTATTTGGGTTAACATTATTCGTTAAGTCAGGGGTATTTCTGTCATTTTATAAAATCTTGTTTTGATTTTTTTAACGAAGCTGTGATTTTTTTTAAAGGGTTATATTTTTATTTTTACGGTTTTATTAAAAGATGTTGCAAAATGATGGAAATACTCATGAATTAACGGATAATTTTAACCCCGTTGTGACAAAAAACATTCTGTGAAACAAATATAAAACATAAATGATGTCTGGTGTAACTATTTTAGTTAAAAGACATAATCCAAAATTTAGATAAAACATAAAGAACTTTATGTGTAATTTACTCTTATTGTTTTCCAAACTTCATTAATTAACGTATATTACAATTTCAGAGAGTTATTTAACTAAACTGATTTAATTAGTTTTTAAAAGAGAAAAAGGCTTGCAATTTCAAAGAGATCTTTGATAAAATTGGTTTAACTAGCTTTTATATCCATACATCTCACGACTGGAGTTTAAGGCACATGAAGCGAGTCAGTGACTCTGTCTTCGTATTACAATGTATAACCTCTATACAATGGAATGTTCAAAATTGTGTGAATATCATTATGGCAAAATAATAAAACTTACACACTAAATGAATAATGACCGGAAATAAAAATTAATAATTGACATAAAATAATTTGCGGTGGTTTTTCGTCGGAAGATTCAAAAAAAGTTTGTCCTCATACAGAAGAGGCTAGATGATTTTATGCAAGAATGGATCGATGAACTTCGAGCAGATGGTTTGGGTAACGAATTTTTGAATTTATATGAAACTATGATTCATCAAATCAATTTGAAACATTTTGGGATAAAAGATTGACAATGGGAATGATTGAAAATAGATAATATGGCAGCAATGAACCACAAATAATCAATAATAAAGATGAGACAGAATACTTAAATTTTGCAGAACTTAATTATTTTGTAAGCAAGAGCGACGTAGACATACAAAAGTCAATGTTCCATTTATTAAGGTACACAAAATTTTGTCTGCAATAACCATTTGGAGTCAATCCGATTTGGTACAGCTATCCCATTTTTAAAACTAGATTAAAAAAAAAGATAGAAATTGTATGCATCAAAGTGAAGTTACCGCAGGGATTATTAACTGATATTGGTTCATTGGTTGTATTAAAACATAAACTCTTGTTACATTGTGTTATAAAACTGAACTACAAAATGGAAAGTTAAGAATGTAGTTAAACGGGCTCTTAGAGCATTCACAATAGTTTATTTATTTTTATTTTATAATTTACTAAAAAACATTTTTATCTATAAAATTAAAAAAAAAACACTCCATTTTTTATTCTTTATCCTTAAAAGAAAATAAATTTGTACCAATTCATTTCTTTATCCCTTAAAATTTAACGATGTTTAAATATAACAAAATGCTCATATACGAAAGAAAATAGACATGTTTTATATTTTCTTCTAAAATTCAGTGATATGATATGATATAAATAAGCTATTAGAACAATTGATTTAGTATTAAAACCATAAGCTTTATGCATTCATTTAGCCTTTGAGAATAATAGACAAGTAAACAATAGACATCGGCCTTCTGGTTCAATGGTACTCCGAAACTATGGTAACTGGGAGGTTTCGGGTTCGAGTCCCGAGGCCTTAGCTGGGGGAGGTTTTACCCGGTTGTAGGGTTTCCTCTGGGGTGTTGAAGGGGGTCTAAGCTAGAAGTCATTGTTAGACGTGACCCGAGCTAGATGGATCAAAACAAACGCAATTAAATTCACAACAAGGTTTAATTCAATTTTCTAAATTCAGGCAGAACTGTCAACACTAGATTCATTCTCACAAAAGTTTTCCGTTCCAAATCTACTTCCTAACAAATTCTTTTTTATTGGAAATTAGATGTATATTCTATTTTATAAACATGTTATATTTTTATTTATTTATATTTATGAAATTATATGTAATATTTTTATTTATTTATATTTATGGAATTATGACAATCACTTATTAATCTGCATCTTATTTTTATTTAAAATTATTTTGAAACTATTATTGTTTTTATTTTAAGAAATATTTATAAAACTTATAAATACCAATAAACACTTATTTACCAATAAACGTTCATGTTGCATTTGTCAAATATACAAGTAAAGACATGATCTTTTTTTTTTTTTTTTTTTGATAAAGAGGGTAAAGTCACAAATACATATTATGAATGATAATTTAATACATTATTCCGTTAATAAAAAGAGTATGCATGAATTATCAGTTATATATATTTTTTTATTAATTTAACACGTATAACATATGGGTTATATACTAATTCTGTTATATATTATTTGTTTTTCCGGAATGAGCTTAGAAATTGATTCTTAAGTATTTAAAAATATTAGAAAATAATTTACAGCATTTCATACTTTTTGATTATGTGTTTCTCTCTGTAAAGACAACCCATTTTATTTAATAAAGCCCTTGTGTTTTCTCTTTCAATTCATTCTTCCATTCTCTCTATTTTGATTGGAGTCGAGTTTGATCCGGTTCAACCCGGGGATAATTTGATTCTTCATGAACCAAGAACCTTCCGGTCGAATCCTCAATTTGCAACCCTTTCCTGGATCTGTGTGCCCAACAGCCAAAAGGGCGTCTGGCCCAATTCCCACTTGAATCCTTTTAATATTGCGGAGGCCCAATCCAATTTCCTTTTCTTTGTTTGGGTCTGGCCCATTAAAACTCCATGGGACCACGACAGTTGTAACTCAATTCAAGGATTAGATTTCTCATTCTTGCTTTGCTTGCACATGAAAACACAAGCAAATGTATATATTTTAGTCTTTTCTAAATTTGTTTTAAGAGGTTCTCAAGTTTAGGTAATAACACTGTTTTAGCTTACTCTGTTCAAAATATACTATATAAAAAATCGATTAAAATAATTTATATTTGTATTTATTTCGGTTCAATTTCAATACAATTAATATAAAATAGAGTGAACCTAAAATGCACCGATCACATGACTATTATTATGATGATCCTACATATACTCAGCATTTGTCTATCTGTCATTTTTGTATGAGTTGATAACTATTTCTACAAATTATTTAGAAAATAATGAATAGTATAATTAAAAAAAAATTGAAAAAAAAACAGTTACCCCTCACCCATGTATAACGTCATTCAAGTGAGGGAGTGATGACCCCTCTATGTAGTAGTGGTCATCTCACACTAGATATAACACGCGATATAACGTCAATAAAGCATCATCTCTCACCCTCCACTCGGTAAAATGCCATTTAGGTGAATGGGGGAATGATGACCATTCTCTCTATGTGGTAGTGGTCGCCTCTTCCTAGATATAGTGCATGTCCTAAAGGCAAATGAAAAATCTTGTGGATTTCAAGACACATGTGAAGTTATATAAATTTGGATAAGAACTAGTGGACTTAGAGCTACGTGTTGTGATGGTGACTTTAAAATGATAAAGTACGTAAGAGTAGCATATGAAGTTGTGACTACTCGATTTTGAGTATAAAATTGTTGGTAGAAAAACACTACTTAAGGCACATTCGGAAAACAAGAAAAAGTTACCTCCTCCCCCGATTGCTATACTTTAATGATGTTACATTATTATATTATATGACTTATATACTATTATAAATATGTTGTTATACTATATAATCACATTGTGATCCGCATGTATAAATAGAGAACAATTACCCCACCTCCTCACCCACACCTATATGCTACTCAGAGAACCCACCATATACTAGAAGCCGCTATGTATTTACACATATTTGTATGTATCTATATATAAATGTTCAATACACAATAATAAATGCTGTAAAAATAAAAGGAATAAAATCCAACCAATTAAATTGTTTCTTTCTAATATAAATTTAATACTTTTATAAGGGTACGTAGTAATTTTCATAACCGTGTTAGTCAAATCCACTAAGTTAAGAATTTGAGGGTTAGCTCAAATAAGACGCATTTTGGTATACTAGTAGAAAAAGGGATAAGGGTATTTTCATCCTAAAAATCACATACTCTCATCCCGTTTCTTTCCACAAGGTACATAGCATATCAAATCTTCTAACCCTATTTTCAAATCCTCTTTTTTTACAAATTAATGATAAGCAGTGGGTTTTTATCAAAATAATCTCATTCTCTAGGATTTTGTTTTGAATTTTATGTTTACGAGTAAAACGCCCGCCCGCGTTGCGGGGCGACGATTGTTTTTTGAGTGTGCTAGAATTTTAAGTGTATAGACTTCAATGCATCTATATTACTTCAATATGACAATTGATATTAAAACATGATGATCAAAGCAGAAATACATGAACGACACAATGGAAATATACAAAATGATATAGAAAGTAGTTTACACTTGAGACATGATTATCTATGATTACCGCGGTTTTCTAGATGAGAGTTGCAATCTGTTGATGTCGTTTTTAGTAAATCTGTTGATGTCGTTTTTAGTAACTCTGTTGATGTCGTTGTATGTAACCATTGAAGCCTCAAGTGTGTATATTCATGATATGGGTACCAAAAGATATCATATATCGTACATGTAGTCACATCTATACAAACATCTCATAGCCACAATTACTTTGCAAGTGACATCAGTGTTTCATAGATACCTACCAAAGGCTACAAAGTACTTTTCACATTTCTGTTCATCTTCTACTACATGTCCCCAATGTGAACTACAAAACATGATTGCTGATTTTTCTTACATATGGAGAGTAGCATACATTGGGTTTTTACTGTAAAGTGGTATGTACTGTGTTGGTGTGAAAATCCCTCTTTTCATTACTAACCCATAACATGCATACTTCTCCTTGACTCTATTCTGAGGGACAAAAGTTGGTAACTAACATTCATTTAGTAAGTAGTTGATATGTAGAGCCCATAATCTTCTGTTCGTTACCAACTAAACCTAGTCCTACTTCTCTTTGTTGAGTTTTCATCTGCATCTATAGAAGTAAGTATATTAGTGAGTGTTGGTGTTTATTGTTTTCTTTGGTTTATAGCAAAAAAGAATCATCGGCAAAGTAAGGATGTATCATCTTTAAAAAAAATATATTGCGTGTATGATATGTTTAGTAGAATTTCATTTAGGGGTTCTAATAATAATGAAAAGGAACAAAAAGATAAAGCTCAACTTACCAGTAAGTTTAGTAAAGAAAGCAGCTATTTGTTGATGCTATTGAAGACACAGAAAAAGGCACCTACAGTTGCATAAAAAAAGAGATTACATGTACAAACCTTTTGCTATGAACATCACATATCATTTAAATACTAAAAGGAAAAAGACCCAAATACAAAACAGAGCCTAACAAAATGAAAATCCATTGACCTTGAAACTAAGAATAACATAACTTTCAATTCAAACAATGATGTGATCTTGATTAAAAAGACAAATGACAACCCAATTCGAAATACCTGTGCCTATCTAAGCATCATAAATCTTTGATCAAGACAAACATCCAGCCGAAATGAGTTATATACCACTTCACAATACTGTCAACAGTAAACCTGCACAAAAATGAGACAAAAAAGTAAAAGTTAGCTACAATTCATAAAGGATAAACGTGGTAGACATTTCATTGAACACCTTACTTGCATAGTGATAAGAAGATAAGAAAACAACAATAAGAAGTTCAACTGAAACAACAATGTAGATGGAAATGAGCTACATACCACTTCACAATTCCGTTAATTATGTGACAAAAATCTAGAACCTGGGTACAAAATTAAACTAAAAAATCAAAATTAAATAATCAAAATTAAATTTAAGATGAAGAACATTGAGTCTTGTTTGTATGCATGTTCTCTGATCAAGAGATAAATGAACAGATTTTCCATCTTTCAAAATCTGAAGATTATCGTCTCCACATGCTCCATCACAATCCACAAATTCAAAACCTAATTAAACTAAAACTTAAAAAATCCACAAATTGAAAACCTAAAACATGACAATTGACAGATGAAAACCCTAATCAGCTCCAAAACTCACCTATATCTATATATTCGTCGATCGGTTCAATTCATCACACATTAATTAATTAATTTTGTCAATTGTTGATATCAAGTAAATAATTAGGGGAAATTTGATGAAGAAATTAACCACCTCGTCTTCAGCTTAAAGACAGCCCTAAATATTCAAATCAACAGGTAAGAATAGAGAATCTTACTTGAATCAAACGCTGAAGAATCGAAACATGGAAGCAGACACTATCACCGGAGCTAATGTCCGACGGTTGAACACCGCCACAACATCCAAATTCGTCGCCCAGGAGAGCGGAGCGGAAGAGGTACGCCGAAATCGTAGCTGGGTTCCAATTAGGGAGAGAGGAGAGGTTCATCGGAGTCAGACACTGCATCCTGATTCATAAACAAAGACCACATAATAACCGCACATTTGTCGATTAGCTTCAAGACTACTAAAACCATGGGTTTCCGTAAAGCCGTTTCCAATTTCAGATCCGGATCGTAGCTTCAACGCCAGAGGAAGCTAAGCCGCAAGCGAAGATGTCGTTAACTCAACGGAAACGCAGCGCCGGCGCCGCCTTAGCGGCGGTAACCTAAAAGGAACTGCGGCGCTAGGGTTTCCGGATAGCGACTGTACGTCGCTTCTGCTCTGCTGAGGCTTGAGGTCAACGGCGGGCGGCGGAGGTGGACGGCAGACGGCGGGTGGCTGAGGACTGGAACCGTAGCCTCGGCTGAGAGATGGACAGGTAGAGAGAGAGAGTGAAAAAGGAATGCATAGCCACCGCCCACAGTGTAAATGACGAAGAGTAGATGGTTTGAAGAAGAGTAGATGGTTTTAAGAGGACAGAGAGAGAGCGCTTAAACGACGCGTGGAGAGGGAGGTGATAGTCACCAGCCACCGCTCATGTCTACCAATAAAAAAATACGTGTGTTCCTAATAGTTGACAGATAGAGACTGACAAGCTAAGACTTTTGATATATAAGGAAATTTGTTTTATCATTTTATATCTACGCGAAACAAACCTAAAATACTATCGAAGAACCAACGCGTTCACCTATATAAAAAACATGATAATGTTTACGACCTACGAAGATGATAAAATGCTGAATTGATATGGATCTAACTTAAAACCTAGATATCTTCAAATTTCAATGTATTATTTATTTCGATTTTTAATAATTTTATACCGGTTTCCCTTTATACGACTCTTGTTCGGATCTTGATACATAACTTGTGGTTATGGACTTCTTCTTCTTCCTCATCTCTGCATTCGTCGATTTTCTCTCTACACTTATCGATCACTGTTTCAGATCTATCTTTTAATTAATGGCTTCTTCAGCCGTCAATTCCGCCATTGAGAAACTCGCGAACCTTCAACTCAATGAACTATCCACTTCTTCATCTCCTAATTTGCAGAAAAACCTATCGATTTTATCTCCCGAACAGGTATCATATTTATGTTTATGAGTGATTCTGTAAAGCAATGATGTTAGATGAGGCTTAATTTCATTTTTTTTGGTGTATGTATGTTCAGATAGAGCTCGGAAAAATGTTGCTGGAGTTAGGGCAGGGCCATTTGTTCGAGCATTGGCCCGATCCTGGCGTCGAAGATGATGATAAAAAGGCTTTTCTTGCTCAGGTATTTGTTAATCTCATTTTACAACTGATAATTTTGCCTTTTAGGTTATTTCTATCTAGTGTTCATTTTGTTACCCCTAAAATAGAAACGTTAAATTGTGAATAACTTAGAACATCATTCAACTATAGAATGACATTTGGACATTTGGTTGGTTATTTCAGGTATCAATTCTCAATTCAAGCTATCCTGGAGGTTTATCATCATATATCAAGACTGCCAGAGAACTCTTAGCAGATTCAAAGGCTGGAAAGAATCCATTTGATGGCTTCACACCTTCGGTAAGTTGAAGATACTTAGATACACATCATCTTTTAGGCCTTTAATAACTGCAACTTGGTTTTTTCTTTCTAGAAAATGGGACTTTAGTAGGTTATGGACTATTATATTCCTGCAGGTGCCATCAGGAGAAGTACTAACTTGTGGTGATGATAACTTTATACAATATGAAGATATTGGTGTGAAGCAGGTGCAGAATGCTGCATTTGTTCTTGTTGCAGGTGGGCTTGGGGAGCGTCTCGGATATAGAGGAATAAAGGTTGTTTGTCACATTATATTATATTATCGTAGTTTTTGCTATATCCTGTTTTGTGGGGATTTGTTCGATTGTTTATGTAATTTAGTGAAATTTGCTCTATATTCAGCTTGCCCTTCCCATGGAAACAACTACTGGAACTTGTTTCCTTCAGCACTATATTGAGTCTATATTATCCTTATCTGAAACTAGCATCAAGCAGGCTCAAGGTTTGTTTTGAAAACTGGCATTTCATAAGAACTTGGATATTTGATTTTTGCTGTGTGACCTAGTGTGATAATGTTGCTATTTTGTAAATTATAGGTGAATGTAGAAGAGATGCACCTTTAGTGATTATGACATCGGATGATACACATGAGCGTACACTACAACTTTTAGAATCCAACAGTTATTTTGGAATGAAACCTACCCAAGTAAAACTTTTGAAGCAGGTAATTTCGTGTCAAAATTGATACTCATTGCAGCACTAAAACGTTTTTTACGACTCACCTTAAATCATGTTCCAGGAAAAAGTTGCTTGCCTGGCTGATAATGATGCTAGGCTTGCTATTGACCCAGACAATAAATACCGAATACAGGTGACATTTGAGTATATAAAATCATATTCTTATGCAAATAATGATCTTTTTTCATTTTCCATCATTACATTACATGTGTTCTTTTCTTATTAGACAAAACCTCATGGCCATGGTGATGTCCATGCTCTTCTTTATTCAAGTGGACTTCTTAAAGAATGGTATACAAAGCCTCTTGTTTCTAGGTTTTCTATCTTTGTGACATATTTGTGTTTGTACAAAACCGTATACTTAAATCTTTTTTTTTACTTCTTCTAATCTTTTGTAGGAAAGATAATGGTTTGAGATGGGTGTTGTTTTTTCAAGATACAAATGGACTTCTTTTCAAGGTTCACCAAATTGATAGCTAGATTCCTTCTTCAGACAGTCGAGAATTTAATGTAAATTTATCTGTTTCCATTGTTTTAGGCAATTCCTGCAGCATTAGGAGTTAGCGCCACTAAAGAATACCATGTTAATTCTCTTGCTGTTCCTAGAAAGGCTAAAGAGGCCATCGGAGGCATTACTAAGCTTACACATACAGATGGTACACTTTATTGATTGCTATATATTTTTATTGTTCATAGCTTATAGTTATTAATATTATTATAATATGTTATTAGGTAGGGAAATGGTGATTAATGTGGAATACAATCAACTTGATCCTCTTCTTAGAGCAACAGGTCATCCTGATGGCGATGTTAATTGTGAAACTGGCTATTCTCCATACCCAGGAAACATAAATCAAGTATGATTTCAAACAATTACTTACTTTCATATTCTCAAGATCTAAAAATGGCAACTTTTTACTTTCTTTGTGTATTATTCTGGGATATGTAAGTTTTTTGTTTTATTGATTATGGTCCTTTGCAGCTGATTCTTGAACTTGGCCCTTACATTGACGAGCTCTCAAAAACTGGTGGTGCTATCAAGGAGTTTGTTAATCCAAAGTAATTATATTCTCTTTTCTACCCTTTCTTCTTTAGTATTTAATAAATACCTTTTCTTCTGTGTTTGCTCATCGACTAATCTGTATTTGCATTGCAGATACAAGGACTCAACAAAAACTGAATTCAAATCCTCTACTAGATTGGAATGTATGATGCAAGATTATCCTAAAACATTATCTCCATCTGCTAGGGTTGGATTTACAGTAAGTAAAACATCATAAATGACCTTTATGTAGTAGTTTCAACTTTTAAGTTACATTTTAAACTATTTACCATGTTTTCAATCATTCTTTTTTCTTACTTTGTTAGGTGACAGAAACATGGCTTGCTTATGCACCTGTTAAAAACAACCCTGAGGATGCTGCAAAGGTACCTAAAGGAAATCCATATCATAGTGCCACTTCTGGAGAAATGGCAATTTATCGAGCAAACAGCATGATTCTTAAAAAGGTTTGCAAATCTTGAACATTTGCTAAATCACATATTTGTCCCTTTCTTATTTCTCGTCTGTGTTCCCAGGCAGGTGTTGAGGTAGATGATCCAGTTACGCAAGTTTTTAATGGTCAAGAGGTAGAAGTGTGGTCCCGTATCGTGTGGAAACCAAAATGGGCAGTTACTTTTAGTGATGTTAAAAGCAAAGTGACTGGAAACAACTCGGTTTCTCAAAAATCTACTTTGGTTATCAAGGGTCGTGACATTTTCATTGAGGATCTCTCCTTGGATGGAGCTCTTATTGTTGATTCGGTTGATGATGCAGAGGTTTGTGTTAACACTACAAAGCATTTTTTAAGAATTTTGACATTTTCTGAAGTTTTAAAACTGTGACAAATGCTTCATATTACTTGACTAAAATGAGTGCTATCAATCGCTTATATGGGTTCATGTATTTGTACTAAAAGTTAAAAAATTGGCTCTCTGAACACTGACTAGAAAAAATAGTAGCACTTGTTTCATGAAGAAGGGAGTATGATATCATTGTGGTGATTTTATCATGTTTTTACACTAGACGATTATTAAAGAATTCTAAAGGGTGATCAAGATCAAAGGCCTGATCCTTGAATAATTAATTCAGAACATTAGTATTTTAGTTCAGTTTTTTGTTAGGATGGCAGATTATACACAAATAAACAATACTTATGTGGTTTAGCAATTTGTATTAGAATTTTTACCATATGTTTACTCCATCTGCAGGTGAAAGTGGGAGGTTCTGTGTGTAACAATGGCTGGACGGTTGAAAGCATTGACAAAGATTCTAGTGACTTGCCTGAAGAAGTGAGGATCAGAGGTTTTAAAATAATCAAGACTGAGCAGGTACAACAACTTTTTAGTGAACCCGGGAAATTCTCCTTGAAACCTTGAGGTTTAATTTATGAACATACACACGCAGCCCTGTTTTTTCTTGTGTGTTTTTATTGTTTTACATTCGTTTGACTACACTATGTGAATTAGAATAAATTGATATATTCTGAATTATGTTTGTAACCATTTTACCTGATATTATATGAGAACTCTTTTTCTTATATCCGTGAGAACCTGTGTCACCGTAAAACTCACAAGCCCCATCAATGTCAAGCTAACCTATGTGATCAGGAAAATGCGGCTTGAGCCCGAGAGGTGACCTTCAGGTGATGGATGCTCTATTTTGTGAGAACTTAGCACATTAAGAGTTTTCTAAATGGTATTTTGGTGTGTATATATTGTTCCATACCTAAAGGTTTAGGATTCAAGTCCGGTCGTGGATCTTAGAATAGATATTAGATGTGATTTATATGGATATGAGGCGTCTTTATCTTTTAATACATTTATTGAGACAAAACCACATTGAATCAACATGCTCTGCTAGAAAATCCACGTTAGGGTAGGTGGAGTGTCCGAGTGATGTTTATGTAATCATGTAAGGCTGGATGAAGTGATGTCGATGGTCACCCTTGCCACTATCTTGTCGAAGAGGGAGGGAAACGGTGTTATGATTGAATATCGTGACTCTGTGATCCACATTATCACCCCTCCTCTTCCCTCCCCTCATTTAGGCATTGTAGACAACCTAAAAGAAGATAAATAATTACATATAAAAAAGTAATTTAAATTATTATTCATAATTGTCTGGACTTAAAAAGTGTGGCTTTCAAGTCACTAATTATAACCTTACTATTATGTTAAAAAGGGAACTTTAAACTTAACATGCTTCTCTAGAATGAAGTGGGACTTCCGCAAGAGTACCGATTCACCCTTGGCTCGGGGAAGAGAGGCTGAGGTGATGCAGGGTACTCATGCAAGAGCACTGCCTCACCCTTGGCCGTTTTGATGGATTTCATGGAGGCTCACTGCAAGAGTCGTGTTACAAAGGTTGATTTTTTAAGTGTGTGTGTTTAGGTAACGACTCTTTTATAAAAACTAACAATTTTTTTTTCTTTTTTAATAACACACCATCTTAAACAATGTATACTCATTCTCTCCACAATTCTCTTTATGATCACATGTTTGAGGTTGCCAAACCAAGCCGTGTCAGGTTTGGCTCAAATACCACCGGTTCTTCTTTCGGTCATGCCAACTAGAGAGACAGGAATATATAAACCTAGGGATCTTATAAAAACTCGTGACCATCTTGTTGAAGATTATTTTGCTGAATAACTGTCTTTATGGTGAAGACAAAATGATCTTGGAAGACAAAATTAAATCTTTATTCATCTTATAAAGAGAGCTCCCCTTGTTCAACATGGTCCACAACTAGATATCGAGATAGAGAGAGTTGCATAGTGAAATTACATTCCACAATGTACGAGTGGATATAGTGAAACATACTTCAAGAATTTACAGTTGTTCAATCGACCGTTTACATAAAGAATATTTATTTTATTGTGTTTAAAATTACTTTTTTTATTTGTGTGATCTTTTAATATTAAAAGAATAGTAAAAGTATTCTTTTGTTGAGTTATATTGAGTCTTTTTTACTGAAAGATTATTTCCTTCGTGAGGTTTATAAGGGTGGGCGGTGTGGGGGGTAAATTTTTTAGGATGAGTAAAATGAGATAAGTTTTTTTAGCCAATAGGAGAGTGACACCAGGAGAGAGAAAAAAGTATATGTCTTTTGTGTTTTTTTAATGGTATGGGTGGGATAAGTTGTGTTGGATAAGTTGGATAGTTTTTTTTTTTGTTTTTTTTTATTTTAATTTTTATATATTATATTTAAAGGAAAACATTATATTTTATCATAAAACATAAAACTAATTTTTTCTTTAAAAACAAAAAACTTACATAAAATTTAAAAAAAACCACTTTCACAAATTTTAAAACCAAATCTAAAAATCACATTTCCAATTATGCAAAGCGGCGATTCGACGTTTCTCGGCGAGAAGGGTCGGTAGTAAGCTCGTAGGGACGTTCTCGGTCGGTCTTAAAAATATTTCAAGATCGCGAGCTCGTTTTTCGTTTTCCATCGTTTCTTTCACCGCCGCGTACATCATCGCCTTTCTCTCGGCGGTTTTTTCTCGAATCGCCGCCTTCGCCTCTTTTTCTTTCTCTCATTTGCTTTCAAACCTATTTATCACCTCCAAAGCATTTGAGGACCCATCATTCGACGATTCACCCGACTTCGTTCTAGATTTTCGTTGTGAAAGTGGAGGCGTTGAGTCCTCGTTTAAGTCGGGCAACCGACTTGGCAATTGGGTAGAGTCGACTTCGTTTGACGTTGTGTACTCACCCGAGACCGAGGTCTTTGTCCTCTTGGGCTCACTAACCCCACCAACCTTCCTCCTCGGAGCCTTCCACTTTGGGTGATCTTTTACAACTTCCCAAGCCGAAACATGAGTAAAACCTTTCTTTTCATAGATCTTTTCGTACTCGGTATTAGCCAACTTCCAAACATCAAGATCCCCCGCACCACTAGCCCTTGCATGTTCCTAAAAATTATATAAAAGAAACAAGTTAAAAATAATATAAATTTTAAAAAAAAATTAACTATTAAAAATAAAAACTTACAAATTGAGCAATGAGACCTCCAAAGTTCATCAACTTCTTGTTCAAATTCTTCCATTTTGTGGTAATTTGATGAACGTTTCGATTTGTTTCGCGACCAATTAAACCGTTAAAATGGTCCACAACTTTTTGCCAAAAAGATGAAAACCTTTGTTGGTCACCAACTTTTTTGTCTTCGGTGACGTGAATATAAGCTTGTGCCAAATACTTCTCTTCGTCGGTAGTCCATGGAGTTCGATCCGCCTTTGTTGTCGACTTCTTCTTGTTTTTTCTAGCTTGCGTCCGACGAGCCGGTGGTTCTTCCTCCATCTCTTCTTCTTCTTCTTCCTCTTCTACTTCTTCTTCAATCTCAACATGTTGTTCCTCTCTTACTTCTTCTTCATCTACTTCAATCTCCTCGTCCATCTCTTCGCTATCACTAGCTTCGTCGACAAGACGACGGGGTTCTCGGAATTGAATATTTTGATATGATTGTTGGGCCGATGAAGCGTATTGTTGGAAGTAGTCGGGATGTCCGAATCGTAGTAGATCATTACCCACCACAACCACCACAACAACAATCTTTTAATGATCTACTACGATTCGGACATCCCGACTACTTCCAACAATACGCTTCATCGGCCCAACAATCATATCCGTGATAGTGACTCATGTTCTCTCATTGGTGGATTATATCATGCCTTATTAAAGGGACACATTATTCTATCTCATAGGACGTTTTGGGAATATTCTGAGGCCCCGCTCACATGTTTAGTCATAACAGAATGCTAAAGCATGAGGTTGGCACATGTCTTTGGGCCGAGTCCACGATATTAAATGCGGGTCGGGTGTGACCCGGGCTCGCATAACCATATCTCTTCATAATGATTTTTTAGTAATTTAATGTGGTATATATATTTTTAATTAATTAACTGTATTTATTCAAAAATAAATTTAGTAGTGAAATATGACATCGAATCGGTTGAATTAGTTGGGGAGGATGATGTGTGGAATAAAAAAGATGGAATGATAATGAATTGTGGTGACCTTAAATATTGAACAAACAAAGGAATTAATTCCACTTCTATCAATTTCTTTACAACCAAACATGATATAAATTTTCAAAAGAATTATTTCACAATTTCGTTCACAATATTCCAAAATATTCTATGAATCAAGTAGACCTTAAAAATTCAACAAACAAAAGTTATAAAACAATAGAAGAATATACATCAAATCCAAATCAGTGGGTTGTCAAGGGATAACTACTTTATTGTTTGAGACGCACTTCGTATGCTAAACAGAAAATAAGTGTTTTATGTCACGCAATAATACTCGATGTAGTCTTATTTTGTCACGATTACCCTTGACTATGATTTCGGTCAAGATAGATCTTAATCACATTATCACATATTCACATGTGACATCCTTAATTCCTAAAATCATGATTGGTCTGTTGTTAATTTTATTATCTTAACAGATAAAGCTTGCAATATTATAATTGTTACAAGTTTGATACCGTCATCTTAAAAGCATCCTTTCACGTGTCATTTTCTTCCACATATATAAGATATATAATATGATTTATACCGAAAGGCCTAGCCAAAACTATGACATTCCTTCTATTTAGAGGGTTGAAGTTTTATAATGAAAAATTAAAGTACATAGTTTCTTTCTCTTTAATTCACAACTATAATTAAATAATATTTTTTTATATCATTATCATTACTTTTTCTCTCTCTTTCTTTTATATCAAATCTCAAATTTTACCAAATCAACAATTCTTTTATCAAATTTACAGATGAACAGTAACTTTTTTTCTCTTTCCCACTCACAACCACTTAAAACTACACCTTAAATTTTAAGGACTATACTCACAAATTTATAAGGACTCTACTGTGAATGCTCTTAGAAGCACAAGTCAAGGCCATTTATAGTGCGTTGTGATAAGGGTGTGTGGCGATGATAACGTCCCAAAACACCATTCCTAGGCGTGATGAAGCTATGCATGGTGGTGATTACCGTAACTATACAATGATAAAACTATTGGTTTCCTTTACCTTTTTCCCTAATCACACAATTACATGTTATATCCCTTTATAAATTAAATATCATATTCATACAAATACAATTATATACATTTATCATCATAAATATATATTCTACGTGGCTTTTTGTATGAGATCACTTTTTTTTATTACACCCTTATCATGATGACTGGACTCTCTACTTTACTACTTATTAGTTATTACATGACACCATTTTTCTATTCAAATATCCAAACTATCACGGAAAGCCGAAAGACTTTAAGTTTGCCATTGAAATAAATAAATAAAATATAATATGATTCATTTTCTAATCATTATCTCCACCTATTTCAGAAATATGATATACATTTAGACATTTAGTTATACATTTTCTGAAAAGAAAAAGAAGCTTTAAATATATAATCGAATAAATCCAAAACAAACAATGGAACTGTGACTGAACCACTGAACCAAGTCCCATTGATTAACCGACCCTCGAAGGTATCACACCCTCATCCTATAAATACACACACACACATGTCCATCCACTTAAAACAACTGCAACTACTCACTCACTCACTCCTCCCTCACACATTCCCCCTTTTCAACCGTAAAACAAACAAACATGGGTGAAGCACCCTCAACCGCCTCCCAACGCCCCCTCCCCTTTCTTCTCCACATACTCCGGGGCCGATGGTTCTCACTTTTCGCCTCCTTCCTCGTCATGACCGGCGCCGGCGCCACCTACCTCTTCGGCGTCTACTCCAAAGACATCAAATCCTCCCTCGCCTACGACCAGACCACCCTCAACCTCCTCGGGTTTTTCAAAGACCTCGGCGCCAACGTCGGTGTTCCCTCCGGCCTTGTCGCCGAGATCACTCCCACTTGGTTCGTACTCTTACTCGGCTCGGCTTTAAACTTCGTCGGCTACTTCATGATCTGGCTGGCCGTCACCAACAAAATCCCCAAACCGAAAGTGTGGCAGATGTGTCTCTACATTTGCATCGGAGCCAATTCACAGAATTTCGCTAACACAGGTGCTCTAGTGACTTCGGTCTCTAATTTCCCCGAAAGCAGAGGGGCGGTTATCGGGTTGTTGAAAGGGTTTACCGGGTTGAGCGGGGCCATCATGACGCAAATCTACTTGGCGGTTTACGGCACGGATTCGAAGTCCCTGATCCTGCTCATCGCCTGGCTCCCGGCCGCGATCTCGGTGGTGTTCGTGTACACCATCCGGTCGATGAGCCTGGTGAGACAGGCGAATGAGCTCCGGATCTTTTACCATTTCTTATACGTCTCCATTTTTTTAGCCTTGTTTATTATGGGGATGACGATTGCTCAGAATCTCGTGACATTTTCGCGAACCGCGTACGCTGGGAGCGCTGCGATGGTAATTTTCTTGCTTTTTGTCCCGCTTTTTATATCAATTAGACAGGAATTAAACCTCTTCCACCAACAATCCATCCCCCCTCCTCCTCCTGAGGTTAAAATTGACAATCAACTCGATCAACACGAATCTACGAATCCGTCACCAAAGGAGAATCCCAAACCGAAATTGGAATCGAAATCGAAGACATTATCATCTTGTTTTGCGAATGTGTTCTTGAAGAAGCCTGAAAGAGGGGAAGATTACAACATCTTGCAAGCGCTTTTAAGCACAGACATGTTGATTCTGTTTATCTCAACTTTCTGTGGGCTTGGAACCAGCCTAACTGCAGTGGACAATCTAGGCCAAATCGGCGAGTCTTTAGGGTACCCTTCAAAGACCATAAAGTCATTTGTTTCTCTCCTAAGTATCTGGAACTACTTCGGTCGGATCTTCTCCGGATTCGTCTCCGAAATCCTGCTGGTGAAATACAAGTTCCCGAGACCACTAATGCTGTCAATAGTTCTGTTTCTGTCGTGTATCGGGCTGTTGATGATTGCATTCCCGATACCCGGATCCGTCTACCTAGCCTCCATCATCATCGGGTTCTCGTTCGGGGCGCAGCTGCCGTTGATTTTCGCGATTATTTCGGAGCTTTTCGGGTTGAAATACTATTCAACTTTGTTCAACTGTGGGCAGTTGGGGAGTCCGTTAGGGTCGTATATCTTGAACGTGAGGGTTACCGGGCCTTTGTATGACCGAGAGGCGCGGAAGGAGCTAGCGAGGAATGGGTTAACGAGGGGCGCGGTTAAGGAGCTGGTTTGCATGGGTAGACATTGCTATAGGCTTTCGTTTATCATATTGGCTTGCGTTTGTTGTTTTGGTGGGTTCGCTTCGCTGATTTTGGTGGCCAGGACTCGTGAGTTTTACAATGGGGATATTTATAAGAAGTTTAGAGAAGGAAATGAGGTGGATTCAAGGGCAAAACCGCCACTGGAGGCTCTGTCACCCAAGTAGGTTAGGTGTAAATAGGACACATATCGTTAAGTGTACGTTTCACCCATCTATCATCCCGGCAATTTAATATGAATGATGTAATTTTTAAAAAGTTGCAAATGTTATATACTCTATTAACCTTATGTGTGAATTTAATTCATTTCCTTCCTTTTTGTATCCTTATCTCGCTCAAAAGTTCGAGCGATGTGTTCGCCACATGCCACATCCCAATACCGCAAAGTGCAGCAATGGTATTTCGCTTAGTAAAGTGAAAATAATATGACAATTGCACATCCCAATACCGTAAAGTGCGACGATGGTATTTCGCTTAGTAAAGTGAAGATAATATGACAATTGTTAAAGGTGGTTTTGGGTTTTTTTTTTAATTTATTTATAAAATAAGTAGAGTGTTTTTTAAATTAAGTGTCTTTCTCAAGGGACAATGACTAGGTTCGATGGTTTTAGGCAAGTCTTTACCCACACTCTTGTTCTCTATCCTATTAAATCAAACTATATACATTTAAGGGTTGGCAGCTCATCATGCCCCGTGATATTTGGCTTCATATGCTCTCCAAAACATATCCGTGACATCAGGACTATTTATGGCCGTTTGCAGATTAGTAGTACGACTTTTCTTTTGGCTTTTATGAAGTACTATTTGAAGCTTTGGTGGGTGGTACTTTATGCATCACCAACACAGACTTCTTTTGCAATGTTTTGGTGGTAACATCCGAGAACACAGCCTCTATACGTGATTGTGAGCAATATTTAAGTATCTTCGTTTGACCGTGATTGGTGGCAATGGGGAAAAAAGACTTTGGGTGTTGGGTCCATGAGGGGTAACGGCTACATTCAATAAAAAAAAGTTAAATTAATTTTAATATTAACACCATATATACAACACCAAGACAATGTATATTAAAATCACATTATTTATATTCTTCTACTCTTCTAGTCTTCTATCAACCATAAAATTCAAACTTTTATATCTCTCATCATCATGATTCCCTACAAGCGTAAATTCAATGAAAAAAACTAACCAATGTTTAACCTGAATCAATATGTGAATATGTGATAAATTGAAGTGATTATATCAGCCTAACGTGTCCAATATGCCTACAGGCTACAACACAACTGGCGATACTCATATTTGCAAATTGGAATGTCAATCGTGTGTTCAACAACCCTAATTGCACCTACTTTTGAAGAGGTTATGCCGGAAACACAAGAACCCGAACGCGAACACCAAGACCTCGCCAAAAAGGAGACAAAAAAAAAAACTCACAGACCGGTTAGAAACCAAGGTGGAATTGGACTCTCAAAGAAGAACAAGCGGTTGCTCGGACATAGATCGATGTATTCAAAGACCCAACGGTTTGTAAGTGATGTATTTAGTTTCTTTTTATATACATTTATATTTATTTTATAACTTATTTATTTTATATTCATTAATATTTTTAGCAACTGGTCAAGACGGGTGGGTGAACATTTTCACTCATCTATGGGTAAAGACCACCCAGCCCGTAGCACGGACATGTTCGACGTCTAAATGGGTGTTATGACTGAGTATAACGCTCACTACATATAGTCTAAACTCATCTTAATTTGGCTTGGTTTCGAAAAATACCCATTTAACTCATTTTAATTTGGCTAAGCAGATGTGTATGCAATGTGAAGTCGCACAAGCATCAAACCCCGCATTAATTACTTTTTGCTTGCATAAAACTAAAGGTGCACATCCCATCCGGTTAGGGAATCGGTTACAAAAAGAATAACCGGGACCTAAAGGAACCGGTTCTGTTTGTAACCGACATGCCGGTTAGTAGTCAGTTAGGACCCTCCGGATGTAGAAACCGGTTAGAAATACCAAATTAAAAACTGGGTTTGTAACCGGTTTGAAGAGCTGAACGTTGGTAACGGTATTATAGTCGTAGTCGTTGGGCTCACTTCTATCCGTTTTTGTGTGTTTTTTTAACCCCCTAGACTATTATAAATACATGGTGTTGGTTTTGGTTGATTCACACCAATCTATACTCTCTCTAATCTCTAAAATGCTCAAAAAATGCTAAAAAACACTTAAAGTGGCTTCTTCAAATGCTAGTGCTTCGATTAATTGCGGTGAAGTTCCGAAGAACCAAGTTTGTGAAGTCATTCCAACGAATCAAAATAGAGAAATTTGGCAACATTTTGATATGTGTGTAATGACGAGGGGTCCAAACAAGGCTCGGTGCAAGTTAAGGCAACACTTGATCACCCTCATTGTCAAGTGTAAGAACACAACTAGCTCAAGGCCAAGCGACTATGACAAATGAATGAGGAATGTTCACTTACGATCTTGAAACGACTCGAGAAGCAATGGCTAATTTCATGATTCAATAAAGTTTGTCATTCAACCACTTCGATCAAAGTAATCTTCAACCTCGTTATACACATATAAGTCGTACTACCCTTAGACGTGATTGCTTGAAATTATGAAAAATTGCAGAAAATGAATTAATTGAAGGATTTTCACAATTACATGCTTGTGTTAACTTAAGTAGCGATTGTTGGTTGACTCCTCACGGTTTGCCCGAATTTTTTATTTGTGTGACCGTTCATTGGGTGCAACCGGGTGATTAGGAAATGATGAAACGCACAATAGCTTTTGAACAACTTGATTTTTTCCATACGAGTCAAAATATATTTCATAAAATAGACAAAGTCGTTCGGGTATATGGTTTACAAGAAAAATTCAAATAGCACGCATGCCATAGAACAACTAAAACTCAAATATAAACTAATTTGTGATGGTGGTTTTTTTTCATAGTCGTTATGTTGCACACATAATCAACTTATGTGTGCAAGATGGTCTAAACATTATTGACTCAATAATTCAAGATTTTAAAAAAATGTTATTGGATGTTTTTAGTAAACCAAGTAGGCATAGTGCCTATAGAAAATATTGTAAACAAGCGAATTCCAACTACTTAGGTCCCAACTGGGACGTACCTACTATATGGAACTCGACACGTAACATGTTCGAAAAGACATTTTAACAACAACAAAGTTTAATGTCATATCTAGACATTCAAAACTTGTACAATTTCCTCATTCGAGTTGGGAACTTATTCAAAAATTAACAACCTTGCTACATGTTGTTAAGAAATCAACAACTTATCTATCGGGAGTTTATTACCCAACTAGTCTTTTAGTCCTAAACCAAATATATGTAATGTGTAGTAAATTAAATGAATTTTCATATATGCCAACACCATTCCCCGACAGTGTCAAACAAATGATAGAAAAATTTATAAAATATTTTCAAGACATGCTAGCGGTTAGTACTTGTGCCACCGCCTTAAACCCATGCATAAATATCGGGGGAACTGAAACGTTACTTGAAAATATAACTTACGCTTTGGATTCATACACTAGTGAACCAAACATTGATACAAATTTAAAAAATAAATTTAACCAAGATCTTGCAAGCATGTTTGATGTGTATGTTGCTAAATATGGTCAACACTAACGATTCACGAATCTATGAAGCAACAAACACAGCATTCGACTACGGGTGCAGGTAGTAGCACGGATCCGTATGTAGATTTGTACAACATGTTTACAGCCACAGATCTTAAAAGACAAAGGGTAAAACTCCGAGTAGCGAAATCGGAATGTATGGGGGACCGATTTTTTTTCGGGGATTTGGTTCAAGGTTTTTAAAAACTTTGACTTCTTGGCTTGGTAGAAAGCAAAGGAAGATACTTTTCCGGTGCTTCCCGTCATGGCCCAAGATTTACTAATAGTCCAAGTTTTCACGGTAGATTCAGAATCTGTTTTTTCTGTTAGTGGCGGGGTTATATCGGTTAGGAGAACAAGACTAACTCCGACATCGGTGGAGCTATCGATATGCTTGAAGAATTATTTGGATGCCGCAAAAATGATTTAGAAGTATTAATAAAATATTAAACTTTTTTTTATGTTTTTTTATTAGTTGGTGTTGTTTCATTTAGAAAAAACAAATAAAACAAGTGCAGATCTAGTATAACCGGAAAAACCGATCCGCTCTAACCAGTTTACAACCAATTCCCAACCGGATACTATCGGTTGCATGTTTTTCTCTGGGAAATCGGTTCCCATCTGAATCGATTATATGCCTAACCGGTTTTGACCGGTCCACTTTTCAAACCAGAACCTATTAAAAAAAAGAAAAAAACCGGTTTGTCCACCTCTACATAAAACAAAGTCTTGGCCTAAAATCGACAACACCGAACATGGGCTAAGGTTTGGGAAATTTGGCCCACCCACAACAATATTTGACAATGACTTGCATAAGAAAACAGATAACCCATTATAACGTTATAAGCATTTCTAGACCCACATAAAAAATAGGCACCACGTATATAAAAGGTAATCAACATTTGACATAGACGGGTGAGATTTTAAATTTTGTGAGATATAAATATTTTTATTTGGTACTAGCTTTTTTATCCCCGTGTGTTACACGGGTGACTTTAAAAAAAAACTATAAATGCAATCATAATATACGACAATTATGTATTTTTATATCTTTAGTAATTGGTTATTAAAATATTTTAGAATGCAATAAATAAAAAATTGGAAATACAAATCACTTCCATAATTAGGAGAATTGGCGGGAAAATTGTTGAGGATGAATGTGGTGATGCCACATGGTAAATTATGATGCCAAAAACTTTTCTTTTATTATATATATATAGAAGATAGATATAGATAGATAAGAAAAACAAGAGAAAAATCAGTGAATTAAAACAGATTGCTGAAAATCTATATACGTTTCAAAGTGGATTTCAGAAAAGTAGATTTCTTGTTGTCGTGAAGGTGAAACCGAGTCGGTGTCATTTTGGCTAATTGAATACGAAATATCAAAATTAGACCAACCAATAACCATTTTCCAACTGAATGGAAATGTTACTAAAAAATGATTGAGTACTCCAACCATTTTTTAACATAAGCTACTTTTTTTTCCTTTACTTGAAGGATTAAGACCCTAATGGAAATAACTCGGAAATTATAGATTACCTGAAGAAGCATAAGTGTCCTTGAAGGGGAGTCGGAAAAAACCCTTGGGCTGATTGGTGAGATCTGAAACACCACCGCCCACAAGGTTTTGGGGTTGACAGATAACTTTTTTTTTTGAACAACTAATTTTTTTTTCTCCACATTTTCACCATGCCAAGGTTTGAACCTTGGTCTTTCCCCAAAGGAGCTTTGCCCCTTACCACTAGGCTACAACCTAAGTGGCGGGGTTGACAGATAACTCATCAAGAGATCGGTGGTGAACCATGGATCCCTCTCGAGAATGTATAGTTTGGTTTTTTTTTTTTTTTTTAAATCTATTAACCAATTAGATTTCAACACTTGGTAACGCGAAAATGGAAAAAGTGTTGCTATCATTTTGAGGAAAAGAGAGTAAATGTGATGTGTGCGGATTGGGGAAGGTAAGGAAATTGTGACCAAATTGTTAGGCTATCCGTAGTGGATAACCCCCTTCATGGGGGTTATGTGACATGTGGACGACATGTCATCAAGGGGGGTTTTTAAAGAAAATGGGTGTATTGGATAACCCCCCATAACCCCCTTGGAATCATTATTTAATCATTGACTCCCCCTCACAATTATTGGAAAATAGGGACTCCACTGGTGCCTTCAGCAAAACGCCATGGGCTTCAAATTCATCTATAGCGCCCTGGGGGGGGGGGGGGCGGTTTCCGGGCGCTATAGGGGCGCCACTGGGCGCTATGGGCTCAAAAAACGCCCCACACGGACAACCTTATGCTCTATACCATAACAAGTTATGGTAAAATCAAGTTGCTTAAAAAATGATTATTTCAGTTCAGAAAAATAATCATTTTTTTAAATGATAGTGAACTTCAATCAGGTCATCCGGGGGTGGCACCTGGCATAACAGTGTTACGCACAACACGTTGCGAGCATAGACCATACAAGTAACCTAGGCCATCACTCGAGTCCATTTCAGGAAAAAACCACATCCGCGAACGATCTTGTAGTATAATAAAAGTTACAACATCAAAGGGCGGTACGGACGATCTAAGAGGGGTGGTTTGGAGGAGATCCTAACTTAAGGGTGTTAATAGTAATATTAATTAAATTAGTATTAGTATTATTTATTTTGTTACTTTCGTAGCTTAGTGTCCAAGAAAAAGGAATTTGAATTAGATGTAAATTCCTTGGTCTAGGCCGGTTTGAAGCATATTTAAAGGCATGATTTATTTGTTTCTAATGCATGAGTTTTATTCAAGTTTAATATTGAGAATTCTTGTGAGGTTAAGTTTGTCAACAGAGGATGTACGAGAGATTTGTGGCTTCTGTTCTTATTAAGAGTGAGTCTTTAACCCACTTGATAATTCAACATGGTAAATCTATGGATTTAAGGGTCGAACTAGTGACTTCTCAGTCAACTAATCTCCCATCACCCACAATAACAATAGGACAAATCTTAGTTGGTAGGAAAAACCATATATATCATTTGATTCATCAAATCTATCAAATCTAATATGTCATTGTCAAGGCCCGATCGAACACAACACGATGAAAGTAAAACTCACACGCATATAACTTAAGAAAAATTCACGCAAAAACTTAAGTTACATGCAACTCTCATAACCACAATCCTTTAGGTTATTGAGAATATATATAGAGAACAAAAACTTAATAAACAAGAAAAGAACTCTAACCCTAATACAATTCCTAATTAATTATCTAATTTCTTTAAAATAATTAAATTAGGTTTCCTAGATAATTATTAATTCTCTTTAGATAATTAACTATATTAGGGGTGGGCTTACATAGGCTCGCATAGCCCATTAAGTTGGAATTAAGTCCAAGACATTGATCGTGGATATCACACTTCAACTCTCCTCTTCTTTGATTGAGATAATGAGATTGTTCTAAGTTTGTTTGTTTTTTTTAGCACGTGTATCTTACTAATATCAAATCCTAATAAAACTCATTATAAATATATAAAGTCCTAATAAAATTGCAATGATTGAGATACTACCGAGTACCGATAATGAGACTCGTGATGATGGACGGGGGATATTGTCGGAGATGATAACCGGACAGTATTGTCGAAGAAGACGACGGACGTGGGAGAACTTTTTAATAAATGTTTGTTATAAAGATAAGGGGTAGAATCGTAATATTTTTTTTGTTTCTTTCTTTCTAATACAGGGGTATAATCATTATTTTTAAACTGTAGCCGTAATTAACAAAAAATCAATAACTAGAGTCTTTTTAAGAAAAAAAGTTAACAGAAAATTTTACCGAAAGTTAGACGGAAGGACTATAAGTGTTATAAAAATGCAAACTTTTAAACTGTAGCCGTAATTAATGAAACCGAGGGATAAAATATAAAATTCCTACAAACTATAGGGACGAATGTCGTAATTTACTCTATATAAAATACACAAAAGTATTGTTCACTCTTTTATGTTTTTTTATGCGCTTTTTTACCACGTCACGTAACAGTCTAGGCGGATGATACGTGACACGGAAAAAAATCGTTTTCTTTTGTACTTTTTTACAAGCGTAACGAAATTAGCATATACGTTTGCGAAGTAATGGTACGGTCGTGTAACTTAACATTTAGGTAATAAATTCAATACTTAAATGTCTTTGTCTTTTAATTTTAACGTTCTTACTCAGATTTTTATTTTCGTTTTCTTCATGTAGCATTATATCCAGGGGTGGACCCTTATTAGGCCTAGGGGGTCCCCGTGGACCCCCTCAACCTCGTACGCAAAGTGAAACATTATGTGAACGGTTTTTTATAAAAAAAATGTGTGAAGAAGAGTTAATAAATACTTAGTTTGTGAAAATAAAACAAAGCAAGCAACTAGCCTAGTGGTAAGAACCCTTGTTTGAGTTTTAAGGGTGCAAGTTCAAATCTTGTCTTTAACATTTTTTTCCCAGCATTCTTTAACCAATTCTTTTTAAATACATTAATTCTAGACCCCTTTTATAATGAAATATTACAATAACGGGTTGTATTTAGGTTTATAATATTAGTTAAATATAAAAAAAAAACAATTATGAAATTTGAAAATTATAAATGACATAATTCATTATAAGATATTAATTGATAATTTAATACATTAAAGATGACAAATTCTTGATTTTTTCTTAAAAAGACTCTAATTATTGATTAATTTATCAAATCTACATTATGTTTGCCAATTTTTAAAAAATGAAATTTAATTTTGATAAAATTGGTAATTAGTCTTAATTGGTAATTTACTAAATTGATAATTAAATCTGGTTTTGACACATGACATTGCTGATGTGGACACCTTAAAAAGGAGACATGTGGAAACCAATTTATTGCTTTATTAGGATTAAGATATAAAACTATAGATTTTTTTTAATAGACAAACATTCTGTCATATTATTTTTCTTCACACGTTATTTGTTATCTTATCTTCATTTCTAGCCATTTACTATTTTTTTTTACTTTTATATCGTTGTCAATGTTACGGTATAGATATTTTTTTATCAAATCATGTAGAGTTTTTTTAATTAGTTATTTTTTCTTACTCGCAATGTCGTGTCGCAACGTGCGCATGCATTAAAAACTATTTAGTAAGTAATAGACCAAATTTCTTTATGTACATTTATATAAAACTGAAACATCTAAAACTAGTGACTCCGTAAAAAAAATTGTGGACCCCTCAAAAACTTTTCTAGTTTCGCCCCTGATTATATCGCAACTGGAGTTTTTTGGTCGTTACGCATGTTTTTTATTAATGTCCTATTTAAATAGCGTAATAGTAATTTAATTGTTTTCTGGAGTTACAAAATCTTGTATATTAAATTTATTACATAGTTTCTAGCCCATTTATACCAAGTATTTTTTTTAACGGAAAATTTGATCACTGACACCACTCGATAATCTCTTTCCCTATCGGAAGGAAACTCATTATATGTGAGAAAACACTCTTGCCCAAACTGGAACCCCTATATATATATATATATATATATATATATATATATATATATAATTGAGAACAAATAATAACCCATCCTTATAGCACTAACCAAATAACTAAACTTCAACCACCGATATAATATAAAATAATGAGATTTGATTGAACGGTGGTGATGAACTCAGGGGTAATTAGGTAAAATACACCCTTTGTCTCTTCCTTAAAACCCTCAACGACCAGATCTACATATTTGTATCTTCAAAAGATCATCACCTGCAACCTCCTAGATCCCGTCAAGAAGGTACGGCGATGAAGACACGGCAGGCCGACGAAGACCCCGTCACGACTAAGACCAGCCGCTGAGGAAGACCCGTCACCGACACCCCACGGGAAGAAGCTTCGTCCTGTCACGACGAAGACCGGCCGCCTACGAAGACCCCGTCACCGACGAAAACCAGCGTCATCGAAGAGACCGTCATCGAATTCCCCGTCACCGACACCCCACCGGAAGAAGCGTCATCTCATCCTCATCACAAATTCCCCGTCACCACCGACGAAGACCAGCGGCTGCTCAGTTAATCAATTTTTGAGGTGTACCACTTTTTGAGGTACCAATTTTAAATCATGTTTGCTCTCCTTTTAAATCGACAAGGATGAGATGTACCAATTTTGAGGTTTGCATTTGGTCAGATCTACCAATTATTTTTTCTGAAATTTTTATTTTTATGTGATTTTTTGTGTACTCAATTAACTACAAGAAAATCTGAGCACAGATGAGGTGTATCAATTTTTGAGGTGTATCAATTTTTGAGAGTGTACCGATGATGTTCATAAGGACTGCTCACAAATGATTTTTGCTTTTGGGTTTATTGATGTTTCACAATATGGTGCTCCCTAAGGGGTAACTAAAATTGGGTGTTTGTCGAGATTTTATTCTGGAATTGATGGTTTCACGAGATTTTCAGCTTGAACCGACATTTTTTTAACTTTTTAATGATTTTAGTATACTCCTTTTATAAAATCTTGGTGCTTTTATGGGTTGTAATCTTTGTATATTAAGTTGTACATTTGGTCTTTTTAAGTAGTAGCATCAGTATTAGTCACCATTACACGATTGTTACTAGTAAGACATTAATGTTTATATCTATAACACTAGTGCTAGTGGTTCTAATACTTGAGATTATTGCATTTATCGACCATAGTAGCATCAGTGTTAGTGTTACTTACCAGTGTTTAAATACATATTGATGTCTTCTGTGAGTTATAATATATGCATATGTAGTTGTACCTATGTAGTAGCATCAGTGTTTATACGTATAACACTAGTGCTAGTTCGCACGTCTGAGAAAACTGCAATAAAAACGTTGAGATTATAATGGAATTAAAGATAAAAATGCGACGAGTTTAATGGTGCAATTTTTATAAAAATCCGACAAAGTATAAAAAAGTTATAGGCTTTTTAAAATGAAGGGGGTGTTTTATGTGGGTGTGTAAAAAGTCTACTTTGCCCTTTTGAATTAAAAAAAAAAGAAGGTGACACTTGGCATGATCTGGTGGCTTCTAGCAATTTTCAACCAATAGATGAAGGTTATTTGGTTATTTCATTTGGCATGGGTTATTAACGATTCCATCCCCTATATATATATATATATATATATATATATATATATATATATATATATATATATATAGTGAAAAGTTCATTGTAGACACCCCCATAAGTGTAGACAGGTAGACACCCTTTTTCACCATTAGATCTCTTGATCTAATGGTTGTGATTAATTTTCTTTTTTCTTTTTTTCTTTTTTCTCATTAATTAGAAACTTTCACATGTGAAAAAGAGCTACTTCACATGCGAAAGTGTCTACAATGAACCTCACCCTATATATATATATATATATATATATATATATATATATATATATATATAGAGGAAGGTTCCCGTGCATCAGGCAAAGTTGCCTACATCCGGTACACACAGGGGCATATTAGGAATGTCCAGATTTCTCCCCATATGTGGTATATTTGGTAGTTATTCAAGTTCCCCCAGTTTTTAAAACGATCATAACTTTTTCATACGACGTTATTTTCGAAAACGAATTTCACCATAATTCTAGTCGTGATTTTATCTTTAATTTGAGACTAGGATTGCTCGATTTGAAGAAACTTTTTTTTTTGACGTTTTAACCGGGTTTTTTCTAGGTTTTTTTTTTTTTTTTTTTAAAATTTTTGGGTAGTACTAGCTGCGATTTAGGGTCCTAAAAATTTTCAGATTTTAATTCGAAGCGTAGACATCTTTTTTTTAATTTTTAAAAAAAACATTGACATTGTACACCAGCATAGCACAACACATACCAGCATAGACCAGCGCTGAAAGACCAGTCTACCAGCACAAGAGCACAATTCCACCAGCACAGCCAGCGACCAGCACAGCCAGCACAATTCCACCAGCACAGCCAGCACAGACCAGCACAACCAGCACAATTCCACCAGCACAGCCAGCACAGACCAGCGTCGTAAAAAACGTGAAATTTTTTTTTCTCCAAATCAAGCAAACCTAGTCTCAAATTAAAGACAAAATCACGACTAGAAATATGGTGAAATTCGTTTTAAAAAATAACGTCGTATGAAAAAGTTATGATCGTTTAAAAATTGAGAGGGAACTTGAATAAATATTGTTTTCCACATTTACCCTTCCAGCTTTAAGATTCCTCCACTCCTTCTCTCTCATCTCTTTTAATCTTATCCATCCATCAAATTGATCTAGTGATCCACATTTGGCCGCACCGGACTTAGGCAAATGCCTCTGCCGCATTTGATCCGACCCCTATATATATATATATATATATATATATATATATATATATATAGGTAAAAGATCCGTGTAGACCCCTTATTTTTTGTAGACCCCGTAGACCCCTTATAAAACTCAATAAAACTCATTAAAACTCACTAAAAATAAAACTCAGTTTTGTTAATTTAGTTTTTTTTTATTTGCGATAAGCTTTTAAGAACAAAAAAAAGACAATTAAAAAAAAAGAAAAACGAAAAACATTAAAAATTGAACATTTTAAGACAATGAGTTTTAAAAATCAATAAGTTTAAAACTCAATAAACTCAATAAAACTCAGTGTTGCGTTTAAAACTCATTATTTTAAAACTCATTGTCTTAAAATGTTCGATTTTTAATGTTTTTTGTTTTTTTTAATTTATTTATTTATTTTTTTGGTTCTTAAAAGCTTATCGTAATAAAAAAACAAAATTTACAACACTGAGTTTTATTTTTATTGAGTTTTATAGGGGTCTACGGGGTCTACAAAATTTAAGGGGTCTACACGGAACTCTTCCCTATATATATATATATATTTTCATAGATGAGGCTTGAACCTAAAATTTTCAATTTTTAATGTCTTTTCTCAACTCAACCAATTATAATTATACCAAGTATTAAGATTTTAAGATGGTTACCTCTTTTTAAGGTTAAGAATTCAATTCTGGGTTGAAAAAAACTAATAAATAACCCATCTAACATTACCATCCTTTTTTTTAATGGCCAACGAATGCCCCGAAAAACACGGAAACTATTTACACCAGTTGAGCTTATTTCAGAAAAAATCCACCTCTACGAACTTTACTCGTAAAAATCAGAACTTTACTATTAAATTCTTCATAAAATATTAAATAAAAGATTCAAATAAATACAAAATAATATTTGTAGGATCTTGAGAACAAGATTACATGCTATATGAAACACTATACTATAGTCTATATATATACCCACCAACACAAAATTCACACTAAGCAAAAACAAAACCAACCCTTCTTTCATTCGATCTTCACACACAAACAATGGCTTCAATCCTTTTTCTTTTCATTTCTTTCATCTTCTTCATTTCTTCATTGACTGCACCAACCAACCCTTCTTCCCTCTACTCATCATCACATTTTTCTCATGCTCAGAAAAAAACAAGCCACCGGATGATCAAAGAACTCAATTTGCACCCGAATCTTGAAGTCAACATCTTAAAGTCAAACACTGCTTCTTCTGATGAGGACCTTGAAGTTTCTGAATCTGAGCTCGTTGAGAAACGGTTATCGTTTCCGGTTCTTGGAGACTCGGGTGCAACCATTGCTGACCTGGCTCACCACGCTGGATATTTTCGTCTCCAACATACCATAGATGCAAGGTATGTTGACTTTTTTTTTAACTATAAGCATATTCTATATAGTAAGATACTTTGCATTACATTTAATGTTAAAGACATGGTTATCACCTAATAGGTGACCATTCCTTTATTAACATAATTCCAAAGGTAGCATTTTTCTTCATGGGTTTTAATTTTTTAATTGGGAAAGTTACCTGCCCTTTGAAAAGTTATTTAATTGGTACTTTTCGGTCCGCTCTTATTATTTGATTGGTAGAATTTGAATTATGTGGAATATTTGAGAATGACATATGAGTAGCTAGGGTCCAACAGGCAAAATCTAATGATTCCCAATTAAACAAGGCTATTACTTTCTTTTATTAACGGTAAACAAAAACTTTTATTAACATGAGGGAAAAGTAGGTATTAAAAACACAACATAGGACACCAAAAGAAAGTGAAACCACGATACATGAATTGCAAAAATGAATTGCAAAACAAAAACTTTTTTTTGAGTGGTTTCGTAACCAAAGAAAACCCGTAATCTTAACATCCTCAACGAACTTGGATTGGTTGGGTTGTACACGATTGAAGACCTTCTCATTCATTGTTTTTCATATATAAGTTTCAAATCGCCAACTTTAAAGCATCAGATATACCTATAGCGTGTGTGAGCCATGTGTGAGGGTGACATGAAAGGTCTTGCACGAGGATTCTCACGGGCATGAACCACAAGAAATCTGGTGGTATCTTCCAATCAATTAATGAGTTTTTATTAATAAATAATTTGTTTAATAAGATTAAGATCACTCACACTCGCTCACTATACCCCTCGATCCCACTCACATGGTGTGAAAGTGAATGTGTAGATGGTAAATACTTTTTCCCTCACACTCACTAATCATACCCCGTATTCTTATATGTGACGATGACCTCCTACAGAGAGTGTTATCATAACATTTTCTTCTCTATTAATTACAAGCAAAAGAGTTCAATTTATAGTTCTCTTTTAAAAAGATTTGGTGATCAAAAGATCAATGGACCTCATGTGTTTTGGAGAACACAACTCCTTCAGAAATGACTTTGAAAAATACACAAAGAAAGATTAATTTAATGTTGTTAAAGATAAGTCAAACCCATGGATTACCCTTACATTTGGCAATCAAGATTCATTTTTTCATTACAGAAGAATGGTTAGATGAATAAATAAAAAATTCCCTTGTTGATTCACTAGTCACTAGAGAGACTAATATTGCTAAAAAGCTACTGAGATCTTATGGCCTAGTGATACATTAAAACTAATAAAGATAATGTGTGCAGGATGTTCTACTTCTTCTTTGAATCAAGAAAAGCCAAATCTGACCCTGTGGTCATATGGCTAACAGGAGGGCCAGGGTGCGGTAGCGAATTGGCACTGTTTTATGAAAATGGTCCTTTCAAGTTAACCAACAACTTGTCACTTATCTGGAATGATTATGGTTGGGATAAGGTTTTCTTCCTTTTTCTTTCTTGAAGTGAGATCATAATCTATAACACACCAGTTCTTGTATTCTTGACCCGATTTTACTTCAACACAGGTTTCTAACATCATCTTTGTTGACCAACCAACTGGAACTGGTTTTAGTTACACTTCTAGTGATCAAGATATACGCCACGATGAACATGGTGTTAGCAATGATCTATACAACTTCTTACAGGTTTGTTCACTCGAATAGACGGTTGGAATTGACAATTCCATTCCTTTATCCATTGGAATCTAACTCTGTATAACTCACAGGCATTCTTCAAGGCCCATCCAGATTACATCAATAATGACTTCTACATCACGGGAGAATCATACGCAGGACACTATATTCCAGCTTTTGCTGCTCGGGTTAACCAGGGAAACAAGAACAAAGAAGGGATTCGTATAAACTTAAAGGGACTCGCAATCGGAAATGGGCTAACTAACCCTGGAATCCAGTATCAAGCCTATACAGATTATGCTTTAGCCAATAATGTGATTTCAAGATCAGATTACAACCAAATAAACCAAAAACTTCCTGCTTGTGAACAAGCAATCAAACAATGTGGTATTGAATATTGATCCTTAATCTTTCTAGTTTTGTTTACTAATTTTGTTCATTTTTTGCATAAAAATGTTGTGGTGTTTCTGTAGGTACTACAGGTACAGATATATGTCAGCTGGCCTACAACTTTTGCCAGCAAATTTTTGAGGATATAATCTCTTTAATAGACAACATAAATGTAAGAACTTGTAAAACACAAACTCACCAAATATGTAGAACTTGATTATTTAGTAATGATTTGTTTTTGTTTTTTCAGTACTATGATATACGAAAGAAATGCGAGGGGAGCTTGTGTTATGACTTCTCAAACGTGGAATACCTTTTAAGCAAATCATCGGTTAAAACAGCATTAGGGGTACCAAGTAACATAGATTATGTTTCATGTAGCGATTTAGTGTACCGTTCAATGCTTAATGATTGGATGAGAAATCTTGAAGTTGGGATTCCTGCACTTTTGGAAGACAAGATTCAGTTGCTTGTGTATGCAGGAGAATATGATCTTATTTGCAACTGGCTCGGTAAGTTGACTTCTACCGTAACGAAAAAGAATTCGATTAATGTCACATTTTATGAAAATAATTGAATAAAATGCAGGGAATTTGAGATGGGTGCATGCAATGTCATGGTCTGGTCAGAAAGAATTTGTATCAGCTTCAAATGTTTCATTTGTAGTTGATGGGAAAGAAGCTGGGATTTTATGGAACCATGGGCCTTTGACTTTTGTAAAGGTTCTGAATGCTGGACACATGGTTCCTATGGATCAACCCAAGGCTTCATTAAAGATGTTGGAGTTGTGGACCACAGGGAAGCTTGTTGAACCCAAGAAGGGTGCGGTTGCACCTTTGTGAGTGTGTTTTACGTTTCATTATAGAGATGCATGTAAGTGATGAAGTATTTCATTTACATGTGCAGGGTGTAGAGCTTTGTTGCGCTAAGGATAAAAATCCAAAGGTAAAAGATAGTCTTGGTCTTCAATTGTTGAATATTTTGTTGTAGTGATTTTGAATAGGTAAACTAACATGTATGCTAAAAGCTAAAATTACTTCTTAAATTGATTTTTAATGCACTATTGTTGGGAGTAGAGTAGGTTAAATGAGAATATGAGTCATTTTAATAATTCATATTGCGACCCCTTACCTTGAAATAACATCATGTGCTTTTTTTTTAATGAGTTTGGTGGTTAAATATTCTTCTTTTTATATTACAGGAAGCTACTCAAATCTTCATGGGAAAGGCTGGACGATAATGAGTTGATCTCAAAGAAGTTGAATATGTTTTATCCTCTTTGTGGCATGGTTGTGTACTGTTTTGGCTAAAAATTACTTAAGTTAAATTAGCAAAGTTTGAACCAAATTTTGAATGTGAGGTTAGGTGTCTAATATTCAGATGTGAAAATAGCTTGAAATAATCCTGGGACAATTACAGAATTCCAGGGACAAATCACTAGAATCCTGGGTAAAAACTTAGATTTGTTTAAGAAATCAGTTGAGAAACTTAGCAACACAAACGAATACTCAAAAGTAGACAAGAACACCGAGATTTGACTAGGGAAAAGCCCTTAGCCCTTAGATGTCTCTAAGGCGCCGCCGGCATAAAAACCCCGGGTAGCGATAACACACGCTACCAATTTATTGATCACCGAAAAGTATTGTTTACAATGAGTTTGCAGAGAATTTAGTACGAGAATACAGTGAGTAAAGCTCGAATGAACTAAAATTAACGACTAATGATCCTATTTATACTCCAAGAGCTTCAATGACTCGTCCGATATTCCGGGGGTCTTCAACTGTTTCCCCGATATTCCAGGGATTCCTTCTGCAACGTCTCTTTCCGTTAGTTGACCGAATCTTCAGCCAACTGACTTTGACCACGTGCTAAATAAGTCTTCAGCTCTCCTTATTCGACCGCTTGAGTGACTTAATCAACCTGTTGTCACTTAGATAAAGGCACGAGATACGTTAGTAACGAGATCCTAGCATGCAGGGTCATCTCCGCATGCTGGGTCATAGTAAAAATAAGAGCAATCCTTGAATTAGATCATATAAGTGAGAAATAAAATAAAGTAAAGGTAATCCTTCCCATCTGATGTTAATCATCCTGGGTCTCGTACACTACCTGTCAACATCCAGGGTCATGCAATTTCAAGGTCATACCTGCTCTGCGTCCATCCAGGGTTACTTTGTAATCTCACCCGTACCCTGGATTATTAACCGAGAATTCGGGGTATAACAATTGCCCCCAAATTTTCGCAAGTGGATAAGAACTTACAGCTGTGAAAATTTGAAATTTCGGGTCACATCACTCATCATCTTTAATCGTGGCCGTTAAACCTGCATCCACGACGCCACGTCTCAGGAGATTTCGCTTCACCTCTGTAACTTCCCACTCTCTTCAAATACTACCCTTAACCTCTCCTTTCTTCACATAAACTTTTCGAGAGCGAGGGTTTTCATTCGACGATTCCAACTTCCGATTCCCTTCATTCAGGTAAATTTTCCAACCTTGCTTTCTTCTTCGTTAGCTCCGACCATGACCCGTAAGAAAATACGAGCAGAGACGACGGCTGAGGAAACTGGAATCGAGGACTTCCTCGATCAGTTTTATTTGCAAAGCCGAGCACTCGAAGCTTGTACCTTCGCCGATGATGACATAGCTGCATTGTTGTCGTCGGGCCTTTTCCCGGAATCCGCAGAGATCCGACCCTTCGACAAAAGGGTTCGATCAGACTTCTGCTCAAAGACTTGGGTCTGCTTTCCATTTACTCCTTTCTCCATGGGTCTTTCTTACCCTTTCTCCGGCCTCCTAGCCGAATTTTTCAAGGCCACCGGTCTTGCCTATGCCCAAACCCTACCTATCATTTGGAGGATCCTGGGTACCATCGACCGGCTGAACAATGAGTTCGATTCCCTGGTTGGTCTGCCTGAGCTGGCCCTGGGTTACGAACTCAAATCCCACGGCAACAATCGATTTCTGTTCAAGGCCCTGAGCAAAGAGGTTCAGATGATTCCTCGGGCTTCCTTTTTTGAGGAATGGAAAGGGAAATTTTTCTTTGTCAAAAGGTCCACAATACCAGGAGGGATGAGCCTCCCATTTAGATGGAGAGTAGATGGTAGGTTTTTACCTGCATTAGGGATTAGGATTTTATTTTATTCAAATACTGACCTTGGATTTTTGTTCTGCAGTTCCTAGCTTAAGCTCCATTGGACCCGCAAATCCTGGGACGTTCGAGAGATTTGAAGCTTTCCTCAGCATCAACGAAGTGGATCGAGAGTTCAGGACAGATCTCCACCAAACTGCTTCATCTACCTCCCACAGCATGTCAAGTTGTAAGTATCTTGGTACTCTGCTTTTTGGACCTAGGATTTTCTCTGGATTCTGTTAATTTCTTATGTCTTTTCAGCCGCTGCCACCCCCGTCAACCTGGAAAACATTGATCTGGACGACTTTCTGCTAGGGGACTCCGAGCAGGACCTGCAAGTCATTACCTCTGTGAAGGCCGAACCTATGGCGGCTCCCAAAGCTCCTCCCTCCAGGACTTCTGGTACTAAGCGCAAGACCAGGGCCACTGCCACTGCTTCTGCTCCCGTTGTGCAATCTCTGGAGAACCTGGATGCCGCCGAGCTCCGTGCCCATGCCGAGACCTCTTCCCGTCAAGTAAGTTAATCCTGGGTATCCCTGAATTTTCTACACGATAAACAATTCAAGGTCATAATTGTTAATAACATTACCTTCTCTCGCAGATTGCTAGCCGATTCATGGAGATGGTCTGGGCCGCTGAGAAGCGAGCCCAGGATGCTGAGGCTGCTGCTAAGAAGGAGGTTACTGCCCTGACCAAGGAGCTGAACTCGCTCAGGATAGTGGCCAACAAGAACCTGGGTCTAGTGCATGATCTTGAGAAGAAGGCAGTGGAGGCACGGGCTGCGCATGAGTCTGCCTTAGCCGCTAAGGGCGATGAAGGCAAGCTCATCGCTCGTATTTCCCTTTTCCAATGCAGGTTGAAAATGGCGAAGGAGGCAAGGGATTTGGGGTTTCAGAACCCCAACTGGGATGTGTCCGACTGGGCAAAGAAACTGCGCAATTTAGGCGCCACCATCCCTGCAGGGTGTGACCCTGAAATCGGCCCTGGATCCAGCAAAAGCACCCCATCCAAGGGCTCTGCTGGCCACGCCATGGATATCGACCAGCCCAATGGAGGAGAGCAGCCGACCCAGGACCCGAAGGCAGCAGAGAAGGCAGCGGAGGAGAAGGAAGCGAAGGAGGTGCCCCAGGATGAAGCTTGAAGAACAGGGGTCACCTTTTTATGTTTTGTGGTTTATGTTTGTTTGAAAACAATTTTATTTTTATGCATATGATGGTATACCGGTTGATGTTTCCCGGTTTGTTTTGTTAAAACAATGATCCACCCCTGGATGTGATATCCAGGGTCTTTTGACATGTCCCAGCCTGGGACGTCCGGAGCTTTTCCGGGCCCAGGTTGGGGCTTATGAATATAACTGCTTTAACTACATACCTGTGTTTGACACATTTGAATGATATTTGTATGGAATGGTTCTAGGGTTTACCTTAGCAATCCTGGGTTGCCCCCAGGATCTTAGGATTCCTCGTAGCTTTAGCAGATTTGTGAACGTTTCCTGTAATAGGAACATATCGATTAGAATTAACTAGACAGGGAGTTAATTTCCTTCGGCTTTGACCGTTATGACCCTGGATTAAGTCAATAATCCTGGGTCATTAGGTAATCTTTGAACTGTTTCTGGGGTCAGGCCCGAAAATAATTTTAATGTTATTTCTGGGGTCAAGCCCTGTGCCGTACTGGCGAACTGGGGTCAAGCCCGGTGCCGTACTGGCGAAATCTAGGGACCGCCTCATGCCGTACCGGCGAACTAGGGTATTGCCTCGGATGTCTTAAGTTGGTACGTTAGCACCAATCCGTCTTGAAAACGCGTTAATCGTTTTAAACCTTAAGAAATCCGCATATGTCCCTGGATTGCAAGGTTGCCACCAATGCTATCAACACGGATGATCTCACAATCCCAGGGTTTCATACTTGGATCAACGTGCGTCTCGGGCGAGGCAAATATTGCCAACGTGCGTCTCGGGCGAGGCGTGATAGCCTATATTCGTATGAAGGACGTATAATCCTTAAACCTTAGGAATGGGTTTAAAAATTCACCCATACGGAAGAGAGATGGCCAGTCTCAATACTTAGGAGAAACACATTCGTTGCATTTGACTTGGAATACCTTGAGTGTACTTTGTTCTACATGCCTTGAATCTCCTGCCATTCTCCGTCTTGAGTACCCTGAATCCTGAGACACCCTGGATCTTAGGGGTTTCGTCTTGCAAAACATAGATCTTAGTAACTTCAAAGTATTAAATAACAAATTTAAAGACGAAATATAACATGTAACTAATATCAGTAAATAAATAATGTAAACAAAATATATAAGGAAATAGGTAAATTAAGTGAGAAGAACTGACCTGAATCTCCACTGTGAATATTCAAAATAAAACACATACCTGAGTAACTGAATCCTAGGACAGAAGGCCTTACATGAAATATGCTTTGAGGTGTATCGCATTCCAAGGTCTTGGCAATAGGTCTCCTTCCATATTAGCTAGCCAATATGCCCCCTTACCAGCCTCAGAATCAATCAAATAAGGACCTTCCCACTTAGGAGCTAATTTCCCGTCCCCTGGATTTGTTGTGTTCTGGAACGCCTTTCTCAGGACCAGATCTCCTACCCTGAATCTTCTGATCCTTACGTGCTTGTTATAGGTCTTCGAAATTCTTTGCTGATAAGCCGCCATTCTCCAAGCCGCTTGGTCTCTCATCTCATCCAGGGTATCCAAGTCTTCAACCAAGGACTGATTATTCAAATCCTGGGTCTGACCACTGACCCTGAATGTCGGGATCACCATTTCCGTCGGGATGACTGCTTCTGTGCCAAATACCAGGGAATACGGGGTCTGACCCGTGGCGTTCTTGGAGGTAGTCCTATCTGCCCACAATGCTAAGGGTAACTCCTCTGCCCATTTTCCCTTTTTCTCCTTCAGTCTTTTCTTCAGGTTGTTTATGATGATCTTGTTGCTTGACTCGGCTTGACCATTGGCTTGAGGGTGTACTGGAGTCGACGTTATCATCTTGATGCCCCAGGATTCACAGAATCCTGTGGTCCTACTTCCAATAAATTGAGAGCCATTATCACAGACGATCTCAGATGGTACTCCAAACCTTGTCAATATGTTCCTTTTAATGAAGGATATGACCTCTTTTTCCCTGACTTGAACGTATGCTTCGGCTTCAATCCATTTTGAGAAGTAATCTGTCATTGCTAACATGAATACCTTTCCTCCAGGGGCTTTGGGTAGCTTACCAACAATGTCCATCCCCCACTTCATGAAGGGCCAGGATGCTGGAATTGGGTATAGAGGTTCTGCAGGCTGGTGAGGCACATTGGCGTGTCTTTGACATGCGTCACATTTCTGAGAGAAATCCTGGGCATCTTTTCTCATTGTTGGCCAATAGTACCCTGTTCTTAGAATTTTGGACATCAGGGACCTGCCCCCTGCATGATTTCCACAGTCACCTTCATGGATATCTTTAAGCACTTCCTGGGCCTCGTCCTTCTCCAAGCATCTTAAATACGTACCTGCAAAAGATTTTTTATATAGTATATCTTTGATAATTACATACCTGGCTATTCTTATCCTGAATGCACGGGCGTTTTTCTCGGTTTCTGGTATGGTACCATTCTGCAAATATTGAATAATCGGCCTAGTCCAGGACTCCTTAGTAGAATCCTGGGTACTGGACACCAGGGTCTCACCTGCTATGTCAGAATCCTGGGAATCCATACCTTGGTCTATGGCCGGTGTTAGTATGTGAATAATAGGAATATGAGTATCTTCAAGTGCTTTGAATGCTGAACCTAAGTTTGCTAGTGCATCTGCTTCACCAACCAGCACCAAGGAAGTTCAAAGACTTACAGGTAGAATCGCTGCCCTTAACAGATTTATATCGAAGTCCTCGGAAAGATGCAGGGAATTTTATGATATCCTGAGGAAAAACAAGAAATTCGAATGGAAGGAGCAACATGAGAAAGCTTTCCAGGATTTGAAGGTATACTTATCCACGGCACCCTTGTTAATGAAACCTAATCCAGGGGAACCCCTGTCCCTGTATTTGGCGGTGTCTAGAAACACGGTAAGTGCAGTCCTGACCAAGGATGCAGAAGGTCAGCAACACCCTATATATTATGTAAGTAAAAGTTTGCTTGATGCTGAATCCAGGTACTCGCACCTTGAAAAACTTATATTAGCCCTATGTATGGCATCCACTAAACTTAGACATTATTTCGAAACTCATACAATTCATGTTAGAACTAACTATCCTATAAAGTCTGTTTTGCGAAAACCAGAAATGTCAGGTCGAATGGCTAAGTGGTCGGTGAAGCTCAGCGCATATGATCTGATCTACGAGGCCAGAACAGCTATAAAATCTCAGGCTCTAGCTGATTTTGTGGTTGATTTCAGTACCGACATACAGCAAGAAGCAGACCATGAATTGCAGCAGCTTCAACAAGAGGAAATTTCAGGGTACTGGACCTTGTTCACTGATGGAGCATCAAATATCAGGGGGACAGGCCTTGGAATAGTACTGAAATCGCCACAGGGGGACATGATACCCTAGGCTGTTAGATGCGGATTTCAAGCAACTAACAATGAAGCTGAATATGAAGCCCTAATTGCTGGGTTACACCTAGCATTACACCTGGGAATTCAACACATTCAGGTATATGTAGACTCTCTTCTTTTAGCTAACCATTTTAATGGCTCTTATGCAGCTAAGGGAGAGAAGTTAGTCAAGTACTTGGAAGTGGTAAAACGAATGTCCCAGGATTTTCAAAATTTTAATATTCAACAAGTTCCAAGGGAAGAGAATGCTGAACCTAAGTTTGCTAGTTCCTTTAGATAGCCTTTGCTGAGTAGATAACCGATCTCTCTTCGCAGGGCCATGCAATCTTCAGTTTGATGACCAAAGTCTTCGTGGTAGGCACACCATTTGGACTTGTCCTTCCACGTAGAGGGTTTATCGCTCTTTCTGGGCCATCTTGCTTTGTCGCCGAGATCCTGCATAGCATACATCACACCAGAAACATCAGTAGTAAAGCAATAGTCATTAAAAGAAGGATATTCTTCATCGTCCTCATCCTGTTCCACATTGTTCACTCGGCGCTCATCAGGCCTTGAGTAAGGCTTTGATCTCTGTGACCTAGGATGTGTGGATTCTGATTTTCTGCTGGAGCCGTTGGATCCTGGGGAGGACTCATTCTTTCCCAGGATTTTCCTATCTTCCTCCAATCTGATGAAGCGGAGAGCCCTGTGACGAACTTCATCCATCTTATGACATGGGTTCATGACTAGATCCTCGTAAAACAACGAGTCCTTGTTTAGTCCCATTTTAAAGGCTTGAACTGCAGTTGCCATATCCATGTTTGGGATTTCCAGAGCTTCTCTGCTGAATCTGCTGACGTAGTTCCTTAAGGTTTCACCTGCATTCTGGGTTACCCTATACAGATCACTTGTTAGTTTTTCGAAACTACGACTACAAGAAAATTGACTGTTAAATAAATTAACTAGTTGTGAAAATGAAGCAATAGAATAGGGAGGAATGTTTAGGAGCCATTTGAGAGCTGCCCCCGTTAAGGTGGACCCAAACCCCTTACATAGGCAGGCCTCCTTAATTTCAGGTGGCATGTGAATAATCTCCATTCTTTCGCGGTATTGCGCCACATGCTCTTCTGGGTCTGTGGTGTCGTCGTAAAGCTTCATACTGGGTGTTTGGAACCTTTTGGGAATTTCTACGTCACAGATCGGTGGAGCAAATCTGGACATCCTATGGCTCGAGGGCCCAACTTCAGGGATTGGCTGCACAACTCCTGGGACACTCGAGATCATTTGCTTGAGTTTTTGGATTTCTCGTTCCACAGATGGGCTTATTCCTGAATCCTGCACAGAATTGTTAGTATTGGAATAGTGGGCGAAAGGTTGAGTAATGTTACCAACATCCTGGGGCATGTTTGTCCCAGGATTAGCGATCGGTTCTCTGATGGTAGTCATTCTGGATAAATCAGCATGGGCCATTTGAGCAGGGAAGGATGTTGATCTCCAGTTCAGTGGTGCGACAGCTTCATGTACCCTGGAATTAGTTCCAGGGGTATCGAAATTCAGAATTCTGGGATCGAGTGGAGATGGCTGAGTCGTCGTGGCTCTGGGTAACTCTGATCTCAAGCTGGTCAATTGAGCCATGAATTCCTTGTTCACCTTCTGTTGGAGTTCCATGTGGCGCTCCAACCTACCGAAAGTGGCCAAGATATCAGTATCAGATATCAGGACAGGGTCTTCTTGGATGTTTTCGGTTTCGATCACTTCATGGTTAACCACAGGTCCGTCACTGCGCGTAGCTGAGGTTGAAGCATTAAACCCTGGAGCCGATGAAGTGACTCCACTTGTTGAAATACTGGTTCTTGGGCCTGGTTGGTTAACTCCAGTTGTTGAAGCAGTCACGGCAGAAACTGAGACATTCGAGGTGTTCATTTGTGTTGACATCTTTTGATAGATTTTGGCAAAAATCAAGTTTAGGACAAATCTGAAAAGAGTTTGACAAAAAATTGACACCAATTGCCCCACGGTGGGCGCCAAATTGTTTTGGCTAAAAATTACTTAAGTTAAATTAGCAAAGTTTGAACCAAATTTTGAATGTGAGGTTAGGTGTCTAATATTCAGATGTGAAAATAGCTTGAAATAATCCTGGGACAATTACAGAATTCCAGGGACAAATCACTAGAATCCTGGGTAAAAACTTAGATTTGTTTAAGAAATCAGTTGAGAAACTTAGCAACACAAACGAATACTCAAAAGTAGACAAGAACACCGAGATTTGACTAGGGAAAAGCCCTTAGCCCTTAGATGTCTCTAAGGCGCCGCCGGCATAAAAACCCCGGGTAGCGATAACACACGCTACCAATTTATTGATCACCGAAAAGTATTGTTTACAATGAGTTTGCAGAGAATTTAGTACGAGAATACAGTGAGTAAAGCTCGAATGAACTAAAATTAACGACTAATGATCCTATTTATACTCCAAGAGCTTCAATGACTCGTCCGATATTCCGGGGGTCTTCAACTGTTTCCCCGATATTCCAGGGATTCCTTCTGCAACGTCTCTTTCCGTTAGTTGACCGAATCTTCAGCCAACTGACTTTGACCACGTGCTAAATAAGTCTTCAGCTCTCCTTATTCGACCGCTTGAGTGACTTAATCAACCTGTTGTCACTTAGATAAAGGCACGAGATACGTTAGTAACGAGATCCTAGCATGCAGGGTCATCTCCGCATGCTGGGTCATAGTAAAAATAAGAGCAATCCTTGAATTAGATCATATAAGTGAGAAATAAAATAAAGTAAAGGTAATCCTTCCCATCTGATGTTAATCATCCTGGGTCTCGTACACTACCTGTCAACATCCAGGGTCATGCAATTTCAAGGTCATACCTGCTCTGCGTCCATCCAGGGTTACTTTGTAATCTCACCCGTACCCTGGATTATTAACCGAGAATTCGGGGTATAACATGTACAATTTAGATTGTAAATGTATATCCTCTTTTAAACCGTAGAAAGGTGATTTTTTTTACTATAAATAAAAAGAAGTGTGTATTTGATACATGCGTCGATCTCAAAGAAAAAAGACGATCAAAAAGAAAATTATAAATTAGGGTGGTGTTCAAATTCTGTTGTACGGAAAAGGAAAAGAAATATGGGAGTTTTCTTCCTATTTTTGTTAAGTTCACAAAATTGAACTGAAGACATACAAGAGTTGGAAAAGTGATGGTTAAAACATTGTGAAGATCATGATACTAATTATCAGGATGATGTTGATGATAATGAACGAGATGGGGATGATGAAATCGAGTGTTGTTGCCGTCAAATGTGCGAACACAAGACAAATAACAGGCTATAAATTGTTGCCCTCTACAACGCGCGGATACCCCACTATACATTAACAATAGGGTAGATTATGTGGTTTTACCTATATTGTGCATAAAAATGGCTTAATGAACTCCACAAAACAAGTATACCGTGTATTATGTTGTTAGTGCATATATTAAGAAATCTTTGTTTATTATATTGTTAGGTGGATGTGGTTAAAGGATTTTAGTTTATTATAGAGATGTTCATTGTATATATTGGTAGGATATACATACAAATAAACATTAAAAACTATCATCAAAACTATGGACCTCATCAAAAATATTATGTTTATGTATTCAACTTAAAACACTGTTTATGACAGATTGCATGGCGTACGACACAGATTGACTTCCTCACTATGGAATTCATTGACCCTCAGATTTTGATTTAAAAAGTACTATGTTGTAACTGATATCTGAAAACTATGTTGATAACTTCTATCTTACAACTCATTTGGTTTTAAATTACTATGTTTGTGACCAATATATATTTCAATTCGAGTGTTTGTTGTTATTTGTTTGAGTTCTAAAAAAATGAATACCTCGATGTAAATTGTCGTGCCGCCATAACAAGCGAATAAAAGACGAATAACATGCTATACACTGTCGCCGCCGCAACGCGCGGGCACACGGCTAGTATATATATATATATATATATATATATATATGTGTGTGTGTGTGTGTGTGTTTTTGTGTGTGTAAAGTTAATAAAACAAGAGTTTCTATTTTATCCATGTGTCATCACACTCTTTAATGATGATTGTAGTTCTTAGGCTATCCGTAATGGGGTTGAAAGGGGCTTGAAAGCCTCTTTAGCGCCCCTATAGCGCCCTTTAGCGCCCCCACTCACTATGGTGGGGCGCGAAAATCGAAAATGAGGGGTGGAGCGCTGGATCTTTCACGTCGGAAAATGGGGTGTTTATGAGGGATTGTGTAATGATGATGGGGCTTGATTGAGACTTTAAACCACTACTAATGATTCCAAATGATGGGAACTTATACGACCTGTATGATGCAATACAAGTCGTTTGACTATTTGGATATGTATAAGACTAAACAAGATATCTTGAACGGAAATTTCAAACGTTTTGTTTCAACCCATGAAAGAAAAAAACGTTGTCGTTAAACAAATATAAATATCCAAAAAATACATTGCCGTTCAAACGCATATAAAATTTCAAACCAAGATAGTCTTAATTTATAACAAATATACATATCCAAAATTGATAAAAAAATATATATATATTTAAACATACTGTCCCGTGAGGTTTTTCTACATGAAAAAAAATAAACAAAAAAATTTAAAAATTTTGTCCCGTTAGTTTTTTGACATGAAAACACTAAACAAGTTAATGGAAATAAAACTAATGCTTTAAAAAAATTGAAGTAAAACCAGTAGGTATTACAACTCGTATAGCACTATACAAGTTGTATAGGTTTTACGAACACTTCCGGACACTTATCCCCAAAACATTCACATCTGATAGGTCAAACATTCCCCACCTGACACTTTTTTTGAACAACGGTCCAATACAGCCCATATTGTCATATACGCATCGTATAATTTAGCATTTATTGCGTTGACCAGTTTATACAGCCCATATTACCCTATACATGCTGTATAAACCGGTGTTCAGAACAAATTTATCTGGTGTCTAGAACAGCCCCCTATCCAAAAGATTCTTTCGTATTATCTATTAAAATATTTAGGGGGTTTTCTAATACGTGCTCAGCATTCATAGTAGTTTCCTCATCCTCATCTCTATTATTAATATTTTTATCATTATTTTTTATTTCTCTATTACTCACAACCTTAATTAAATAATACTTTTTTATACCCTTATCTTTACCTTTTTTCTCTCTTTCACTTATATTAAACATCAAATTTTAGAAAATCACCAGTTTTTTTTCTCAAATATAAGGATAAACAATAATTTTTTCTTCTCCTTCACTTACAACTACGCCCTAAAATTTAGAGATTATACTCACAAAATTTTGAGGATTCTATTGTGAATGCTCTAAGGGCAAACATAACATGCAATAAATGCATATTGAAAATTAAAATAAATGCGATAAATACATTTTGAAAATTGAAAAATACATTTTTCAAAAAAATCTTTGTAACTTTCTCATTTATCAAGATGAATTTTGGTATTTTTTCAATTTTCAAAAAGAATCTTGGTATTTTTTTAAAGTTTTTAATATTTATTTATTGCACCTTATGTGTACCTTTAGCCTTTAGGGCAAATATTAGAAAACCTCAAAAATGTAATCTTCAAATATAAAAATATGGGAAAATGACGAAAATGGCCACAGTTGACCATTTCGTCCCCAAAATAGCCCCTTGAAAGTCGTCGCCCTCCATTTAGCACCCCCTGACGGTCGTCGACGACCGTCGTAGGTTGTCTGGACGACCGTCCTGGCATACCCAACGAGCCCACATCACGTGTATTAGCAATGGCCGTCGGCGCCCCTACTTCTCCGACAACGACCATACACGGCCGACAACGACTGTAGCACCTGAGATAGTCGCCGGCGACCGTCTGCCACCACTGACAACCTTGTCCACGGTCGTCGGCGACTTTATTAATTTTTTTATTTATTTTTAGGGCGTTGATGTTGGATTTAGATGTCCAGACCCGACTAAATCAAGTACCCGACCCGGTCAAGACCCGTAAGAGTTACACCGGAGGCAACGGGTATTTAAGACCGCTTACTTTTATAACCGGCAAATTCGCAGAAGAATTAATTATTTGTTTATTAAATAGTTTAATAGATAAATAATTAATTATTCTTTGTTTTCTATTAATCATCTAGATTAATTATGCGACAAAAGACGTCAAACATTATTTACGTCATGGACAAAGATCGACAAAATTATTAGTTTGACTAATATTCTGCTAGCGACAAACATTTAAAGAAATAAATGTTAATCTCGGAAACAAAATGGTTCGTTTAAAGATTAGGAGAAATCGAGGGGTTGAACGGAAATATGATCAGTTATAAATATAACTGATTAGGGAGGCGAAAACCCTAATCGACATAGTGAGATTTTCGGCCCCCCCTTCTCTCTCCTCCCCTTCGCGAACCCGACGCCGACGGCAGAACCGCCGCCGCCGCCCTCTCCTTTTGTTCTCCGACGATCCACCGCCGCTACCCTTGTCGATCCGCCGCCGCAGTCCGCCGCTACCCCAGCCGCTGCCGCCGCCTGCTCCTCCGCCGCCGCCGTCGTCCGCCGCTGCCACAGCCGCTGCCGCCGCCCGCCTCCTCTGCCGCCACTGAAGTCGCGACGCATCCGCGTACCGCGACTCCAGCCGCCGACGCCCTGTCGCACGCCGCCGCCGCCTCTGCCGGCCGCCGCCCTCCCCTCGCCGTCGCCGGTTCTGCCGCCGACTAACCCTAGTCGTGAACTGCGTATCTCGTGTGTTCCGCCGTCGTCCGCGTAACCCTAGTTCGCGCCTGATCCGACGTACGAGATTTTCTCGGTGCTTGATTCACCGCGTAGTAAATCCGTATCCGCGAGGAAAGTCAGATTCGTTAGACGAATCACGTTCTGCGAAACCCTAGCGTCACCCGTTGACTTTCGGTGTCTCGAACGTCTGTTTGAATCACCGCTCAGGTATATCTAAACTCGTAGTTAGTTTAGATTTAATTGATTGTTTATTTTATGTTATGTCGCGTTTCTGTTTAAACGCGTTTTTGGTGTTTGCGCGTTATGGTGATTGTCGAATCCTGTTGTTTTAGGTTTACGCTAATTATCTGGCTTTCGCGTTAGTAAATTAAAACGTTTTCCGCTGCCCATTAAATTAATAGTTAATTTAATTATCTGATTTCATTTACTCGGTAATCGGTTAATAATTATTTATTGTAAATAATTATTTCTAAAAATAAAAAAAAAAATTGCTATTACCGTGACCCGAATGCCACTGTCGTAACCCAACAGTGGTATCAGAGCCTTGATCACCACACGCAAACCCAGGCCGGTCTATTTTAAACCGGCATACTTTCGCGAACTGGGGTTCTGAACTCGAAAGTCGCGAAATTGACTGAATCGCCTTTTAAATATATTTAGTCGACATGGTTCCACTAAACATAATCCGATTCAATATAATTGGTTGAATTATCTTTCGTACATATTCGGCCCGACCACATTTGCGTTATGGTTTGGCCCATTAGGCCCATGTAGTTTTGTTTTTGGTTTGGCCCACTTTTACTGGGTTCAAAGTTGTAATTAGTTAAAATAAAATAGTTTTATTTTAAATTTGTAATCGCTCACATTCGCCTGAACGAACGAGACGAGCTTGATACAAGACCCATTTGGTATTATCCCTTTATGGGATTTTCGAAAATGGCTAGTAGTCAAAACAAGACCGACGTTTTCTGGGTGACTCGCAGGAGCTTGTTAAAGCCAGTGGGAGCAATTAAGTCAATCAGGGAGTTTTCTATTCTCGTGGTTGATTTACTTTTATGTCCCTTGACCTTATTCGATATTGTCATAGGCTCTGACAATATCGAAGCCCCTGCTAGGCCGGATATGTACATGTGTGTTTGCTTGTTTTTAGTTGTTTGTCTTAATTAGATTAACACGCCAACTTAAAACCCAAACTTGGTTTTATCAAAAATGAAACTAATTTTTCGATCGATTAAATGAAAGTCCTAATTTTGTTACGACTTCACAAAATTAAATAACCAATTTAATTCGACATTAAATTCGAATTTTTCAATAATGCAACCGAACGTTATTAAAATTGGTTATCGTCTCGCGACACATAGATCGTTAATACTTAGGTTATTCAATTGATCGTCCCGAGTGAGATAGGATTCATAATATTTACGGTTACATTAAATATTAAAATTTGACTAATTGATCCTATCTGGTAAGCCTAAAACCGGTAGTCTATGCCATCCTAAGTCACGTCTAACTTGGAACATATTTACCGATGCATCCGTGTTGGAGTATTTCAACACCGCACGTGGTGTTTAGGGTATCTTCCAAGGTGAGCATATTGGAGTATTTCAACACCGTACGCTCACATTGACCGCTTAGGACAACTACTATTTTCTTTACATGCACCTTTGGTATTGGAGTATTTCAACACCGTACCTCTGGTCGGCTTGTAAACAAAAGGGGCATAGATGGGGCTAAACGTATTTCGCTGATCCATTCGCGAAAGCCCCATAACGGGAGTTGTGACAGTCACAAGTGACAATCGTTGTCCATTCAGTTACTTAGAAGTTTTGAAAGCACTTTACGCTGTCTGGAGAAATTATCTAACTAATTGAATTCCCAATTCCTATTCAAGATTAGCTTGCCATCCTTGAATACGAATCAAACATCGAAACACTAAAACATTTGCCTGTTGTTTCAGATGGCTAACCGCGCAAACCAAGAGATTTTCCATCTCAAGTCTCTCCTTGAGAAGGAGAAACTTAATGGCGCCAACTTCCTTGATTGGGAAAGGAATCTGAGAATCGTCCTGAAAATGGCTAACATGGAAACCGTGTTAGATGCTGAGGTTCCTGAGGAACCTGAAGCTGACACGCAAGCGGCGCGAAACGCCCATAACACATTGCGTACAAATGCCAAAAATGTCGCATGTCTTATGTTAGCCACCATGGAATCTGAGATTCAGAAAAACATGGTTGACAGGACGACTTTTCAGATGATCGGTGATCTGAGGGGCATGTTTGAAACTCAGGCCCGACAGGAACGCTATGACACCGTTGTGACACTTATTAGTTGTCGCATGGCCGAAGGCGCTCCTGTCAGCCCTCATGTTCTGAAGATGAAGAGTTACATCGACCGTTTAGCAAAGCTGAATTACGTCATACCCGCCGAAATGGCGACTGACCTAATTCTTCACTCACTGTCCAGTGCCTTCACTCCTTTCCGGGTGAACTTTAACATGCATAGCATGGTAAAGTCAGTGACTGAACTTCACGGTATGCTTAAAACCGCTGAAGTTAATTTTGTTAACGGTAAGGCACCCGATGTACTCGCAATCCGATCAGGAGGCGTCAAGAAGCCTGAGGTAAAGAAGGGCAGACGTGGTAACAAGAAGCGAGGCAAGGCAGTTGCAACCAGAGGGTCTGGAAGCTCCCAGAAAAGCAAGGCTAAGGCAACCAAAGCACCACCGCCTGAACAGCGCGAGTGCTTTGAGTGCCACAAGATGGGGCACTGGAAAAGAAACTGCCCTGAGTATCTTGCCAAGGTGAAAAGTGGAAAAGCCCAGCCGGGTAATTCCTCAGGTATACACATAAGTTTATGTTGTATGATGCTTCACTTATTCCTACAAAATATATGTTTGACATACTTTACATTTTGTAGGTGCATGAAGCTGAAAGAAAGCAAGCCAAGATGACGCTGAACTACATTGCGATTGTCGCACCCAAATAAAGTTCGCGTCCTGAGTTTTGATTTAAAACAATTCTTGGTGATTTTAAAACAACTGATTTTGTTTGGTTTTCCCTGGCTGTTTTCCAGGATGAACAAATTGCTTTCTTTGGATTTTGATTATGACATGTTTTGACAATGGTTGATTTTCGAAACATACATGTTTGGTCTTAATCTACTTTGAATTTGATTCAACCTTTTGTTAGATTAAATTCAAAATCCCATAACAACATATCTTCCAACCTGGTGCACTTGATTTGATGAAGACTGGCTCAAATGCGACGTGATAACTTTTGGTTATTACATCCCATTAAAGCTATAATGTCTTAAGCGTATATCATAATAGTTACGTGACAACGCACGACGCAATTGTGGTTCTTAAAGTCCTGTGATTTTAAACCATCCAGCGTCGATAATATTAAATCAAGTCGAACCGATTGAAGATCGCCACTTCGATCTACAATCGTATGAACATATCAATCCTCTGCTTCAAGTAGACGTCTGATCATATAAGTTCGAATCACCAGCTAAACAACTGCAAGAGTAATCACCTGATGATTACAACATTGTAGTATGGTCACACCAATTCTGGTGCACATTACCATTAAATGTATATACCTAGACACATCTTGGAAGTCTTAGACTACAATAGTTGTACTCACGTGTGTTTTAATCCGACGAACACTAAGTGTCATATACGTCGATCCAACATTTTCAGTATGAAACTGTAACACACAAGACTAATGACTTGCCGCAACAAAACTCTTGACTTCATGTAACCATGACACCCCTTTCACACAAACACTTGCATAACTAACTTCCAATCCCAAGACCAGTATCTTGCGAAGATGGAATTTAGCAATTACATGTCCAAAGCTAGATCTTTAAATATCTAAAGAAAAGTGACTTAAATAAGTCACTGGAATATGTAAAACAACTCTCGCATCTAAACGAGACGAGCCAGATAAATAATGTTTCGCCAACTATGGATTGTTGTTAAGCGGAACATATTGACACTCCAGTTAGAGTTGGCATGTTTAACCTTACCTGAATAAGGAAACATCCTCTAGTATCGGACCCCAGGGTCCGATAGAATATATCATCATCTCGAACATCACGAGAAACTTTCAAACAATCAAAGACGAACGCATCTTCATGCTATCAAACTCTAAAAAAGACTTTGACAATCGTTTTTGAACTTATGAATAAGTCATAACATCTGGATATTAAGCATTCGAATTCCGTACCGCAAACTACGGAGTCGAGCTTTTTCCGTTCTTGAGAACGGAAATTGATTATCGCATTTCTACGTAAAATCAGTATCCACACGGTTTGAAAGAAAGATGAAGATAGGAATGTCAATCTGCCTCAAGCAAGTGGGAGCATCGCCATAGATCCTTACTGGAATAACGATCAAGTGCCGATCCAAAGATCATTTAAATTTACTGGGTTGAAACTTTAAATGACACCTCAATCAATTATAAGTTTCAAGATAGTGTTAAGTATTGATCGTGATATGACTGAGCAACCACACGCGATCAATCTCTTGAAACAGTTCAAATCATACTAAATATGATGTAGACATGAATCCAATACTTGAATATTGCATAGAATGTTGCCGTAAGATGTTACGCCATAGATGGAAAATCACATCATCACTGCTGAACACTGATGAGGGAATATATGTTCATCAACTGAGTACGAATTATATTCGTTGAACATTAATAGCCAACTTAATTGAATCTGAACTAAGAATGCTATAAAACATTCAAAGGGTTAATTCGACTCTATAAATAGTCGGTTAACATGCTCACGTGATAACACAGTCATACGTGTGCTTACCAAGGGCACTCCATTATCACAAGTTCGATTCACTTAAGAATATTCTCTGTTCAAGATAAACGCTGAATCTCAAGAAACAACAGATATTGGCAATTCTAAATCGAAATATGAGCATTTGATAGCGAATCCACAATTTCCGCGATCGGGCTAGATCAGCGAAATTAGTCTACTACTTAGTACTCGAATTCTGCATCACTTCGATATTCGATTCTAGTGTTGGATGTCGAACACTGTCGTTTGCACCATATCATTCGGCCTCCTCTAAGTTGTTAGACGAGAGTCTGAATTCTGCGTAACGCGTTCGAATTTTATACGTTTTATCATCCATGAATATTTCGTTAATATTCTAAAAGTCCGTAGTCGATCAGACATTGCGGGAGCAACGCCTGAAGCAAGATTATTCTGACTCTGGACTCAAGGTGTTGACATCCAGACTCACAAGGCCTCGTTGGAGAATGACGTCGGGACGTAACTCGTATCAGAATGTCTTCATGGATCTTAGCATAAGACAGATCTGATTAATGGTATACTCAACGGTATCCTTAGACCTGAGACACATGAGCGACCTCCCGTTTGCCAAAGAACATTCTTTGATTGTAGCTTAACGCTGTCGCGTAACTGCCAGTCATAACGGTTACTTTTGGGAGTGGATCTGAAGCTTAGTGGGAGCTGTATGTAGTCAACATGGGATTCTGTACTCTTGCATTTTTCAATGCAACAGGTCGACATCATGGGCCCTCTCGTTAGTTCCAAGTGTAAAGTGTAAGGCCTTACCCAAACTTACTGTGTGTTTGATTGGACCACTTCGAACAGTAAAACGAGGAATACAATAATCGAACACAAAGAGAATGAAAAGATCCATGTCTCTGGTTCGATTGATGTCACATACAGAAAGGATCTGATGACTTTACAAATACCATAAGTCTAAACTATATCACAAGTTTAATGATATGCCTTGGTTGTTTTGACTTGAAGTGTCATGACTGGTTGGGACAGCCACGTGTAGCTAGAGCACCTCTGACTGTAACTTGATTGATAGTCGCGATCAGTCCAAGTGGGAGACTGTTGGATTTAGATGTCCAGACCCGACTAAATCAAGTACCCGACCCGGTCAAGACCCGTAAGAGTTACACCGGAGGCAACGGGTATTTAAGACCGCTTACTTTTATAACCGGCAAATTCGTAGAAGAATTAATTATTTGTTTATTAAATAGTTTAATAGATAAATAATTAATTACTCTTTGATTTCTATTAATCATCTAGATTAATTATGCGACAAAAGACGTCAAACATTATTTACGTCATGGACAAAGATCGACAAAATTATTAGTTTGACTAATATTCTGCTAGCGACAAACATTTAAAGAAATAAATGTTAATCTCGGAAACAAAATGGTTCGTTTAAAGATTAGGAGAAATCGAGGGGTTGAACGGAAATATGATCAGTTATAAATATAACTGATTAGGGAGGCGAAAACCCTAATCGACATAGTGAGATTTTCGGCCCCCCCTTCTCTCCTCCCCTTCGCGAACCCGACGCCGACGGCAGAACCGCCGCCGCCGCCCTCTCCTTTTGTTCTCCGACGATCCACCGCCGCTACCCTTGTCGATCCGCCGCCGCAGTCCGCCGCTACCCCAGCCGCTGCCGCCGCCTGCTCCTCCGCCGCCGCCGTCGTCCGCCGCTGCCGCCGCCCGCCTCCTCCGCCGCCACTGAAGTCGCGACGCATCCGCGTACCGCGACTCCAGCCGCCGCCGCCCTGTCGCACGCCGCCGCCGCCTCTGCCGGCTGCCGCCCTCCCCTCGCCGTCGCCGGTTCTGCCGCCGACTAACCCTAGTCGTGAACTGCGTATCTCGTGTGTTCCGCCGTCGTCCGCGTAACCCTAGTTCGCGCCTGATCCGACGTACGAGATTTTCTCGGTGCTTGATTCACCGCGTAGTAAATCCGTATCCGCGAGGAAAGTCAGATTCGTTAGACGAATCACGTTCTGCGAAACCCTAGCGTCACCCGTTGACTTTCGGTGTCTCGAACGTCTGTTTGAATCACCGCTCAGGTATATCTAAACTCGTAGTTAGTTTAGATTTAATTGATTGTTTATTTTATGTTATGTCGCGTTTCTGTTTAAACGCGTTTTTGGTGTTTGCGCGTTATGGTGATTGTCGAATCCTGTTGTTTTAGGTTTACGCTAATTATCTGGCTTTCGCGTTAGTAAATTAAAACGTTTTCCGCTGCCCATTAAATTAATAGTTAATTTAATTATCTGATTTCATTTACTCGGTAATCGGTTAATAATTATTTATTGTAAATAATTATTTCTAAAAATAAAAAAAAAATTGCTATTACCGTGACCCGAATGCCACTGTCGTAACCCAACAGTTGACCGGATCATTAGGTCGTTGATCATTACGGTCGTTGACCTGCCCAAACATGGGCGTTGACTTACATGACGACCGTTGTCGACGGACGTTAATTATTTTTAATTTTCTTAAATTTTTTTTTATCTTTTACCTCTAAGTTTCCATGATGTCTATATATAGCTGTTTTTACCCCCATATAGATCTTACCATATTTTACTTACTAAATAACTAGATAGAATTTCTTTATATGAGATTTGTATTGAAAACCAAAAAACACAAGGTTTCAACATTTTAGAAATGTTGGTTGTGTTTTTTTTTTTATATACAGATTTTATACTTTTGAAATTTAGTAAATAAAATATGGTAAGATCTATATGAGGGTAAAAACAGCTATATATAGGCATCATGGAAACTTAAAGGTAAAAGATAAAAAAAAAGTTAAAGAAAATTAAAAATAATTAACGTCCGTCGACGACGGTCGTCATGTAAGTCAACGCCCATGTTTGAGTAGGTCAATGACCGTAATGGTCAACGATCTAATGATCCGGTCAACGCCCTAAAAATAAATAAAAAAAATAATAAAGTTTTAATTTATAAAATACAAAAAGAAATAAATAAAAACATTAAAATAAACCCACCTAGAATTCTTCAAAAACCTCACCACTCCCTCTCAAAATCCTTCAAAATCCTTCATTTTTTCTCTCTCCTGCGTGGCACACTCCTATTGGTTCTCCTCCAACTTCATCTACTTCAAAACTTCCCCAATCCCTCCTCGATAATGGTGACGATTCTGAGATCCGGTTACGACCTCTTCACTTGGGATCTGAACGGTTCTCCGGTTATAGCAGCTTTGGCTAATATTCGGTCCCTTACATGTACAACTTCGTCGATGTTCTTCCTGGGCTGTAACAGCGCTTTTTACAAAGAGATCAGAGAAAGAGAGAGCGCCCGGGAATCGACATCCAGTTATCGGCTCATCGTTAAGGAAAGCGAAGATGCTTCCATTGGCCACTCTGGATCTGGTGGGTTCTTTTCTTTTGGGTGTTAATTTTGATCGATGTTTCCCTTTTCTGTTCGTGTATTCACTTACGACGGCGTATCTGGCGAGATCAGTGGCTCGAAATCGCCGTTAGGGTTAGGAATCGAGGTTGTTACCTGCTGGTTGGTGCTCCCTTTCTTTACAATTTTAGGTTATAATTTTGTTTTGATTTTTTGCAGGATCTTCTGCATTATGAAACTTAAAAGGTGCAGAAATTGCTTGCAGGTATACTCTCGGTTTTGGACTTGAAGGTGATTGAACTCTAACCTGTAACCTACATTCCATTTTCATTTGTTTTTTTTCGTATTTCGTTAATTTAGATAACTAATTTTGGAATCTCCTTTGTTTGATGTTAAACTAGGTTAGAGCTTTAGCGGCCAGAAAAGATGCATATCAAGATGAATTCTCTTGGTCTTATGTTATTCTGTTGTATGTTTACCTCTATTCACATTAACTTATTTCGTTATTAAATCTATTTTTTTGTTACTGTGATCATGATTATCCTTTCGTTAAAAGTTCATTTCTTGAAAGCTTTCCAAATTATAGAATGTAAAATTGATCTGATCCTAATTACGAAAATCAACGTAGAACTAAAAGGGGCATTTACTAAAAGCTCTCAAAATTGCTATATTTGTATAATTCACGAGCCAAGCCGAGCGAGGTTGTAAACCCAGCTGAAATTTTGAGCTTGAGCTTGGCTCATTGAACCAAACGTATTGGCTCGGCTCTGGTACAGAGGGCGTAATTTGTATTATACAGTTTTCTACCATATATTTACAGGCATATCAGATTTGTGTAATTTGTGTTATACAATTTTAATGTGCAGGAGTTTGAAGTTTTGATCAGGATTTTAAGGGCATGTAATTTAAATAAGTGGAATTACTTTGAAATTCTGTTCTTTTTAATTTGCACACTATATTTATCCCTAAGTTTTAAATTGGATTTGAAGTCTACCCATGCAATATAAGTTATCTTGGACCTGTACTAACATGAGACATGAAAAATAATACACATGTTTTATTTTATTATCATCTTTTTATCTGATATTTTCTTTCACGAATCATTCTCTTTTATTGAGAAGTAAGGTTTGAACTTCTCATTATGTCAGGTACCCAATTTATAACTATTGTTGAATATGCACCTTCACAGCGGGTTCCAAAGCAATGGTTCATAAAAGACAGACTTGAAGGGATGATAGAGAAAGGTATTAAAAGGCTTATCTAGCATGTTACGATTGCCAATTAACCCATTTATATATATTTGGTTTCAGTTTCCGGTTGATAAGAACAGAGTTAATCTCGACCTCAAATGGCTTGGTTGCACAAGTAAAATATGGTTAAATTAGTGGGCCTAATGCTTTTATACGAGTCATGTTCCTGTTGGACTTAGCATCTTACATTTATTACTAATGTTATAAGATATTTATTTAGATTTTGAACCAAACCTAGATTTTCTACAAATTTTTTAGTCCAAAAGTAAAAATGTGACCTCAAAGGTAAAATTACATGAAGATCTTGGTGAAGTTCCCTAATTTGGAGAAAGAATGGGATTTGGATATGGTTCCAATCACCGACTCCAAATTGAATACTAATGGATCACAGTTGAAATCTAGGTGAGTAATTAACTAATTGCAGTTTTTATACTTTTTAGAATGTTTGATGCATGATTATTGATGTTCAATTGTTCATCATCTGATAGTAGGCTGCTCACGATAATTACAGTTTGATGGGGTCATTTTGTGTCATTTGGTGGCTTCTTTCCTATGCAGACCAAGATTGATAATCACAAGGCTTCTGTTTTTTAAAAAAAAGAGAGAGATAAGTGATAGGTCCTATGATTTATGCTTTGCCAAGTGGTTAGTAGACTAATATTTAAACTTCAATATCGTGTAAACATATCTAGCAACATGAATTTAACAAAGTATATTTTTCCTCATTTTCAGATAAGGTGCCATGGCCTTGGTGTTCAAGGTAATATCACTTTCTCCTACTTTTCATTGATACTAAATTAGTAGACTAATATTTAGGCTTTATGGCTGTAGAATGTGATGATAATGTTTGATAAATTTGAATTATGAGGATTGAATTTGAAGCCCGTAAACTAAATGCAAAGGCTTTTGACATTTTAGTTATACATATTGTTATAGTAGCATCAGTTACTTATTATATACAAATGATTATTGTGTTTTCTGTATTTTTATTAAATTAGTTTTTGAAATTTACTTCAAAACATTTTTTTATACAATTGGTCAGTGGATACTTTTAGTGCAGGTTATGAATACTGTATTTGTTGAAGGAAAAACTAAAGGTGAATGCTAGAGATTTGTAGGTAAGCATGTGTATTTTTGTCGATGTGTTTTTGCATCTTTTTAGTTATAATATCGTGGTTACACTACCTACTGTTTAGAGGTCGCATTCTTGACCCAATTACTTATGGTGTATATTTAGTTATACTTTTGAATGTCATTGTACTATGGTTTATACAAGTAAAAATGTTACTTTTAAAATGGTTTATACAAGTAAAAATGTTACTTTTAAAAGGGCAAAGGTTGAAGCCAATTTCAAATTAAACTCAATTATCCAATTTCAATCCACATCACATTCTAATAAAAAAAAGTACACCATGAATCAGTATTGTTGCTATCATCACGTTGCATATTATCATAGAGTATCAATGGCAATTGGTCGTATTTTATTTTATGCAAGCGTATTTTTCCGGAACCGACACGCGGCAACACGCGCTAGAGAGTGCAGTTCACTGTTGGTCATAGGATATGATTTTTCTTAAATCTGTTAAATGCAGGGAAAAGCAACCGGGCTTCTTCGGCGGACATGGAGAGCCAGGCACAGCATGACTATGCGATGGATACAGCAAGGCCAAAATCTGCACATGAGGCACCACTACTAGAGGATGGCATGGCTGGAACTTCAAAAAAACCCAAAACTGATGGTTCTGATATATAAGTAAGGTTGGAGGTGTGTTGTTGGTCTTTTGTTGACAAAACAATTATGGTGGGGATGAAGCTTATTATGTAAATTAAACTTATGTCTAATCTACCTGTAGCATATCCCAAGATTATCTACTTATGTAATCAAATGCTAGATGACCATGTGATGGTGATGCCAAGGACAACTTTTGCTAATATATATCATGTTCTTGGTATGGTTTAGAGTTGATCCTCTATTTGTATAATGCTATCAATTCAGGAAGAGAGAATGGGTCATTAGTTGTTTTTTTTCCCCAGTTTAAAGTTTTGGGTTGATAGCTTTTGGAAGGTTAGGTACGTATGGAGGCTTTTAGCCATTTTGACTGAAACCGTGATACAAATGCTTTGTCGAATCAGGCAGCTACACTGCAACGCTTGCGTGGTTACAGCCTTCCCCGGTGCGCGCATCGTGTGCTAGCCGACCACTAGTTTTTAACAATTTCTATAATACTGACCACATTTTGATATATATTTCATATTTTCATGTAACTCCTGATTTGAAGGTTTTAATGGTCCGTCTCTGGTTTGAAACCTCGGGTTCCTGATCCTATCGCCTGCTTGCGTGCTTTATGCTATATACTATAAACATAGTTCACCTAAACTTAGATGTTTTTTTTATCGGATACTTATAAACCTTAATCTATGTAATAGAATGTGAATATTATTTAGCTATGTTTTTGTATATTTTTAATACCCACTATAGCTTTGCTCCAACATGCGAACCGTACACGAACCGTTACAACGCGTGGTTCATATCTAGTTTTTGATTTATATATACAAAGTTTGACCGTTTGAGAAGTATACGTATTCCAGATCACACATCTAACTAAATTAATAAGTTACATCTGATCTCCCTCTCTAAACTTCTTATAAATATCCCCGTTGTAAAACTCACGGGTTCTGATCACCAAAACCAGTGCAGCCAACCCACCAAAACAAGAAACGCAGGCCAATATGACAAAAGACATCCTATAACAATGGCTACCCATGCACACCAGCTCTCCAACCGCCTCCCTCGTTAACCCTTTCTTCACAAGCTCCTTCAAAGCCTCTCGGTCATACAACGGCCCGGTCACCCTCACATTCAACACATACGACCCTAACGGACTCGCCAACAGCCCCCAGTTGAATAACATCGAGTAGTGTTTCAGCCCGAAAATCTCTGAAATGATTGCGAAAATCAACGGCATTTGCGCCCCGAATGAGAACCCGATGATGATGGAGGACACGTAAACGGATCCGGATATCGGGAACGCAATCATCAACAGCCCGATACAAGACAGGAACAGAACTAGTGACAGCATTAACGGTCGTGGAAACTTGTATTTTGCGAGAAGGATTTCGGATACGGATCCGGCGAAGATCCGGCCGAAGAAGTTCCAGATGCTTAGAAGGGAAACAAATGTCTCTATGGTCTTTGTAGGGTACCCTAAAGACTCACCAATTTGGCCCAGATTGTCCACTGCTGTTAGGCTTGACCCAAGCCCACAAAAAGTTGCGAGACACAGAATCATCATGTCTGTACTCAAAAGTGCTTGTAAGATACTGTAATCCTCCCCTCTTTCCGGCTTGTTCAAGAACACATTCGCAAAACAAGATGTTTTTGTTCTTGATTTTGATTTGGAATTCTGACTTTCTGTCGTCTCTGCTATTCTTGACGGATTTGTAGACGAATGAAAGCTATTATTCGTGTCGGTTCTAGTTATAGTTCTAGTTCTACCCTCTTCAGGAATAATCAGGGATTGTTGATTGTTTTGCTCCCATATGTTTAACTCCTGTCTAACTGCTATAAAAAGCGGAACAAAAAGCAAGAAAATTACCACGGCAGCGCTTCCGGTATATGCAGTTCGCGAAAATGTGACGAGATTCTGAGCAATCGTCATACCCATAATAAACAAAGCTAGAAAAATGGAGACGTATAAGAAATGGTAGAAGACCCGGAGCTCATTCGGCTGTCTCACCAGGCTCATCGTCCGGATGGTGTACACGAACACCACCGAGATCGCAGCCGGGAGCCAGGCGATGAGCAGGATCAGCGATTTCGAATCCGTGCCATAAACAGCCAAGTAGATTTGAGTCATGATGGCTCCGCTTAATCCGACGAAGCCTTTCAACAACCCGAGAACAACCCCTCTGCTTTCGGGAAAATTAGAAACGGAGGTCATGAGAGCTCCGGTGTTCGAGAAATTCTGCGAATTGGCTCCGATGCAAATGTAGAGACACATCTGCCAGACTTTCGGTTTGGGGATTTTGTCGGTGACGGCTAGCCAAATCATTAGGTAGCCGCCGAAGTTTAAAGCGGAGCCGAGTAAGAGTACGAACCAAGTGGGAGTGAGCTCGGCGACTAGGCCCGAGGGAACACCGACGTTGGCGCCGAGGTCTTTGAAAAACCCGAGGAGGTTAAGGGTGGTCTGGTCGTAGGCGAGGGAGGATTTGATGTCTTTGGAGTAGATGCCGAACAGGTAGTTGGCTCCGGCGCCGGTCATGACGAGGAGTGAAGCGAAAAGTGAGAACCAGCGGCCCCTGACGACGTGGACAAGAAAGGGCAGGCCTTTGCCGGTGCCGGAGGTTGCGCCGGTGGGTGGTTTACCCATGGTGTTGTGTTGGAAGGATGTGAGGAGGGGGAGGGGGCAATTGCCGTTAAATGGTATAGAAAGGTAGTGTTTTAAGTTTAACTTTTATTTTTTATGGGGTCGGGTCGGTAAATCAGTCGGTATCGGTTCAGCTACCGTTCAATTTGTATTTAATTTAGAGAATATCAGAAAGGGACAAAATAATTTTGTGGCATTTAAAAAAAAAAACTAAGTTGTTTTGTATATATATAGAATTTAGAGAATATCATAAAAGGACGAAAGTAAGCAGGTTTTTTTGGATAATGTGATCAGAGAATAGTATATTTATGTTACTTATTATGTGGCATAAAATTGATCTCTACACTTTTGCTCGCGTATTAACCGTTTATTTGCGTATCTGCACGTAAATACGTCTACGTGACTACCGCTCGGGTATCAGATTCGCATAATAGGCCGCTGAAAAATTAAAAAAAATGAGATTCGCATAATAACATAAGTAGATATTAATTTGAGGTCAGCAAAGAGTCCCTTTAGACCAGTGTACAGGTAAAGTTATATAAATGTGACGGATGATGTGACAAATGGTTTTATCATAAAATAGAGTATAGTTGTTAAAGTCCTCGTTAAGCTCCTAGCAATTATTATTTAATTACTTTTTTCCAATTAAAAATATACTAAATGATTAAACCCCAAAAAACTACTGTTCTATTATTTTAAAGCAACCATTTAATAAAAGTACATGATAAAAAAGTAACCAGAGGTCATAATAAAATCATCAGGGTTGGCGACGTTGAACAAAAAGATGGTTTCGCTTAAGCAAATCCCACACCAGTAGAAGCTCGAAATTGTTTCCGGTTTCTTAACGAAATTGCTCTTGCGCTTCGTGCAACGCCCGGTAGAAGCTTGAAGTCGCTTCCGGTTTGTATAACCCGTTGAACCTTATAATTTTTTATTGCATGTCTCTCCATTTTGCTGACATTCCATCAACTTGACGGTAGGGGGTGACGCGACGGATAGCAACATGAAACTTGATACCAACATCATTCCAAAATAGTTAGGAGTTGCCTTGACAGTAGTGGGTGTAGTTGGAAGTGTCCACCCAAGATTCTGCCAACTTAATTTCTTCTTTGGGTGTCCAAGGTAGCTGCGCTATCTTGTAAAAGTGGTGATAGTGGTTTGTATAAATAGTTTAAAGTGAGATGTGGAAAGTGTGGTTTATAAATATGGAAAGTAGAAGAAGAATTTAGAGTAGAGAAGGTGTGTGTTTTTTAAAAAATTGGAATGGTATATATAGTGGTAAAATAGGGTATTAAAAAAAAGTAAATGACCGCTACTAACGGTCAAATTTCTCAAATTCTCCCATCCACCAGCGCTATGTGGGCAACACCCTTAACACCAATTCAGCCTATAGCGCCTAGGGGGTGAGTGGGGGGGGGGGGAGGGGGAGGTTGACCAGGCGCTAATAGGTAATAAGAAAGAACCGAAAAGTTCTTCCAAGTATGCAAATGTTAAAACTTGGAGAAGGAAGTGTTAATGATTTCTTTAAAAAGCAGTTTAATCTGCTCTAGCAATTAAAGTTTGAAGACTGTAAAAAGTTAAGATACTTAAAGTTAAATTATATTAGAGTATAAACCAATGATCTCTAACCCAATTGGTTAAGGGGGTATCCAAAGACATTATAATGGAAATGTATTGGGTTTAACTTTTATTTGTAACAAAAAATAAATAAATAGGGGTTACAGGTTGGGTCAGGGGGTTATCTTACCTATAGTGAGTTTCTCCTGACGGGGATTGGAGATGATCGGTTGTGTGGTGTAATATCTCCGACAGCGATCCAAATTTTACCGTTCAAAATATTATAGTATAAGGGTTTCTTTTTGTAATTAGTTTACTACAATAAGGATATTCTAGTAGTTAATTACTCTAAAGTGAACCAAATTTTCAAAATTTAACCATTATGGAATTTTTTTTGGTAAGGATATTATAAATTGCTTGGATTACATCATGTATAGTTGAAGTAGATAAAGTAGACCATGCAAAACCCAAGGACCCAATTCTTATATGATGATGATACTACGGCTTAAGTGTGTAAGTGAACAGAAAAAATAAATCAATATAGTAAATAATTGAGGGTGACCACATGCGGAGATATGTATAAGTAATATCTACATGAAAATGTAATATTTTTTTTGCCATTGGATTTCAGAAAAAAATAATGTTGAACATGTTATGAGAACGGTGTACCTGTATTAGGTTAATTGCAATGGTTTCGGGGAGAAGGAATCGGGGAGGGTTCGGGGGTGTTCGGTGGGATCGGGGTGCTCGGGAACACCATTGCGGGTGTCTCGGGGTCCCCGATCGGGGAAGGGGTTTGGGGTCCCGACCTTGAGAAGAAAAAAACGGGGAAAAGAGAGAGAGTGGGGATTGGGAAGGTTTTTATGGGGTGTTTGGGAGAGTGGGAGAGTGGGGAAACCATTGCAATTAAAATGGGGAAAAATGGGAAGGGGTGGGAATGATGAGGTGGCACCAAAAATAGAGTGGGGGATTGGGGAAATGGGGAAACCATTGCAATTAACCTTAGTGGGAAGGGATCTTTTCACTGCAGAGGTAGAGTACGACGGAGAGGTTTGAGGTGTTAAAGAGATGTACTATCTTGATGTTCTATTCAGTTGACGATGAAACCTGTGTGACCGATTTTTTATATAGTTGCACTTTAAGATGGAAGTTAAAAAAACTTTCCTTTGATCTCTAGTAAGTGTGGTTCGATTTGTGTGACCATCTCTTCAAACCAAGTCCCACAAACTAAGAACATTCACAATAGGTTTTCTATGCTCATCATTTTAATTTATACTTTTATTATTACTTTTTTTTTTCTCACTCACAACTATAGTTAAATAATATTTTTTTATACATTTATCATTACATTTTCTCTCTCTTCCAATCCCCAAATTTTAGCAAATCACAAGTTTTTTTGTCAAATATGCAGATTTTCTAAATTTCTTTTTAAAGAACTTACTGTGAATACTCTAATATGCGTGCAACTAGCCTCATCATAAATGATCGCATTGGCACTCATAGTTAAATCGGTGATGATGGTAGACAAATGAAACATGTAATGAAGAGTAATTAGAAGATGTATTCAACATTGTAATACATCACAGGTGGAAAATTTCATACATGTACTTACACTCTGACGATTTCCAGTGGCTAGGACAGGTCCAACAATTGTCATTCTTGAAAACGGGATCTTTATAGTTCGCGAAGATACAAAACGTTTTAAACCATGGTTGGCATGTTGTAAACTCAGAGACAACAGTGTCACAAACAAATATATGGCCGTGAAGAGGTTAAAAAGCAGGTCAGTAAATTTCATCCGAACATAGTAATGTCATTCGTATAGATGTTATAAAGAAACCAACTGTAAACAAAGATAATGAATATGAAATAAATAAGATAAGCAAAAACAAAACATCTTGTTTAAACGCAGGAACAAACTCAGTGTGAAAAATTAGTGAAATTTAGCAACACTTATACAAAGAATATTCGAAAACAAATGAATCAAATACGAACAATCTGGACAAAAATCAGATTATCTTATTGATGATGATCGATTAATGATCTTATGAGAGAGTTGGAAACAAGATGAATTGGAAAATTATTACAAAACAACGAAGTGCCTAAAAAACGAATAAGCTCAGCTATTTTAACCCTAAACAACAGAATATTGAATCTTGGATTCCCGCTCAACGGATATAAATGAAACTTGTTTCGTTTATGACACTTTCACCCCTTTAACCTTTAAGTTTAGCGAACTTGTCACTTTATGCCAAAAACCTTTAATGAACCAGAATTTATTAACATTACTTATCCAAATGAATTCCACTAGTAACTAACTAACTCTCAGCCTCACCACAAATGTCTTAACATGCACAAGCCACAGCGGTTCAATGAACTTGAGAACTTAGTGAGCTAAAACACTTATGATAAAACTAAGAGCTAATTATTTCAAGTCTTTGAGCACTATTAATTCACAATCTCCACCTTAGTGTGAAGAGACTTTAATTAACAGTCCATTAGACTTAGCTACTCAATATTGAGTAAGCTTAAACAATTTTTAAACTTTACTCCTGGAACTGACTTTGTCAAATAATCTACTGCTTTTTTATCAGTACCAACATGCTCCACCTTGACCTCATTGGTACTTAGAACATCTATGATAAAATGTAATTTAACACTTATGTGTTTAGATTTTTCATGTAATACCTGATGCTTTGCCAACTGAATGGCTCCAGTATTATCACACTTTATCATCACAATCCTAGGATCAAAACCCATTTCAGTTAAGAAACCTCTTAACCATATTGCTTCTTTTACAGCCTCTATGAGTGCAATAAACTCTGACTCAGTAGCTGACAAAGCAACTACCTTTTGTAGAGATACTTTCCAACTGACTGTACCATTTCCAACTTGAAAAACATAACCAGTTAGCGACCTGCCCCTGTCAAGATCCTTTGGAAAATCACTATTAACATACCTTGTTACAAGTGACTCATTACTATTATTTCTTCCAAATACCAACCCCTTTTCAATTGTACCACACAAGTATCTGAGAATCCATTTGACACCTTCCCAATGAGCCTTTCCAGGATTACTCATGTATTTTGCCACCATACTAACAACATTACCTATATCAGGTCTAGTACAAATCATGAGATACATCAAGCTCCCAACAGCACTTGAATAAGGTACATTTCTCATATATTTGATTTCACTTTCTGAACAAGGACAATCCTGTAATGAAAATCTAAAATGTGCAGCCAAAGGTGTAGTCACAGGTTTGCATTTATCCATATGAAAATTGGATAAGACATTCTTCAAATATCTTGTCTGAGACAACTTGAGTGTTTCCTCTTTCCTGTTTCTTGTAATTTCCATCCCTAAGATTTTCTTGGCTATTCCCAAATCCTTCATTTCAAATTCTGCACTTAGCAAAGCCTTTATATCATCAATGACCTGTCTGCTCTTGCTCATAAGTAGAATATCATCTACATAAAGCAGCAAGTAAACAAAATTTCCATGATAAAGCTCTTTGTAATAAACACATACATCATAACTACATCTTTGAAAACATTGTGATACAACATAAAGGTTAAACCTTTGGTACCACATCCTTGGGCTTTGTTTCAACCCATATAGGGATCTTTGCAAGAGACATGCTTTATTTTCAGACCCCTTTTCTTCATAACCTTTAGATTGTCTCATGTAAACTTTTTCATCCAAATTACCATGAAGAAAAGCAGTCTTTACATCCATTTGGTCTAATTCTAGATCATACATGGCAGTTAGAGACAACATCACCCTTATTAAAGTATGTTTGACAACAGGAGAGTAGATTTCATTATAATCCACCCCTTCCTTTTGTGTGAACCCATTGGCCACCAGTCTGGCCTTATACCTTGGTAATTCACCTGCTATGCCCTCCTTTACCTTATATAGCCACTTACAATCAACCAATTTCTAACCTTTAGGTTGATCTACCAACACCCATGTTTGATTTTTCAATAGTGAAGACATTTCTTCATCCATAGCAGCAGTCCACTTTTCTTTATCCTGTGAATTTATGGCCTCATTATATGACACCGGATCATGAGTACCTTCCTGTACTGCTATATGAAAAACAAAAGCTGACAGTTCATCATTATCTCAATATCTCAAAGGTTTTGAGATATTTCTTCTTGTTCTGTTCTGAGCTATAGAATATTGTTGTGTTTCTGAGTTATTCTCCTCATTCTCCAAACTAGTCTGTGGTTCAGTAACCTGTTCTACCTCAGTTTCTTGAGTAGGCTCCACCTCAACATGAATTCCACTTTTATTAGAACTTCATCATTTCAAGATATCTTTATAATAAACATTATCATTGAATGTTACATTTCTGCTTATGATAACCTTATGACTGTTACCATCCATTCTCCATAACCTATAACCTTTCACCCATATAGGGTATCCTAACTCCCATGAAATAAAAATAAAATACATAATTTAATAAAAAATATTCTAAAAAATCTATGAGAGATTATATAGTCGCCTAATCCTTTAGCTCATATGTAATGCCATTGACTATCGCAATTCATCATACGGGAGCAGTTTGTCTAGTTGTGCTAAGTATTTTTCCACTAAAAAACAACCGTAAAGCCTATGGTTCGAACGTAGGTCTACGGCCTATAACCTTTAGGCACAACCAACTAAGCTACGAATCCCGATGGTTAACTTTACAAATCATTATTTATTTATATAGAAATTAAAATATATAGATGCCCATAAAATTTGTCTAACTTGTTTAATCGTAAAGATCAACCTTACCTTACCTAGCCCAAATAGAACACTATGCATATTTTTCTAACATTTAGTTAAGACGATCCCAATAAAAAAAAAAAGTAAACCAACTAAAAAATTCCTATATATGTCCCTGTCAACTACATATAGCTAAAGTAATTCGGCTATCGTTGACTCTTTGCTGACCTCAAAATTAATATCTACTTGCGTTATTATGCGAACCTGATACGCTAGCGGTGGTCACGTAGACGCATTTACGTATAGATACGTAAATAAAAGGTTAATACGTGACTTAGGTGTAGATATCATTTTTATGCCACATAATAAGTAACATAACTATGTTATACCTGTTACAACATTATCCAAAAAACCGGCTTACCTTTGTCCTTTTCTGATATTCCCCAAATTAAATACAAGTTGAACGGTAGCTGAACCGATACCGACCGATTAACCGACCCGACCCCATAGAAAGTAAAATACACTACCTTTCTAGACTATTTAATTAACGGCATTTGCCCCCTCCCCCTCCTCACATCCTTCCAACTTCCAAGTTCCAACAAAAACATGGGTAAGCCACCCACCGCCGCAACCTCCGGCGCCGTCTCCGGCACCGGCAAAGGCCTACCCTTTCTTGTCCACGTAGTCCGGGGCCGCTGGTTCTCACTTTTCGCTTCCTTCCTCGTCATGACCGGCGCCGGAGCCAACTACCTGTTCGGCGTCTACTCCAAAGACATCAAATCCTCCCTCGCCTACGACCAGACCACCATCAACCTCCTCGGGTTTTTCAAAGACCTTGGCTCCAACGTCGGAATTCTCTCCGGCCTAGTCGCCGAGCTCACTCCCACTTGGTTCGTACTCTTACTCGGCTCCGCTTTAAACTTCGGCGGCTACCTAATGATCTGGCTAGCCGTCACCGACAAAATCCCCAAACCGAAAGTCTGGCAGATGTGTCTCTACATTTGCATCGGAGCCAATTCGCAGAATTTCTCCAACACCGGAGCTCTCATGACCTCCGTTTCCAATTTCCCGGAAAGCAGAGGGGTTGTTCTCGGGTTATTGAAAGGCTTCGCGGGATTAAGCGGAGCCGTCATGACTCAAATCTACTTGGCTGTTTATGGCACCGATTCGAAATCCTTAATCTTGCTGATCGCCTGGCTCCCGGCTGCGATCTCGGTGGTATTCGTGTACACCATCCGGACGATGAGCCTCGTGAGGCAGCCGAATGAGCTCCGGGTATTCTACCATTTCTTATACGTCTCCATTTTTCTAGCCTTGTTTATTATGGGGATGACGATTGCTCAGAATCTCGTGACATTTTCGCGAACTGCGTATACCGGAAGCGCTGCTGTGGTAATTTTCTTGCTTTTTGTTCCGCTTTTTATAGCAGTTAGACAGGAGTTAAACATATGGGAGCAAAACAATCAACAATCCCTGATTATTCCTGATGAGGGTAGAACTAGAACTATAACTAGAACCGACACGAATAATACAAATCCGTCAAGAATAGCAGAGACTAGAGAAAGTCAGAATCCCAAATCAAAATCAAAAACAAAAGCATCTTGTTTTGCGAATGTGTTCTTGAACAAGCCGGAAAGAGGGGAGGATTACAGTATCCTACAAGCACTTTTAAGCACAGACATGATGATTCTGTGTCTCGCAACTTTTTGTGGGCTTGGGTCAAGCCTAACAGCAGTGGACAATCTGGGCCAAATTGGTGAATCTTTAGGGTACCCTACAAAGACCATAGAGACATTTGTTTCCCTTCTAAGCATCTGGAACTTCTTCGGCCGGATCTTCGCCGGATCCGTATCCGAAATCCTTCTCGCAAAATACAAGTTTCCAAGGCCGTTAATGCTGTCACTAGTTCTGTTCCTGTCGTGTATCGGGCTGTTGATGATTGCGTTCCCGATATCCGGATCCGTTTACGTGTCCTCCATCATCATCGGGTTCTCATTTGGGGCGCAAATGCCATTGATTTTCGCAATCATTTCGGAGCTTTTCGGGCTGAAACACTACTCGACGTTATTCAACTGGGGGCTGTTGGCGAGTCCATTAGGGTCGTATGTGTTGAATGTGAGGGTGACCGGGCCGTTGTATGACCGAGAGGCGTTGAAGGAGCTTGTGAAGAAAGGGTTAACGAGGGAGGCGGTTGGAGAGCTGGTGTGCATGGGTAGCCATTGTTATAGGATGTCGTTTGTGATATTGGCTTGCGTTTCTTGTTTTGGTGGGTTGGCTGGACTGGCTTTGGTGATCAGAACTCGTGAGTTTTACAACGGGGATATTTATAAGAAGTTTAGAGAGGGAGATCAGATGTGAATTATTGATTTAGATGTCTGATCTGGAATATGTATACCTCTCAAACGGTCGAACTTTGTACATATAAATAAAATATTTCAAAGTAACTTTGTTTTGCTTTGTGTAAATCCTTTGTTGCACACGGTGAGTATAGTTTCGTCCATGTGGTTTTAACTAACTATAACGACCACAATAAGAGATTAAAGAATTTTCATTTTACTCCCCTGGTAAATAAGCTATTGACGCATAACTTGGAACTTTCTTTTGTACTACTAAAGTTGACTTTTAGGATCATTTAAACTAACAGTCTCCTCCACCTTGATTCTAAGTCAACAAGAAACTAAGACACAATAGCACCTATAACCACAACCATAACACTTTAGTTGCACTGAGCAACACAGATCCGATGGACTTGAATACCCGAGTGAGTCAAAACATTATGATCATGTCAAAGCACTATTTAGCAACCAAATTCCGTTATCCAATTCCAGGCACCTCTAAGCATTTCGAAACCTTAACTCCTGGTAATGACTTAGTGAACAAATCTGCTGCATTCTCACCGGTCTTAACATAACTTACTTTAACTTCCTGCGAGTTTATGATATCTCTTATGACATGTAGCTTCACATTGATGAACATAACTCACTTTAACTTCCTGCGAGTTTATGATATCTCTTTTGAAATGTAGCTTCACATTGATATGTTTGGTTCTCTTATGAAATTCACTATTCTTAGAAAGTTGAATAGCTCCCATGTTATCACAATAAACCACTACATCACTAACTTGGAGTCCCAATTTCTTCAAAAAAAACTTTAAGCCAAATTACTTCTTCTATAGCTTCTGTCAATGCTATGTATTCAGTCTTAGTGCTTTGTGCTTGACAAAGCTACTACTGCATGTAATGTAGCTTTCCAACTAACAGTATTGCCAAGCACTTTAAACACATACCCTGAAATGGACCTACCCCTGTTCAAATCATTTACATAATCATCATCAACATATCCTATCAGATTCTCGCAATGAGATTGTTTATCATCAAATATCAGCCTAACAGTTTGAGTTCCTTGCAGGTATCTTATCATGATTTTCCATGTACCTACTAACCACACTCACACCATAATGACAAATCTGGTCTTGCGCGGACCATTAGATACATTAAGATACCTACCAAGTTTGCATAAGGTACATTCTCCATATACATCATGTCATCATCTAAGATTGGACCGTCTTGTGCAGATAACTTAAAATGAATAGCAAATGGCACTTTGACCGGTTTGCATCATTCATTCCCAAACTTTGCCCAAACCTGTTTGATATAACCAGTTTGAGACAAGACAACGATGCACATTTTCCTATCCCTATTTGTCACCCCCGACCTTTCAGGCCGAAGGCGGGACCATCGAACTGATATAAATCTATGACAAGAGTCACAATAGAAGTCTTATACGGGAAGCTTACAATTTTTCTGACAGCAAGATAATACCATAAATGGAGATATATAAAGAGTTCACTAGGAAACCACTACACCGAGTCGAAACTTAAAAGTACAACCACAAGTATTAAAAAACACATATGTTCTTACGCACTTCTTAACAAGAAAATAAAATCAAAGTAAGCTTCTTTTTATTCTCTTAACTCTGCTACCACCAACTCAGCATTCACTTTCCCGAAATACATAAATATATCCATAAGACCTTTAGAAACTTTTGTACACCAATAATCAAGCAAAACCAAACATTTCAAAATATTTAAAACCATCTTATGCATTCATTATTCTATATATATGGATCTATATCTATGTATATGCAAAGGAATAACCAACAAAAGCATTTGGTAAAGCAAGTTTCCAATTCAAACTTATTTTCTAACATACGTTTCTAAATATGGAACTCATTCATTTGACTTTCATAGCCACTAGTATGTATTTTTGAGATTGGTACTCACCTATTAAAAAACAGCAGGTAGATGAGAAAATTAAGCTCAAGACTTGGGTTGTATTTAGCGCGTCATAAGCTAGCTTATAAGCTAGTTTTTTGACGTGTACCAAACGGAGCTTTTTTTTAAAGCTAGCTTTTTTTAAAAGCCCCGTTTGGTAACGTCAAAGAGCTAGCTTATAAGCTAGCTTTTGAAAAGCTAATGGGAGTAGCGTTTCAACCCTTTTTATAATAATTCCAGTTTTAGTCTTCCCTAACTTATAAATAAATATTTTTATTTACATTTATGACATATATACGTGTATGTCATTTAATATTTTTCAGCTAGTTTTTATCAAACGTTATTTTTTATCAGCTAGCTTATAGTTTATCAGCTAGCAGCTAGCTCATCAGCTAGTGCGCCAAACACAGCCTTGATTATAGCGCGTGTACATGTCAAAACCTATCAAACAAGATTCACCTGATTTAATTAAAGGTTCTAACCATTGGTCTTAACTTTTAATCACTGCATCAAATTTGCCCATTGGCCACGGAAAGAAACTGTGGACGTAGATCTTTGGCCACATTTTTTTCAGCTCAAGTGTCACCAAAGGTCCCATCATCGTATGTATGATACTACGATGTTTAAATTTTAGCGACTAAAGCCACCTAAAAGTGTGGCTAAAGGGAATTAATATTTATTGCTGGAATCAAATATTTCTTCCTAATAAGCGTGACTGAAGGGTCCCAACGGCCACTGTGTTTTGTTCAGTGTGGTCGTTAGTATTACATACCCACCGACGTGAGTGTTTTAGCCACGTTTATTAAAAAAATGTGGCTAAAGGGTGGCAACGGCCACATTAACACATCACAAGTGTGGACGTTACTTTTATATAGTCACATATATTTGTGTTTTAGTCACATCCTTTAGAAAATATATGGCCAAAGGGTAGCAAGGACCATCTTAATTTTATTTTAAGTTTGGCCGTTGATATTATATAGTAACATATATTTGTGTTTTAACGACATATTTTAGAAAAAAAAACATGGCTAAAGGGTTGCTGCAATCAGGCATTTCGTCCAAATAAGTGTGGCAACGACCACCTTAGTTATATTTTAAGTGTGGCTCTTGGTATTATATAGTCACATATATGTTTTAGCCACATCATTTGAAAAAACCGTCGTTATAAACTAACCTTTGGTGACACACATTAAATAGGATTTTATGTGGTCATTCTGTCCCAATAAGTGTGGCTAAAAACAAACATTTCGTTACATACATCATTTTGGTCGTATGTGGTCATTCTTTGCCAATAAATGTGACTGTCACTACCCTTTAGCCATAGTAATTTTTAACATGTGGAATTGTCAAAAAAAAAAAAAAAAAAAAAGCCAAAAAAGAGAATTTGCCTAAGAGGAAAACGGGTCAAAGGAGTTAAAGGCCAGACAATTGGTGCTCTAAGAGGCATAAATCATGGTGTCAAGAGAGTTAGTTTATTACTAGGCACATGACATTGGCAATGGGTATTGACACGAAACTTGATTATCAAAAGATTAAAAATGCTGAATAGAGGTGTCAGTAAACCCAACCCAGTCCTAATGTGTAGCCATTGATGTAAAGACATACCTAAATCAACCCAGTTGGATTACCACCTCTAACTAAATGTATTTAAATTCTTTATGAAGTATGAACCTTCTGGGGTGTAAAGATTCATTTTATTATCATTAAGATCATATCCTTAATGCACACAACGACTAAATGCCAACACTTGCATCCATGTATCCTCAGAGATATTGTGCTGCCGATTACCTTATTCGTCAAATCCCAAAACTTAGTTTGGTTCAATTAATAAATGAAGAAACATTTAGGATTTATTAATATGAAAGATCCAGAATGTTGCTTGTAAATGGCATAGTTATTGAATCAACAACACACAAAGATGACTTACGATAAAACATATTAAAAACCAACACAATCAAAAGCCAATATTAGGGAAAAAGAAAAAGATAGTACCGTTTCCACCTCTATTAAAGCTACCAACTAGTAAATTAAGAAAGATCCCAGATGCTGCTAGTGGCAGAATCTTTATCGTTGCTTTAAAAAGGGTTAACTTCATCAACATTCACCATTGGTTCCACCCATGATCAAGCCAACATTGCAATGCTTTATCGTTGCTTTAAAAAGGGTTAACTTGATTTAATAAAAGTGAATAACTATTATATGATCATCGTTTACTTGTTTCGAAATAAAGCTTCTTTTGACATAATCAGAATAGGTTTTCTATGCATCTAAATATGCGACAGAAGTAAATTAGGTGGCAACATAAATAATTTTTACAAAAACTTTTATAACAGCCATATAAGATCGAAATCAGAGGCAATCTTTGAACAAAACCCATTTCTTAATTATTTAACACATCCCTTCTTTTGTATTATTTCTTTCTATTTTGTTATAGTTCATCAAAGGTCTATGAAAGAGATAGTTGAAAAAAAATGCAGATAGTGTGTATTGTTATTTAGCAAAGCTATATGCAGCAGTGTAAAAGATAATTTGCTCACCTGTCCTTCAGGGGTTTCTGCAGGACAAATCATTCCCTGTTGTGAGATGTGGAACTGTCTTGGTTTATCCAGTTTTCCTGTTTAAATGTATTAAGACACGATTAAAACCCAGCTAAATGAAGCTAAATATACAGCAAAAAAAAAGAGAACAAACAACAATCTATGACATCCTAGATCATAAAGTTCAAGTAAATACATTATTAAAAAAAAAACAAAATTTACCTTCACGCCCTATAGGAGAGTTTCGTCTTCTTAAAATATGACAAAGTATATGAATATGTCAAACGATTAAACACCTATAAATTTCATAACCATATGTGAGAAAGAGAATTTGAAACCACCAGCATCTCATTAAATTGTAGGGAACAGGAAAAACTGGCCAAAGAACAAAACCTGTGAAACACCAGCCCTTGTTCCAGCTGCTGCATTTGACTAATAGAAAAATCACACTGAAAAAGCTATACATCATTATTGGAACTCATTTAACTAACAAAAAAATCACACAGAAAGATTAAAAATCAACAACGAAAGATGTATGGTTACAACGCTTGTCAATTTACTTTGTTCTCTCTCTCAATCTCCTCATTCTCTTCGACCGAAGAATCATCATCTACTGCAACAATCAAATGTTTCCAGATTTAAAAATACGGTTTTACTTTTTAGCACTTAGAACTTAAAATTACGCATAACAGGTAACAAGTAAGCAAAAAAGTTGAAATTGAACTGTGTAGATTCTTATTTACACGTTAAGATTGACAAATCGATTAACAAATTTATTAAAAGAGAGAGAGAGAGAGAGAGAGAGAGAGAGAGAGCCTAAAAAGTACCTGTGATCCGAAAATGGGAATAAGTTAGCTGGTTTCTGCTTTGCTTCCCCGGCCATCAGGCAAGCATCAGATATCATTGATTCATGTGGGATGTGTGGAACACCCTGGCCTATTCATGGCCATATTTTTGCTATCATTAGATTTCCGTCTTTGTTGTATAGCCATAATAGCTCATTCTCCATCCACACATTGCTTCCGTATTCAGTTAGTTGTCCCAAGCTTATAATGTTGCTTTTGAGTTCAGGAATGAAATAAACATTTGTCATTAATTACCCTTTGCTCCCCATTTTTGCATTAAAAAACAACTGAGCCTTTCCCTTTAATAAGAACCTTTGATCCATCACCACGTATATTCCTGTCTGTCTATCTCCATGGAATTTGATTCAAGACCTGTCATATGATTCGAGGCAGGCACCGTTGTCAAGGTACCAAATCGTGCTATCATGAGCATAAACATTTGGGTGTACCTTTTGCTTCATTAATTAGGAGTATTTGATCAGAATTACAACCCATCATAAACAAGGCTGGACCATCATCCTCTTCATGGAGATTATGACTTCTGCTTGTGCATTCCCATGAATAATGGCCAAGACTGTTGCAACTAAAACATGTTATCTGGCTTTTATCTCGTCCTCTATACCCCTTTCCCACTCAATTGTTTCGGATCTGATCATCACGTGCTTGTGGAATATTGTTAAGACGACCACGTCCTCTTCCGTACCCTCTGCCTCGTCCTCTTGAGTTACCTATGCCACGACCTTGAAAATTCAAACTTTGGCCTCGACCAAAACCTTTTTGGCTTCTACTCTTTGGTCTCGTCCACTGCATACATGAGCTTATTATCCTTTTCGAGTATCTCTTCATTACATTTGATGCGTTCTTTGAATGCTTTCAGCCTTGATAAACAGTCCACGAACGTCATTGTGGCTACAATTCCGATGTATCGGGTCGGCATCGCATTTAGTGGTTTCTTCACTACTGATTTGGTCTCCAATGCTTGGCCAAGGTTGTTAAATTTGTTTATAAGTTCGGGCATCCTGCCTCCGAACGCATCAACCGTGTCTTTGTTTCAATATACTAAATACAAAGTTATCGGAGTAAATCGGGTGAGAGCGTGAAAATGAATCAATAGTTAGGGTTGTGTTTAAACTGAATAATAAAACTAAAGAAAATGGATTCCAGTGACTCTGAACACGGACCCTTCATTTAAGAGGGAAAAGGGTTTTACCATTTATGTTGTGATAAGTTTTGTGTTAGGATTCACTCTTAAACATACTAATGGGTTGATTCTAGTTTTTAATATACATTTTTAACTAAAATTTCAAAAAGCACTTGTGATAAGTTTTGTGTTGGGATTCATCTTAAACATACTAATGGGTTAATTCTAGTTTTTAATATAAATTTCTAACTAAAATTTCAAAAAGCATTGAGCAGTTTCTGTGAACCCGCTCGCTAGTTTGTAGTACAAGGGTTATATAGGTTTAGGTTCAGCTAAAAAACATTTCACCTAAGAAGGCTAGGAAGCAATCATGTGCTGACATGTGTACATAACACACTAACACAATGCATAAAAAGTAAAATATGCTGACACACTAACACACTGGATACAATGTGTTAGTGTGTATTGTCCACGTGTCAGCTTGTGATTGCTTCCTTGCCTTCTAGGTGAAAGTGTTATTTTAGAATAACTTTACCCTATATACTGTAGTACAAATACATTTGTTAAAAACCTCCTAAGTGAACTAAAAAATTAAATAATAATAAAAAAAAGAAATAGTTTATTTGGGCTTGAAACACAAAAAGACTAAATATAATCTATACAGTCAATAAAATAATCAAAAACCCCCCATAAATCAGTCCATAGATTGATTTCCTGATAAGTTTTCATTTTCTACGAACTTTCTTGTCGGCTAGGTATCAGTCCATAGTCCATAGATTGATTTCCTGGTAAGTTTTTATTTTCTATAAACTTTCTTGTGTGGGGACATTTTCACCGGATTTGCCTTTATACATTTGTTGGTTTCGCCTACAACGCGGCAACGTTTTCATCGGAATTTGTTTTATACATGTATGCTCTATTTGATTAGATATAAAGAAGATCATCGATTATAGTATTTATAATATCTACCGGCCTACCCTGACCGATTTTCTCTTTCTTAGTTTTGCAATAGACTAAAAAAGTAGAAATAAGTCACCGATGGAAAAGATTAATTATCATATCGATGATCCTATACTCACCCTCATTTCGAATCAAGGTTGTTGTTTGGCCATAACAGATACTGGCTGATATCGTATCGATGATAATGAGAATAACAAAAGAAGATCCACTTGCACTCGTGTCAGCGCAACCGTTGATTGATTCCGAGGCTCTTAGCGCTGCAAAGTTGGCTCATTGGACTAACAATATTGCGCTCGAAAGTGAAGAAGATTACCCGTTTACGCGGGTTAAAAAAGATTTCGATGGAAATCTCTACTGAAATCGAAGAAACAAGCGTTACAAACTACATGGATTTTGTTATTATAATGATCCGAAAGAAATAAAGAAACAAATAGTAAAGAATTTTGGAGAGGACGGTAAAAAATATCCCATTTTAAGAGCGATGTATTTTGGAAAGGATTTTGCAGACAATACAATAGCTTTTAATTGTGTTGAAATGAGAAACCTTATAATGTATCTCAAAATTACTAGACGTAACACAAATGTTGTGGAACATGCTTTAGTGATTACCGGATGCAACACTTTATCCAAGGACCACAAAAAAATCATTACTGTCGTGTCAAAAATTCACATGGCAAGGGTGGATATTCTTTGGTAGTGTTTAATAACATAAATTATATGATAGTTTCACAGTCTAATGACATGTGGAATAACCCAACTATGGTATATGTTGTTAAGTATAATATATTTTAGTTTGACTTTCCATTCTTGCCCATCTATGGTTTTAAATGTTCCCTATGTATGTATTGTCTTCAGCTGAGACAATAAACGAAGATTGTAAAATTGACAATATCAACCACCTTGACGATATATTGGAGCAAGTGGTCCGCACCAAAGCAAACGGTGTAATGGTAAAAGTTCAATGGGGAATTGTACAAAAAGATAATCCTAAAGAATATAATCGGGAAGGATACAAAGAGCTCTTTGAAATGTTAAAAGGGAGAAAGCTCAACATACAAGTATATTTTTTTATATTATATGTTATTTTCTTATGGAATAAATACGAATTTACATGTTTGGAAATACACCCTATTATTTGACGCATGTTGTAATTTGTTTGTGTCTGGTTGTAGAAGACGATTACACGGTACAACTACCAAGTTGGGTTCGAAAGATTGGAGAAAAAAATTCAGATGTATATACTTCAAAAATCAAGCCGGTCGTGAATGCATTTCATGGGGCATTAATCAACGTGTTTTAAAAGGCCAAATTGGTTTAATGGTACTATTTTAAACTTTATCTTTAATAAATACTGAGCGAGATGTGACATTATGGTAATGCTATTAATTATATGTAGGTTTACTCTGACTTGATGAAAGACTTCCAAAATACTTTCAACGCGTTCTTGAAAAAAGAAATAATTACAATTGTTAAAATCGGGCTAGGCCCAAATGGAGAACTACGTTATCATTCCTTGTTCATATAACTGTTATATGTCAGTATTAGATAAAACAGTTATATCAAGGATTACCTGGATTGTCCCAACACCTGAATACTCCCAATCATCATATGAACAAAAAGGATATCGTAGTTCACCACCTGGCATCCTTCTTGTTCATATGATGATTAGGAATATTTAGGTTTTGAGGCATTCCAAGTAATCGTTGACATAACTGTTTTATCTAATACTGACATTTAAAAATCATATCAACAAGGAGTAATACTGTAGTTCTCCAGCTGAGCCTAGCCCAGTTTCAACAATTGTAATTAGTTTTTCTTTTCAAAAACGTGTCAAAAGTATTCTGAAAATTTTTCATCAAGTCAGAGTAAGCCTACGTATAATTAATAGCATTACCATAATGTCACACCCCGCCTCAATACTTATTAAAGATAAAGTTTAAAACAATACCACTAAGCCAATTTGGCATCCTAAAACACGTTAATTATGCATGCCCCATGAAAGGCATTCTAGGCCGACTTTATCTTTGAAAGATATGTCTGGATTTTTTTTCTCCAATCTTTCAAACCCAACTTGGTAGTTGTACCGAGTAATCGCCTTTTACAACCTGACACAAGCAAATCACAACCTACGCCAAATAAAAGGTTTTATTTCCAAACATGCGAATTCTTATTTATTCTATAAAAAATAACATATAATAAAAATACAAATATACTTGTATGTTGAGCTTTTTTCTTTTCAAACATTTCAAAAAGCTCTTCATATCCCTCCCAATTATGTTCTTTATGATTATCTTTTCGTATAATTCCCCATAGAACTTTTACCTTTACACCGTCTGTTTTGGTGTGGACCACTTGCTTTAATATCCCGTCAAGGTGGTTAATATTGTCAATTTGCAATCTTCGTTTATTGTTCTCAGCTAGAGACAATACATACATTAGAAAACAAAACCATAGATGGGCAAAAAATGAAAAATCAAACTAAAATATTTTAAACTTAACAACTTCTAGGAAGTGTCACATTTACCATAGTTGGGTTATTCCACATGTCATTAAACTATAAAACTACGATATAATTTAGGTTATTAAACACTACCAAAGAATATTCATCCTTACCATGTGAATTTTTGACACGGCAGTAATGATTTTTGGAGTATTTGACAAAGTGTTGCATTCTGTAATCACTAAAGCATGTTCCACGACATTCTTGTTACGTCTAGTAATAAGCTTTGGAGATACATTATAAGGTTTTTTATTTTCAACACAGTTAAAAACCTACTGTATTATCTACAAAATTTATTCCAAAATACATCCCTTTCAAAATGGGATATTTTTTATAATTCTCTCCAAAATTCTTAACTATTTGTTTCTTTATTTCTTTCGGATCATTATAATGACAAAAGCCATGTAGTTTGTAACGCTTGTATCTTCGATTTCGATAGAGATTTCCATCGAAATCTTTTTTAACCCGTGTAAACGGGTAATCTTCTTCACTTTCGAGCCCAATATTGTTGGTCCAATGAGTCAACTTTGCAGCACTAAGAGCCTCGAAATCAATCAACAGTTGCAGTGACACGAGTGCAAGTGGATCTTCTTTTGTTATTCGCATTATCATCAATACGATATCAGTCAATATTTGTTATGGCCAAACAACAACCCTGTTCACCTTGATTCGAAATAGGGGCGAGTATTGGATTATATATGTGATATTTAATTTTTTCATTGGTGACTTATTTCTATTTTTTTCATTCTATTGCAAAACTAAAGAAAGAGAAAGTCAGCTAGGGTAGGCCGTAAATATTATAAAAATACTATAATCGATCAATATTCTTTTTTGCTAATCAAATAGAGCATACATGTATAAAGCAAAATCCGATGCGTTGTCGCGTTGTAGTCGAAACCAGTAAATGTATAAAGGAAAATCCGGTGAAAACGTCGCCGCGCCTAGTAGTCGAAACCATTAATGATACCTAACCGACAAGAAGGTTCGTAGAAAATGAAAACTTACTAGGAAATCAATCTATGAACTGATTTGTGTGGGCTTTTGATGATTTTATTGGGTTGTATAGATTATATTTTAAGTTAGTCTTTTTGTGTCTCAAAACCCAAATAAACTATTTAATATTTCTTTTTTGTTTTATTAGTTAATTCTTTAGTTCACATTAGGGAGAGGTGTTCCCGAACAAATTTGTATTTGTACTTTCTGTCTACGTGTAACGTGTTTACAAACAAGCGAGCGGGTTCACAGAAACTTACCTAGTGCATTTTGAAGTTTTAGTTATAAATTTATAGTAAAAACTAGAGTTAACCCATAAGTACGTTTAGGAGTGAATCCTAACACAAAACTTATCACAACGAATATGGTAAAACCCTCTTCCCTCTTAAATGAAGTGTTTGTGTTCAGAGTCACTAGAATCTCTTTTCTTTATTTTTATTTAGAATCCCTTTTCCTTATTTTTATTATTCAGTTTAAACACAACCCAACTATTGATTCCCTTTCATGCTCTCACCCATTATTCCTCCAATCACTTTGTATTTAGCATATTGAAACAATCATTTCAATTGCTTTGCGGCTGAGACTTATTCAAAACTTCATACCATTCATTCAAAATGAGGAAGTGACGTGTGAATAACTCTCAAAAACATGGATTTCATTGGTTCTTGTCGTTAATTAATTAAGACAATATTTCCAAAATGAACTTCCCCTTTTTCTTTAAAAAAATTAGCATAGTTATAGCTCTCATAGATACCAAAAAACAAATTCGTATATGCTGCGCATAGGCCTGGACACCTTTGGTTGCAAAAAAAAAAACAAACAAACAAACTTTAGGTTGGCACTTAAGAAAAAAAAACTTTGGATCCTAACACACCTTTTAATTATTCTATCTCATATGTATACATTTTAACGTGTTGGCACTTAAGAAAAAACCGGCAGCATTCCTCTCAACTCCCCAGGAATGCGTATAAACAACAAACTAGTGTTGGCACTTAAGAAAAAACCGGCAGCATTCCTCTCAACTCCCCAGGTATGCGTATAAACAACAAACTTGAAGAAGTGAGAAAAATAGTTATCGATTTTTTCTTAAATGTCAACACGTTAAAATGTATACATATCCTAAATGATATAGAATAATCATAAAGCAGACCCAAACGGGGACAATCCAAAGTTTATCTCTACAATATAAACTTTGAACGGGTATAGTCTAAAGGGTTATTAACACTAGAACATATACAAATACACACATATTCACAACCATACACATACTTAAACTAGGGTAAAATGTTACTTACCTCAACGACGATAACGAGAAAAAAAGAATAAATGAGAACGTGCAATCAAACCCAGCAAGATTCTCAACACCAACATCTTCAAGGATCTACAACGATAAGTAATTAAATCCATAAAAACCAAACATATAGGTGTATAAAGTGTTCAACAATATTATACAAACATAAACACAGATACTTATACACAACCAAAATTTAACAAAAAAAATAAGAAATTAAGTGTAAATCTTAAAGAAATTAAGAAAAAAAAAAACATAACCTTTGCACGGTGGTCGTCAGGTAACCTTCGTTGATGCAATGTTAAAAACAACAAAACTAATGATTATATATAAAGGTGAATTACAAGTGAATAACACTTGATTAAAACAACTTTTGTATCCTCTATCTCTCTTATGGTTGCCAAAACAACAAAACTAATGATCACATATAAAAGTGAATTACAAGTGACAATAACACTTGATTAAAACAACTTTTGTATCCTCTATCTCTCTTTTGGTTGCCAAAGAGAGTGAATGTTTAAAACCACGTATAACCAATGGATGTCATTTGATTAATTAGTGTTCATAAATATTGTTTTGAAAACACATAAGCTCACTTACCACATGTATGTATGATCAATCATGCATATTGTTGTAACCATCTCAAGAGGTTATCCTTTTCATCAACAAATACTACTTTTTCCATACAAATAAAGTTTGATTGTGTATGAACCTAAACTATTCCTTTAACCAAAATCCTTACAGCAGTACATCGACTACATAAAAAAAACAGCAATTAAAACATTAGGACAATTTAAAGGCAATTACCTTTAAAACCACTGGAGTACACCAAATTGTGAGGTATTAGGTGGTCAAAGAAGTAAACTTAGACAACATACATACAACATACATATCAGAAACTCACACACAAAATAAATGACTAACAACTTCACACGTTTTGGTGGCACACCAACTAGTAATATACAATAAACTTGATATACATTAGAAATCAAAGAAACAAATTAATAACTAAATTCCTAGACCAAACAAAAAGCACGGTTGTAGAAAGCGCTAGGCGTTAGCTAGGCGTTAGCTAGGCGGTCAAGTATCGCCTAGCATTTAATCGGGATTAATCGATTTGTAATTTTTTTAATTTATATATATATATATATATATATATATATACATTTATATGAAAATAATACTTTCAAATCCACATTAATACTTCAGAATTATAATTCAAACTTAGTTATAGCAAAACAAGTACCTTATAGATCCAATTTTTTTCGATTTTGACAGATTTTTTTCAATTTTGACAGCTTTTTGACTAATTTTTGACCGATTTTGACCGATTTTTGACAGACTTTGACCAATTTTTACCGATTTTTACCGCCTAGCTATTCCACCGATTAATTGACCGCCTAGCTTAAAATTCCAAGAGAAAGTACCGCCTAGCGATTAATCGCCGCCTAGGGCGATTTTTACATACATTGACAAAAAGAAACAAATTAAGACAATAGCAAAACAAATCCATATAGCATTGTTTGTGTGAATATTCATTCGATTTGCTTTTGACTTTTGTGACTTGTAACATGTTTTCTTTTGACCTAGCAGGATGTGATGCCAAAGACCTTAGCACTATCCGGACCTAGTTCTAAAAATCCAGCTTTTGTTGCTTAATCAGCCACCTAAGAGTTATGTGCATCAGCCTTACAAGTTACAAGTGGCAACTATTAGATAAATCACGTTTACAACATAATCAAACTATTAGGTTGAGACACAATAATTGCTACCCCAAATCAAAATTCCCATGTGGCCAAGGCCCAAGAGTAATATTTTTTTTTATCTTATATAATATAACCATTTTAAAACCAATTCATAGCATTAGATGTTGGGAATTTGGCCCAGAGTAATATTTTTATCTTATATAATATAATCATTTTGAGACTAACTTATAGCATTCAAACACAGATTAATTGACTTTTTGTTTATTGCCCTCTCTGGATATAGATTATTTAGTACATGAATAGATGATAGAGAGGGTCAGTGAAATGCAAATTGAATGAGTAGACTTCTAGCATAAACATTAACTTAAAATAAATGACAAAGGGAATAACGGTTAAACCATACAAATTTCACCAAAGTGTATTTCCCCTTATTGTTATTTTTAGTCTTCCATTCGTATGCTAATAGTCTACCCTTTAAACTGCATTTCATATTTTGAAGGGAGTTTAACCAAACTCAACTTCTACACGATTAAGCATCTCTAGCATTTACTTAACCTTCTACAAAAAGCATATAACACTACTTTTACACACCAATTTTCTAAAAGTAAAAACATTAGGTCCTATGACCTTCCACTCACTGCTAATGTTTTTAAATCACTTAAAAATGTAGCTCTAATTATCTAAAGAAACAGTTCAGGTCTTGAAACGGGTCAGGTATTAAAGCAAGTCTGATATTTAGATAGGTTAGATTTCAAAATAGGTCGGGTATAAAAACGGGTCTGGATTGAAATGGTTCAGCTGTTAAAACAGGTCAGGCCTTGAAACGGGTCAGATTTTAAAACAGAACAGTTTTAAAAAAGGTCATGTATTAAAACGGGTCTGGTTTTAAAATGGTTTTAAATGGGTATTATCTATTATAATGACGCAAAATACAGTTGTAAGCCTGTTTTGTTTCATTAACCCGGATACGATATCTAAACCCTCAATTTTTAAAGGGCTATACCTACAAAATTATAAACCATAAGGTTGTAAATAGGCTGTTAATACTCAATTTTATTACAAATCATTCACATTTTCTTAATAACATACCCTGCAATTCAGCTCAAAACTTTGTTCCTTTCTCTAAATATAATCTTCCGGTGATTATAAATTTTTGCATATGCCTTTACACCCTGGCTTTATTTAAAAGTCATTTAAACTAACAATTGGTGGCCTATGAGAAATAAATGTGTTTGATGATTAAACCTGATTTTCCAACCTGGACTCACCTATTTTTCATGTAGGATCTGTAGTTTATGTAATTTGTAATCCTGCTTAGTGATTCGAATGTTTTTTTATTTCATTTGAATAGCACAATTTTATTAAACAAAACACACCAGAGGCGGCCTTATCAACATTAGTGGCTACCCGGTCAAGGTAGAAAACTACAAATTACATTCAGCATTCCCTAAGAAAAAAGAGAGTCTAAACCATAACTTAACAATAATAACTTCAATTAGTATCGTTTTAGACGTTTAAATGATCAAAAGAGTAGTAGAAATAAATAATCTTAGAGGGTACTAAAACATAATTATCTAAATCATTAAGAGAAATTGGAAACTGCATGTGTGTTACCTTTCTCTCTACTTGTGATTTGGGCAATCAAGCTATGATGTGCATAGAGGAAAACCATTGGTGTTGACTTGATGCTGAACATACGGATTTGAATCACCATCCAAGTCCTCTAATACATAGACATATTTGAAATTTGAACACTTGAATTAGCACATAAAAATATAAAGAATGAAGAAGGCGTAATATTCCTTAGAAACAGAAACACACAAGTCAAATATTCCTAAAAAACTTTGAATTAGCCAAAAAAAAAAAAAAAAAACTATGTTCTAAGCATTCTCAGAATCATAAACTAAATCACTAAAGAAAAATTGCAACCTTAAGTGAAACCCTCATCAAAAGAATAAAGTAAACAGACTCGGGGTTTGTTAAACCTTAATAAACAGAATTCGAGTTCGTTAAACATCAGTTTAACATCCTATAATTGCAATAAGTGAACCAAAAAGAGGACAAATTGCAGTTGCATCTGCCTTTAAATCAACAAATAAAAATAAAAAAATAATAATAATAATAATAATAATAATAAAAAATGAAAGAAGATTGTACCTGCAATTACAAAGTCAATCCAATGCAATCACCCGCACCTGCAAACGAAAACCACAAGGAAATCAAAACCGGAAAACCAAAATCAAATCAGGTATCATACAAACAACAATAAACCCTGAATCAACTAAAAAACCTGAATTCGAGTAAAAGTACTAAAACAGATTCACGCAGCTCAGTACTTGATTTTTGAAAAATCAAGGAACCTCTCTCAAAATAATGAACCTACCTAGAGCAGCAGTAAAAATAACGACTAACCCCATGAAACGAATAAATTGGTACACTCAGAAATGAGTCGATCCGGGTTGTGTTTTACCATGAAAGGATCCTGGTAGCAGTTCGCTGCCAGGTTTTCTCTTGTCGTTTTACTATTTGTTTTTGCTTCAATAGTTTTGTGGCAAAAATGTATTGTGTAGTATGGCAAAAGGTAATAGTTGTCCATATTTGGTATAAAATATTGCTGCCAATGTCATATGGGTGTTTTACATGTACAAAAGTGAATTCATTGCTGCCTAGTTATTTCCCATGTGATATGGGTATTAGAGATTAACGAAATCTTAAATGTTTTTGGGTTCCTAACTATTTCTTAGCTGATGAAAAGCATTTACAAAAGTAATGAAATTCAATTGGTGCTTGTTCTTTTCAAAAGATGCTTCTTGCCTTTTTCCCTTTTCATATGAATAAGATCTGGCCATATCTAAAACATCAAAATATATGGGTTAAAAGAAATACATCAGATATATACATATGAACATGAACAGAACAGAGATTGATGTTAATTAAGTATGATTCATACCAACAAACATAAAACATAAAAAAGCTTAAGTAACATACTAAGTGGTCTTACTTGAACACTATTTAGATCTTGTTTTCAAAAAGAGTAACTTGTATGTAGCTTTATCACCTATTTCTTTGGCCAGTTACCTGCAAAATAGATTCCAGAATGACTAAAGAGAGAGCCATATAATGAGTGCAAATCCATTTTTTCATGATCAAAATGCCAGAGTGGTCAATTGCAAGAACGATCTTTAAGGTCAGTTGCAAAGAGAAACGAATAAGATATTACCATTTTGGAGAAAGGCGATGACAGAGAAAAAAATCACCAAATTGACTTCATTATCGTGTTACTTCTGTCACAAACCTTGAACAAAGACCAAAAAATCAAAGAATTAGGGCTCCAATGAACCTAAGAACAATCAAGATCTTAATCTGTGAGTGAAAGGTAAACCGATCTGAGATAATAGTACCTGTGGGTTAACACGTAAGTCCGTTGCTCGACTTTATCGTCCTCCTCCTTCCTCTCCTGTAACGCCCCTACCTTCGCTGCTCATCGCCATTGAAGTCGATTTATTGTGTACTGAAATTAGAGAGAGAAAGATGAAAACCCATTGAGAATGAGAATGGGGGTGGAAAAAAAACCTGTAAAGGAGAACGGATTTAGGTCAAAAAGTGAATTTGTAGGTAAAGGATAAAGTAATCGTGCATCTGAATTCAAAATTCAAATTGATTGCCCAATTCATGTTAGCGTATACAATGAAGATCAAAAGAAAGAAGGAATCTTTCTCAAAGAGGAGATCTTTTGTAGTTTTTCTGATATAAGGTCTCTGCAAAAGTCTGTCTATACAGCGATGAAAATTTTCTTTTGTTCGTACGCCCTAAAACTACACTTACTGTGAATGATATTATCACTATAGATTTCTTTACTAATTCATCATATAAACTTCTGTAGTTATTGTACTAAAAGACAAGATAAGGCCAAAACACCCTTAAATCCCTAAATTCCCCCTCAATTTTGAAGTCGAAAATCTCAATTGAAACTATACTTACATCGAGCTGAGAACCTTATTGAGGGGCGTGGCGGCCGGAAGACAGCGAGGCGTGGCGGTGGCAGCCGGAAGACAGCGAGGCGTGGCGGCCGGAAGAGTGGTAGAGGTAAGAGGTTGGAGGAGGCGTTAGGGAAGACACAGTTGGCAGAGCGACAGATTGTGAGAAGAAAGAAGAATAAGCGAGGGGGATGTTTTAATTTTCTAGGTTAAAGATAAAAAACCCAATTCAAATTAAAAAAGGAGTAAATTACGGATTTCGTCCCTATGGTTTACACGAATTTCGGGTTTAGTCCTTAGGTTTCATTTATTACGGATATGGTCCCAAACGTTTGCCAAACCGTATCGGATTTAGTCCCTGAGCCTAACAGACGTTAAAAAAATCTGTTAAATTTTAAAAAAATGACATTTTTACCCTCTAACTAAAAAACAAAAAAAAAAGAAAAAATAAATAAAAACAAAATTACACTTTACCCCCATCTTCTTCCTCCACCACCACCGGTGCCCTCCAAATCAATCTTGAGCCCTGGCAAAGCCGCCGACGGTATCCAGCATCTCCGACTTCATCCATCTCCAATTTTGGAATTTTTTGACAAAATAGGAACTTTGCCCGATCAGTAGTGGTTTCTAGGACTTTTTTGATTGTGTTTTTGGAAATAGGAGGCTCGCTAACTCAGTTAGCGAGTTCATCCTACGTGGTATTTAATGAGGGTGACTCGGATTAAAGAGCTCAATTAAATAAAAGAAAATGCCATGTGGAAGTGTACTCGCTAACCCAGTTAGCGATTTCTTCATAGAATTTATTCTCCTGCAGAGACTTGATTGATTTTTGTCGGAGCATTAGGGCTCGCTAACTGAGTTAGCGATACACTTAAAATATAAAGAATTTCGTCCCTGATGTAGTATATATGTTTATATATATATAGTAGGTTTAAGTTACATAAATTTTACGTTATAAAATGTCTCGTGGTTTCACTGAAGAGCTTAAGGCGAGTTTAGCTCGGTGTTGGTTACTTGAACAGCTTTATGTCAACAAAGAATATGATGATCTCTTCTGGATTCGCGTTAAGAATGCATTTGATGTGGAAGAAGATACCGGGCATACAAAAGACGAGTTAAAAAGAATTTGGACGCCCATAGAGAGGGATGTTGAAAAGTTTGATGCAATCTATAAAAGGCGAAAGAGGGAAGTCGTAGATTGGGAAGACGATGCCGATGTTTGGGAAGAATCTCTTACTGAATATGCCCGAGTTTATGGAAGCCCGTTTAGCGAGATAGTGGTTTGGGAAGTTCTAAATGGCGGCATGTAAAATCTTTATTTTAAACTACTGTTAACGAAATATTAATATTAATAAAGTATTATTGATATTGAATGAGGGGAATGACATATTTATAGTTTTTTGAAAAATAATTTAGATTTTTTTTTATTCAAAATATATATACGTAGGTTATGTTAGGTAGGTTAGGTGGGGAAATAAATTCTTTTAATGAAATCGCTAACCCAGTTAGCTATTTCATCTTTAATTTTTTTTTTTAAACGATTACCTTCAAATTTATCTCATACTTCCACCTATAAATATTACTCACTTTCATCTTCATCTTTCACCAAATTTCTCTACAACTTCTCCACACAAATTATCCATCTACTTAATATCTTCATTCTTCATGTAGGAATGTTTTATGAGTGTGTGACGGTGTAGACACTTCCGGTGGCGCCGAGGATGAAGGACTCGGTATTCGAACGGTGGAGGAGGCGGAGGGCGTTTTCGAGAAATTTTTTTATGTTTTAGGTTTTCCAAAGTGAGAAAACATAAAAATCCTTGCTTGAAAACGCTCTCCGTCTCCGTCAGCGCTCCAATATCAAGTTCTTCATCTCTCGACGCCATCGGAAACGTCTATTTCTTCACACGCTCCTAAAATATTCTTCTACATTTTATGTTTTTGTATTATATTGTTTGTATTAAGAATGTCATATTTAAATAAATTTATTATTGAAAAATTACTTTTTTATTTTATCTTGACATTTAGTCGTTTAAAAAAAAATTAATTTTGTTTAGAAGCCTCTCATGGCATTTACAAGCATATTAACACACAACATAAATTAAAAAAATAACATTAAAAATTAGAAAACACCAAAAATATTTGAACTAAAAATTCTTTAAAACATTAATTTAAAACATTACAAAACAATCAAACTGGCTTATTAAAGGAAGTGCTAGTACATTAATAATCATAAGGACCACGAGACTGATCATAAGGACTAGGAGGCTGGGGGAAATAGGGTTGTGGACTCATCATGTTATCACCAAAAATATCTGATATGGTATTAAAAGCACTTGGTGTCCCATCTCCAAGAAAGTCATATTGTGGGGGGTTAGTCATCTCAGGGTGATATTGACCCATATCAGGTTGAGGTTCCTGATGTTGAGAACTAGAAGCACCTCCCGTATCATGGGTATGGGTCTTTTCTCTGCGACGTGCCCGCTGACGCTGTCGTCTTGGTTGATATTCGTTTACCCCAAGATCAACAGGGGTTGTCTGGAGGTGTGAGGGATATTGTGAAACACCCCAATCACCAGAGAATCCCAACATTTGTCCCGTGGTGTTGTAAATATTTTGGAAACCTTGATAATACTCACTTGGAGGTAAATTACTTTGTTCTAATCTTAAACCTATATTTATACTACCCTATTTAATCATAAAATTTAAAAAAAAAATAAACATTTATACAAACCAACCTACCTCCTCGTACCCGACAGAATCAATTTCACTGAAATCGCTAACTCAGTTAGCGATTTCTAAAAACCCTAAAGAATCCTTTGACCATAACATCAAATCTCTGCAGGAGAATAAATTCTATGAAGAAATCGCTAACTGGGTTAGCGAGTACACTTCCACATGGCATTTTCTTTTATTTAATTGAGCTCTTTAATCCGAGTCACCCTCATTAAATACCACGTAGGATGAACTCGCTAACTGAGTTAGCGAGCCTCCTATTTCCAAAAACACAATCAAAAAAGTCCTAGAAACCACTACTGATCGGGCAAAGTTCCTATTTTGTCAAAAAATTCCCAATTTTGACATCAGGTGCACCATCGACGATCCCGTTGCTTTCATTGATAGCGAAAGCTGGGTCACATTACAAAACATGGGAGATACCAACAAGTTACATATATTAAAACGATCGATATTTTCGGGATCGGGAACAACTTACAGTTACAGTTATAGGAGAACCAGTCTTGAGAACTCGTTGACCACGCACAAGTCCTTCAGTCCCCCTCAATAGCAATCATTCTCACCATGTTTTCCCCCAAATACTGTGCCACTTCCAAACTAACCTAATCGAGTTATCCAAAACCTCCAGCGCCATAACGATCGGCGGCAATCCCTCAGACCCTCACTAAATCTCACATCAACAACAACACCAATAATCTGGCACACCTGTCCGATCGCGCCGGCGCCGGTGAACTCACCGGTGATCTAACCAACGCCAGATCCTTCACCGGAAGCTGGAGATTGTTTGGATTGAGCAAAGGGTGATCGGAGATCGGGATAGCGCACGTGCGGATCTGGTGGAGTGAGTAAACGGAGATCTGGAGGTTGATCGGCGGAGGGAGGAGCGGAGGACGGAGGTAGCTAGCTTCCGACAAGACTATCGTCACAACATCTGAAACGAGGTAGTACCAGAGATGATTCGAACGCCGGAAAACAATCGAAACGCCACTTCTCCCACCGTTGTTGAATATGCAGTGGTGGGTTTCTCGTTGTATGTGGGAGGTAGTACCAGACTACCAGATTTGTATTCATTAGGTTTTAATTATTAGTTTACGTTTTTTTTTAGTATTTAGGTTTTTATGTAATTGATATTTAAAGATAAGGGTATAATGGTCAATTAACATTTACTTAATTAACATTTACTTAACAGATTTTTCTAACGTCTGTTAGGTTCAGGGACTAAATCTGATACGGTTTGACAAACGTTTGGGACCATATCCGTAATAAATGAAATTTAAGGACTAAACCCGAAATTCGAGCAAACCACAGGGACGAAATCCGTAATTTAACAATATCAGCATGAACCAGTTAAGCTGTGGGAATTTTGTTACCTCTATTAACTCCTCATAAATATATAGACCGGGCCAGACTAAGCATATAAAAAAAATTGAACCGCACAAGTGTAAATTCCTACATCTTAGCGAGAAAACGGGACGGGCCGGGGCCCGGTCTAGCCCCCATTAAAATTCGCCCCTGCCAACGTACAGGCTGAAATAATAATAATTAGAGCATGAATCATACTATGAAGTGAGAAAGAGGAAAAAGAGTTGAAAAACCAAGTTCCTTTTTCTGCTGGTCAACGAATGCTTTTATAATACAAAATCTAAAAATTTGTTAGATCTTATTGTAAGGCCAGTACCATAAAACTCAACCACCAAGATCATATCACAACAACGTGCTTCATTTGCTACAAATCCAGCAATTGACCGAGGGTCAGAGGCAAACCAAACAACACGTGGATAAGGTTGTTTTAGGAGCAGACAAGGCAAATGCTGATCTTAGATATCAAAATCAAAACTGGGGCCTCAATCTGCTACAAAAACAAATACAAACTTAATGGTTAAAGAACACGAGTTGGTGACCCGCCTGCGCGTTGCGGCGGGCCACCGTCGTGTTACCATAAAGTGATAGGTATTGTATATGGACGTGTAAGTAGATGTCATTACATTTCTTCACCTAGATGGTTATTACAAAAGGGGGATTTATCTATTTGTTTACACAAACTGTGTTTACAAAAACTGATTTTGGTGACTTGCTCGCACATTGCGACGAGCCACCCCAAGTTTTTTATCGTTTGACAATGTTTTTGTATGGTCGATCCGATAACACACAACTGGTAACATGAACAACGGCATACATCTAAAACAACATTTTAAAGTAAACAAACGTAATAGTCCATCAACATAGCACAATATGCTCACATATAAGTTAAAAAAATGGCATATGCTCATGAATCAAAGAAGTCAACAAAGAAAAGAACGTATGAAAAGAAGTCTTATGCTCACATATAAGTTAAAGAAATGACATATGCTCATTATATATACGTTAAATTAGAATCCTCAAATGCTACTATAAACTATATCTTTATATGAAATTGAAATTGTAATGCACAAACTAACTGAGCCGGTGACGAAAATATCATAAAAGTACAACCCAAAAACATAATCGATGGACTCAAACTAAGTGCCTAAAAACCAGACCGATAGAATTCAAATTCGCGAACCAAGATCGATTGACTCTTGTCGGAGACGGACATTGAACCTGAAACCTCACGCCAAACACACAACCCTAAAAAATTTCAGATTAAAATTTAGTTAACAGATTAAAATGTTGCAAAAAGAAAAAGAACGCCAACTGTCAGAACAGAAATGGACGTTGAAAAGAAACAGTTAACTTTGTGTGTGAAGCCCAACTTGATTTTTGTAATATTTGGTATTAGCTCAGTAACAATTTGTATTAAAAAATCTCTAAACCACACGTCATAAATATATATAACAAATGTCCAAAACAGGATCATCAATCTAGCAGTGTTCAACAGTTGAACTCCCCACCTTCACGTACCAACACGAACGTTATACAAAACAAACTTAACCTGGTTATGCACTGATCCAAGTTTCCTTGGCACCAGAAATGCAGCAGCAAGTGTTTATCGGTCTCCGAGCTAGTTCAATTGCTCAAAATATGCAAAGTAAGTTCTAAAGATACTATGCAATCAAACAAAAGCATGTTTACATACATGTTTTTTTTTTTGTTTTCTTATTTTCACATAATTTCTTCTTATTCACTTTTAATTAAAATCTTGTAATCAGGTAGTCAGGTCTTGTATATATTTGTGTGGACAATAATATACATGTCCAAATTCCTATTTTAATGTGTCCCAAAATGATCGGATAAACTCACATAGGATCATGGCTTTTGTATATTAAGGGTAACTGGGTAACCAATATCCATCACCTAGTCAAGTAATTCATACTATCATCTACCTTGAGTACTTTAGTGAGCGACCAATTTTGGTTTGATTTCCATTTACAGAAGTACTTTCCTCCATATGCTTGAGTTTTGACGGAAGCAATTCAATTTTCTCTTCAACCCATCTGGATCATTGGTAACATATACAAATATGATATATTATTTTTATAGTCTCAACAAAATGTTTATAGAGTAAATGAATAGAGTGGTAGTTAATTTATACAATTATGTCCTTTGCAGAAATAGGCTCACCTCTTGATATTTTCTGACTATTTCCTTTGCAGTCGCCTTTATTACCCAAGCCACGTCACCGTCAAACATAGTGACATACACAAATCCAGTTGCATCCTCGATCATGACCAGTACTCTAAACTTGAAAGTGAACGGAAAAGCAGCCAACTTTAAATAAACTTGCATAACTGCAGGACAATATCCTATAAGTGTTTATATTTAACAAAAAACAAAACAAAAAGAGTTTTTATAGGATAAAAATAGCCAAACTTTATGAAAATGGTGGCCTAGAAATCACATAACAGGCTCTATAATGGGTTAAATTAATAAACATTATAAAGTTAGCTTGTATATTAATGTGGGTGCTCTTAGTTTTGTCGTTGTTGTAAATCATATATATAAGACGTCTTAGATGGTATACAAACTCATTTTTGCCACGAGAACATACTAAAATCATTTGGTGTGTGCCCACAACAATATTTTTGTATAAAATATATAAAGAGGGTTAGAAATGAGTTGTTAAGAAATTAACATAGTTTAAGAATATATTCATCTTCCTACTTCACAAAAAAAATGTTTTCATACTCATTTACACCCCTGTTGTAATGCCCAACCACTATGACGTTTAAAATAGGTGTTGTCATCAAATAAAGACCTTTTCATATTAAGACATTGTCTACAATGGGTAAGTGGGTTCTATTGAGACAAAAAACTTTTTCCTACAGGTCTACTTTGTTGGGTCAGTAGCAAAACTTTTTCCTACAGGTAGTGCAATCACAAACCCCTATGCTCAATCACTATATATTGATGTACCCATAATAAAGATCACATTTTGACTTTTGGAGTTGAAATAGAACATTATCTGATTCAAACTTGAGACAGAGAAATAAACAAACCTCTTACAAACATTCACCATTTGTAATTTTATCTTTATTTTTATGAGTTATCTACACTAACATTATTTTGGGTGTTAAAATTATGATCCATGTGTATCTAGGAGCACAAATATGCCACTTATTGGTTCAAAGACAAGTTAGAGTTTAGAACTTTTGAGATAAATTCCAATCTAAAAGAACACGGTACCCAAATTCAAGTGAATATATAATTACTGCATTCAAGGGTTTTAATGTCTAAATCATATAATCTAGGAGTATACTTAATATGTTAGCCATCATTTTTATAAGGAAAAAGTGAATATGGTGCTGTTGGGCATACAACTTATATGCGAAACTAACCAAACTACGTCGTTTTGATTAAAACTAATTAAAAAAATAAACAAAAAATCGTTTTTATTTAGGTTTCCTTCCATAGCATTCCATCAAAATCGCCTTCCAAACAAATCAACGATGATGACGGTCATCTTCTACAATCAGCGCCAAGATTTACAGATGTTTGAGAGCTGACCGATCTCCTCTTGAGGCTTAAAGATGATGAGAAAAAATTAAAACTTAATTTTTCTGGTTTCCTACACCAAAATATTCTCCTATGTAATTTTTTATCATTTCTCTAGCCTTCTACACCTCTTCTCAAGTCTTCTACATCCCTTGCTTATACCCTAATTCATCAATTTAGCAATTTCTACATTGATTTTTCTCTCGTATCACTTCATCAAGTTACACATTAATCTTCTATGTAATTAAAATAGATTTTTTCCCAGGTCAGTATAACAGTTTTACAATTTCAAGAAATTTTTGAAATCGATTAGGTCTTAATACTTCTCTTGATCGTCTGATGGCATCCAGTAACGAGGTTAGTCTAATATGATGATTCCTTATAATGTATTATTCTTCATATGTTCTGGTTAGTCTAATATTCAACTTTTGTTGGCACAGGAAATACATAACATAATGCAATTAGAAGTTCAGTCAAACGTGGAAGTCTTTGAAACAAATCTAATTGCTAATGTTGATGCAAAAGGGTATTCGGTCATCAACAGTGGTTTGGATGGTGAAACTGAGAAAACAAACGATGTAGACATAGATTTTGGGTTTGAGAAAGAAGATGTTAATGGTGTGGTGGGTAAGGTTTTCGATACTCCTTCTGATGCATATGATTTCTACAATCGCTATGCGTTTTTACATGGATTTGGAATACGTATTTATCCAACTTTAAAAAATAAGACAACAAATGAACCCTACCGAAGAAAATATGTATGCTACAAAGAGGGTTTTAAAGATATGAAGTGTAATAGTTCTAAAGCAGATGTTAAGAGACGTAGGGATTTAAGGACCGGATGTGAAGCATTTCTTCGGATTTCAAAAGGTAAAGATGGGAAATGGTTTGTGGATACATTTAATGATTCACACAATCATGAGTTGATTGTTACTCCGACCAAAGTAATGAAACACCGATCTCATGGGAAGTTTCATCGCTCATTGACTTGCAAAGCTCTAATGTCAGAACTTGGTCAATCCGGGTTGAAACCTTGTCAAATAAAAAAGGTTGTAAATACCATGAAAGGTCCCTATGAAAATGATGTGACATCGAAACAATGTTCCGATATCTTAGCAGATCAGCGAAAACAATACAAAGGTAAGGAATTTTACTGGCTTATTAAACATTTTCAAGATAAATTAATAGAAGACGGTAACCTTTATTTTGTTGTGGATTTATCTGAAGATGGGTCTCCAAGAAATATATTTTGGGCAGACGGTAGATCAAGGGACTCATATATAAAGTTTGGTGACGTTGTTGTGTTTGATGTCACATACATGACCAACAAATTTATGATGTCATTTGCTCCATTTGTCGGGGTAAATCATCATGGTCAATCCATACTTTTTGGTGGAGCATTATTGGAGAATGAAAAACAAGAAACTTTTGAATGGTTATTTCAAAAAAATTTAAAGTGTATGTTCGAAAAGTATCCATCAGCAATAATCATTGATCAAGATAAAGCTATTTGCAATGCAATAAAGACGGTTTTTCCAAAAACTCGACATCGTTATTGTTCATGGCATATGAAGAAACATGAGATCGAACATCTTCGGCCTCTTAAGGTTCGTTATAGTGACTTTGAAGAGTTATACAAACAGTGGGTAAAGAGTAATACAATTGAAGAATTTGAAAAGCGTTGGGAATTTTTATGTGGAAAATATGATTTTCAAAGTTGTAGTTGGATAATGGAGTTGTATAATCAACATGAATATTGGGCTAAAGCCTTCTTGAAAGATTGCTTTTTTTGTTGGTATGACATCAAGCGGAAGAAGCGAGAGCATTCATTCATTTTTTGATGGATATGTAAATTCAAAGACCATGTTGAGTGAGTTTGTAATACAATATGATAAAGTTGTTGAGTCTCGAAGGGCTGCCGAAGAAGATGAAGACTTCAAGAAAATGAATTCCAAGCCAATTCTTTCTTCT
>JBCNJP010000019.1:12022262-12063456 GCA_039602395.1 Deinandra increscens subsp. villosa | reverse complement strand
ATAAGCCAATGGGCTAATAATCTAAAGAAGACTAGAGGCTAAGTTAGAGTAACTAAACGTATCAAGCCTCCTTTTTATAAGGCATGAACCCATGTTATTTTTTTCAAATAAGCAATGTGGGATAGCTTTTATTGAAGAATTCCCATCCAAATTTTTCTTAAAGTTTCCATGTGGGATTGTTGCTAATATACATTGAAGACTAATAACTTGCATATGATTTTGTTGATGTTGCTGAAGGCAATAGAGAATAGTCCCAACTCCCATGAATTGTATTCGTTTGTTGTAAACAAAAAGCAGGCATTGAAACCTTCTGTACATATTTTAGCCCAGAAAAGAATTAAGCACTTACTTTGGAGGGAGAAAAGAATGCAACATAGTTTTAATGTTGAAGGCGGATTACTGTTACAAATGAAGTTGTTACCTCTTCTTTGCCTGTCTTAAAATGATAACAAAAGAAACATGTTCTTCTTAAAAGGTTGTAAAGCATATCAAACAATACTGGTAAAGAAAGCTCAATGTGGCCACAATGACCCGGGCAACTAAATGATTGTTGCCCACACGATTTGCAGCTACACAATTCAAACAACACTTTTCAGTATAGACAAGCATTAAGAACATAAATCTAACAAATAAAACATAAAAATTGTGTCAACAAATAAGAACGTAAGACTCGTAAACAACTAAAAATGTGTCAAATGAATAAAGAAAAAATAAATAATAGATAATCAAAATAAAAAGGATTGCTATTGAGAATTATGGTTGACGCATGCTAAAACCCATACAATAATATGGATTAGGAAAGGAAGTAAGCTAATATGCTAAAAATAAGTTTTCACGTGGAGGAGGGTAGAACTCGGGACCTCTTCATCCCAAGAAAAGGACATTATCAGCTGTGTCAAAGAGGTTTTCGTTTATATTTTCTGTTACAATTCTATTATCATAGCTTATAACTAATATTTTATATAATTATATACAAATTCGGTTCGGTTCGGTTTTTGAAAAACAAAAAACCGAAACCGAACCATAAATTTCGGTTTCGGTTTTTTCGGTTCGGTTTTTATCGGTTTTTTGTTCGGTTCGGTTTTGTCGGTTTATTCGGTTTCGGTTCGGTTAATTCGTTTTTTTGCACACCCCTAATACCAAATATAATTCCTCCAATTGTGAGCCAAAACGCAAAGTGCACCAAAAAACACAATTATTATTATGTTATCTAACAAACGATGATAGGTATTAAGAGTGCTTCACCATATGTTATTCCAGATATCATTTTAGATTCAGGCCAAATAAACATACACAAACCAAAACTCAACTTTGTAAGATTACTTCATATCACACCACATAAATTTTAAATACGCTACCCGGACTGGGACGGGTATGACACTAGTTAAAAAGGAAACGGAAAATGCACAAAAAAAACTGCAGCACCAGAGTTTCGAAATTAGGTCTCTAAATTTAACAATATCAGCATGAACCAGTTAAGCTGTGGGAATTTTGTTACCTCTATTAACTCCTCATAAATATATAGACCGGGCCAGACTAAGCATATAAAAAAAATTGAACCACACAAGTGTAAATTCCTACATCTTAGCGAGAAAACGGGACGGGCCGGGGCCCGGTCTAGCCCCCATTAAAATTCACCCCTGCCAACGTACAGGCTGAAATAATAATAACTAGGTCCCGAGATTCGCGCGTTGCGCGAAGCGGTTTATATGATCATTTGTTAAAATATGTGAGTAAAAGGTTACGGATAATGAACATGAGGGCCCCGCGTAGGTCTAAAGACCCCCGCTAGATACCTAAATTGCATTACATTTGAATCGTTTCGCGAAGCGGAGGAACAATGGTAATTTTTTAAATGACTCAGAAACACTTGCCACAAATACATCAATATATGAAACTCTTAACCTAATCCTATCATTTCTTGATATATAAATGTCATATATAAATTTTTAAACTATATTTTTATAACAATGCATGTTTCTTATATATCCACAAACCCTTTCAGAATCTCTTTGCTTCTTTTTGATGAGTCGTCCCATTAGTCTGCCCCAAATCCACAAACCCATGCTCATCAACATATTTGCCATACATGAATTCTTTAGTTATTTCAATAACCTCCTATGAAATATAAAAATTGACCCAAAAAGTCAACCTTATAAATAACAATCATATTTGGAATTACTACAAATGGTTGAACTTACCATAGCATCTTTAATAGGCATTTCTTCTTTCAAATCCACCTTTACTAAGGTAGAACTCCTCAAGATTTTTGTTGCTTCTCTTGACATCCTAATATCAAAAAAGATATATAACAAAAACAAAGATATCGCTGACATGTAAAAACAGTATGAATGACCTATCCGACCCTTTTGCTATTGACTCGGTCGATTTGGATAATCTATTATCTCAGATGGGTAAAACTCACATAAAGCAAATTGTTAATGCATAGACTTCATATTTCTTTTTAATCAAAATAGGTTTTGTTATCCATGACAAAATAATAGTATGCAAAAAGAGATAAAATTACCACAGAAAGCAATCCAAATTAGCACACTCAAAGTTATAACCTTTTTGTAAATAAATAAAAACCATTATGTGGGTCAACCCAAATAGGCCATACATAATACAACCCATTTACCCAACCCGAGTCACCCATCATGAATGGTACACCCACCTTGTAAAGACATAATCAAGTCTTAAACTCGAGACTAACACAATTTACAAAACAAATGTTACTTAAATAAATGAGAACATAAGGTGTTCGAGCACACAGTACCCACCATACAACAATTATCTATTTTGACCTGCTACCCAAACAATGATGCAGTCCACCAAACACATTGATATCAGATGAGCTAAATGTGAAGTACATACTCTATGGTTACAAATAAAGATTAAAAATATCGAGATGACACCGAAGTTACCCGTAACAACTGTTGTCTTCACATCATCCCTTTTCTATTGCTTTATCAAAACTTTCTTTTAACCTATAGAATTTGAAAATCCCATGAAATGTGTATTAAAAGGTCAATTGAGGTTTAGGAGATTAAGAAAAACATAAGATTATCACGAAGAACCAACTACAACAATTCATGAGCTAAGGGAAGCACCAGTGTTGATAAATATTTAACCACCGGCAATATACCGGTTGTGATGAGTGATCGAATTTTGCATTTTGGTAAAGGAAACTATAAAAACATGTCTTTAGACCATCATGTAAAATTTATACAGAAGAAGCAATCATGGATGTACGATAAAACTGATCAAAGGGTTCTAAGTCCTTCCTAAAATTAACAGAGGAAACACACCTAAATTCCTAAAGACTACTGAATCACTCAAAATGATAAGAGGGTTCCAATTCCTTACTAAAATTAACAAATGAAACACACCTAAATTCCTAAAGACTAATGAATCACTCAAAATGATCAACCTAGCTAATATTATTCCCACCTAAAGACTCGGTTTGCATCGCCTGAGGTAAATTTAGGAGAAAACAACAATTGATAGTTAAAGTGTATACCACATGTTACAAACTCATAAGATGGTTATTAATTGGATATCACATAAAAGAATAAATTAAAATTCAACTTTTTGACCACCACAAGAATAGTACGAAGTATTATAGTATGCAGTGTGCATCATGCCTCCAATAGGTACATACCACAATGAAGTTCCCCCAACATCTATGAAGGACAAAATAACATCACAAACAATGAATCGATGGGAACATAAACAAACGAAAATCAACAAATAAAGAAAAACAAAATGGAATGCCACTACCGGATTGGGGCTTGTAATCGAGATGTGGGACGATAGAGAAGTGTAGAAGATCAATTACTTCAAGATTTCGTTGAATGTGATCAACAATCGAACTCCTTGCTTGCAAATCACACACATATCAGTCAAAGTTGCTTTCGACACTGAACAAATGAAAATCAATAAACAAACAAAAATGAAATGGATTATGAGATTATCACCTACCGGATTAGGATTGAACAGATCTGGGCGCCGCCACCAGAGTGCAACGATCTTCGTCGGTTTCCTCACACATCGCTACAGCCAAAACCTAGAGAAAAACCTTGCAAAATGAGTGAGAAAACAAACTGGAGGGGGCTGAAGATAGGACCGTATATGTAGCCAAACCTGATGCAATTAGCAGGGATTAGGAACGGCAGGTAAGTATTGAATTGTGGGCACGAGAAACGGAAGACAAGGCCATGTTGGTGAGCAAATTGTTTAAAATCGTTGTTGTCAAACTCACCGCCCAAATCACATTGGAATGTTTTAATTTTTTTGTTGAATTGAGTGTGAATGAGATTGTGAAACTTAGTAAAATTGGTAAATGTTTCTGACTTAAATTTTAACGGGTACACCCAAACAAAATTAGTGAAATTATCTAGAAGCACCATATAATATTTATAGCCAGAATTACTAAGCACAGGAGAGGTCCACAAGTCACAATGAATCAAATCAAATGCATTGAAAGTTTGAGAAACAGAATCATAAAAGGGTAAACGTTTACTATTCGACAATTGACACGACTTACAAACCAAAGATTCAATAGATTTATTGTTTTTAAAGGAAAATAAACGAGACAAGTGTTGTAGCACGTTCGAGCCGGGATGCCCAAGTCGATCATGCCACGGAGCCGCCGAGGAGGTGGTGAGAAGACTTGTGGAAGAGGAGGTGAGCGGGTAAAGATCTCCACTGCTATTGTGGCGGGAAAGCAGATGTCCATCCTTGAGGTCCTTCAAAGAAAAACCAAAAGGGTCAAACTCAATTGATACTTGGTTATCTATAGTGAATTTGCGAACCGAGATCAGATTTTTAATGACATTTGGTGAATGAACAATGTGATTAAGGCGAAAGGTTTTGGTGGGGGTTTTATAAAAGCCATTACCGGAGCCACTAACGGGCAATAATTGACCATTCCCGACAAATATAGGATTAACAGGTAAAAAACTTGGAACTTTAATGTTACCTGGATCAGAAGTGATGTGAGATGATGCGCCAGAATCCATGATCCACTGCCCTTGATCCAGATTATTAAGATGTAGCGATGTCATAGCGGTTCCAATGTCCTGATGATTTAACGGATTAAGACTTGGGCTAGAAGGAGGGTAAAAACCAAAACCGGGTGGGGGCAGTGTGCTAGTTGGTTGCATGTGGGCCATGTAAGTTTGGTTGGGGTTGAATTGGGCTTGGGAATTATTAAAGTTGGCTGGCATTGACGGGAAGGGGGTAGGTGGGGCTGTCCACATTTTAGAGTTTGCTCCCCCAAAAAATTGATTAGGCCGCTGCCCTAGGAGACCGCTAGATGGATGAAAATTTTGCACGGTCGGCGGCTGAGAAATCCAATTGGAACCGGCGCTAGGGAAGTTGCCACCGCCTCTGCCGGAGACGCGACCCCGTCCCCCTCTGCCGCCACGCGCCGCTTTTGCAGGGTCGTAATTATTACCCCGATATCCGTTGGGGTATGGAGAACGACTTGAGGGTGACGAATCTGGAGGTTGCTGTGGCCGAGACGGGTTTGGAGTGGCGGCCAGAGCGGTGTCCCGGGAAGATGTCCGGCGAGCCGCCTGGCGTTGCTGTTCAGCTTCGACCATACCACGGGCTTGATCCCACGTCGGTGTTTGTTGGTTTATGATAGCTCCGACGGTGTCGAACTCCGGCGGGAGGCCGCGGACCATTTGAATGACGAGGCGGCTTTCGGAGACAGGTTGATCTATGTCGGCGAGTTGATTTGCGAGATCTTTTAGGGTCTGACAATAGTCATCGAAGGATGCCGAGGTTGTCAAGGTGGTGTTGGTGAACTGTTGCTCGAGTGTGGCTGCCCGAGCGTGTTTGTTATTGAGAAAAATCCCTTGGATTTGCAGCCATGCCTTCCGGGCTGTTGGTTCGTCAAGAATACGACGACAAATGTCGTCAGCCACCGTGCTATACAGCCATTGAAGGACGAGGGCGTCAAGTTCCGCCCATGACTCGTGGGTGGGATCTTCTTCGGACGGTGGTGCGGTGCCGTCAATGTGAGACAGGAGTTTATAGATGGTGAGGTGATTGCGGAAGAGTTTCACCCAGTTGGAATACGGGGTTTTCTTACCATCGAGGGTACGAACACGGAGGTGAACGTTGTTGGCGGTGAAAGCCGGGTGTAGAGGTTGTTTTTCGGTGGGAGGGTTAGACGAAGAAGCTTTGTCGCCGTCCGCCATGGGGAAAGTCGGCTGTGGGAGGAGAAGAGCTTGGAGAGAAAAAAAAGACCTACGCTCTGATTACCATATTGAATTGTGATTTCCTCCCTTTCTCAAGAATTACAATGCATGAATAAATAATATGATTGTCCCTAAAACTAGGAAACATACGTGAAAAAAGGAAACAATATAATCCACAATTAACTAACAAATCATATCCTCTAATAGTAAGGAGGTGTGGTTGATTGAAAACAATCATACTGATGTCAGGTAGGAGAAGAAGTGTTCATTACGTTTTCAAAGGAAGTGTTCAATGTCTCTTCATTCAAGCAAGGTTTCAATTTTCAAAGACAATCACTTGTAAATCACGGTTGGGGGTTGTACTACACAGTAAAACACTATTCACCAAAGACTATTCATCTATTCATCAAGTTTCTCTTTGTTTATAGGAAGTAATTAGAGCATGAATCATACTATGAAGTGAGAAAGAGGAAAAAGAGTTGAAAAACCAAGTTCCTTTTTCTGCTGGTCAACGAATGCTTTTATAATACAAAATCTAAAAATTTGCTAGATCTTATTGTAAGGCCAGTACCATAAAACTCAACCACCAAGATCATATCACAACAACGTGCTTCATTTGCTACAAATCCAGCAATTGACCGAGGGTCAGAGGCAAACCAAACAACACGTGGATAAGGTTGTTTTAGGAGCAGACAAGGCAAATGTTGATCTTAGATATCAAAATCAAAACTGGGGCCTCAATCTGCTACAAAAACAAATACAAACTTAATGGTTAAAGAACACGAGTTGGTGACCCGCCTGCGCGTTGCGGCGGGCCACCGTCGTGTTACCATAAAGTGATAGGTATTGTATATGGACGTGTAAGTAGATGTCATTACATTTCTTCACCTAGATGGTTATTACAAAAGGGGGATTTATCTATTTGTTTACACAAACTGATTTTGGTGACTTGCTCGCACATTGCGACGAGCCACCCCAAGTTTTTTATCGTTTGACAATGTTTTTGTATGGTCGATCCGATAACACACAACTGGTAACATGAACAACGGCATACATCTAAAACAACATCTTAAAGTAAACAAACGTAATAGTCCATCAACATAGCACAATATGCTCACATATATGTTGTTTAGATTTCAGATCTGGTTAGTTTTTGTGCAGCAAGTATGGGTTACCTTTTGTAATTTGAAGCTCGATTGCTACTTAATATGAATTCCGATTGGTTTTTGTGTTTTTTTAAAAAAAAAAAAAAAAAAATATGCTCACATATAAGTTAAAAAAATGACATATGCTCATGAATCAAAGAAGTCAACAAAGAAAAGAACGTATGAAAAGAAGTCTTATGCTCACATATAAGTTAAAGAAATGACATATGCTCATTATATATACGTTAAATTAGAATCCTCAAATGCTACTATAAACTATATCTTTATATGAAATTGAAATTGTAATGCACAAACTAACTGAGCCGGTGACGAAAATATCATAAAAGTACAACCCAAAAACATAATCGATGGACTCAAACTAAGTGCCTAAAAACCAGACCGATTAATTCAAATTCGCGAACCAAGATCGATTGACTCTTGTCGGAGACGGACATTGAACCTGAAACCTCACGCCAAACACACAACCCTAAAAAATTTCAGATTAAAATTTAGTTAACAGATTAAAATGTTGCAAAAAGAAAAAGAACGCCAACTGTCAGAACAGAAATGGACGTTGAAAAGAAACAGTTAACTTTGTGTGTGAAGCCCAACTTGATTTTTGTAATATTTGGTATTAGCTCAGTAACAATTTGTATTAAAAAATCTCTAAACCACACGTCATAAATATATATAACAAATGTCCAAAACAGGATCATCAATCTAGCAGTGTTCAACAGTTGAACTCCCCACCTTCACGTACCAACACGAACGTTATACAAAACAAACTTAACCTGGTTATGCACTGATCCAAGTTTCCTTGGCACCAGAAATGCAGCAGCAAGTGTTTATCGGTCTCCGAGCTAGTTCAATTGCTCAAAATATGCAAAGTAAGTTCTAAAGATACTATGCAATCAAACAAAAGCATGTTCTTCGGATCTTTGCTTAGATTCATAGTCTTACATACATGTTTTTTTTGTTTTCTTATTTTCACATAATTTCTTCTTATTCACTTTTAATTAAAATCTTGTAATCAGGTAGTCAGGTTTTGTCTCAATGGTACCGGTGTTGTTTGGACTTTGGGGAAACCCAGGTTCAAACCTCACTGTTGGCAAATGATTGATGACCAAGGGTAACCTTGGTTCGAGTCATGATGCCGACCGGTTTTACCCAGCACGCAGGTTACTCCAGATAGTTCTGCTATTGTGGAGGCTTGCAACTGTCTAAGCTTGGGTTGAAACCTACGGGTTTCAACGAAGGTCCCATGTGGGCCTGCTAGACAGTCGCATGGTTTTCCCGGGGAACGTCCATATGCCCCACACGACCCCAGCTGAGGCACGGTTAGGACACTCATGTCTGGCTGTCTGTGGGGTGGACCCTCATCTCCTCCTCTACGGAGGTAGGATAGGTACGCGACGTCCTAACCCATCGTGACCAAACATCGCCGTTCCAAAAAAAAAGGTAGTCAGGTTTTGTATATATTTGTGTGGACAATAATATACATGTCCAAATTCCTATTTTAATGTGTCCCAAAATGATATGATAAACTCACATAGGATCATGGCTTTTGTATATTAAGGGTAACTGGGTAACCAATATCCATCACCTAGTCAAGTAAGTAATTCACACTGTCATCTGTCATCTACCTTGAGTACTTTAGTGAGCGACCAATTTTGGTTTGATTTCCATTTACAGAAGTACTTTCCTCCATATGCTTGAGTTTTGACGGAAGCAATTCAATTTTCTCTTCAACCCATCTGGATCATTGGTAACATATACAAATATGATATATTATTTTTATAGTCTCAACAAAATGTTTATAGAGTAAATGAATAGAGTGGTAGTTAATTTATACAATTATGTCCTTTGCAGAAATAGGCTCACCACTTGATATTTTCTGACTATTTCCTTTGCAGTCGCCTTTATTACCCAAGCCACGTCACCGTCAAACATAGTGACATACACAAATCCAGTTGCATCCTCGATCATGACCAGTACTCTAAACTTGAAAGTGAACGGAAAAGCAGCCAACTTTAAATAAACTTGCATAACTGCAGGACAATATCCTATAAGTGTTTATATTTAACAAAAAACAAAACAAAAAGAGTTTTTATAGGATAAAAATAGCCAAACTTTATGAAAATGGTGGCCTAGAAATCACATAACAGGCTCTATAATGGGTTAAATTAATAAACATTATAAAGTTAGCTTGTATATTAATGTGGGTGCTCTTAGTTTTGTCGTTGTTGTAAATCATATATATAAGACGTCTTAGATGGTATACAAACTCATTTTTGCCACGAGAACATACTAAAATCATTTGGTGTATGCCCACAACAATATTTTTGTATAATATATAAAGTGGGTTCTATTGAGACAAAAAACTTTTTCCTACAGGTCTACTTTGTTGGGTCAGTAGCAAAACTTTTTCCTACAGGTCTACTCTGTTGGGCAGTGGCTTACTCATATATCTAGTGCAATCACAAACCCCTATGCTCAATCACTATATATTGATGTACCCATAATAAAGATCACATTTTGACTTTTGGAGTTGAAATAGAACATTATCTGATTCAAACTTGAGACAGAGAAATAAACAAACCTCTTACAAACATTCACCATTTGTAATTTTATCTTTATTTTTATGAGTTATCTACACTAACATTATTTTGGGTGTTAAAATTATGATCCATGTGTATCTAGGAGCACAAATATGCCACTTATTGGTTCAAAGACAAGTTAGAGTTTAGAACTTTTGAGATAAATTCCAATCTAAAAGAACACGGTACCCAAATTCAAGTGAATATATAATTACTGCATTCAAGGGTTTTAATGTCTAAATCATATAATCTAGGAGTATACTTAATATGTTAGCCATCATTTTTATAAGGAAAAAGTGAATATGGTGCTGTTGGGCATACAACTTATATGCGAAACTAATCAAACTACGTCGTTTTGATTAAAACTAATTAAAAAAATAAACAAAAAATCGTTTTTATTTAGGTTTCCTTCCATAGCATTCCATCAAAATCGCCTTCCAAACAAATCAACGATGATGACGGTCATCTTCTACAATCAGCGCCAAGATTTACAGATGTTTGAGAGCTGACCGATCTCCTCTTGAGGCTTAAAGATGATGAGAAAAAATTAAAACTTAATTTTTCTGGTTTCCTACACCAAAATATTCTCCTATGTAATTTTTTATCATTTCTCTAGCCTTCTACACCTCTTCTCAAGTCTTCTACATCCCTTGCTTATACCCTAATTCATCAATTTAGCAATTTCTACATTAATTTTTCTCTCGTATCACTTCATCAAGTTACACATTAATCTTCTATGTAATTAAAATAGATTTTTTCCCAGGTCAGTATAACAGTTTTACAATTTCAAGAAATTTTTGAAATCGATTAGGTCTTAATACTTCTCTTGATCGTCTGATGGCATCCAGTAACGAGGTTAGTCTAATATGATGATTCCTTATAATGTATTATTCTTCATATGTTCTGGTTAGTCTAATATTCAACTTTTGTTGGCACAGGAAATACATAACATAATGCAATTAGAAGTTCAGTCAAACGTGGAAGTCTTTGAAACAAATCTAATTGCTAATGTTGATGCAAAAGGGTATTCGGTCATCAACAGTGGTTTGGATGGTGAAACTGAGAAAACAAACGATGTAGACATAGATTTTGGGTTTGAGAAAGAAGATGTTAATGGTGTGGTGGGTAAGGTTTTCGATACTCCTTCTGATGCATATGATTTCTACAATCGCTGTGCGTTTTTACATGGATTTGGAATACGTATTTATCCAACTTTTAAAAATAAGACAACAAATGAACCCTACCGAAGAAAATATGTATGCTACAAAGAGGGTTTTAAAGATATGAAGTGTAATAGTTCTAAAGCAGATGTTAAGAGACGTAGGGATTTAAGGACCGGATGTGAAGCATTTCTTCGGATTTCAAAAGGTAAAGATGGGAAATGGTTTGTGGATACATTTAATGATTCACACAATCATGAGTTGATTGTTACTCCGACCAAAGTAATGAAACACCGATCTCATGGGAAGTTTCATCGCTCATTGACTTGCAAAGCTCTAATGTCAGAACTTGGTCAATCCGGGTTGAAACCTTGTCAAATAAAAAAGGTTGTAAATACCATGAAAGGTCCCTATGAAAATGATGTGACATCGAAACAATGTTCCGATATCTTAGCAGATCAGCGAAAACAATACAAAGGTAAGGAATTTTACTGGCTTATTAAACATTTTCAAGATAAATTAATAGAAGACGGTAACCTTTATTTTGTTGTGGATTTATCTGAAGATGGGTCTCCAAGAAATATATTTTGGGCAGACGGTAGATCAAGGGACTCATATATAAAGTTTGGTGACGTTGTTGTGTTTGATGTCACATACATGACCAACAAATTTATGATGTCATTTGCTCCATTTGTCGGGGTAAATCATCATGGTCAATCCATACTTTTTGGTGGAGCATTATTGGAGAATGAAAAACAAGAAACTTTTGAATGGTTATTTCAAAAAAATTTAAAGTGTATGTTCGAAAAGTATCCATCAGCAATAATCATTGATCAAGATAAAGCTATTTGCAATGCAATAAAGACGGTTTTTCCAAAAACTCGACATCGTTATTGTTCATGGCATATGAAGAAACATGAGATCGAACATCTTCGGCCTCTTAAGGTTCGTTATAGTGACTTTGAAGAGTTATACAAACAGTGGGTAAAGAGTAATACAATTGAAGAATTTGAAAAGCGTTGGGAATTTTTATGTGGAAAATATGATTTTCAAAGTTGTAGTTGGATAATGGAGTTGTATAATCAACATGAATATTGGGCTAAAGCCTTCTTGAAAGATTGCTTTTTTTGTTGGTATGACATCAAGCGGAAGAAGCGAGAGCATTCATTCATTTTTTGATGGATATGTAAATTCAAAGACCATGTTGAGTGAGTTTGTAATACAATATGATAAAGTTGTGTCACACCCCGATGTTTCGGATTACGTGGGCGTATGACGTCATGGGGTCATAGTCGTGGATACAAAGAACGGCGTCTAACTAGTTTCGTTTACGTTTGAAAACCAAGTATGTTATCAAAGTTGCAGCGGATTATATAAAAGATAACATTGTTTTACAATACTGAATCGAGAACGTTATGATAAGAAATACAATTGTTCATGATTTATTTAGACAGTAAAGGTGACCATGACTCCATTCCTATTGCAGGCCCTTTTGTTTGACAGACTTCCCATTTGCACACCGAGAGCGATCTTAGTTACCTGAGAAATACATGAGTTTGAAAGAAGAAGGTCAACATAATGTTGGTGAGTTCACAGGTTTGAGTCTTTACAAAATGTATTTGTAAAACGTTTGATGATATACAAGATATTATAAAGGTTACTCGTTGTTGCATTGATCTACTTGTTCCTTGATTTCAAACACTAACAGATTTTACCCATCGATGGTAACTTCCCCTAAGAAATACCAATGGCATAGAATAACTGACATGTACCCCCAGACTCGTGTCACACGTGTGTCAGAACTGGAGCGACCAGCTAGGGCAGGGTTGTCAACCCAAATAGATCTATTCACTAGTCTATCGTTTCGTTATAGGAACTAATTGAAATCAATTGATGATGGGATTTGTAGCAATATGTTATTAGCAAATTACTATGAAGGGGTATGAAAGAACAGATAATCAATAGCGTAACAGTAATACCATAATATCAAGTTGAAAGATTTGTTTGATCATGATTTCTCCCCCAAAAGTATAAAACAGTTGATAAAGGAAAGGGGCCGTGAAACTCACGTTGTATATATCTGGAAAATATATGAAGTTTAATGTTTCATGTATTTCTCCCCCATAGTTAAAACAGTAAAGGAAAAGGGGCCGTGAAACTCACTTGATTAAGGTGATGATGAAAGCTGTAGCGCTCTGGACGTAGCTAGTAAACCGTGTCCTAGTAATAATTAATAAGACGGTTTTAAGGTACTGTTTCAGTTGGATAATGTTCCGCTACCCAAATGATCCTGGTCGAGTCTTGACATAATATTCCCGTTTGTATTGTTTGAAAAGTCCGTTTGGAATATTTATCGTTCAAATAAATATTTACGTTAATGGATATATTTATGGTCGAATAAATATATATAGCTTTGTAGAAATAATTAAAATCAAATAATTATTTAAGATTACGAAAATATATATTCAATCAAATTTTGAACATCGAGATAAATAATAAAATATTTATTATTTGAAGTTCATGATATATATTTAAGTCCGAGTTCATTTATAGACAATGATTATATATAAGTCATAGAAATATTTATGTAAATAAATATATATAACTTATAGAAATGATATATGTCTCGAGTTATAGAAAATATAAATCTTTATATGTTGAGAAATTTAGTCGTTGGCTTTGCCGCGATAAGATACAAGTATCCTATAATTGATCGAAATGATAATAGATATTTAGTTCCGTAAATATTATTATGTTGATGATATCTCTCAAATAGTTTTTCTAAATTATATTTAGAAAATAATATTTAATGATAAAATATTAAGACGAGATATTTGTGTGAAGAGGTGTTGATATATTTGTCATAAATATATTTCGTCGCATAAGTTGAAAATATAACATTTTATATTTTTCAGTCCAACGTCTAGAATTTACACAATATATATTGTTTATAATATATATATTTGACAAATAATATGATATGAAAAACTAATATTTAAGTCCTTTAAATATTAGTAGGTTGTAATAACTTTAAATAAATATTTCAAGTTAATAAAATGAGATCTAAAAATAGGAACACTTAAATATCAATTATGAGTCAAAGTGCTCGGTTATTTAGAATTACATACGTTCTATAAAAATGAATCTATTTTTATAACACATATTCAAAATATATTTCTTTATATTTTATGTCCAAATATATATTTGTATATATATTTATAGTCCAACGTCTCGAATTGAGGGTCCCTGAGTCAGTTTTTATATCGTTCGATCTATAATCTTTTTAGTCCTCTCAACGATTGTTAAATGTATATTGTGACACAACTTCTTAAATATTAACGTTAGTTTAATATTTAGGACAATTCGTTCAGTTTATATATTTAGTGGGTTGAGTGTCAAGACTCGTTTTGGGTTGATTATAAATATCAAAAACGAATAATAAAAATGATTAAATTGAAAAGTATAGACTTTTACCTCTAGCACTAGGCTAGGTGACGAACCGAAAGAGGCGAGAATATCTCCGTAGACTCGATCGAAGAATATCGACTTTAACCGTGTTGGCCCGAAGGGTAAAACGCCATTTTGCGGGTTAGTTTTCGGTGGTTTACGGTGGTCGTTAGGGACAAACGTTGAGGCCGTTTAGAAGGTGGCCGGGAGTACTTTCCATCGGTGGTGATTGGGTGGCTGAACGGCGGTCCGATGGTGGAGAAACGGTGGCGCAAAGATGGTCGTTGGGGCTGTTTTAAAATCAAAACAAAACAAGTTTCAAATCTTATTCTCCTGATCAAAAGAATATCGCGACGGGAGGGTTCTGGGTTTTGTTTTCTTTCATTCTTTCACTCATATATATATATAGTTATAGTTATATATATATATATACATATATGTGTACATGTGTTTGAGTTTGAACAGGGGAAAGAAAAGGGAGTGACGAGGGTTCACGGTGGTGGTGGTTCAAGGTTGGCGACGGGTCGAAGGGGTGGAGGTGGTTGACGATGGTGATGATTGCGACTGCGGTGGTGTCTTCGGTTGGTGGTAACGAGGGTGGTGGTGACGGCGTAGGGGCTGTGGTGGTGGCCGGTGGAGGAGATCGGTCGGTCGGAAGAAGGAGGGTGGCGGAGGTGGCTCTGGTGGTTGATCGGGATGGTGGTGGCGGAGGGTGTACGTGAGTGTGTGTGTGTATGTTATGTGTGTGTGTGATGTTGTATCTTGCATACATATATATAGATATGAATTGAGATAGCAAGTTGGGAGGAATCTGATCTACATCAGATTTTATTTGATTTTATTTCTTTATTTTATATATATTTATTATATTATAATCCAACCGTGGTTAGTTAGGTTTTAACCCTAGGTTAACTAGATATTTACGTAGCGTAGCCTTTTACAGAACGTCTCGTTAAATTGTCATAATTTTTATAAACGTTACTGATCGATCGGGTACTCAAGAAATAATAATCGTTAGTTAAAACGGTTTAGATTGAGCTTATTAAATCGAGTAACGGTTAATGGGCCGGCGTGGTTCGTGTCGGGCCGGTGTTCGAGGCTTTCTCCGTTTTGGTCGCGGTCAGTCTCATAATTTCCTAAAATTATCCGTGAGTGATACGTTATACTTTTTAGGTGTTGTTTTATTTGTTGGGTCGTGTTTTGGGCTTAGATGCTTTATTTTGGTTTATTGGGCCGGACCGGGCCCAAATTAGTAAATGGCTCTTTTAAGTTAAACTGTTGCACCGTTTTGACCGAAACAAGTTCCTAAATTATTTATGAGATCACGACATCGTTATATAATTATAATTCGTTGTGAATTTAATTATTTAGAAATGTTACTTATTTATTTATTTTATTTATTCGCGGCACCGCGTAAAGAAATAAATAAATGATTTGATCGTTTCGGCTCGAGCTCGGATATTTCATTATTCAATCTCATAATAGATTATAATTCGAAATATTCGCTTAAGCGTTGTAGGGCGTTATTGTGATTTCTCACGACACCGGTTTAGGAAAATATAAAAGTTACTTTTTATATTTATTTTTTTCTTGTTGTTGAAGTTCCATCGATCTAGGATGGACCTTTTTGTTTTATTATACAAACGTGGGAATTGTCAAGGTTGGACGTTTACGTGCATAGTGTTTATTAATAATATTAATAAATCAAGTCATACACATGTATATACGTATATATATACGGTCAAAGTATAGGGTTGACCTTTGATTTTTGACGGGTTGTCACATTCTCCCCCTGTTGGAAGAATTTCGTCCCGAAATTTAGCTAATGCCGATTGATGGCTCTGCATTGGTGGACAACTTAAAGCTAATATTGTTTGGTCTGATTCTTGCTTACCCAGATGATAGTTTTATCATTGACAAGTATGTCAGCGATCCATATTGTTGGGAGTGCGATTCTGATTCTTTCTATATGGATCACGTGATCCTTTATGATTTTCTAACTAAGTGGAGTTGATAGAACATCCACAATAAATCTTCAGCAAGACGAGTGTTAGACACATAGATGAATGAGATTCTAGTTTGAATGATTTGGACAAGTCATGATTACTCACGGATGGGCTCTACCAGGATTTTCATGTAGTTCAGATTACAATTATGTGTGCACCCACAATTGTGATTTGCCTTACATGATCAGCCTAGGCTTTGCTCATACTTGAGTTTTCAATTTTTGTTGGAGTACGCAATGTATCGAGGACAAGATGGTTTATGGAAAAGTTTAGATTGATTCGCTACCGGACGGGATCTTCCTTGATTCCCGGGAGTTCTAATGATAATAAACATGAAAATGCAGTTTGGCTTCGGTCTATTGGTCTTGCAGTCTAAGATCTTAATAGGTTCTAGACAAGACGGGTTTGTAGGCCACTGGTCGAATCCGTTCCAGGATCTCAAGGGACCAAATGAGTTTTAAGCATTCCTTGCTTTCCTGGCCTAGTTATCTCTGTTTGAGGCAAAATCTATTATAAGGTTTTGAACCCCCTTAGAGATTCTAAGGTTTCGCGTCGAGTTTTAACGTAGGTACTCCTAGTGATTACCTGTGACTTTCGAAAGGTATGGAAAATTGGAAAGGTCTTCCCAGTAGTTTCATGAACTATCACTGGACCAGTCAGCTGATTGAGACCGGCTTCGGTCCAGCGAAGGGGTGAATGACACTTTCTTCCATACTAGCCTTCGAAAACGGGCGGCTTGAATACTCGAGCGATAACTATTGTTATAAGGAAAACTCGACGAGTGGAAAATGGTTGTCTCAACCATTACTTAGGTTTGTCTTGCGTGATAACAATATGTCATATAACTACGCAACGTACCTTTTTAAGGCCTGAATTTTCCTTTTGCTTTGATCATCAGTATAATTCCTTTATACTTTCATGCATTTTGTTGGATCCCTGGTAACTAGAATATCTAGGCTTGTGGGCATCTCTTAAGACCAATCTCCTTATCGTTTTAAGGTTTGACACTCCGAGTTTATCTACAAGGAGTAAGCTCCATTTGGTTTCCTTACCAATTGCCTTTCGATTTCATGTAAGCACCTCATTGCTTGAATTCTCTTTTTCAGAGCTCCGAGTTGTGCATCACGAACTTGTGATGTGAGACCGGTATGAATGGTCATGCCAAGTGCTCGAACTCGAAGAGGCTTAACGCGTTCCTTTCTACTCAATGTATCAACTACAATGTTAGCCTTGCTAAGATGATAATGAATCTCTTAATTGTAGCCATTGAGTAGCTCAATCCATTGGCGTTGTATCAAAATCAGTTCCTTCTGATTACGGATAGGCTGGTGACCTTATGGTCAGTGAATACTTCGCTGCTTTCAAGCGGTGTCTCCGAATCTTTGGAGTGAACACAACAGTTCCAAACTCTAAGTCATGGGTTGTATAATCCTTCTCATGGATCTTAAGTTGTCGAGAGATATAAGTGATTTCTTTCTTTTGCTGCATTAGCACGCATCTCAAAGTTTGATACGAAGAATCACGATATACAACAAAATCTCCAATTTTGTTAGGTAAGGATAGGGTCGGCGCGTTGTAAATTTTTTTTTTTTTGCTTCAACAACTGGAATGCTCCTTTAGTCTTGACATCCAAGTAAACTTCTGATCTTTTCTGAGTTAGAGTGGTCAGAGGCTAGGCTATCTTTGAGAAGTCCTCAATGAATCGGTGATAGTCGTCGGCAAGACCTTCGAATTGATGAATCTCTAATGGAGTTGTGGGATTACTCCAATTCATGATAGCTTCAACTTTTGATGAATCAACATAAATACCTTTATCATTGATCATATGATGCAAGAAATGAGTCTCGCGAATCCAAATGTCGTATTTGGAAAATTTTGCGTACAATTCTTCTTTCTTCAGCAACTCCAGGATAAGTCTCAAATGTTGTTCGTGTTCTTTCTTACTACGGGAGTAGATTAGAATATCACTGATGAACACGATAACAAATTTATCCAAGTAAGGTTTGCACACGCGGTTCATTAGGTTTATGAACACTTGCAGGTGCATTGGTCAAACCGAATGGCATAACGATGTACTCGTAATGACCATAGCGTGTTCTGAACGCTGTCTTCGTACATCCTTATTTCTGATGCAGGGTTGATGGTAGCTTGATCTCAAGTCGATCTTGGAGTTGTAGCTTGACCCTTGAAGCTGATCAAATAAATCGTCGATTCTCGGGAGCGGATAGCGGTTCTTCGCTGTTAGCTTGTTCGATTCTCTGTAATCGATACACATCCAAAATGTTCCGTTCCTTAGGAACAATACAGTAGCATCCTAAGTAGGGTGACTTGACCGGATAAAACCTTTACCCAACAACTCTTGTAGTTGTCTAGATAGTTCTTGCACCTTGGATGGCGCAAGACGGTAAGGGGTTTTGGCAACGAGGGCGGCTCCAGGTGTTAAGTCGATGTGAAGTTCTATTTGCCGATGCGGTGGCAAGCCAGGTAAGTCTTTAGGAAAGACTTCTGGGATTTCGCAGATTGTCGGAATGTCTTCAATACGCTCCTCTTTTGGCTTCTTCTCCGTGACGAGGGCCGGGATGGCATGACGTCCTTTACGAAGGGATTTTCGGGTCTTCATGCAATATGACATTGGGTTGGGCTTCATTCTTTTCACCTTGTACGTTAAGAGTGTCGCCTTTTGCGAGTGGCATTCTGACTATCTTCTCGTGTCAAACGATCTCCGCTTGGTTCCTTGATAACCAATCTATCGTAATGGCAATATCCGCGCTTCCTAACTCGACATGCATTAGATCGATGTCGAATGTATGCTCCAAAAGTTCATCCTTTGTAATTTCTCTAGTTTCTATCATCATTAGCTAATTCTATGGTAAACTTAGTGTCTAGGGCAACAGAGGCGATTTCAAGTAATTGACTAAAATTGGTAGACACGAAGTTCCTATTGGCACCATATCAATTAAACTAAAAGCGTAATGGCTACTTAGTAGAAACTTACCCGTTATTGTGTTAGGGTCACAATGGGTATTATCAGCATTGATGACAAATGCTCTTCCTTTTGCTTGGTTGGGAGTCTGGTTCTTTAGTTTGATGTAATCTCGCGTGATGCGTCCCTTGGTTTTGCATGTCTACAATAGATGTTTTCCATGCACTCATGGAGTGGTGAAGGTTGCACATGTTACATAAAGATAGGTTACTGGAGTAACCAGTCTTTCATTGACTCGTGAACATGCGTAGTGGCAACATAAACCTTTATTGGCTCCGGATTCTCCTCGGGAACATTCTATGAATTCTTCTCGGGCTTATTCTCCCAACAACCATGATTTCTCTTGTTATTCGGCTTCTTGCTTGATGAGGGGGGCAACACTGACATCTGCTGGTTTAGCTTCAGGATTCTCTCTTGGCAAAAGTCACACCTTTATGTGTGGCCTGATAACCCAGATTATGTGCCACAACACTTGAAAAAGTGGTTGGGTTTGATGCCAGAATATTTCCTTGAATATGGGGCGTAAGACCCTAGATGTACCTTCTTGTACAGGGGAGTGACCATGGTTGAACAACGATGAGCAAGTTCACGAAATTGCTTGGTGTAGTCCAGCGATTATCGGTACCATTTATAGTCAAACTCCAGAACTTAGCTTCCGATTTCTGAAGCTCTTCTCCTTGGGCATTGCTCATCACGTGAAAGCTGCTTGAGTTCATTCTAAGTCATGACATAGTCTAAGTCGGTTCCTACGGAGTCGGCGAGGGAGTTCCACCATACGAGTGCACATTTGGTTAATGTGCAGGTAGAGCAATGTAGTCTTCGGTGTAGTCGCTTATGTGAAGTACTGACTCCGTCTTCCCAATCCGTCTGATTAGTCCAATGGCACCTTTCGTGCCTTTGGAGCTCATCGTGTCGGGTTCTATTTGACAATGGATCTTACACGAAAGCTAGTGCGGAACTACAAGTATTCATGATCCATCAGCAAGTAATATTCTAGATGTCGTATGAGTTTGCTAAGAATAACCTACAAGTCCGATAGGAATAACTTGTGAAGTCCGCTAACATTCAGGTTCGCTAAGCATTGTTGAAGTTTGCTAAAAGGAGATGAAGTCCGCTAGGCAGAAATCCGCTAAGGATAAGTTCAAGTCCGTTATGAGGAAATCAAGTTTGCTAAGACCTTAAGTTCGCTAAGAGCTTTCTGAAGTCCGTTAGGAAAAGAATTTTCGCTAAGAGTAAGGTACAAGTTTGCTAACTTTTGCTCTTAGAGGATTTCAGACCGAAATCTTAGAAATCATCACGTCTTCCTATCCTAGGGGTTCTTTAAGGAGAACTTCACCGGAAATGATCAATGGTGAAGAGTTTGAGTTGTCACAACCAAAATGATAGATTTCACAGATAGGCTTGCCTCTTATGAAGTCCTTGCAGGAGCAGTAACGCACACTACGTGGTGATCTACCTTAACGCCTATCGTTGGTACGATATACCTTGCTAGAAGTTGCGGCTTCGGCGATTCTCTTGGTGATCACTTCCTTGATTTTGGTGGCATTCATCACGAGAAGGATCGAGGGGTTTCGGGTTTGGCGTTTCAGAGGCATATTTTCTTATTTAGGTTCTCAAAAGGGGAACACTTAAAGAAAATCGGATAATATATAACTAAAGTCATGATAATACTATAGCATTAATAATAAATATTAAAACGCTAATAAGTATATATATAACATGAGGCATCATGTTAGTATGACAAGTAAGTATATATCTTACATGAGACAACATGTTTCTACGATAAGTTGATGTATGTCTGATATGAGACAACATGTTTGTACCGGTTGATATATATATAATAACAAGATAGTAATTATACACATAAGTAATACAAATCTGACACATTCAGCTATGACATGTATTTTCGTACCTCAGGATGTTGATAGTGAGCCTCGTATGCAAATGGAAGTCTCGTAGAGCGGGCTATAGTCTAGGTTTCTTTGTTTTTGTTACCTAGTTCGCTATAACCACGGCTCTGATACCAATCTGTCACACCCCGATGTTTCGGATTACGTGGGCGTATGACGTCATGGGGTCATAGTCGTGGATACAAAGAACGACGTCTAACTAGTTTCGTTTACGTTTGAAAACCAAGTATGTTATCAAAGTTGCAGCGGATTATATAAAAGATAACATTGTTTTACAATACTGAATCGAGAACGTTATGATAAGAAATACAATTGTTCATGATTTATTTAAATAGTAAAAGGTGACCATGACTCCATTCCTATTGCAGGCCCTTTTGTTTGACAGACTTCCCATTTGCACACCGAGAGCGATCTTAGTTACCTGAGAAATACATGAGTTTGAAAGAAAGGTCAACATAATGTTGGTGAGTTCACAGGTTTGAGTCTTTACAAAATGTATTTGTAAAACGTTTGATGATATACAAGATATTATAAAGGTTACTCGTTGTTGCATTGATCTACTTGTTCCTTGATTTCAAACACTAACAGATTTTACCCATCGATGGTAACTTCCCCTAAGAAATACCAATGGCACAAAATAACTGACATGTACCCCCAGACTCTTGTTACACGTGTGTCAGAACTGGAGCGACCAGCTAGGGCAGGGTTGTCAACCCAAATAGATCTATTCACTAGTCTATCGTTTCGTTATAGGAACTAATTGAAATCAATTGATGATGGGATTTGTAGCAATATGTTATTAGCAAATTACTATGAAGGGGTATGAAAGAACAGATAATCAATAGCGTAACAGTAATACCATAATATCAAGTTGAAAGATTTGTTTGATCATGATTTCTCCCCCAAAAGTATAAAACAGTTGATAAAGGAAAGGGGCCGTGAAACTCACGTTGTATATATCTGGAAAATATATGAAGTTTAATGTTTCATGTATTTCTCCCCCATAGTTAAAACAGTAAAGGAAAAGGGGCCGTGAAACTCACTTGATTAAGGTGATGATGAAAGCTGTAGCGCTCTGGACGTAGCTAGTAAACCGTGTCCTAGTAATAATTAATAAGACGGTTTTAAGGTACTGTTTCAGTTGGATAATGTTCCGCTACCCAAATGATCCTGGTCGAGTCTTGACATAATATTCCCGTTTGTATTGTTTGAAAAGTCCGTTTGGAATATTTATCGTTCAAATAAATATTTACGTTAATGGATATATTTATGGTCGAATAAATATATATAGCTTTGTAGAAATAATTAAAATCAAATAATTATTTAAGATTACGAAAATATATATTCAATCAAATTTTGAACATCGAGATAAATAATAAAATATTTATTATTTGAAGTTCATGATATATATTTAAGTCCGAGTTCATTTATAGACAATGATTATATATAAGTCATAGAAATATTTATGTAAATAAATATATATAACTTATAGAAATGATATATGTCTCGAGTTATAGAAAATATAAATCTTTATATGTTGAGAAATTTAGTCGTTGGCTTTGCCGCGATAAGATACAAGTATCCTATAATTGATCGAAATGATAATAGATATTTAGTTCCGTAAATATTATTATGTTGATGATATCTCTCAAATAGTTTTTCTAAATTATATTTAGAAAATAATATTTAATGATAAAATATTAAGACGAGATATTTGTGTGAAGAGGTGTTGATATATTTGTCATAAATATATTTCGTCGCATAAGTTGAAAATATAACATTTTATATTTTTCAGTCCAACGTCTAGAATTTACACAATATATATTGTTTATAATATATATATTTGACAAATAATATGATATGAAAAACTAATATTTAAGTCCTTTAAATATTAGTAGGTTGTAATAACTTTAAATAAATATTTCAAGTTAATAAAATGAGATCTAAAAATAGGAACACTTAAATATCAATTATGAGTCAAAGTGCTCGGTTATTTAGAATTACATACGTTCTATAAAAATGAATCTATTTTTATAACACATATTCAAAATATATTTCTTTATATTTTATGTCCAAATATATATTTGTATATATATTTATAGTCCAACGTCTCGAATTGAGGGTCCCTGAGTCAGTTTTTATATCGTTCGATCTATAATCTTTTTAGTCCTCTCAACGATTGTTAAATGTATATTGTGACACAACTTCTTAAATATTAACGTTAGTTTAATATTTAGGACAATTCGTTCAGTTTATATATTTAGTGGGTTGAGTGTCAAGACTCGTTTTGGGTTGATTATAAATATCAAAAACGAATAATAAAAATGATTAAATTGAAAAGTATAGACTTTTACCTCTAGCACTAGGCTAGGTGACGAACCGAAAGAGGCGAGAATATCTCCGTAGACTCGATCGAAGAATATCGACTTTAACCGTGTTGGCCCGAAGGGTAAAACGCCATTTTGCGGGTTAGTTTTCGGTGGTTTACGGTGGTCGTTAGGGACAAACGTTGAGGCCGTTTAGAAGGTGGCCGGGAGTACTTTCCATCGGTGGTGATTGGGTGGCTGAACGGCGGTCCGATGGTGGAGAAACGGTGGCGCAAAGATGGTCGTTGGGGCTGTTTTAAAATCAAAACAAAACAAGTTTCAAATCTTATTCTCCTGATCAAAAGAATATCGCGACGGGAGGGTTCTGGGTTTTGTTTTCTTTCATTCTTTCACTCATATATATATATAGTTATAGTTATATATATATATATACATATATGTGTACATGTGTTTGAGTTTGAACAGGGGAAAGAAAAGGGAGTGACGAGGGTTCACGGTGGTGGTGGTTCAAGGTTGGCGACGGGTCGAAGGGGTGGAGGTGGTTGACGATGGTGATGATTGCGACTGCGGTGGTGTCTTCGGTTGGTGGTAACGAGGGTGGTGGTGACGGCGTAGGGGCTGTGGTGGTGGCCGGTGGAGGAGATCGGTCGGTCGGAAGAAGGAGGGTGGCGGAGGTGGCTCTGGTGGTTGATCGGGATGGTGGTGGCGGAGGGTGTACGTGAGTGTGTGTGTGTATGTTATGTGTGTGTGTGATGTTGTATCTTGCATACATATATATAGATATGAATTGAGATAGCAAGTTGGGAGGAATCTGATCTACATCAGATTTTATTTGATTTTATTTCTTTATTTTATATATATTTATTATATTATAATCCAACCGTGGTTAGTTAGGTTTTAACCCTAGGTTAACTAGATATTTACGTAGCGTAGCCTTTTACAGAACGTCTCGTTAAATTGTCATAATTTTTATAAACGTTACTGATCGATCGGGTACTCAAGAAATAATAATCGTTAGTTAAAACGGTTTAGATTGAGCTTATTAAATCGAGTAACGGTTAATGGGCCGACGTGGTTCGTGTCGGGCCGGTGTTCGAGGCTTTCTCCGTTTTGGTCGCGGTCAGTCTCATAATTTCCTAAAATTATCCGTGAGTGATACGTTATACTTTTTAGGTGTTGTTTTATTTGTTGGGTCGTGTTTTGGGCTTAGATGCTTTATTTTGGTTTATTGGGCCGGACCGGGCCCAAATTAGTAAATGGCTCTTTTAAGTTAAACTGTTGCATCGTTTTGACCGAAACAAGTTCCTAAATTATTTATGAGATCACGACATCGTTATATAATTATAATTCGTTGTGAATTTAATTATTTAGAAATGTTACTTATTTATTTATTTTATTTATTCGCGGCACCGCGTAAAGAAATAAATAAATGATTTGATCGTTTCGGCTCGAGCTCGGATATTTCATTATTCAATCTCATAATAGATTATAATTCGAAATATTCGCTTAAGCGTTGTAGGGCGTTATTGTGATTTCTCACGACACCGGTTTAGGAAAATATAAAAGTTACTTTTTATATTTATTTTTCTTGTTGTTGAAGTTCCACCGATCTAGGATGGACCTTTTTGTTATATTATACAAACGTGGGAATTGTCAAGGTTGGACGTTTACGTGCATAGTGTTTATTAATAATATTAATAAATCAAGTCATACACATGTATATACGTATATATATACGGTCAAAGTATAGGGTTGACCTTTGATTTTTGACGGGTTGTCACAAGTTGTTGAGTCTCGAAGGGCTGCCGAAGAAGATGAAGACTTCAAGAAAATGAATTCCAAGCCAATTCTTTCTTCTGTTAATTTGATTGAGACAAAAGCAAGTTCGCGTTATACTAGAAACCTCTTTAATGTATTCAAGAAGGAATGGACCGAAGCTACCTTCAATTTAACTCATGAGACAATAAGCAAGAGTTCAAAAGAAATCATATATAAGGTTGGACAACTAGATATTGATAAAATATATTGGAGACATGTTGACTTCCGTATATCAGATAAGATAGATGCCACATGTTCATGTGCAAAGTTTGAAACATATGGGATGTTATGCAAGCATATCTTATATGTCTTGAAGAAGAGACATGTTGACACCCTTCCTAATCATTATATTTTACCGAGGTGGACACTTGATGCTAGGTATAAGTTGGATAATTGCTCTATTGGGCTCGAAGACATACATAGTGAGAACGAAGTGAGTGCGTTAACTTTATGGTGTGTTCAATCAAACTTTAGAAAAGTGATGAATTAGGGTATAAGCAAGGATGCAGAGTTACCTGGGAGATAGAATAGGAGATCACCATGTCTCGATCGTCTATAAATTTTTGGCGCTGATTGTAGTGTAGAAGATCTTATTGGCGCTGATTGTAGAAGATGACCGTCATCATCGTTGATTTGTTTGGAAGGCGATTTTGATGGAATGCTATGGAAGGAAACCTAAATAAAAAATATTTTTTGTTTATTTTATAATGAGTTTTAATCAAAACGACGAGTTTTGAGTAGTGTCGCATATAAGTTGTATGCCCAACATCACCATATTCACTTTTCCCTTTTTATAATTATAATTATAAGTTACCTATTTACAGAACACAAAAGTTAGCCAATCCGATACAACCGAATCAGATCATACATAAGAATTAGCAATTGACCCATTACCCAACTCACACGTTTTGAAAACTATGTATACATATTAAAAATGAGCACATAAACCTTAAGTTAGTTTCATTAGGAGAAAAAAATAGATACTTTCATACCAATAGATACTTTCATACCAGTAACAACAAACACCTTGTATACATATCAGCCTAGACCTTTTACCACCTTGTGGTTCTTCATTCACTTGTACTTTCTCCCTTTTGACATTCATATCTTTCAGTTTACTTGGATATATGATAATTCATCTTCAAACGACATTTATTTCTATCAAGTCACGTATAAAATTGGGTTTTCACCTCTTCGATAAGTACCCAAACCACCCATCAGACATATTATGACGACAACTAAAACATGAAATTATAATACCAAACATCAGAATTCAAGGGTGTGTACCAGGTTTGTGTTGATTATATTTCCGCTGCTTTAATCAACAAAAAAATACGATCAATACAATCACCAAAATCAAAATAAAGATTCCAAAAAACATCAACAGTAGACAAACTATTTATCTGGGCCTCATGAACATCAGGCATACATCTGTCTGAACCTGTTTGACCAGTTCAACCCATTATGAGAAATTAAATGACGAATTACGCTTTATAAATTGTCGTTGTCGGGCGACTTTGAACCTGTTTGACCTGCTAATAACTCCCTGATGGAACACAAAACTAAAAAAACTGTGATAAAAAGACACATAAACTATGTAACAGGAAAAGATAAATGTTATATTTGTATAAACTTTGTCCTCCTATGATCCCATAATGAATCCATCTAATCAACTGATTGCCCACCTTTATCAACATTGATGAAAAGACAAAAATTAGCTTGATGATGCTCAATGATGCAACGTTACAAATACATGTTAATAAAGATAGTACCTAAAAAACAGATACTCCCACACAAGTGTTAGCCCTGAAAAGGATCTGCTGCATTAATCAGATAGACCTAAAAAACAGTTTCACTTCAAATGCTTGTTGAAAGAATGGAAAGTTACAAATACATGTTAATAAAGATAGTACCTAGAATAAGTGGTAGAAAATATATTTACAGTCACAAACTGGAAATCTTTGGTATGTCTAATGTCGACATGCACAGTTTCCCCAGGCCCTTCTAAGAGCATCACTTCTTTATCCACTAATCGGGAATAATACAATATAGTTATTCCAGACGGTTTAGTCGAAGTAATCACCACTGTTGGGTTCTTCTTTGTGATACCAAATCAGCCACACAAGTAAAGTTGGTTTCCTGCAATCAAATGCCAAACTAGGGTCAAATGGCAGCGGCAGTACATCTGAGTAAAAGGTGCTAAAACAGATTCACGCACCTGATTTTGAAAACACACCTGATTTTGAAAAATCAAGGAACTTCTCTCAGAAAAACGAGCCTACAGTAAAAAGAACAAGTTGAGAATAGAACAACTGGAACCATATTCTAATAACCAGGGACGCAGATGTAGGCTAATTAAGTCAGGGAATCCTGCTGCCACCAAAGGGTCGATAAAAAACGCCGTCGCATCATTTTTTCGTTTAAAAAAAATAAAAAAAACTTAAATACCTTTTCGTGGGGACTTGTCGTTTTACTTTTGGGAAAATCACCAAAATGACCCACTTTGACCAAGAAAAATCAGGAATGACCACCCAAAAGTATACTAACTCAAATGACCCACCCAATAGAAACCAGCCATTTGTCATCTTTCCACCAATCACAATCTGACATGTGTCATCAATCTGACAAGTAGGCTAAAGGTGGAACCCACCACCAACCAGTAATTGTTTGACACATGGACAAAAAGTCAGAAATCTAGGCTTGTTACCCGAACCACTACGAGCCTGCCACCTGTCCAGACTAAAGTTGCCTTTTCCCAACCCCCTACCTCCCGTACCTCCCCTACCTCCCCTACCTCCCCTAATCTTGAGTTAAATTATAATAAAACATTAAGGATCGTTCAATTATGCTTAGAATGAAATCACAACTGTTTCGACTGTTCGCGAATTATGCACTCCCTTGAGGAGGACCGGCAGAAATCTCTATGGCGGCGATGGCGGCATCGGCGGCGGTAGCCGGCGGCAGACAGCGAATAGCGCATATGAAAGAAACGACGTTGAAGCATTTGCAAACAACCATAGACGAAGCATCGGTTTGTATTCAGACTGGAGAGATCGACGATCCGAGGGTTTATTGCAAAACTTGCATGAAGCTAGGAAGGTTTTAATAATTAAATATTTAATTTATTCTTTTGTCGGTTACTGAACACTGATTGTGCAACTGAAATTATGATTATGATTGTGCAACTGAAATTATATCTGTTTGAATTGCACAACTTCAAAATGACTGTAAATTGCAACTCCGAAATGGATTGTAATTGTCGTCAAATAATTTAACTCAGAATTAGGGGAGGTAGGGGAGGTAGGGGAGGTAGGGGGTTGGGAAAATGCAACTTTAGTCTGGACAGGTGGCAGGCTCGCAGTGGTTCGGGTAACAAGCCTAGATTTCTGACTTTTTGTCCATGTGTCAAACAATTACTGGTTGGTGGTGGGTTCCACCTTTAGCCTACTTGTCAGATTGATGACACATGTCAGATTGTGATTAGTGAAAAGATGACAAGTGGCTGGTTTCTATTGGGTGGGTCATTTGAGTTAGTATACTTTTGAGTGGTCATTCCTGATTTTTCTTGGTCAAAGTGGGTCATTTTGGTGATTTTCCCTTTACTTTTCCCGTACAAAAGATCAAAGCAATAAATTAAATATAAAACAAATATAAATTAAATAATTTTTCATTATTATTTTTTCTTATTAAACGTATAATTAATTTTAATTAGGCTTTGATGGGATAAATCGCTACCTAAAGGTTTTCAAAAGGCGTCAATTTTTCACCTCACCTTTGGTGACGAAATGTCGTCACTATGGCTAAAATTTTAACTTTTTTTACGTGCACCATTTGGTGAGGACTTTTCGCCACCTAAACGCGAACTTTAGTGGGGGGAAATCCCCACCTAAACCCGGTCTAAAAACTGGGCCCCTTCGGGTCATTTTCTTGTAGTGACGATTACAAATATTCAAATTGTGATACAAGTTATACAAATTGTGGCATGAATTAGTGTACGTACATGAGTAAAAAAGAATATTTTAAGTTTCATCCTCTGAAATCTATCTAACATTGCACTTATATCGTATTGTTACTATGTGATTAACCTTACACAACCCGACCTGATTAGATTACAACTTACAAATCCCTTACATGCGGCATATTTGTCAAGAGATAACATAACCTCCAAAAGTTTCAACTTACAAACCATGCATTCTCTTGACAAATACGCGACTCGATAACATAACCTTCAAAGTTTCAACTTACATGCGGCATATATATCAAAATATAATATTATAATAAACTTGAGAGTCGATTCAAAAATCCTAAATTAAGTTGCAAACAACTTAATTAAGAGTCAAATTCGATCCAGTTCTTCGAAGCTGCTTCTTCACCTGTTTACAGAAAACGGCTAGCTATTAAACAAGGCTCATCATAAACATACTAGAAATTGAAGTGAAATTTAGAGATCAATTAACACAAAAAGATATAATAGTGTTCATGTACAACTTTGTAAATAAAAAGATTATTATTATTATGTATAAATAAAGCAACATTTTATTTGAAATTAACGGTAACACATACAGGATATAATTTGAAGAATATGCACACTCAACAAGGTAAAGTATACGAAAGAGATAGATTGATGAAGGGATTTACCATGCATTCTCTTGACAAACAGTTGAAATTCCTTTAAGTTGTGCTGTTCAAATAGAGCTTCATTGAGCCCATTGTAGGTAAAGGCAGTAAAACGCCTACGCTTAAAACGAAGATTTCTTGGTTTTGCAAGTTCTAATATCTTGTTGTATCCTTCCCTATCATAACATGGATGTGCATTTTCACCTCCAACTTCTACACCATCATCCCATGCAGCATTCAAAATCTACTATATATATATATATTTTAAAAATAACATATAAAAAATTAATTCATGATTTTGAAGGGGGTGGGGGTGGGGGTGGGGGTAGGGGGGGGGGGGGGGTGGGTGGGTGGGACACCTACCTGCGAAACTAACATTTCGGGGTGAAATATTTCTTGCAAGGCTAATGTACGCAATTCACCGAACGTAAAGTTTAAAGAAGCATCGTATTCCGTCAACATCGAAATAAGTGGAGCATAGCCATCACCGAATCCAGCTTTCGATTCAGCGGCTGCTGGGCTGCTGTCAGGTTTTACCCACCAGTGCATACCCGATAACTGATTATCCATGTAAAAACAAACTCTCAAGTGAATAAAACAGCTAGCAAAACGTAAGAAATATAAGTAGAGTGCATGTTGTATAATTGACTTCTTACCTTTGCAGAAAGGTAACCAGGTTCTTCAAACACCGATTGGGCCATGGACAGTACCTTGTTAGCATGATCAATGAGATATTTAGAGCACCACTTCTCAAGGAAACTGCTGCCATATTTGCTACCCCAACTTGAGTCCCCATTTTCTTTTGCAGCCTTCTCAAGATACCCTTTTAGATATTTATCATAGCACTGCAAAGTAGCAAGTAAAACATGTTATTAACTTAAAAGAAGAAGAAGACAATTTCTAGTGATCTAACATAAATTGGCGGTAAAAAAGAAAAATCTAATGAGTGACGCAAATAGTACCTGGAATTCAGGAATTCCAGAAGAATATTCAGAACCATGATTTGCAGGGTAACGCAATTCTCCGGATGCCCCTAAACCGATCTGAATATCGGTAATGCTTTCATTCTGAAAGAACTCATCAAACTTAGACCGAAAGCTCCTCATAAAGTCAGTGTACACCTGCATGCATGCGCACAAAACAACATTTATCAATAAGCGTCACCATGCATGTATGATATTAATATAGCTAGCAAAATCTCTTTCTCTCTCTCTCTCTCTCTCTATATATATATATATATATATATATATATACTAGTTTTCGATACCCGTGCAACGCACGGGTGGTTTTTAAAAAAATAAATCCAACAATTTAAATATTATAATAAATGTAATTCGATAATTGAAACCCGTGCATCGTACGGCGGTATTTAAAAAAAATCAAAACTAAAATGTACTAATGATTTTTTATATCATCTAAGAATTTTTTTTATTAGAAATATCTACTTAAAAGTTTCAATGGTTCTCAAATGGGGGGGATTTCCTTATATATAACTTGTGGCTCAGAATGGTTCTCAAAAGTTCTCAAACCCAATTAGTTCTCAAATGATCATCTCCCTATATATATATATATATATATATATATATATATATATATATATATATATATATATATATATATAGGTTTAGGTTCAGCTAAAAAAACTATTTCACCTAAGAAGGCTAGGAAGCAATCACGTGCTGACATGTGTACATAACACACTAACACAATGCATAAAAAGTAAAATGTGCTGACACACTAACACACTGGATACAGTGTGTTAGTGTGTTATTGTCCACGTGTCAGCATGTGATTGCTTCCTAGCCTTCTTAGGTGAAAGTGTTTTTTTAGAATAACTTTACTCTATATATATATATATATATATATATATATATATATATATATATATATATATATATATATATATAGGTTTAGGGTAAAATACATCCAGCAAAAACGCTACATCCATTGCGGATTGATCTGGGGCGTCCATCAAGATCATCCAACAGCCACGATCTATGGTGTTTTCCGCCTATGGTGTTTTTTTCTCCCCCGAAAACGCCATAGGCGGAAAACACCATAGATCCTGGCTGTTGGATGATCTTGATGGACGCCCCAGATCAATCCGCAATGGATGTAGTGTTTTTGCTGGGATGTAGGATAACTCGACTCTATATATATATATATATATATATATATATATATATATATATAATACCTGAAGTGCAGTACGACCTCTCAAAACAGGTTGGTCGTCAATTCCCCAAGTAAGGCATTCAAGGTTTTGCTTTCCATGTATGTCTGTGAAATAGATATCCCGGTTTTCTTTACCAATCTCTTCAATCCATTTAGGTAACGGAATCTCAACATCACTTCGGAATTCATGAAATGACATAAAAACCTGTATCTTAAGACCCAACGCAAGCAACATTCGAAAGAGCTTCTTGTAACCTCTCCATTTGTACTTTTGGGGTTTGTTGGCCTCAACAATTCCCCACCAGATATCAACTGATACACCATCAACATTAACTGACTTTAGTGTTTTTAGTTGACTCAACAACCTATCATCATCCACCAACTCACATTCTATGTTGATTATCCCCGGCTGCAGATCGAATTTATTAATTAAAAAATAAAATACAGAATGACGTAACAAGAGTACGTTGTAAAAACAAAACCCAATAATAATAAGGTACATTGACAGACAGACTCACGGGTAGCACAACGTATACAGGAACATGTCGTGTGTCTGAAAAATCCCGTTCATCGGTGTCAATGTAATCCGGAACATGTGTTCGGTATTCGAATAATCTGCGTGAACCGCTCATTTTGGCAAACGACCTGTCGAGCTATGAAAGAATTTGGCAAGAGAGCACAACAATCATTTTAAAAATAGTCGGCTAATTGGTTGAATAACTTGATCATCACAAAATCTAAAGAACCTTTAATTTAATACAAAAACATATCAGAGTGTCGAGTGGTTCGAAATGAATAATAACCCTAGCTATTCAACCAATAAAGACAGGTATATTTTTTCTTAAACAAAACAATCGTTTACTTACAGCCTCACGACGCTTCTTATCCAGGTTACAGATCGAATTTTTATTTCTGTTCACCAAAACAAAATCACAATTTGTGCAAAATCAATCAACCGATGAATATAAACTTGCGTTTGCATACATACATAAGTACACTAATTAATTAATTATAACATGTTACCTGAACCTCATGTGATCCGAAAATGTTCGCATGGCGCAAAGTTGAAAGCAAAAGAAAGAGGAGGTTGGTCAGGGGTGGGACTCAAATAGAGTATACCTATATAAACCAAAATCCGGTGAAATAGAAAATCAAACCCTAGGGAACAAGAAAGTTCGTAGAGGTGAAAACTTGTCAGGCAACTTATGGGCTGATTTGTGTGTGTGGGCTTTTAATTAATGATTTTATTGGGCTGCACAAATAATGACATTTTTTAAGTTTGTCTTTCTTTGTCTCAAAGCCCACGATGCCTAGTTGTAAATCAAATTATAGGATTCATGAGTTTGCATTTAACCCTGTAAATCAAACTGAATTCTAGTACAATTATTATAATTCGTACATGCAAATACTTTACCAAAACTTAAAAGTCGCTAGGTTGCGTATATGATGTGTGCGTATTTATAGGTGAAACAAACGGTAAATCATACGTTAATAATGCCTAATATGATATACTATCTATGGTTTATGATAGTAATTGGTTGAATATATATTCTCAGGTAAACCCGGGCTTCGATTGCCAAAAATAAAACTAGGGAGACAATGAAGAATCTGTATGGTGATTGGGAATCCCGGTTTAGCCGATCAGCGTATTGTTCTTCGTCTATACGTTTTCATTTATAGCTTTTCTTATGATTCGTGTTTACATTATGTAGACTAGCTAAGTTATTAGTGTCACTCTGGTGAAATGAATCTTGCATCATAGGAACTGATGAGCAAGAGCGGCTGTTTTACAAAGCAAAGTAGCAAACCCTAATATAACTTGCAAAAAATTATAAAAACAACGGAAGATGGGAAAACTCGATGGTTTTTAAAACATGATGGGTTATTTTGGCTTGATTTAAATTCTTATGGGGTCAAGATGGGTAATTTAAAAATTAGGGAGAATAGATTCATAGTAGGATACGGGTCAGGATGGGTTCTATTGTTTAATTCTCTACGCACTCTTCTCTCATATAATGTTACTTAGGAATAGAAGGAAGCTATGCAAAGAAATTTTTTAAAAGTTCACATATGCTCGATTGTAATGCTGCAAAATATCCAATGGAGACAATGAAGAATCTGTAGATGGTACTAATTATCGGTGAATAGTTGGGAGCATGAGGTATTTACCTCACACTCGACCTGACTTGACCTGAACTATGCGGTAGGGGTTGTGAGTCGGTTCATGCAAGACCCTAAGGTTTCTCATCTCAATGCCACACAACATATATATACTCGGCTATGTCAAAGGAACTATTGATTTAGGTATTCAATATGGACAATGCGTTACTAATATATTAAAAGTTCAAAAAAAAAAAAAAAGAAATGTAAATTTCTCTTCTGAGCAACATATGGCAAATGTAAATTTTGTTCATGCCACTTTATAGCACCTAAGAGGTACTTTTGTAACAGAATATCACTTTAGTTGTATAGTTTTCATGAAGGCTATGTCATTTAATAGATAAAAAAACTAAAGAGGTAAAATAAAGGAACTCAACAAATAGAAAATCAAGTATAAAGGAACTTACAGAGTAAATCACTGCAAGCCACCGGTTCCAGCAAAGAGTAAATCACTGCAAGCCACCGGTTCCAGCAAACTGTGAGAAACAAACATAGAGAAAATGAGATGACTAAGCCTAATTTTAAATAACAGTAAACTGAAACAAAGACCATGGTTATAAAAATATCGAAGCAATAGCAGACATATAAATTATTATATAAATATGTAACAACAGCAATAGATCAGGCAGACCAAAAACAACCTAGAAATAGAACATGCTGACCAATAATGACTTGGAAATAATCAATTTAACTTGTAAACTAATGTAATATCATAGGAATATTTACTTCAAAAGCATGATCAGAAAGCATACAAATAAATTAAATCTCATTACCAAATAAGGGAGTTTATGCCAGTAATTTAACAAATTGTTACCTAAATAGAAGATCAATTCGATTTTTACCAAGCACTAACCTGCAAAATAAAAATAAAAATAAAACTTAGAAATTAAAACAAAAGATTTATGAAACATACCCAGAAAATATCATAACACAAATTGTATCATTAGAGGCATTACAACAAACATATAGTAGGGGGATACGTGAACAACCACAGAAGACGTGGCTATGAAATACCACTACAAAAATCACGAAAATTAGAGAACGACAACGGAAAAGAAATAAGGCCAAGCATGCGTCCACCACTAAGGCTCAATGTCAATCAAAGTCAGAACAACAGCACCGAGAAAGCAGAAAAGGCAAAGAACCCACCAAAAAAAAAAACATAATTCTTGAGAGAACAAGATAATTGAGAAGAACCTATGATTAAAGACAGAACAGAGGTAAATAGAAATGGCGGATGAAAGGAAAACTTGAAATGAAAGAAATAGACTGTAGCTCGTAGGTGAGAAGGACGACAAAAAAAAGTCTTCATCAGCACAAAACACGTGTAAAGTTGGCTGCATTGAGGCACTTGTACACAACGCAAAGAAGTACGTAGGAACCTGGCATACAATAGGAGGTTGTAACTTGTGTCAAGAGATGTACAATAAGTTGGTAAATATTCTTTTCTAGTAATAGTAATTATATCCATAAAAATCAAACAATAGGAGTATAAAATGTTCAACAATAATATACAAACAAAAACATAAATACTTATACACAACCGAAATTTAACAATACTTATACCCAACCAAAATTTAACAAAAAATTGAGAAATTAAATGTAAATCTTAAATAAATTAAGAAAAAAACATAACCTTTGCTCGAGGGTGGTCGGGTAACCTTAGCTAAAATTTTACTTTTTTTTATGTGGATCCTTGAGGACTTTTCGCTAGTGGGAAAAAATCCCCACCTAAACCCAACCTAAAAACCGGCCACCATAGGGTCAATTTCTTGTAATGACAGTTATAAGAGTCAAAATTGCGATACAAGTTATGTAAATTTTGGCATGAATTAGTCTGTACATGAGTAAAAAAGAATATTTCAAGTTTCGTCCTCTAAAATCCTTCTAACATTGCACTTGTATCGTATTGTTATTATGTGATTAACCTTACGCGACCCGACCTGATGATCGGCTTGTTTTGTACTAGCCTTATTCCATGTTAATTAGCCCCGTCATGTGTATAACTCACTCCTTGTTAATTAGTTTTAACATTCCAAATATCATAAATAATATGGAGTTAGTGTCACACCCTAACCGATAACGGAATATGTCAGGTGCGATTATTGTCTAGATGTTCACAACACTATTTAAAACGTTGCGATATTCTTAATCATGTTATTTCATTAAACAAACACATCACAAAAATAGTTTAAAGATAACATATCCAAAACAAGTAACATAACATATCATGAATTCATTTATTTAATTAGGTCATTCTAGGCCCATGCATTCCTAAGGTGACGATATCCGTATTCAAACAGTATTACCTGCAACATGTACAACATACGGGTCAACTACGAATAGTTGGTGAATAAACATAGGTGTTGTGAGTATATATATTTTAATGAAAAGTGATCCACGTACCAAGTGTTAGTATCTAAATCATGATCAATAAGTTACTGAGTGATGTGCACCAACCCTAGATAGTAAATGAGCAATCACACGACACCAAATACCAGGCAGACCAGGTGGGTTGTCAGCCAATAGATCTATCATTATTGCCACAACTCAATGGTTAATGGTACATATGCGATTAAAGACTAGCGATTAAAGACTTCGAACTAAAGATATCCACACATAGAATCCAACAAGTATCACACAAATAGAGTATCACACATAGAGCAACATAGAATCTCATAGTATTTTGCATAATAAAGAATTTAGGGTTTTTAATACTGATACATGTTACTCACCAAAACATTTAAAAGAAAGAGGAGCTATAAATACTCACATTGGATTGATCATAATGAGCGTCATAATTAGAACGACTCAAAGGTCACAGACTCAGTCCTATTATATAAAAGATAAGATGTTAAGATTTGAAGTTTGGTCGGGAGTAGAGTTTTGTCAAAAGGATACATAAAAATTGTTTTTTTATTTGGTTTAGCACACTAACTTGAAAATTTGGACAGCTTGTAGGCGGTAACTTTAAGCGTGTCTTTAAAATATCATATGACATTTATAAGTTACCAAATTTTACAGGTTGTTAGTGTGACGTATCCCGGACAACTTTTGTTTAGATGACGTTTCAAGAAAATGCTAAAAGTTGGCTCAAAACAGCCTCACAAAACAGAAGGTGCTGAAACGCGCACGTATCTTGTAGGGGCTGTTGTGAAGTACTCGCGTTGAATTAGAATACGATAAAACTACCATTAAAAAAGCTAACTCAACGAACTTAACCGTGGAGTTTGAGTCTGTTCAGTTTCAACTTGTTATGACCAAGATACAACCACCTAAAGTCAACCCAATATTCTGTCTAGATTTTTGAGTTAAATGTAATGCACAATTTGAGGTCAATAAAGGTCAAACTAACTCTTTCGACTTGTTTAACCATTTTCATATGTTTTACAACACATAATTAACAATTACTTTTAACATCTAAACCATATAACAACAACATATCACCAAGTTAAACCATTATAAGTACTTAAGTTAAATAAGTGATAAAAACATGGAATGAGGGAGAGTTTTCTCACACAAACGAGCGACGGGAAGGTAGGAGGGACCAACGAGACTTGAATGGCTCCTGAAACACTCTAAGATATGCTTGAATATGACCCATTAATGCCCAAAAAGGTTTCGATTTGCTGATGTTCGAACAGTGACCAAAATAACTTGAAACAATATTTTTTTGGTGTTGTAACGTATCGTAAAGGGATGCTTCGAAACTGAAATCAAGAGAGGACGAAATGGGGGAGATTTATACCTGAAATGTGAGTGTTATAGAGCCGAGATAAGGACCGAAACAGTCCGCTGCTGCTACGTTTGGATTTTATGTAAAAAAAAAAAAAAGGGTTTGGGCATGTTATTTTGCGTGAGTTTGGAGGGGTTACTAGGTGAGTTTTTTTGTGAGTTGTAGGATGGTTAAGGGCTGAGAAGTGTGAGAGATGAGGTGCAAATCCGAATAGTAAATGAGGGGTTGATGAGGGAGCTTTTTGATGGGTTCAAGATCACTAAATGAATCTGATTGAGTGAAATTTAACTAGGTTAGGTCATCAGGAGATTTTAAATTTCTTATCACACAAGAATTTAGGCATGAGCCGGTGGTTAGGACTGGGTCAGAAGCTTAAACGAGAGAAAACAAACAAGCTGACTACCGACCGAGCTAGCAGTCAACGCTGACTGGACCAGTGAGAAGAATCAAACAACCCAATCTCAAATATTGATTGAATTTATCTTTATATTGAAAACACAGACTCCTAATTTATGATAATTTGGTATTTAAGATCACTGAATGAATGGCCACTCAAAAACTTTAGGGTAGGTGAAGTCAATTTCAAAATTCTTAGGCTTCTTTGCCCAAATAGTACGCAAAGCTGAGAGAAAACTAATAACATTGCAAAGTACGAGAAGCTACTACATATATATTACATAACCTTCAAAAGTTTCAACTTACATACGGCATATTAAAATATAACATCAATAACCTCGAGAGTCGATTTAAAAATCCTAAATTAGGTTGCAAACAACTTAAGAGTCAAATTCGATCCAGTTCTCCACAGTTGCATCTTCACCTGTTTACAGAAAACAACTAATTAGCTATTAAACAAGGCTCATAAACATACTACTAGAGTTTAAAGTGAATACATCAATTAACACATAAAGATATGTTCATGTAGAACTTTGTAAATGAAAAGATTATTATTATTATATATAAATAAAGCAACATTTTATTTGAAATTAACGGTAACACATATAAGATATAATTTGAATATGTACACTCAACAAGGCAACGTATATGAGAGATTGATGAAGGGATTTACCATGCATTCTCTTGACAAACAGTTGAAATTCCTTTAAGTTGTGTTTTTCAAGGAGAGCTTCATTGAGCCTATTGTAGGTAAGGGCAGTAAAACATCTATGCTTATAACGAACATTTCTTGGTTTTGCAAGTTCTAGTATCTTGTTGTATCCTTCCCTATCATAGCATGGATGTGCATTTTCACCTGCAACTTCTACACAATCATCCCATGCAGCATTCAAAATCTATATAAAAAAGAAATGTTTTAAAAATAACATAATACAAAGTTATTATAATAATAATAATAATAATAATAATAATAATAATAATAATAATAATAATAATAATAACGAGATGTTTACCCACTCCGCGCGTTGCTGCGGGGTTTGAATTTGTATACTGAACGAAAGTAAATTAAAAGTCTCGTGGACAAAGTATAAAACTATAGAAGTATATTAAAAACGAAAATAGAAAAGTTAAAACTTTCGTGCCCAAAGTCGAAGATAAAAAAAACTTAAAACAAAAAAAAACTTTAAAAGGTAGAGGATTAAAAAGTTAAAGAGTATAAAACGTAAAAGTCTAAAAGTCTTGTGGTGAAAGTATAAAACTATAAAATTATACTAAGTTAAGTGGTATAAAACGTAAAAGTCTAAAAGTCTTGTGGTGAAAGTATAAAACTATAAAAGTATACTAAAAACGAAAGTATAAAAGTTAAAAGTTTCGTGGCCAAAGTAAAAGATAACAAAACTTAAAACAAAATAAAAGCTTAAAAGTTAGAGGGTAAAAAAGTTAAGGGGTATAAAACGTAAAAGTCTAATCTTATAGTGAAAGTATAAAACTATAAAAATATACTAAAAATGAAAGTAGAAAAGTTAAAAGTTTCGTGGCCAAAATAGAAGACAACAAAACTTAAAATAACAAAAACTCTAAAAGTTAAACGGTACAAAACATAAGAGTATGAAACAATGTGGTCAAACTATGAAAACTAAAAGTTTACTATTTCGTTAGAAAGAAAAAAACAAATCGTAAAAGTTTAGGGGTAGAAAGCGTCAAAACACCAAAGTCACGTGACCAAAGTTTGAAAAACTAAAAGTATACTATTCATCATGAAATAAAATAACAAAAACTCTAAAAGTTAAACGGTACAAAACGTAAGAGTATGAAACAATGTGACCAAAACTATGAAAACTAAAAGTTTAATATTTCGTTAGAAAGAAAAAAAACAAATCGTAAAAGTTTAGGGGTAGAAAACGTCAAAAAACCAAATTCACGTGGCCAAAGTTTGAAAACCTAAAAGTATACTATTCATCATGAAATTTAAAAAAAAACAAATCGTAAAAGTTTAGGGGTAGAAAACGTCAAAAAACCAAATTCACGTAGCCAAAGTTTGAAAATCTAAAAGTATACTATTCATCATGAATTTTGATTGTATATTATATAAATAATAATAATAATAATAATAATAATTATTATTATTATTATTATTACTATTATTATTATTATTATTATTATTATTATTATTATTATCATTTAAAAATTAATTCATAATTTTGTAAGGGGAGGGACACCTACCTCCGAAACTAACATTTCGGGGTGAAATATTTCTTGCAAGGCTAATGTACGCAGTTCACCGAACGTAAAGTTTAAAGAAGCATAGTACTCTCTCAACATCGAAATAAGTGGAGCATAGCCATCATCGAATCCAGCGTCTGGTGGGCTGCTGTCAGGTTTTACCCACCATTGCTTACCTGATACCTGTTGGACTAATCTTGTAATTGATTAATAGTTAGGGATAGAATAGTAAAATTTTATTAATTATTTTATAGAGTTAGTATTAGACTAGAATTAAGTTTAATT
>JBCNJP010000019.1:11910161-12021762 GCA_039602395.1 Deinandra increscens subsp. villosa | reverse complement strand
CGTGGCAAGTCTATGACAAGCATGATAGATGGTGCTGGAAGAGATCACATATGACATATGGTGTTACACATGCGTGTGTATCGAGTTGGTGTTGGATGTCAAATGGTGCTAGACATGCTTCATGTATATCCAGATAGTGTTGGATGTGTGTTAAGATAATGTTGGACAAGGTACGTGAGCGATGCATACATGTTCACAGTCCATAAAAGCCACTCACGTGTTTCAGTTGCGACTATTACACATTTTCACTAAATTCAAAACTTGAAAGTGCCATCTTTGGTTAAAGAAACTTATTATAATGCATTGAAGGTGTTTTATAAATTTTATTACTTTTAAGACTTTTGGGTCTTTCAGTTGAGTTTTCTATTATAAATAGTAGACTAATTTATTGTGAAAAATACATCAAGTTTCCCACAATTTTCTTCATCTCTAACTCTCAATCTCTCTTCTCAAATTTCTGTTTCATCTTTATTCTTAAGAAAAATCAAGGTAATATTTCGGATGTTAGAGACTTTTTCCGGCCATACACACATATTCGGCTATTATAAACTAGGAAACAAATGAGTTCTCTTGCGAGACCCAAAATTTATTTTAAGGGACAGGTGTCTAACACGAATCCTTAACCAACCCTACGATCATTCACTTTCGTTTTCTTTCATCTTCATCTTAATTTCACTATAACATTATTTAAATGTTCTCTTATTTTGTAATCTTAAGTTGTAATCTGATAACCTTGATTTCTATTATATATTAGGATCAAATTACAATAACGTGACAGATAATTGTTTATTTAAACGTTTTCACTCTTTTTTTTATTTAATTTATTTTTTCTCACTTTTTAAAAACGTATACAAGTATGCATTTATGAACGTATATGCATTTAGAAAAAAAACTATAAATATTATATTTTTAAAAATAAATCTTGAACATATTAAAGTCAACTGTTATGGGTCGACTGGCTTAGAAACCCTTACTTTCCTTGTAAATATTATGGTGTTGGGTTAGTTTTTTCTAACCCTCGTTTTTATTTCTATTCTATTGCCGTTAAAAAAAATCGCTTTATTTCTCTTTTGTATTGTAACTATAAAATAAAAGTGTTTTATATTTTATTTTACGAACGCCGAACGGTCTCCTAGAAAATAAGGCCATGGATTAGGATTAAGGTTTTCCACTTTCCTCACAGATTGCCATTGTTCTTCATATGATCATCAGCTCAAGTTAATAAAGATGAAAGAAGTTTCTTCAATAATGGCAATGGTCCTTAGTTCTTTTTGCTGCTATGAAGGAAGAGATGGAGGTGGTGGTAGTTTTGTGGTCATCAATGGACAAGGAGGTTGCAATGGCGGGATAGTGTTATGGTGATGGGTCCAGATTTTAGAATTCGAATTTGAAATTTTAATTTAAAGTTTTTTGAGGGGGGTGTAAATGGTCGGCTCACACCTACTTAACATAATTTTGTAATGAACATCTATATCTATGTCAAGGGCCAAAAGTGTTACGATTTGACAAATTCTTAAACCATAGATATAACTTTTTTATTCTTAGAGAGGAAAGGTAACATACAAACAAACTTGAGGGAAGTTTCTCATAGTTTACTCCATATCTAAATGATGAAAAAGATAATATAATATGATTTAGTTGTTAAAAACACATATAGTTACATAAATTTACAAACTAAAACTATATTTGTGAATGAAATAAATTATAATTTAGCCTAATTAAATCAAAACCCCTAGTATCTAAATGAAAAACACACAGGCCGTTAAGCCCAATACTACCCCTTAACTTTTTAAATGGAATATCTTGGGTTCGAGTCTCGTTTAGAGCAATTTGCTCTTAGTTGAGCAAGAAGGTTTTTTTAGTTGTGGGTTTGCTATTGGGTGAAGTTGGCTGGTCACCACGTTTTATTATTTAAACGGAAGTGTGACCTATTTACCAGAGTGATCCCTGATCTCCGGATCTTTACCGTAAAAAAATATCTAGATGAAAAACCCCAGGGGTGACAGCCTCCTGGTAAACGAGGGAGGCGGCTGAAGTTAATTAATGTGAAACAGTCGGAGGGTGGACTTGCCAAATATAGTCGTTGGATGGTTCTACAGTCGATCTTAATTTCCTCCAATTTCTCCAATAGTTTGGTGGAGGAACTCTTAACTTCACGCACGCAGCTTTGTGTGTTTACTGTTTAGTAGGATTTCATTGGGTTAAATTTCAACTATAGCTTGTGACTTACAAAGGCTATGTCTTAAGTTTTTTTTTTTTTTTTCTTTCCTTCTTCTTTTAGTTAAAAAAAATCAGGGTTCAAATCCTCAGCTGCCATGAGATAGATTAAAAATTGGTGAAATTTAGAACATCGTTATAATACCTAGTATTAAGTTTTTTTTAGTAAATATGATTTTTAAATTTCATGTTTAGGAGACTATATGTAAGGGAGTTAATGTGGCTATATGGATGGAGTGAAGCACCACTCTTTTTTTTCCATTTAATTTTAATTCCATGTTACATGTTTAACTTCGTATCATATTGATCATGACGTGTTAAAAAAGTCTATGTTAGAAATTATCAGCACTGATAAAATACCCCGATACTATTGAGCCGGAAGCCCAAAATCAAACACACCTACAAACTTGTAGCAAATTTTAACAAAAGTTAGTTTAGACGCTAAATATTTATAAATTTGAAAGTGCAATTAAATTCTAAACTTGTAACTTTTAAAACTTAAACTAGAAAGATGTGACTTGTGTTTGTGTAATTAGCTCTTTTGTTATATTTGTAAACCATATTTTAAATTCAAATTATTCACTAGGACACAATTTATAATAGAAAATGACAAAAAGTAATAACTTTTATATATGTCCTATACACCTATGATCATAAGATAGATGATATGACTTCTTGAGTCCATGCTAAAGGGAAGTTATAAACTAAATCAACACTAATCCAACCAATCTAATAAATAAGATTCACTTTTGTTCTTTATCCTTTTTGTTCTTTATCCTGAGATACAAATTACCTTTGCAACTAAATTAAATAGACATGCTACCAAAGACTTCCTCGTTACAAGGTATGCAGATGAACCAGAATAACACTTGCAATATATAGTCATTACATAACTTTCTATGCACAAGTGTTTGAAGATGTACATGCCGTAATGATTTCCTTGTCACAAAAAAGTTTTCGAATTCTATCACCAGCCAGTTTTTCTGTATAGACCAAAAGTAAACTCATGATCGTCTCAGAGCAGTGTACACGTAGGATGAGCGACCACGCATGACTCATTTTCTAAGGACTGCAAAAGGTTTCGAGTTTAGGTATCATAGGTACCGTACCGTACACCCCAATTCTCATATAGATAAAAAGTTAACCTCAAGCCTATATATTAACTAAAAATGATATATGTGGAAAGAAGTTTTTAAAAATTGAAGTTGTGGTATTACTCACTATCGATATTGTCCCAATGTCCCAAGAAAACCATAATAGATCAACAGTGGTAGATATATTAGAAACAACAAGTTGTAACATGATAAATAAAGAGTTGAAACAAGTTTTGTTCGAAGAACGCTAAGAAAGTATCCCTATTCGCTTAGTTATGTAACATTGATTATTTTGTTATGATAATTTTGTTTTATTTATGGTTGGATTCATTAAAAGAACTATATCTAAGAAAGTTAGGCCAATGATTGAGTTTTATAGCTCCTATATGCGTAGCCTGGAGCATTGTTGATTAAGAGAAAACTTCACTGACATCCATTCTTTGACTATTTACACCCTGTGAGATTTTTTGACCAAACCATACCACACGATTTATCGAGCATTAGAAGAAAAAAAAAACAATAATAACATAAACTCATAATCAAACTCGTCTAAAATGAACTAATATAACTCTGGTTTATATGATTTTGTCCATGGGATTCGGTTCAAATAAAAAATGTTTTAGGTAGTGATCACTAATGATGATGGAAAAACTCGATCACAAGTTTGATCTCTAGAGCCTCATATCTTACCACTAGACCGTTGGTAAAGGTGAATTTTTCCTAATATGTCTATATTTCACGGGTGGAGATGCTTTTTACCATTGAGTTCCCCTTCTAAATCACCAATATAAAATTTAAATTCACAACTTTTTAGTTGAAAAATTATTATTTTATCACCATGTTATACGAGGAGTGATAAAGTGCTTGATAAAAATTACTTTCAAATTCAAATCAAGACCTTCGACCAATTCACTTAATTGAAAACCATTACACGATCGATAACAACAAACTGACAAATAGAGTAATTTGGCGAACTTCTCATAAAAGAAAGACTAAACTTTTGTAATATCACAAATACATAAAATTAATTAATTAATTAATGTCGATGCAATTTCACAATGATACGTACTATCAGGTAAACTGTTTTCTTAATTTTATTCAATTCAACAAATAATTGATCAATTTCAAATGAATGGACCACTGCAAAAAACTATTTGTTGAAAGATTAAAGTAAGTCAACTAATTAACGCAATAATGAAAATATATATAGGCAAGTAATTGATTAGTATATTTTTTATCAAGTGCATACATATATAACTAAGGGATAATAATAATAATAATAATAATAATAATAATAATAATAATAATAATAATAATGATAATAATAATAATAATAATAATAATAATAATAATAATAATAATAATAATAATAATAATCTTTATTCAACAAAGTTTTTACCTAGCTATTTTCTCATTGTAAGTTCAAAATTATAAGAAATGAGACAAATTTCCAGTCATAATCAGCAATTTGTTATTGGGATTTTGAAATGAATATATATAATCATTAGAATGTGGTGTTCTTGGAGAAGGTTTATTAGGACAAAACATGGTTAGAGAAGAGAGGTTTTGTTAGTAATTTCCTAAATCAAACCACTCTAATGGTTAAGCAGTTCCATATAAAGATAGAAAGTAAGATGATTATTTGATGAGAACATTATTAATAAGATAATTTCCTAAATCACCGAAACAACCGCGAGGGAGGTGGAGTGAACCGTCGCAACACGTGACGATCCAGCGTGTAAGTAGACATTTTGTTTATTTTTATTACTCGAATCCAGTGTGTTTCCTATTCCTAGTTATTTTTATTTCTTATTTAGTTTTGTTGTTCTTTTTAATACATTGAGGACAATGTGTCATTTAAGTGTAGGGAGGAGAATAACATGTTTCGATTTTATTTTTAGTGTGTTTAAATTTATATATTTTTGAAAAAAAATAATTTCAAAAAAATTGAAAAAATATCTTTGGAATAACTTACACAAAAAAATGTCATAATCAGCAACTTGTTATTGGGATTTTGAAATGAATATATAATTAATCATTAGAATGTGGTGCTCTTGGAGAAGGTTTATTAGAACAAAACATGGTTAGAGAAGGGAGGTCTTGTTAGTAATTTTCTAAATTAAACCACACCAATGGTTAAGCAGATCCATATAAAGATAAAAAAAATAAGATGATTATTTGATGGGAACATTATTATATACACTTTAATCCTCATTGACTTGTGTTCCCCTTCTGTTAAATAATATTTCTTAACTGACCTCCATCAGAACAAGTCTTTCTCTCAATATATAATGCCAACCTGCAAAACCCACCAAACAATATTGTCTCTTTAACAGCACACACATAGATACACACCTAAAGATTTTCTTGAGGAAAAAGCCAATTTGTAAGTGAGATACATACGGCCAGAACTCAGAGCTAGCAGATATAGAGAGAGAGATGGGTAGGGCTCCATGTTGTGATAAAGATAATGTAAAAAGGGGTCCATGGTCTCCTGAAGAAGATGCAAAACTCAAAACCTTCATTGAAAAGTATGGTACTGGTGGTAACTGGATTGCTCTCCCTCACAAGGCTGGTAATAATTAATGAATCTCTCTATATATATTTCCATTTTTGTGTGTTTATTTGATAAGAATTTCAAGTTTTTATTGTTTTTAACTTGTGGATGATGGATTAATTTGAGTTTGTAGGTCTAAAAAGATGTGGAAAGAGCTGCAGATTGAGATGGCTAAACTATCTGAGACCCAATATTAAACATGGTGAATTCACTGATGATGAAGACAAGATCATCTGCAGTTTGTATGCTAACATTGGTAGCAGGTATATATCATTAAATCTTAGATCTTTGCTTTTGCCAACTTTGACTTTCTGATTTGAAAGCAACCCACCATTAAGACCTAATTAAAAGATAAACAAATGTATGAACAATCATCCTTTTCTTGGAAAAGTTTCTGTGAATTTTAGAATTATGGATCCATGCATACTAGCTAATTATCTGTTGTAAATGATCTGCATCTGATCTGTCTTCCATAGTAAAAAAAAGAAAAAAACATGTGTTCATTGGATTAATTGAATCTTTTGAATTATGAATATGCAGATGGTCAATAATAGCAGCTCAGCTACCAGGAAGGACTGATAATGATATAAAGAATTACTGGAACACCAAGCTCAAGAAGAAGCTCTTGGCTATGCTTCCATCTTTTCAAAAAAAGTCTTCTTTTTTTCCATCTTTACCCCTCCACTCACCTGCACCACCATACAGATCAGACCTTTTCTTGACCCATAATAACACTTCACCTTTTTACAACTTCACCAACCCTAACTCCATGATCAACTCTCTCCAAATCACCAGCACCACCCTTGTTCAAGATCATGTCAATAATATCCCAAATCTTGTATCACCACCAGATTCAAACTCTCTGATCAGTTTGATCACCAGCATTAACAATACTGAGAATAATTGTTTCAATTTAGGGTTTCAGGAGGAGTACAACAACATCCCAATGGGGTACCAGTACCCTACATCAGATGTAAAAGAAGCCATGCTCATGTTTGGAATTGGTGGTGAAGTTCATGATCAAGTGAGTACAACTGGTTCTTCCTCTGAAGGTGGGAGTTGTTTGAGTCAAATCAGCTATGGAAACTGTACCAAAAGTAATTATGAGAATCAGTATCATATCAAGCAAGAAGATCAGTTTTCCCTTCAGGGTTTTGGAGACCAAAGTCAAAGTTTCATGATTGATCATAACAACTACAGTGATCAGAAAATAATACCAAAAAGGTACAACTTGAAGAATTATGAAAGTTCAGTGCATAGTAATCTTGAGGAAGTGAAGCAACTCATTGGTAGCAGTTACTTGTTGATCAATAATGATGATGAATGCAAGACAACACATGATCATAAGGAGATATGCTATCATTACTAACTGAGTGAGTCTGATACACTTGTAATTAAGGAAGAAGATACAAATGAGAGACTTTCAGACAGTTTCTTGGGGCCTGTGATGATTGTAGTGGAAATCAATATAAAAAATCACAAAAAACCAGAAATCTACTCTTTATTTGTTTTCTGTATTTTGTGTGGCAGTGCATGTACTAGCTTTTCTTTTTGTGCATTTCTTCTTGGGGTTATGATAAATTGTACTATTCTGTGTCAGTAGACATCCCCACACTTCAGTTTGGATTTATAACTCATGTGCCTAATGTAGCTATCATCAACACAATATATAGATTAGAAATAGAGGTGATGCATAAATTTGTTGATGTTCTAAGGGAAAAAAATTAAATTGTTATGTTGATCTTTACATGATCTCCTAGTTTGATCAACTAGTTGATGACGGTGAGATCCGCTACTTTAGTTAGCGAATGTGGTATGGTTCTTGAGCTCTAGTGGTGAACCTTAGCCACAATTAACACCACATATATGCTAGTCAAACTAGCGGATGCCACTCACATACATCTTCGGGTCGAACTAGCAGATCATCTAAAAACCAATTAGGTTCATTGTTATGCCTAGAAGCCATGAAAATGCCTAGAACATCGAAAGATTCATTTGCAACAAAATTTATACAACATATAAATCACTTTACATCACTAATGAGGGAAAAATCTAGACTCAACTTACACAAAGCAATCTTGGGTACTCAAATGTTTTGCTTCATCATCATTTAATTTTCAAAAGGTATTATAGTTAAAATATTAATCGTGACACTTGTTTTTAAACAATGGAGTTGAATTGATTAGTGATCTTGATGGGTTAAATTTGTAGGCTTTCTTTCTTACAACGTCATCTTCCCATTGCAAGGGTCAAACACTCATAGGTCAGCAGTCATTTAATAATATGTATGTGAAAATTAAGCATTTTTGTCAATTTGACATAGTCATATGCATGAAATACATATAAGAACTTTCCATGTATATAAAAAAAGATGGTGACACAAAAGTAATGAATTGGATGTGGTGGCAAGAAAAGGTTTGAAATCAACAACAATCAACTGTTAGATTAATATTATAATCTCACTGAACAATCATGAAAAGGTTTGAAAACAACAATCATCAACTGTTGATGAATATTATAATCTCACTGAACAATCATAGGCCATATTTGTAACAACGATGATTTGAAGTTATTTATTTGCATGCATATTTTTATTGTGTATTATTAATGCTACTTTAATGAAAAACTTCTAGAGGATAAAGTATATTTCTATTCCTATACTATATTTTTTGGTTTATTCAATTTTGTTCTATGTCTTAATTTACATGGTAGTGAATATATATACCCTAAGTGGAATCATTTTCACATACAAACTAGTTATCATTACACATCAACTTTTTACTTATCATTTTCATATAAAAAAAAATTCCTCAACATAGTCCTTTACACATACAGCCTCACTATTTCCACAACCATTACTTTGTATTTTTATTTGACAAATTAATTATTTTTATTTATAAAATAATACAAATAATATAAAAATAATTAATTAATAAAACATACATTAGACTAAAAATAAAATTAGATAACTAAAACTAAGATCACAACAATATATCAAACTACACAATTAAAAATACAATTAAAAAAATAAATCAAACTACAAGAACAAACTAAAACTAGAAATAAAAACTAATTGAGATGAGACATTTTGTATTTGTCCCTGATTTGGTTACAATAAGTTTCGTTTTCAACTCTTTGAAATGGAGTCATATGGCTTTTTTTTCTCTCTAACTCCACAAGATGTTGTATGACACCCTGCTACACCATGTTCATCTCTATCATTTCAGCAATCATGCACGACCTTTTGGCTTTGACTGGATGACAATATACCTTTACCCTTAATTTTGAAAAATGCTTTGGCCTTCTCCCTCCCCATTGGACGTCTTATAGGGTCCTGTTGTACTTTAAATCATCATAATCATCATCGAGTGATATCCCAAACTCAGAAGTATCGCCAAAGTTGGTGTATGATGCAGAAGTTTGTTTGGGCATACTCCCCCGTGTTGCTTGTCTTTGCTCTTTTGGGGGTTGGACAGGCGTGAACTTTGTAAACCAGAGTACTTTGGGTAATCTTTAACGATCCTACAAATATGTTCATATCCAAAATGATTTGAATTCATATTTTGAGAATCACACATAAATTGGCTCCTTGCTTCTTGCATATATTGGTCCTTTGATCAACCAATTCTATAACAAGACTTAATTTGTAAATAAAGCTCATTAAATATACTTATCTTTGAATTGACCAATTGATGGCTCCTAAGATTGTGAGGGTTTCTTAGGACTTGAGGGTTTGAGGAATTGTACCATGCCTCTATCCTATTCCAGTTAAACTATCTTTCTGATTGGTAGTAGTTATTGGATCTTTAATATTATAGCTTCCCTTGGCCAACAAGACCTCATCAGTTGTAGGCCATTTAACACAAACATATTTTTCCCTTCTTCTTGTTCCTTGTAGCTTTCGCTGTGTTGAAGGTTCTTTAGCAGTAAATGTGGAAGGCTGTTGCACCATACGCTGAAACTCTCGTTGTTGCATTTCTTGTTGAGAAATTATGATTGTTGCCATTGCAGAAATTTTTGATATTGATCAACTATTGGTGGTGGTAATTGAGAGAATCTATCTGGTTATTGAAATTATGATAATCCATCGGGTTGTTGGTGTGGTGAGAATCCTTGAATTGTTATGAAGGTGGTTGGGTTGGGCATGATGATTTGAAATAAGATACAATGACGAGTATTAGACACAATGATTTGAAGATAACACACAGTGATCTGAAGGTAAAAAACAACGTGTCATTATATTATTTAAAAAAAAACACAATAACCAACAAAAATACACAAATGACAAGTACAAAGACACAATGACGCAATGACACACTACGAAATAATTTTTTTATTTTATATATAACAACACTGTACGCGTTTTAAAGATTAAATAAACGCTCGTTTTTATGGTGTCATTTTTTAAAAGACAAATAATGTCGTATGTAAAAGTTATGAAAGTTTAAAAAAATTATGAAACTTAATAAAAAGTCAACGAAAATGACTAAAACCAAAATACCACTCCTTTAAAAATAACAAAAAGACATGTGTAATTGCAGAAAGTCTTCTTAGATTTCTTAAAAAACTATAACTTTTTAATTGAACTTTCTTCTATATGATTGATTATTTGTAGCTTTTGTACAACGGTCAAAATTTACAATGACTAAATGACTAGAAGTGATCCGAAAAATCAAAACCAAATCCGAAGCCTCAGACTTGTGACGATGTAGCCGTGAAGCCACGGCCAAACCTGAGGAGAACCCTAAAACCCACCCCTCCACAATAAGAGTACAAATGGTAAACACCTGTGTATCTCATGCAAATAAATAATTGAGAGCGTCTATCACGCTAAAAGTTATGGGATCCACACCTACATATGATTCAGTTTTGGTAACAAAAGTTTGAGTGTTTTCTCTTTGTCCATTGTTTATTTTTTGTTTTTATGTTTAATATTAATTTAATCAGCAATTTGAGTAGGGTCCATAAACAGAGTTGACCCTGGTTAAGCAGTGTTTGTCTTAACTCTCCAGCAATTGATTCCAGTTTGATCGTCTATTGAAATCTTGAATTGTTTATCCCATACTCAGAAAAAATAATTTAAAACTTTTAATAAAAAAATAGAATCGTACTTTTAATATTATTATAAGCAAAAGAGGGCCTAGGTGTACAACTTAAATAAAAGAGGCTGCTTTCCAGGTTTTGACTGGTACATAGATATAGGTTTATATAATGAGTGTTGAGTGTGAATTAAAATTAAATTCGATTTAGAATTTGATAACCGATTCTGGGAAACCAATTTACCGAACCACCTAGGTGTGAGAAAAATAAATAAAAACTACTAATATTTGTGAAATATGAATACCGTGTAGGTGTGAGAAAAATAAATGAAAACTAATAATATATATGAAATATGAATACGGCGGTTTAAAAAGACTCATGGCTAGAAGCTCATTCAAAAAAAGTCTGATTGATGCAAACATGAAACTTGCAAAAAGAATTGAAACCAATAATAGCTACAATGGAAAGAAGACTATCACTCTGGAAAAGCAAAAATCTATCATTCATTTTGGTTGGAAGAGTAACTCTTATCAAGTCGGTTCTGTCAAGTCAGACTCTTAATTTACTATTTCTCACTGTTTAGAGCTCCAAACAACGTTTTGGATAACTTAGAAAAGATCGGCAAAAGATTCGTGTGGAATGGTGGGTTAGAAAATACATTTTGGTAAATTGGTCTCAGGTTTCGGATCCAAAAGAATATGACGGTTTGGGTCAGAAAATACATTTATCAGTTTTTTTGTAACCAGTTAGAGAATAACTGGTTTAGTAGCCAGTGTGTGATCATTAGGGGTGAAATCGATATATAACCGGTGGACCGGTTTGAAACCCTAACCGTTTTTTTCTAGAAACTGCTTCCGGTTTTTTTCATAACCAATCGTGCAACTGGATTTTGTTCATAACCAGTCGTGCAACTGGTTTTTTTGTTCACCTCTATTCAAGTTGCAACACACTAGCATCATTGGATACATTAACAATTTCGGGGGAGGAAAAGATAAATGGTTGTGGCCTCCGAATGGTGAAATTTAAAGAGATCTACACACACATAATCAACTTTCAGTTAGACAGGACTGGAATGGAATCAATGGCTACATACGATTGGAATAAAGTTAAACATATTCATGTGGCAAGCCTCGTTTGGGAAAATCGCAACATGGGCGGCTCTTCAAACTCGAAGGTTTGAGATTCCTTCAATCCTATGTCCATTGTGTAATTGCCAGCACCGAAAACTTATTCACTGCCGCATGCAACACATGGGCTCTTATCTCATCTAGGACCAAAAGTTTGCCAATTTTTGCATTCTCATTCAAGGACACAATGGATCTACATAAAACAATCCAGGATAGAAGCAAGAGGGAAAAACTCATAAAATCAACCATTAGAGTGACATACTGGAGCATTTGGTGAGCTAGAAACGATCGGATGCATAACAACAAAAGGATCAAAGCCGAAGACATACTATAGAAAGAAAAAGAAAAAAAAAACGTGCTAATCAAATGGGTTTGGAGTGGATTGAATAGATAGACTTTAGTTTCAATATATTGTAGTTTTTTAGTGTTTTATGTGACATTTCATGCCTTTATTATTTTCTTTTCTTCCATTTGTAATTTTGTATCTTTTAGCCTGAGCTACTTCATTGAAACAAACCCCCTAGCAGGAAGCTAGAAAAGGGGAACAAACATACAACAAAAGAGGTAGGAACAATGCCGTATTTGAAGGAAAGAAGTCGGCGATCCAAGTCATGATTAAAGATATCAAATGTACAAGTTTCTGTATGGGTTAAAAATAGGGGAAAGTGAGGTAGTTTGAGTTGGGATATGTGGGACAAATTCATGATGTAAGTCTCTCCTCTTTTGTTGTATGTTTGTTCCCCTTTTCTAGCTTCAAAAATAGAAAAAAAAAAAAGGCTAGCCATTAAAAAAATAATTTATACAATTAAAACTTTTTATCGCTAAAAAAGGAGAATATCATTTACTCAACGACCAATAATTTGTTGCATTATCCAACCAAGCGTACAAAACTAGGAGCTTTCTTTAGAACTCCAAACACATATATTCCAATCATTTTTCTAAATCTACGTTTTTGTTCGTAATAAAACATCAATTCTTAACCATGACAAAGGGACATCATTCTTTAATTACTATATATGGTGCCACCATGCATGTGGATCATCAGAGAGAGAAGGTGTGTCATCTTTTTAAATAATAATAACACTAGAATACTTTTAATATTGGTGGTCCTTTGTATAATGTTGATGAATTTATTATATCGAAATTTACAGAAATGCGAATCCCTTGGAAATGAAGAGTTGATAATAAAGTAGAACACCAAAGGACAAGACAAACCTTCCTTATGATTCTCATATAATATTCATAATAGCTTTTTGAAAAAATTATGTATCTACAACTCTTAAAAAATAATAAAAACTCTTGACTTATATCTACTATACTAGAACTATTATTAAAATATCTAAAATAAAATATTATACTTTACTCTTTTAACAGTATACAAATATTTATAAAATTATACATATAAATTCATTAGCAATGCTTTGGCATGATATGCATGCTTGAATGATTTATGATTGTTTTAACATGATTAAGTTTTTCTCATAAATTGTGCAAAAAGTCGTGGAAAATACTTTTACAAAAAGTCTGAAACATTGCGTTTTAAACACTAAGATTCAAAAAATCGTGGCCCGGAATGTCTTGGTCCAAAATGTTTTCGAAATGCATGGCAAAAGAGCATGGTACGAAAACCATGATTTCGTCCCATGGTGGTTGGCCATGGTAAAAGTGATATAGTAAGCATGTATGTAGATAATGTAATAGAATGCTGCTAAAGTATGTTATAGTTGTGATGACGAATGATATAACATATTAAAGTAAATTGATAAATGGTTATAAGAATGTTAAAAAAGTTATAGTCAAGTTAACGCCTATAGATCCGGAAGGTTTATAGTCGGGTAGCCTATGGGTCCAGGAGGTTTATAGCGGAGTAGCTTACGGGTCTTGGGATGGTTATAGCTGGGTTGCCTACGGGTGTGATAATTGGCAAAATATCAAGTTAACGTTTATCTTTAACTATTGTATTTAGTTAAAGCGTTTCCATTTAAACTTGAAATTCACATAAATTAAGTCATCATGTGCATATTACGCCTGGTTTCACAAAGTTTATAACCCATTATCGGTTAGATATCAATTAACACCCGAGTCACCCCATGATCAACCAATCCTAATACCCATTGCAAATTGATTTGACCAAGCCGAGATTGATGTTGAGGAGTCAAGTCTCTAAAAGTGCCAATTAATGATTACTCTAAAGTAGACATTGCCCGCCCTTTCCACTCCGTCAAAGAAGATGTAGCCATTTTCAAGGAACACTTAGGGGAGGGGGTATGGTTGCCTTGTGGCTTCTACGGAGCCATGCTACCAAACCAATCATCATGTGCCAACTCATTTGGGATGTTTTTGAATGCCTTGTCAAGCCACACCACAGGTATGGTTGCCTTGTGGCTTGGAGAAGCCGCCGAAAAATTAACTTTTGTTTTTGTTTTGATTGGTTTAACATCGTTTAATAAACAAACAACTTTTATATAAAAAAACACTAGCATTACGAAATCAAACGGTTACATATACTTGAAATTAAAAAAAAAACACAAATACAATTTTTAACATCTCTTAATAAACAAACAACTCTTGTCATTCACGTGCTTGTTTGAACTCGATCACTCGACGTTAAGTCTCCATTATGCGGGTGATTTCTACTTTGATCGATCCATGGTGAGTAGAATATAAAATATGTGAAAGAGGGAGATGATAGGTGAAGAAGATGGTGTAAAAATGTTATAAAAGGGGTAGAATTTATAGTTAGTAAAATTGGTTAAAAAGAAAAAAAAAAGGAAAGTAGCCGTTGGAGGCAACGGTCAAAAGCCCCAACGTTCGAATTTTACCCGGCTCCCCTCGGTTCCATATTGCCGCTCGACCAAAAATATCCGGAGCCTAGCCATCGAACCGCCTAGAGGACCGGTATCGGTCGCACCGTGGGAACCGCCCGGCTCCAAGGAACCGCGACGCGGTAACCACCACCATACCGTCCCCCTTACAAGTCTTGAGAATCTACTTACCATCACCAAATCAATAACCTGTAGCTATAAAAAGAAAAGAAAAAAGATGTAATTATGACATCATGTTTGTTTAAAAAAACTAAGCCAACAACTCATGTAGGAGGCCTCGAAATGAAATTATTTGATCCTTGTTACTTTAACCTTTTTGTAGATTTGCTTACCTTTAAGCCTTCAAGACTTATAAAATTCTTCCACAACCTAGATTATCTTCGGTTTGATTTTCTAAAGTTTATGTTCAATTTGATTTTACACATCTTAGATTAAAAAAGTCTTAGAAATAGGGTCCAAGAGTATAGACGATTAACTAGAGAAGCATTTAGCACAATTCAGATTAGCATCGCGCATTTAAGCCGGCAATTAGCATGTGGTAGTAAATAACTAAGCAGTTTTTGTAATGCATGTATTTACACAAATCTATGTCTTCAGACTTCAATTGATTTGGCAGATGATCCGTGCTAATCAGTTGGGAATTGCAAACCGTGCTAATCAGTTGGGGAATCACATAGACATGACTTTTTAAAAATTGTTCGACACTTCGACCCAACATAATTATATCAAGCAAAGACACGGTACCAAATTAACCCTAAAACAAGAAAACCAAGAAATTATGATAATTACACCTTTGCAAAATAAACCAAGTTGTTTAAATTAATCAAACAAATAATTGAACCTAAAAGAACTTTAAGGTGTTCACAAGATTCAATTCAAACTCGGTTATACAAGAACTAAACGAATAATCACATGAATCATTCACCCGGAATAATCGTTAAGGTTTCAACTAATCATATTAATGATAAATCTAATAGCGTCACTATAAGATTCATCAGTATTAATAGAGTACAACTTTTTTGTAATCTAGATAAAAATAAAAGTACCAATTTTCTTTCTCTTAAGGTGAGGGGAGTACTAGAATTTTTTGTTGAAGTAGAATTGGTTTGAACCAATAAGAGTGTGTCAGGTAGGAGAGAGAAGAAGTAGAATTTCAGTAAAACTTTGAATGGTTTTGTAAAGGAGTGGTAGAATTTTGAAGTAAAATTTATTTTATTAATTATTTAAATTTAGTTTGTTTAAAATAAATAAAACATTTCATTTAAATTGAAATTAAACAAAAAAATATTAATCCTAAAATTATACATAAACATAATTAATCCTACTTAAAATTAAACTTAAACATAAATACTACAATAAAAGTTATAGATAAACATAATTAATCCTAGTACCAATAATCAGAATCGTAACTATCAAGATCCTACAAGGATGATCTCGGTTGGGTTCTCATTTCTTCCTCCCATAGTTCACGAAGCACATCATCATCATATGGTTCTTGTTCTCCTTCAACGGTTCATCTTGAAGTTGGACTTCATCGTCTAATTCATAGTAATCTTCAAGCGGCTCTTTCGGTGAGTGTTCAGGCAACTAGTAAGCGAATGCCCAGCTCTAGAATGTTTCATCCTCCCACATGTCATTCACATAGGGTTTACATGAGGTTGAACAATGGGTGGGGGTTGAACAACGGGTGGAGGTTGTACAACCTTTGGAAATAGAACAAAAGGAAGAGCTGGAATAAGAACACGGGGTATAAAAAATGAGGGATGATTTTCCAAGACATCTTTTGGAGATGTTGAAATCATATTGTGAAATTGTTTCAGTATTTCTTCAATGTTTTCCATAGTTATAGATTTTAAGGTGTGAAGATTTCAATTGTGAAGTTGCAATTTATATGGATTTGTAATAAGAGACATTGTAGATTTTTAGCCTTTGATAACGTAAAAAATAAGATATTTAAGTTAAAAAAAATACATTAAATAACCTATCTGGCCCAAAAAAACCCCTTTTGCTTTCTCCTTGCTTCACGGCTACAAATAGCCGAAGATTCTTGCATTAGGGAGTAGCCGTTTGGGTGGCGATAGTGTTGACGCCCAAGCCACGGCGACTTTGCCGCTCCACTCCGTCCACCTCTTCACGTAAATAATGTAACAAATTCCAATATGCTGCCTCGAGAACCATGCCCCTAGGGCAGCTCTAGCCGTCCTCCTCGCGTCCGCAACTCTCTGCACCCAAATTTTTTTCTTTCTAAAACCCTTTTGTCGTCCTCCTTTTAATACATCATGTGGGCTCACATGAACCCTCTCTATTTTGTATTGGGCCCAAGCCCAATATCGTTTTTTCAATCTGTTGTAAAGTCCACCAAAACAATATTAAGTTTTTAAATTTTTTTTCTTTTGTTTTAATATATACATTTATAAGTAAACTAACGTTCATAAAAAAATGAGTCATGGGCTTTACTCGATAACGTGTTCTGGATTGGTTTCAACTTAAGTTGTAACCATGTCGGTGTATTTAGATGGAAGTTAATATGAAATAAAGTGTTTCTACACATCACTCATCAATGCCCTTTTGAGATATTCACATACAAATAATCGATTTCTTTTTCTAAGACCAATTAACCTTATCTATGCTTTGTTTTTATCATAATTCAGACCATATACCACACATATGTTTTTCATCCCCTTCATGACATGGCATTACCCTTCCTAAGGGCTTGCATTGTTGGAGCCCCTTGTCCTTCATATGTCATTCGCCTCTTGTCCTTTGAAAAAGGGCAAATCTAAGCCTTTCTTTTTCCTCAGACACATCATCAATATTAATTATGTAGATTAAGGGTGTTTGTAGGAAAGACTACGTTGAGATAAAAAGTTGTTTGTGAAATGACTGTAAAAAATTAATATGGGATGATGACTAGAATGGTTTGTGGGAAGAACGGTTGTTAGCGTTACCGATGGTCTCAGAAGTTATCTTCTAGTTAGCCTCAAAGAAATAATCAAAGCATCTTTTGCAATTAGATAGTGAGTCAAATTCGGATACTAACACATATAAATACCCAAAGTAAATAAGCTGGAATACCTATTGAAATACTACACCAAAATAAAACCATATTCAGAATTTGCATCCCACATTTCACTCTCTCTTTAAACCTTCATGTTAAACTTCCTCCCAACCGATACAATCCTACTTGTCAAAATCATCTTATTTCTTTCTTTTCAAATACACCATCATTGTGATTATAATTATTGTGTACAATAGTTTCTTTTTAGCTTCCCTGATAAAAAAAAATTACTTTTTTCCATTCTTTTTTCATTCGAAAATTATTTTAAAACAAAATTGTTTAACGGCAACGTGATTTATAATCAACAAAGAAAAGCCCGTTTCAGGCGGTAGGTGCGTAGGTCACTTCTCCATAAATTGTTACCCAAGACACCCGGATCCTTCATCTTCTCCAAATCCGGGGTTTTTTTTCTTTTCTAATCAATCGTCTTACGCCATGACGGAATCCTCTTCTTCCGACGCGTACGTTCTTCTTCACTAATCTATCGACTTCTAATCTGATGCGCTTTTACTGATTTATCATCGAGTTTGGTTTCAATCGGACTCTGATTATCGTGTCGTCGATTGAATTTTCCTACAGGAAAGGTCCGGCGCCGCAGAAAAAGGACTTCTCAACTGCTATCTTGGAGCGCAAGAAGTCTCCGAATCGGCTTGTTGTTGACGAAGCTGTTAATGACGATAACTCCGTCGTCGCTATGCACCCTGCTACTATGGAGAAATTGCAGCTTTTCCGTGGTGATACCATACTCATCAAGGTTTTTCCCTTATAATGTCGGCTTAATAACCTACGATTTTGTTGATATATTCGGTTAAAGTTCTTGTATAACTTGTTAACTATACCGATTTGATACATTACCTGAATATTCTTAAATATGAGGTTAATAGAGCTAATTATATTAGGATTTGGAGAAAAATCAATTAATTATGCAAATTCATTGTGACATGTGTTTGTTGTGAATCAACCCCCAAAAATTTTAGATCTAAAGGGGAGTTATCGAAATTTACTGAAGTTTCAAGTCGGTGTTATAGATAAACTCATATTTTATCATATAATTCTAGTTTGTGTTATAGATAAACTCATATTTTATCATATGTGAATGATCAAATTGTCTCAACTTTTGGAACTAGGGAAAAACAAGCATCATAGCCACCAATGCTTACATTGGAACACATATTTCTAAAGCTCGCCTTGAGTATTATTAGGCTCCACTTGTTGCCAAATTTGTATAGAGTTATAGTTAGGTAACTGCAAATCACTTCCAGATAAAGTAGCAATAAGCACAGGCTGTGTACAGTTAGGACTTAGGAATTCATATAAAATGTTTTATATGTTCATCTGGATTTAGTGTTAGGTTGGAATGTTTCCTTTGAACAATCTGTTGATAGGTATAAACGCTTTGTCATGACTACTACTTGTAAGATTTAACTGTCATGATTTAATGTTTTGTTTACAGGGCAAGAAACGAAGAGACACAGTCTGTATCGCCCTTGCTGATGAAACATGTGATGAACCAAAAATCAGAATGAACAAGGTTATTAGGACTAACCTAAGAGTTCGCCTTGGTGATGTTGTGTCAGTACATCAGTGTCCAGATGTCAAGTACGGAAAACGTATACATGTTCTTCCGCTTGATGACACCATTGAAGGCGTCACCGGAGACTTATTTGATACATTTCTGAAACGTAAGTTTTTATGTGTGATGTCTACTTAGACAGCATAATTCCTGACTTATAATTCCAGTTTGGAGTGATTACTCTTTGAATGGTTTAATTGCCATTATTGCAGCATACTTCTTGGAGGCATATAGACCCGTAAGAAAAGGAGATCATTTTCTTGTTAGAGGAGGGATGCGCAGCATCGAATTCAAAGTAATAGAAACTGATCCAGGGGAGTATTGTGTTGTTGCTCCAGACACAGAAATCTTTTGTGAAGGTGAACCAATTAAGAGAGATGATGAGGATAGATTGGATGAGGTGGGCTATGATGATGTGGGCGGTGTCAGGAAACAGATGGCACAGATTCGTGAATTGGTGGAATTACCATTGAGACACCCTCAACTATTCAAGTCAATTGGAGTCAAGCCCCCTAAGGGAATCTTGCTCTATGGACCTCCTGGTTCAGGAAAGACGTTGATAGCCAGAGCCGTTGCTAACGAAACCGGAGCTTTCTTTTTTTGCATCAATGGCCCAGAGATTATGTCAAAATTGGCAGGAGAAAGTGAAAGCAATCTCAGAAAGGCATTTGAGGAGGCTGAGAAGAACGCCCCATCAATTATTTTCATTGATGAGATAGATTCAATCGCTCCAAAGAGAGAGAAGACTAATGGTGAAGTCGAAAGAAGGATTGTATCACAGCTTTTGACACTTATGGATGGATTAAAATCGCGGGCCCATGTTATTGTAATGGGGGCTACCAATCGCCCAAACAGCATTGATCCTGCTCTTAGACGGTTTGGTAGGTTTGATAGGGAAATTGATATTGGTGTCCCAGATGAAATTGGACGTCTTGAAGTTCTTCGTATCCATACAAAGAACATGAAGCTTTCTGAAGATGTAAGTATGACATATCTTTTAAAACTGTAAACACTAAATTGACCCATCAGTAACAATGGATTATATTTTTCTTGTAGGTTGATTTGGAAAAGATATCTAAAGAAACACATGGTTATGTCGGTGCTGATCTGGCAGCTCTTTGCACTGAAGCTGCACTTCAATGCATTAGAGAAAAAATGGATGTTATTGACTTGGAAGATGAATCTATTGATGCTGAGATACTTAATTCTATGGCAGTCACAAATGAACATTTCTCTACTGCTCTTGGAACTAGCAACCCGTCTGCCCTGCGTGAAACTGTATGTCGATATACCAAATATATATATATATATATATATTTATTTATATTTAGTAACAATTTTCAATTAATCGATAATTTTGGTTTGGAATATAGGTCGTTGAGGTTCCAAATGTTAGCTGGCAGGATATTGGAGGCCTTGAGAATGTTAAGCGTGAGCTTCAAGAGGTAATGGAAATGAGTGCATTAGATTAAACTATTTCATTTATAATTCATGCTTCTAATTTTCTATTGAAATAAATAGACTGTCCAATACCCGGTGGAGCATCCAGAGAAATTTGAGAAATTTGGTATGTCACCATCAAAAGGAGTTCTTTTCTACGGTCCACCTGGATGTGGTAAAACACTGCTGGCAAAAGCCATTGCAAATGAATGCCAGGCAAATTTCATTAGCATTAAAGGACCTGAATTGCTAACAATGTGGTTCGGGGAGAGTGAAGCTAATGTTCGGGAGATTTTTGACAAAGCCAGAGGATCTGCGCCATGTGTCCTTTTCTTTGATGAACTTGACTCTATTGCAACTCAGGTGATCACACCACCTCTCTCTTTATGGGCATTCTGCTCCATGACCTTATTAATTTTCAAGATTAGGTATTTATATTGTAATTATCGCAGAGAGGAAGCAGTTCTGGAGATGCAGGTGGTGCTGCTGATCGGGTTTTGAATCAACTATTGACTGAAATGGATGGAATGTCTGCTAAAAAGACTGTTTTCATAATTGGAGCCACTAACCGACCCGACATTATTGACCCAGCTTTACTTCGACCCGGGCGTCTTGATCAACTAATTTACATTCCATTACCAGATGAGGAGTCGCGCTACCAGATTTTTAAGGCTGCAATGAGGAAATCCCCTGTTTCTAAGGATGTTGATTTGAGTGCTCTTGCTAAGTACACTCAAGGATTTAGTGGTGCTGATATTACTGAGATATGTCAACGGGCTTGCAAGTATGCAATTAGAGAGAACATTGAGAAAGTAAGCTTTGTTAGATCTCTATTTACATGTCTGTTTTCGTTTTGGTTAACCAATTCTTATTTTGATCTTTGTTTTTTCTGTATGTTGCAGGACATAGAGAGGGAAAGAAAGAGGAGTGAGAATCCTGATTCCATGGATGAGGATGCTGATGATGAGGTAGCGGAGATAAAGGCGGCTCATTTTGAGGAGTCAATGAAGTATGCACGCAGAAGTGTGAGCGATGCTGACATTAGGAAGTATCAGGCGTTTGCTCAGACATTGCAGCAGTCGAGAGGATTTGGGTCAGAGTTTCGATTCTCAGAGACATCTGGCGGGGCTGCTGCATCTGATCCGTTTGCTGCTTCTGCCGGTGGAGCCGATGATGACGACTTATACAATTAGGTGCATTCCTTTTCTGGCATTTTGGTTTCTCTCAAACTGACTTGTGCATTATCATGTGATGACTCATTTGAACCTGTGTTTATTTATGTATGTTTTAACTTTATATGTTTGTTTTGTTGGAAATTACTCATGTAAACACCCCCTTCAAATCCATACTCTCAGTTTCCCTATGCTTATAAATATCCTCTTAGTATCAATATTCGCATAGATTCTTGATTCGTATAACATCCATTTAATTTCTTTATTGAGCAAGCTGTAATTTACATTTCTAAGAGTTATAAGGTTAAATGTGAACTATATAATAAATAGTTAACTAGATTTTTATGTAACATAAATAAAAAATACCATAAACTGTTAACATTTTAAAACGCAAGATAAAATATAAAAAATTGTATTACATAAACAAACTACTCTTTATTGGTCCAAATGTGTTCCGCCAAATCGTTTTGGAGTGTTTGATGAGCTTCCTCACTATGTGAATTTTTTAACATGTTAAGATGCGTTTGAAATGCGGGCACGGCTCCATGTTTGAAACTTGGCGGTTCTTCCTCATCCTCATCACGTGACCAATCAGATACATCATGCCCTTCGTCCTCCACTATCATATTATGTAATATAATGCACGTATACATGATATCACTAATTATGTCTAAGCTCCAAGATCTTGTCGGACCACGAATAATTCCCCAACGATCTTGAAGAACACCAAAGGCTCTCTCGACATCCTTCCTTGCAGATTCTTGTCGTTTTTTGAACAATCTTAATTTATCGGTAGGTGGATATGAATAACTCTTAACAAGTGTGGACCATTCTGGATAAATTTCATTTGCAAGATAATACCCTTGAGTGTATTGCGTCCCATTCACTGTAAAGTTGCATTGTGGCGGATTCCCCTCTAAGACTTCATTGAAAGGTGGCGATTGATTGATCACGTTGATGTTATCGTTTGAGCCCACAACTCCAAAATATGCATGCCAAATCCACAAGTCATGTGATGCGACTGCTTCTAGCATAAGGGTTGGTTGACCACGGTCACCATGTGTATGCATACCTTCCCATGAAACTTGACAGTTTTTCCAAGGCCAATGTATACAATCAATGCTTCCAAGCATTCCCGAAAACTCATGCACAGATGAATGCTCCTCGTGTAACCGTTGGATGTCAATTTCATTTGGCCTTCTTAGGTACTCTTCAGAAAAAACTTCAATAATAGACCTGCAAAACTTTTGTAAACATAGGATGGCAGCGGTTTCACTAATGCGTATATATTCATCGCATTGTTCAGATGATGTGCCATATGCTAATTGACGTATAGCACATATGCATTTTTGTCTAGGCGAAAGACTCTTCCGACCTGTTGTATCAATCCTCTGTAAAAACCAGTGACAATGTTGTGATACAGCATCTACAATTCGGTTAAATAGTGGAATGTTCATCCGGAACCGCTGCCTAAAGAAGAACTCAGGGTACATAGGTTCGGGAGCAAAATAGTCATTCCACAATCGATTATCACCATCTTCACGACCTCTTTCAATATACTTATGTTTCGAATTTTTGCGGGAAGAACTTTCCTCATCGTAGGCATCTAGCTCCAACAGTTGTAGAAACATAGTTTCAATATCATCGTCCATTAGTAGTTCGAAAAGTGGAGTAGTTAATAATGAATTCGGAGTGCTCATTTTTGTGAAGAGATTTGAAGAACCAAACAACAATGAAATGATTGATTTTTAGATTATAGAAAAGTGGAGGAAATGGTAGTGGTAGAGCCAGAGGGTATTTGTAAGGTTATTAAATACTTTTTGAAAACAAAATATGAAATTATTGTAACTAGCCGTTTGAAAACAAAATAATATATAAATATTGAATTCTCAAAAGAGTTACCGTTGCATCAAACTTTTGAGTGTAAAGTCACACTTAAAAAAATTAAATTAAATTAAATTAAATAAATAATAATAATCTTAAAAAAATGTAAATTAAATTAAATTAAATAAATAATAATAATCTTAAAAGTGTGGTGGGTCCTAAAAAGAACAGGCTCGGTTGTGCTGCTTGACTGCATTCAATTTTCAACAATAAAGAAGAAAACCTAGAAAAACAAACTTTTTTACAACATGGAAGTGATAGTTTAACAACCCTTCCAACATCACACACACAAAGTTACTTAAAGTACCAAGTTCACAAAGATAACGCCCCGAAAACCGAAGTTTAACGATGATCAGGAGATAGTGTAGCAGTAACCTTCATCAGCGGTCAGGCTCAGTGGCCCGTCCATCCCGAAACATGAAATGCTGTGAGACCGCCTTTTGACTTTTAAGTTTCCAGATGACACAATCCTTCTCTCCTTGATAATACCCGGGCCACGCTGCACCTGCACTGAATCCGTGCCCGGCTCACTTTTAGCTCTCAAGAAACGGTCTAGATTTTGACGGTACCTGTCATCATGTTGAGTTGGGGAAACAAGGTTATGCTTCTGGTCAAATTCATCATCAGTGAAGTAACCATTTTCTTGCATATCCTGCATTGCAAGATCATCATACTCCTCGTCTGATTTTGTCGACTCCTCGTCCACCGAACCTTCCATCTGATGAAAAAAAAGAAATGCAAAACACCCTATCAACATAATGTTGTCAATGACCAAAATCAGAATCTTGATGTACCTCTTCATGCATGTGTTCTTTTGCATCATCACTAAGATCCTCATCACTATCCGCTTCAAGGTGATCGTCTCCCTCTTCATCGCTTCCATACACCGATTGTTCCTCCTTCAACTGAAAAGTTAACAAAGTTTATAAAAATCCTTAAAAGGTCACACCTTTTCGTTTACTTTTGTTGTTAATAAACAAAAATGGAAAGCACCTCTTTAGAAGGTCCCTCATAGGCTTTAGGTGAACTACAACATGATGAATGATATCTACTTCCATTATCCGTAAGCTCGCCTCGTGACTCATCAACACTACTAGCCTGACTAGTGCAGCCAAGATCGGCTGGCCAAGCACTGATTCCAAAATTACCAAATTGCAGGTTAACCGGTTCCGCCTTCCCAATCTGCAACGGTCCATAATCAGGATGACCAATAACCGGTTTCCCATCAGCATCTACAGAATGTACAGGCCACACTTTTGCAACAGACCCGTCATCATTTAACAGAGCCATTAAGTTTCTTGAAGAACCTTGTCTTTGAATCAGTTGAAACATTCCCTTGGAGCTCAAGGAATTAGCCACACATTGATTTCTATATTCTTCATCAACTACAAAAACTGTGTTAGTTGTAGGATCGTAAAGCTGCTCCCCAGCCTCACGTCTTCTTAAACAGCTGAAAACTGTGGCGTGTATTGCAGCAACACTTTTATCAACATTAGTATTGTTTACTTTTGGTACCAGATGTTTGTCTGCTCGGTTGCAAAGGTATTCTTGGATTGTTCTGATATTTCTTATGTATTTTACGTACTTGTTTTTAGCAGGATCTAAAGTCATGTACTTTGCACGAACCGCGAATCTTTCCATGTGCTTGTCCTCGTTTGTGATGTATATCATGAATGGTATGATTGATGGATGTTTCTTCATTAACCCCATCTGCATTTTCAAACAGATTAACAAGATCTGATGTGCAAAAAGATAAAAATGTTAATTAAAAAGAAAGGTTTTTTTTTCAAAATTTTTATCATACCACAAAGTTGAGGCTCAGGTGAACACCCTCCACAACAACAGATTCTTTTCTTTCTTCCCATGCGGTGATGAGTCGATCAAGACTATCGATGACCATTTCACTTTGTGCCTTAAAGCCCTCGATTGCCATTTGTTTAGGGCTAATCAAGTCAACTGTGGGGATACTTTCATTGGGTAGTGGTGTTGAAGCATCAAATGGGGCATTCTTGAATTGTGTTTGAGGTGAAACGCTTCCGTTTTTCTTTGCTTTTCTTTTGGCTTTTGCTTCTGAAACAGCCACTAGGTCTAGATGTTCTCCTGCATGGTAAGTAGAAGACCAGAGCAGTGGATTTTGTTTTTCATCAACGAAACTTCTCATCATGTGCCGAATGGAGTCTGTGGACACAACTGTTGTGATCCCTAATCTGCTAGCCTGCACATTCAATTTAATGCTGAAAAAAACAAATGGTTTCTCAATCTTGTTTTTTTTTTTCTGGATCATCATTGATATAACCAAGACTACAATTACAAATTAAGAATCTTGCAACAAGGTTAGTTATGGATTTACCAGCAAAGCAGACAATGTAGATTTGCCACATCCACTGGTACCACAAAGTAAAACTGTCACGGATTCTTTTCTCTCCCGGATTCTGTGATACAGAAGGCGAACGGTATTAAATTACCATAATCATCCCCAACAACATTCAATCACAATAAAAAAGACAATGTTTACTTAGAACAACAAAATCTTAAAAACAAGATCCTTATACATCACTAAGGATTGCAGAATGGTGAAAATACCTGCAGGCTAAGACCAAATCAGCCCTCTGATTAGGACCAACATACTTGTATTCAGCCAGAGCATCACAAACAACATCTATGAATCTTCTCCTTTTGACAAAAACCGTTGTTCGTTTTTTGTACGATTCAAAAGGTATACTCCTTATTTTACCACTTCCTCCTTCCTTATCAGACTGAGTCTTCTCTTTCCCCTCCAAGAAATCTTTTCCAGAACTTTTATTTACAGCTAAAGTGTCCCCTAAGCATTCTGTTCTCATAATTTCAAAAACCCTTTGGCTAATCTGGTCAAACAAGCATACTGTATTAACTATTATTCAGTATAAATTGCATATATACAACTTTCTGGAAAGAAAAAGAAAAAAAAAATCCTTCATTTAGTCCAAATTGCATAAAAGATTCAACAGTTTCAGCAAAAGTGGTTACCTTGAAGGCATGGCGTGCTTTACAACCCATCAACTGCAAGGTGCTCTGAAGAACATGGCGCGTGTACCTAAAACACAATTCTTCATTCCCACGGCCACCAAAATCGTCCTCCACCACTATGTACAACAATTTCGCCACCTCCATCTCCTTTTGGAGGAAAAAAAAACGTTACAAAATTAAGATTGTAACAGAAATAAAGTGGGAGAGATATGAAAACATGGCAATGCAGATTGGGAAAATTGAGAGGAGTGGGAATTAAGCTTGCTTACGTGTGAGAAGATCGTGTTATAGTAGTAGTAGTTTTAATTAATCAAAGATTCTCAGAAAAGAATGAGATGAATGTTTATCGCCATTGTTATTATCAACATCATGAGGGTGGTGAGATTATAAATTGCAGGAGTGGAGTTGAATTGAATTGGGAGGAGAGGGGTTGGGATGTGGTCATTGTATTCTGGTATCTGCTTCCACGCATCAACGTCTTCAACAGTCCACGAGTCGTCTCCCCCTCGGCTTTCTCTCTCTACATTGATTTGTTTGATTCGAAAATCATCAATTTCGTATTTCAAACAGAGAGAAACAAAGAAAGAGAGAGAAACCCTATGGACGATTTTGACTTTTGTACTTTTTCCAGACTCGGTCGGTCGGTCAAATTTATTTATAACTCATTCATTCTTCTTTTCTTTTCTTTTTATAACCAAAAAAAAAAAAAATTCACTTTTTCTTCTTTTTTTTTTCACACAATTGTTTTATACTTTTAGGTGGGTTTGTTTGTGGAATTCAATCGAATTGGAATTGTTATTTTTTTCTTTCAAAATTGTTCTAGATTTGGTAACGAAGGATTTTGAAATGCAATAGGTTCCTTTAATCAATGAAATTTAAAACTAATATAACATTTTTTTAAAAACATTCATTTTAATGAAGGAAAGTTATATTGTCTCAGATTCCATTGATTAAAAGAAATTCATTTCAATTTAAATGTATCCATAACCCAACAAGCACAACTTTCAAAAGAAAATTTTCCAATTTCAATTTAATTGAATTCCACGAACCAAACGCCACCTTAAAGTTTTAGTATCTATAAAACAACAAAAAAAAAATTCATAAGTTTTTTTTTTTTTTTGAAACGTTCAACCAAAGAGTATTTACACTTATTGAGTGATTTTATTCCTAAAAAAAATTATATCCGCAAGCGGTGGAATGAAAACCCTATCAAACTCAGATCAATCGAACTATCATGATCTTTTAGTCTAAAGTTTTTCTCTAACACCAATACAATACGGCTTTTATGTTTTGCTCATTAATTATTCTCTTTAAGTCTATGTAGTGTAGTAGTGTGGACATCGTTTTATAGGTTTTAAATGATAACATGTGATATATATAGTTTATGTTTTTTTACATCAATGACTTTCATTTCTTGTCTTAAAGAGTTTTAATCGTCTCCCTCTAACATATATAGTTCTCGCGAATCGTCTCCCTCTAACATATATAGTTCTCGCGAACGTAGTAAATTTTTAATTATTATGCTACTGATTGTTCTTTGATAACAAAAATAAAAATTGTAAGTGTTATTGTTTAAATTTATATGGTGGTTTATTATTGATCAATATTTAATTTCTAAAATCCAATTGCCCTAAAATTAAAGATTATTTTGATATTTTAATAGTTTGTACAAACAATAGAGATATATATGGGTTTTTATTAATTAATTTCCGAAGACTCCGAGTGTAAAATTTTATGCCTATATTATTCATTGATTATACTAAATTATTAAAAGATTACAAACTAAACTTTTAAATTTGTGTATTGATAATAAGATATAGTTCTCAAACTAAGATATTAAGACCATGTATAGTTATTATCCTTTTGAGAAACATTATAACACCTCATATAACTTTCACTACACACATCTTAAGAATAGTTATACATCGTAGTCAAAGCTAGCAAAATGTACTATATATAAAAAAGATTTGATACACATAAGTTGTAATATTCGAATAAATTTAATACACAAAGCTCTCGTTGGTGCCTGCCGACTTTAATTGTCCTGATTTAATCATCATTACTTTAAAGTTCTCACGCAATTATAAGTTTTTTATAACCTTCATAAAACTATTAACTATATATACTATAAGACTATAATAAGTATACGAATCATGCCATATGGGTATAAAGTTACTTTTATTATGTAACAATCCTAACTGTTCGGTAAACATGACTATCAGTTACACATGGTTAGGACCGGTTAATTCACGAAGTTATTTCCCAGATCATGACAATAAGGCTATTCAGCACATGGAAAAGAGACGACTCATGTTTAAGAAATTAAGGAAAATAATTATTTTTGTTATGTGGTTTAATTATGAGAAGAAAAATAAAACATACTTTTAGAAAAGCACCCAAATATATTAAAAGTAGAGAGGTCGTGAGTTCAAGTATCACCCGCGATAAAAATATTGGGGTGATCAGCCGGGCAGGGGATCTCTCGCTTGTAGATAAGATTAATCAAATATTTAATAAATTGATTCTTTGACAAATCAAATAATCAAGAATAGTCGGTTCACAAAGTATTAAAGAGCTGTAGTTGATTTGTTCTATATCACTAAGTTTTTTGTTGTCTTATTTATTACTCATACCGATTTTGTATAAATTCATAGTAAGGTCATGCGGTATACTCACGTTATGGGGCGTGTTTTGGGGGAAAACGGCGTGAAACACCGCCCCCCCCCCCCTTCCGCGTTGTGGCTCTGCATTGTTCTTGGCCGTGGAGAATTACACTGCGTGAATGGATGTATTGTTTGGACTTGCTCCAATCACAAGATTACGCATATTTCTTTTTTAATTTTGTTTGTTAAACTAAATAAAGTAACTCACCATCACACCATGTATACCACACTTGGTGTTATCAAATGATGTTATCCAGTCAACTGCCACGTGACATGATAACACCACCCATAACACCATGGTATACCACATGCCCTAATAAATTTTTTTATAGTACTTATGATCTCTTATGATTTGTGTTATTTTATAGACCAGAGTTTTGAGATTTATAAAAAAAAACTATTGTAATAAATTTGTAAAAACAAAAACTGTATAAAAACAAAGAAATAAATAAAACCTAATTTGTAAAAACCAAAAATGTTATGATTATTAATTTGTGAAAAGCAAAAAGTTTATGATGAAATTATAAAAACAAAAGATTACATTATTCACGTGTTGGTTGGTAAATGTATGTAGGCATGATTAGATGGCTTTATATTATGGTGCAAACATCATTTTTATAATTTTTCTTGGCTGTCATTAAAGTGGTTATTTTCCAGATCTATTTTATTATAGTACGTTACAAATTGACATATCTTTTTATGAATATTAGCGTTTCTTTTTCATAAACAATCAAAAAGCCTTTAGATGTGCGACTTTTGAAATCTAGTACCATGCCTAGCATCAGGAATGAGACTTTTGCCCAAAAACAAAACAAGAATGATTTCACCAAAAGAAATTATCAAAAAAATGTGTTTTCGTGGTTGCTAACCACGAGTTTGGGTTTTGAAACCCTACAGGTTCAAACAACCCGTGGTTAGCAACCACGACTTGGGCCCACATGAAATAGATTGGTTCCACCAAGCCTCTCCAAACCCGACACCAAACCACAGATCGTGTTTAGCAACTACCAAAACACAATTTTTAATTAAAAATTTTGATGAAACCATTTTTGTAATGGTTTGGTCACAAAGTGCCATTCCTGAATTTTTTTTGAAAAATGTGTCTTCAAGTTTGCATAAAAGATTATTAACTCAATGTTCTCCAATCTCTAATTACTCACACGTAAATATATTGTTGCTATTTTAGTATAATTGAATTGACTTCGACCAATAAGAATTATTATATATATCGAGCAAGTTCGGAGATGCAGTGTTGCATGCTTGTATTGATAATATCATAACTCCGTGAGCCTCTTTGGAGGTTCCAAATAGGCAACACCCCCTTAGCATGGGTCCGGGGGTATCGTTCCCGACCCCGAGAGTGAGGCCCAACGGGCAGGCCTTGGTTAGGGTAAAAAATTAACCTATTATTTTGATTAAATTGCAAAACTGGAAAAATATAACAAAATTTTATCTGAGCCGAAAATTAACCTATTGTTTTTCGGAAGGATCAAATGTGTAAATATGGAAATTTAATTTAAGGGTTTGAATTAGATAACTTCAATTGCAGTTATCGAAAATTTCGCATTTTGGCTAGACTTTTTTGGTTTGAAAAATACTTTTAAAATCGCATACTTTGGTTCTTCAACCTCACATCTGAGTAGTATTTGATTGAATTTCAAGTGACCCAATTGAATACTTCAATCGGAAAGTAACATCACACTCTCAACTAATCAAAACAATTCCGAATTTCTAACATATTTTATTCATACACTTTTAAAACTTGGTTACTTTTCTACAAAATTACCCATTATAATATAACCACAAAATCTTGAACCCATTTGACAAAATATATGAAGAGTGGGAGAGTAGATTGTGATGGTTGAGAACGTACACCATCTCTTTATTGTAGTACCAAAGCATGATATGAAATTGAGTACTCTATGGCCATAACTATTTTTAATGGTAGTTGATTAGCATTCTCTTCAAAAAAGATTACCATAATTATTGTGATTTTTAAATAAACAACTAAACAAGCTCAAAATAATTTGGTATGGTTGGATGGCTTTTGGGCTTGATGATGTTAAAAATACTTTTTTGTTAGAATTTTATAAGTTGTGACAAGAAGTTGGGGTCAACGGACAAGTTATAGGTGCACGTTTTTAGAGCGTAATACAAGGTCATATGTCAAAGGCTGAATATCTAGAAACCAACGACTTCAAATCTGGTAGTTATGGCCTATGGGCTGTTCTCTCTGACTAAAAATAAATTTTAGAATTGATAAAAAAAAAAAAAAACTTTTATGTAGAGTTAGAGATTTAAGATTAAAAAGATACAAAATATTAGGGGTGATTATCGGGTCGGAACCGGACCGAACCGGACAGGAACCGAACCATGAAATACAATACCGGTTCCGGTTCGGTTCTTAATTCGTGGGCCGGTTCTCGGTTATGAGGCTTATGGACCGATAAATGAAACTAACAAAAAAGAACCTATTAGTTAGTTATAGTAATTTGCAAAATGGATTCTCTTGATTCTTGTTGCAAAATGGACCGGAAAAATTAAACTATCTCTCGGTCCTCTCGGTTCACATATTAGAGAAACAAGAAACAAATTTAAGTCAAAAAAGGAAGTCCACATATTAGACAAATAACTTACACTTATAAAGATGTTTAAGATGTAAGTCAAAGAAAAGAAAGAAAGCCTTCTATTTTTGTTCACAGGAGATTAGTGGTAGGTTCATTCAAAATAAATTAGTAGGTTTGAAGTTCACATAATATGGAGAAATACCCCTAAAGTTATTTGTTTTGTTTTCTATTTTGGACTATAATCGGTTTTTAAGTTATGGACCGATAAACACAATCTTTAATTCAAAACAAACACACAAACATAGGGGTGATTATTGTGACAAACATATACAGATATAGAGAAGAACGAAGTAGTTGCTGTTGTTGTGTCTTTGACTCCTTGGAAGAACAAGGAAGTTGTATGTTTTCACGAAGCTGCTAGCCCAAGTAACCAATAGTGATGGAACAATGAAGTTGTTGGGTATGAACGATTAAAAAAGTAGAGTAGTTCTTAGAAGTAATCGGTCCTATCGGTTCTTTCTTTTAAATTGCGGGTCGGAACCGGAATCGTGAATGTTTGATTGTGAGAACCGAGAACCGAACAGGAAAGAAAAACCGGTCCGGTTTTACGGGTATGTCGGGTCGGAACCGCGAATTGCACAGCCCTACAAACTTCTAAAATATCATATATACCCAATTAAACTTTAAAATATCAAATATATCCAATTTTAATGACTTTTTACATAATGACAATTTTACCCTTCTTCTTCACAACTTCTATCCATAGCACATGTCTGGAAATCAGTAAAAATCCCATTTTCTGTAACTACTATATTAAAGGAAAAAAATTAAAACATGTAAGGATGATTAGTTTCGTCTAAACAACTGAACCATCCGTTTAAATCCCATGTTGAGAAAACACAAATCTATTATCTTTGTGCATTTTCCGCTTAAGAAAAAACAGAATCTATATGACTATATCTTGTGCATTTGTTTTTGCTTATTTCTCCGGTGGATAGAAATCAGTTTCCATTTGTAAGAACTGTATATGAATGGGCAAAACTATTTTCTTAGTAAAAGTGCTTCATAGGAATATATTATGTTCAAAACTATTTTAATGTTTTAATGTCCGTAAAGAATCGAAATTATTTTTGGTAACACAAAATGGAATAGGAAAATATATATAACTTAAAACATTATATATTCTAAAAGAATATTTAGTTTATAAGTATTTTGCATCTTCTGAAGTTTCAAAAAAGAAGGGTAAATTTGTTAATTTCTGAATTGTTTTTAATGAGATGGGTATATTTGATATTTTACCTAGTTTGTAAGGGTATATATGATATTATAAATTTTGTTTGGATAAATGTGATATTTTAGAAATTTATAAGGGTATATATGAAATTCTCCCCAAAATATATTGTTATCTTGTATAGTGAGGAGGAAACATTCAGGATTTAAAGGTCACGAGTTCAATCTTCGAGCCAATATGTTTTACCATCTGGCAACTCGTAGATGTGGGTTTTTCTTAGAATTGGCTCAACTGCTCTTGGCTCGGGATCTCGTAAGGAGCTCCGTATGCCTAGTGGAATCTCTGCGTGGTTCAAAGCTTTTTTCAAAAAAAAAGATTGTCATCCACGAGAAGAAAGATTTTACTCGATAATTTATAAATACAGAATAACAGAAAAAATATTGACAAAAAGAATAACCGATTGATAAAGTTTATCGATGTACCATTTGATGATCCATCACCCCATTCGATTTGATGAACCTTCAACCTTTAGGGGCTGGTATGTCATATTAAACACAAAAATATTATTGGACTAAAAGCTTGTCGATACTCATTATCATATAACTAAAACTATTTAAATACAAAATTCTTTTTTTTGTTGGTTTCTAAACTCTTGTTTTAGTAGTATAACCTTTATAAATAATATTAGTTATTATGCATTTTTTAAGTTAAAAAAAATTATTTATAACCAGTCAGATAGATATTGATCCCCATAAAATATAACGATGTTGAAATTTTAACACGTAACACGACAAATGAGGTTCGACCACATTTTAGTTATTTAGGACCTCACCTAAATTTATCATTCACATTGATAATATGATATCACAAATGTGAAAGCTCGTTTAACGAAACGTTCGCCTACATTGTATGTAATTCTTAAAAAACGAGTAAACCGCTAAAACGTTCATTGACTATATCATTAATTATTTATATTGTGCAATCACACCAACGAATGGTTATCACTAATCACATCAATTGAACATCTCCTAATTGCATTAGTTGATGTGTGATGGCACCATCAAGTAAGCAATAAAAAACGTACAGGCTTGTAGTCTACCGGAATAGTGAAAGTTACGAGGGTTCAAATACTTCCAAATGTAATGGCAGCGTATTAGTGACAAAAAAAATTATTAGTTAAAAACAAAGTGAGCAACAATAAACCCTCTTTTATTTAAAACAAGAATCATTAATATAAGCATAATAAGTTGCATCCATATATAGGGTAGGAACATCCTGAATGCTTAAACACAAGTTCATAAGAGTAAAGTTTATTTGCTACTTGTTAAGTTCATAACTTGATATGTGATTTAAATATTCTATCGGTTACATAGACATAAACTTTTAAGCACAGTACATAGCAAACTTCACCAAGACCACATGTCCTAATTATATTCACTTATCATTGGGAACTCATAATAACCCATCTTTTTTAATAGAGTAAACATCACTTTTAGTCTATCAAGGTTTGCATATTTTAACACTTTTAATCCAATTTTTGAAATTATAACATTTCAGGGCCTGAGGTTTGATTATTTTTTCAATTTTGGTCACTTGTTAAATTTTCATTCAAATTAACGATTGAAATCAGTCAAATAGGATATTAATAAGGGGTATTTTCATAATTTAACCATCCCTTTTTATTTATTTGATACAAAACGCAGTAATTGACTTCCTTCAAAAAACACTATGTAACTCAACCATTTTTCAAATAAATAAAGGGGGAAGTCAATTACTGCGTTGTGTATCAAATAAATTAAAGGAGATGGTTAAATTATGAATATACCCCTCAATAATATCATATTTGACTTATTTCAACCGTTAATTAGGATGAAAATTTAAAAAGTGACCAAAATTGAAAAAATAATCAAACCCTAGGCCATGAAATATTATAATTCCATAAATTAGATTAAAATTGTTAAAATGTGCAAAGCCTTGAAAACCAAAAATAAAGTTTACTCTTCTTAATATTCACCAGCGGTTACAAATCTGCAAAGCCTTCTTTGTTGTGGGCCTGACTCATCTCCAAATGACTTGTTTGGTGGCATTTGTCAAAAGCTTATAACCCTTTGATTTCATTGATTTCAGAAGCCCAACATCCAAAATCATAAGCTTGAAAACGCTGGCTTTGGTAAAAATAAAATATACTTACTATATCATTAACATCTTCTTTAAAAGATATATTATATAACTTTAAAACTTTATAAATATAAAGTTATTAAAATAACAAATATAAACCCATTCTATACTAAGTAGCTAGTTCAACCATCACACACCAAGTCTCATCATTTAACTCGATAACCTTTTACCATATAAACCGACATTATGAATAAATATGTAGTTACATTAGCATTGAAATTTTTTGTAAATACATACGAATTTTCAGTCAGATGTCCTTACATAGTTATATTACCAAGGGAACTAATTTAGAGATATAATTTAAAGATATAATTATGTAACATTGTTTAAATAAAATTTAACAACTATTTTATTTTATATAAATATAAACTTTTATTAAACTTTTAAATTTTTGTGTCTAATGAGATTTAAACCCTTGATCTCAACATTGAAAGACAAAAATATATCCACTCCACCAAATGGTATGAATATCTTATCAATTAATTGTTAAGACGTACTAAAGGTATGTGTTGTGTTTATGGTCACATCACCAAACTAGTTTATAAAACTAGTATACTTAAAATACTTAAAATACTTAAAATTTAGGATTTATTTACAAGACACCCATTTAAACTCTCCGCATCAAAGCAAATCACAAAACCCCTAAAGGAGGAAATGGACCCAGACCCACGGCCTCCTTCCGCTAACCACCCCCTACAACTCGGCCCCCCGAATCCCACTCCCACGGCGGCAAAAAAGAAGAACCGTCACGCCAAAGTAAACGGAAGAGGCCTCCGAGTCAGAGTTCCGGCCATGTGCGCCGCTCGCATCTTCCAACTCACTCGGGAACTCGGCCACCGCTCCGACGGCCAGACCATCGACTGGCTCCTTCACCATGTTCACCCCTCGCTCTTCCCCACCTCCTTCAGACCCACCGCCGCCGCCGCGCTGCCGGAGAATCAAGGGCTGTCGGAACTCGATCTCTTCCCCAACATGTCGTTTACGACGCTCCTGATGCAAGTCGAAGAAGACGACAAGATTTGAGGAGGGTGGGACATGGAAAATCTACGTAGGAGTTGACTTTATGTTTGACTGACCCCATTAGGAGAATCCTATGATCTCTAATCTAATGTTATTTTCTTTTTGCTATTTCTAGTAGCAGGACCCATTTTGGTTTACTTTCTTAATTTGTACTATATGCATTAGATGCTGTACCCTTTGTTTTATCTTCTAATCTTTGATTTGGATTCTACTATTGAACCTCTTTTTTTTTTAAACTCAGGTTAACAGTTTACCCAAAATAAGAAGCATTTTAGTTGATACAGGAAATCATAAAATGAATTGTTCTAAATGTATGAGAAAGAAAGACAATATGGCATTTTTATGCAGGAACAAATACACCCACTTAAAAATTAGCTGGGATGGGACAATATGTTGCATGTCAAATAGTCACTCAAATTCTCCATGTTCTACATCATTGCTTCATGGTCTCATATGTGGGACATCTGGATATAAACCATGTACAAGATTAGAAGCCAATAACACTACAAGTCAGCACTCATAAGTCAACTCATCTAGTTTGACCATTCCTCTTCAGTTAATATTGTAAAAATAGTCAAATACTAAAGAAATTAATATTTATAAGTTTTGAACTATAGGAAGGATGTAATACTGATTAAAACATTGCCAGAAAGAAAAGAAAATTGTTGCTTTTATTTAGGGGAAAAGAGATCATACTAATTTCTGACTTAATAAACAATTCAATAGGAGATATTACCTTCAACAGGATATATTGAATTGTAGTGAACCTCAGCCCAAAAGCTTAAGAAAATTACTGCAACAAAGATATCACATCAAGGAAAGCAACATTATCATCAACCAGACATGATGAAGGCGAAAAACTACATCAAAGAGTCAAATTTACGTAGAATTTTGTAACCATTTTATTATAATTTCGTTGTTGTCCTGTATATCAGGTGGACAGCAAACAAAAAAGACAATACCTCGATTTGACCTTTGAACGCTCGGCACAATCTCGATATAGCAGGTGTCCTTGAACGATGTTATTACAAAGATTTTGATGCCATACTGCAACATATAATTGGTGTTATATACTGGTCAAACTTATGCAGACTCTTAAAAATAAATATAGTTAAACATGAAATTTCATACCAAATCAGCAGCAGCCTGCAAAGTGACATGATCACCCCATTCACCGACCCTAATTTGTGTGCATAGATTTAGAAAAATACAAGGTAAGATGGTAGCTCGGGGAAAAAGGTGTGACCAAATTAAGAGAAAAGAAGCAGCAAAATACTTGGACATATTTTTCAAGTAATCAGCATAAGCCATGGGGACATATCCTTCATATATCTCTGCATGTAACTCAAGCTTTGGAAAAGAGAATCAATATTAAAAAAGGGAAGGCAGATCATGCAGTGATGGCAAATTGGAAAGAAATCAATAATAATCAAACCAACATGTCTACACAAACCTGATTTACAATCTGTTGTCTCACAAATTTATGGTGCTCAGTTGTTCGGTAAACTTGATCTGATAGAGCTCGAAACTGACAAATGAAATACAGTTTTGTTCAGACTTCATATTGAGCAACTATAACCAGATAGCTTTTATGAGGTATCATGTAAATGAATATAATTACAAATTTTAATTATGAGTAAACTGCTGTCAAAAACCATCAAAAAGCAGGTCAAACAACATGTTATTATAAGATATTAACCTGGCAATTTCCGTCCCCTCGAACTTTAGACTCTACTAATTGGTACAACTGCAGCCTGAATAAGCAAGATTTATTTAACCACTATCTTACTATTAAAATAAATAAATAAGAAGGAATTAGCACTCAAATTAGGAGACACAAAAATGAATTATAATATCTCCCTAGTACCTGTCGAGTAGCCTCTGATGATCTAAAGTTGCCTCATCTATAGAAGGTATCTCTCCGTTAACCCTGGGGACATGCTACAGAAATCCAGTAGCAATTTCTTATTTATTTGATTGATAAAAGCACTAATACATAACTATGCAACAAAACTAGCTATTTGACTTGCTGTTTTTATGCTACCTAAAAATTATACCCCAAGATACCGCACTTACAGGAACAGAAGCCATCTGATTCAACCTCTTGCCAACTTCATCATCTAATGCATATTCATCACTCAGCTCCAACGAGTAAGACCATTCATCCTCATAGTTCAAGTGCCTTGTAGGGCTGCCACACGACATATCATTTGTGTTTTCATCATCTCCTACAAAGTATATAAACATCATTAGACCAGAAAAGAAGCTATATAATCAAACAAATCAAGTAATAACGGATTTTGTTTATAAGCAAATAAGAACAAGTTTTCTCTATCTGTACCCAGACTGTAGTTTGCCATAGATTGATGAAGTGAATCCTGTAAATAAAAAGATGTTTGTGAATGATCAACTGCCTCACAAGAAGGTTCAACCATATGATGGTTTTCATTTTCTGTGCTAACACATTCCGTGTCGTAGCTGACTTCTCTAGAATAGTGATCATGATAAGAATCTGTGTAATTTTGTGGACCATAGCTGGAATAGCTGCTGTCAACGGATGGCCCACCATCGAAGAGCTGAAGGCCCCACCGAACAACGTCTGGATCCTGACTGTATGAAAACATTTTGCTAATGTGAATTGGGATAGTTTAATTCAGATTCTGCTGGCTGCAAAGATAAGATAAATTTGTCAAAATATGAGGCTGAAAAGAAAAAAAATACCCTTGTTCACAGAAAACCACATATTTATATCTACTGATGGTCCATAGAAAGATTATGATAATGTACTTATTATGTCATTATGTGGCTAAACTTGGGCAAATAAGTTTTTGATATTTATGTAAACAACACATCCACTTTCTTTGCCAAAAGACACTATTATAATAACTTATTAACTGAATATAAAACTAAATAGATGGTAAAAAAGTAAAGTATGAGAAGTTAGCGAAAGCTGCAGAATATAAATAAGTTCATGCACTTATAACAGGAGAAGTAAAAGTATGAAAATCAAGCCATGTCAATCTACAAAAATATTAACAAAAGTTATCAAACTCACTATTTATAGCCTTTGTTGAACTGGCTATAAATAGACACAAAATATAACTGTGTATATCTTCCTTAAATAGCAATACCTTTCACATAAGTATGCCTCTTCTACTTTTTCTTGTTCAGAAAGAAGTGATTAAAATTCCTCTACTCTCTTGGTGCAGTTAGCAAAGAATTTAGTTCATTACAGATGTTGGGAACAGTATTGTTGTGACTCCAAGATCCAATTTATTTCTTATAAACCACAAAAACAACCACAAATAGAAGTTAGGACCTCGGAGTGCGGTTATCCAAGCGTATATTTCAATCAGATCATGGAACCCCCACAACTGTTATCATGTATGAACCCATGGCTTTTTGGATTATGAGATTAAGCTAGTGGCATCATATCATAGTATTGCTGGGACCAGGAAGAAAGTTTCTATGGTGGTAGCTTGTCACAAAAGAATAGATAAACATAGCAACACAGAAAGGGAAAGTAAACCTAAAATTTATAAGAATATACATTCACTTATCTGACTATTAATAGTCAAATTATAAGCTATTTTATGCAGGTAAGTCCCCTTTCCCCTCAGATTTGATGCTACATTGTAATTGAATAATCTATTCATCAAAAGTTAAAGCACATAGTGCAAAAAAGGCGCTGTACACAACCTGGAACATATGGAGAAACCGATTCGATTGAAAAACAATAACAATTTCATTATGCATGATTGATTTAAGGAATTCGAGTGCAATTTGGAGCTCATGAACATGCTAATCCGATTGGAAATCGATAAGAATCAAACAATCAACAATATTTGGTGCGATTAGAGGCATTGCAGGAATTAGCGATTACCTAATGCGAATCTCGGAATCAAACGGAAAGAGTGAAGAGATTGAAAAGCTGATCCACATAAAATAAGCGCGATTTGCTTTTGAATTAGATGCATTGGTAGGAATTTACCTGGTGATATTTAATTGCAGATCGAGAAAAAGTGGCCCTTCAGATGCGGAATCATCAAAATGTGAACGTCATATCTCTTTGTGTTTGGCTGTTCGGGAGTGGAATACTCACCCAGGTCGCTTTTGCAACAGTGTTCTTATGAACATTTATTATTGATTTTTTCTTTAATTATAAAAAACATTTTTTATTAATATTATTTGTTAAAAACGAAAAAAAAAAAATTAATTAGTAACGGTTGTGTTCATGCCTTCAAGCCCACCACAATAGTGAAATTTATGCGTGCCTCTTGTCAAAGTGTCATTTTTCACGAATCACGTCTCCCGTATTTATTTAAAAAAAAAATTGAGAGACATGAGTGAGGATGAAAAGCTAAAGATCGGAGATATTCAAGGGAGTCAAGTTATCAAACGAGGATTGTATAACATTCACTCGAATTATACCGAGGATGTTTGCTTCCTTGGAGAATGGGATATACAATATGCTACAAACTTAAGAGAATATTTAGATGTTTTCATTTTGTTTTTGAATTGAAAACCATCTATCAAATAAGCAAGCTTATTAGAATTGGAGGTGGATCACAATGTTCTTCTATTCTTCTTCTATCATTCTTCTTAATCTCTCGAGAGTAGCATTTGTGATTGTATCAACTAACCTTAGTGAAAAGTGTCTTAGGGCAACTTCTGATGTATATAACACCCTAACATTCAAAAAGGTTCAAAATAAATAAGTTATAAATGTTAAGGGACTAATTTTTCATAAAAAATGAGAGGGCTAGAATGAAAAAAAATTGGTGAATACGACCTATAACTTATATCGGTTGGGTCTGGGTGGTAGTGCACACTCGTATCGTCAAGATTTTAATTTGGGAATCTTAAAACGTCCCGGAGAGAGTGTGATGACGGTGATCAAAACAATGGTTAAAGCCAATGTCAAATGGTGGTGGATGACGGTGAACAGTGTTGATACGCAATAATCATTGGTTAGATTCGGGGTTATTCTCACCGAGAAGTATAAACCTTTTTATTTTAGAATTTGATTAGAAAATATTATATAGATAATACTAGGTTATTTAGAATATATTGTTGATATTCAGGTTTATGAACTTTGAGTGGTATTATATAAATCTAAGTCCAGACTAAGATGATGCACTCGGTTACACCCGGTAACATCTAACATGTAACATATAGCAGGTGAGTTGAGTTTCATGACTATGCCCTTTTTAAATTGTTGTGGGCTGTAATACATGTTTGTGGTTATAAACCTTTATCAAACTGATACATATGAATTGTAATATATATATATATATATATATATATATAGAGAGAGAGAGAGAGAGAGAGACGAGTTACGCTACATCAAGCAAAAACGCTACATCAATGCGGATTGATCTGGGGCGTCCATCAAGATCATCCAACAGCCAAGATCTATGGTGTTTTCGCCTATGGCGTTTTCGGGGGAAAAAAAACACCATAGGCGGAAAACACCATAGATCCTGGCTGTTGGATGATCTTGATGGACGCCCCAGATCAATCCGCATTGATGTAGCGTTTTTGCTTGATGTATTTTACCCCAAATCTATATATATATATATATATATATATATATATATATATATATATATATATATATATATATAATTTTTTAAGCTTGTATTAAATGCCTAGAATTTATGGAACATTAAGATATACATATGTGTATAAACGGTACTGGTTATATTCGTCATGATAGCCTAAGGTCATAGTAGATGCTGGCTTAAAACTATGAATAGGGTTTATATATATGGTCAAACCCGTGGCTATAACATGTAGTTAGGTAGAATGAAAGTTAGGCATGGAAAGAATACTTGTTGGAAATTTATGAACTCACCAGCTTTAAGCTAATTTATTTTAGCATGTATTTCAGGTAAGACTTAACCCTTTATTATGGAGGTTATGAGTTAAAAGGCATCAGCTGGCACAAGACCGACGTTTGGTATAAATAAAACTCTGATTTACATAGCCACAAATAAGTTGTGATGTATTTATGGTTTTAGAACCTTGTAGCTTCAGTTGTGTCAATATAGAAATGCTATGTTTTGTGTAAATCCAACTTTTGTCTATCCCCATTTTAAGGTGTAAAAAATTGGTATCAAAGTCGTAGTTTAAGAAAATTAGACACTAATGGTTAGTGTCTAGACTTAAAATGAGATAAGAAATGTCATAGAATTGCAACTAAATCAAGTAGTCTGATGCTAGTTAAATGATAGTGCAGTTATGCTTTAGACTTGTGATAAAAAGATAACTATAAATGCAGTAAATGATTAAAAACACGCAACTAATGTTATTAAGGACCGACTTACATTACAAATATGCATCATGCTGTCAGTTGTTATGTTGGCTTAAGTATGAGGGATTGATTAAAAATATTGATTTGGTTCTATAGGTAAACATACCTACACACTCTTGAAATATGTTTGTGATGATTTGTCAGACTCGTGAAAGGTGACCCGACTAAGAAGAAATTGTAATATAGTCTGATTAAATTGATGCTAGAGTAGAATACTCAAGTATATCAATATGGATGTTCGTATTGTGATATACTCAATAAAATTATTACACGGATTATAGCATAGAATGTCAAATAAGATGTTACTCTTGTACATTCAGACACCAACATTGTCACACTCCGCAAAATGACGAGACATGCGGGTCGCGTCGTGTCATGGATCACAGTCTCAGTTACATAGAACGATCACTAATTGATTTTACAAATCGTTTTCGTTTTAGAAAAACACGAGTTTTATTTGCAGCGGAAAAAGTATGATGAGATATCATTTAAAAAGTTTTCATAATTATCAAAAACAATATTTGGAGTGATGCAAATAGCTCTTTGAAATGTTAAAAACGACAATGACTCCATGTACGAAAACGTAGGTCCAATATGCGTATGTCATCCACACAAATGCAAGCAATGTCCTATTCTTGAAGTTAGATACCTGAGAAAAACATGTTAAAATGAGTCAATATGAAATTGGTGAATTCCCAGGTTTGAAAAGTAAATGTTTATAAAATGACCGTTAATCATTCAAATCAGTTTATGAATTCGAACACCGTAGTCCGTTGAAAAGCTGTTCGTATATCAAACACAAATGCCTTTAAAAAATCTGTCTATAAATTTAAACAATAGCAATACTAATTATTTGAAAAGAATTCGTTCGTGAAACCAATCACGATAGTTAAGCTATTCATGAACCCAAACACAATAACCATACTATTTAACCATTGGGTTTATATTTCTACAAAACCTTACTTTAAGATCATCTATGTCAAATAGCACATAATATCCATATTATTTATCATGACTAGCAAAGATTTCTCAAATGATATTATTCTTAGACAACATGCACGATTCATGTATATATTTACCTAATTACCCTATATATACAAATGACAACATATTGTACAAGTTCCCCAAGCTGATTGTACAAACACATATTGCGTGAGCACTGTTCATCAACAGTGGCCACGGGATGATTGTAATTTTGTTGAACATTGAGGACATTCTCATATGATGGGTTTAAAAGACTTTGGTCAAAAGGTTAATGAGGTAGGTGTACGATACCACTCCATCTTCTTCAACAAACACACCACTCCTCTCTCTTTGCTCCGCCATATCCGGTCTCTGCATCAACGGTCGTACACGCCACCGCCCACCAGGTAATTGTTGTTGATTTCTCGCTCATGGATGTTTGTGTGTTTTTCACCTTCGTTTTTGTTTCAGATCGATTTAGGGTTTCTTGCGGCAGGTTTGAGTTCAACAGAAGTCGACGGTCGGTTCAGGTTTGTGTGTTTCCTGCCTCTTCTTCTTTTTTTCCCCCTGTAATTCCAATTGCTCGATTTATTTATTTTGGATGATGAATCTGTGAGGAACGAGGATGAAAGAAGACACAGTAAAGCTCATCAGTGACGAGGGGTTTGAATTCGTATCGACAAGAATGAGGCCATGGTTTCTCAAACCATTCGTAACATGCTCACTTCTCCAGGTTTCCTTTCTCTTTTCCCCTAACCATAACCCTATTTTTTTTTTTCATTTTCTCAAAGTCCCCCATCTTAATCGACTAATCCCAAGTGCTCATTTGGATTTGGTACTTTTGTGATTCAATTTGAGATTTATCGACTGCTGATTGTTAAATCATATTTGTATATCGATTTTCTACATGCTTAACGGACCTTGGTTTCAAATTGCTTAAAAGTAGTGTGATTGTTTGTGAATGTTACTGTGATTTATGGTTTTACTTATTATATCTTTTTTACCAATTTTCTAATTTTGATTTGATATTATGTGTGGCTTATGAACTTTTTAACAAAATCAGTCTTATGTTCCAATTTTGTAGGGGTGAATACATGTTGATCTCAGTGTGTATCATTCCATTGTACCACTTCGTATGCCTTATGTACCTTCTATTATTGTGGCTATGTTTTAGACACGAATGTTCTGTATGGCAGGTGTTGTGAGTTGGATTCATTTGGGCGTTATCATTATTTGGTGTTTACGTGGCGCATCGGCTTTCTACATTCTCGCCTTCTATCTTGCAGTGTGTTTATTGGTGTTTGTGTGGCGCATCATCTTTCTACATTCCCGCCTTTTGTCTTGCAGTGTGTTTGAGTTTTCCAATGGAGGTTAGTTGTAATGTTTTCTTTCCATTTTCTTTTGTTTGTTGTTGTGTGTTGCTCTGTTGGTGTTATTATCACTTTTGTATTCTTAATCTTTCAATAAAAAAATCATAGGAGGTTTGATGCTTTAAAATATAGACTTGAGATTTGATGCTTTAAAATATGGGCATTTGTTGTAATGCAGGTTGTGGCTATTGGTCGTGGAGCCATGGGTCCTAATAGAGGGACAACTCGAGCAGCTCCTTGGTGGTCTGTCTGATGTTGCAACTCAGACACATTTGTCACGTGTACTGAGGTGTTTTTTTTTTACCATTGAATTTCTTTCTGTTGCATGCATCTTCCAATTTGCCTCATATTGAATGTTTGTGCTTTGCTTTATGTCTTCATCTGGATTTGTGCTTTGAAACTATGCCTCAAAAGGACAGAGCTTCATCAACCTAACCATGTTGAGCCTAAATCATGTTTGGTCGTTACTTTGCAGTCCAAGGCCATACTTGGAAGCTATTCATATATATAAAGTTCCCTTGATTCATGTTAATGTCATTTTACTTATATGTACTAGCTGGGCCCATTTCTATAAACAGAGAAAGAAAGGAATCTATTTTTTTATTCTTATTGCAGTAGTTTAGTCTAATTATAGTATTTTATATTAGTCTTTTGGTTTAGTGCTAATATTTACATGCTTTGTGTACACTCTAAAAGTACTAATTTATCATCCTGCATCTACATTATTAGTTACATCTCAATTGTCATTTTATATATTTCCGATTTCTGGATTGTTTCTTCTTAGAAATTAATTAATTATTTGACGGGTTGAGTGCATCAATTTTTAATAGAAAGGTGAAACATATGATGGGTCAAACATGTCAGATTTATTAAGCTGCTTAGGATGATTATCGTTTACGAATTGGAGCCATCATCCATGAGGTAGTATATTTGTCTTCAACTTTTATGTATTCTACACTCCATTTCACTGCACTGCAGATGTGTCAATAACAAGAGCCGGGTTCTTGATGTTGTCTTTTCCTAAATACTTCTCAAAAGTATATGAGGCTGCTGTTTTGTTTTCTCATGGTCTTCTAATCTCTACATATTGGAATGAAACCGATGTACCGAAAAAATGTTTGAAGATGTCCTAACTTATATGTTTATATTTATATTCTTCCTCTTTTGAATAAGGATTTTGATATTTCAATTCATATTCTTTTTTGTTCCTGCCAGATTTCAAAGGGAAATATGGGCAAAAAAGAAACATAACTTTGAGATTAATGAATGAGGTTTTTAAAACGGGTGATGAAGGGGCTGATATCAATAAGGAAGGTGAGTAGTATATTACGATTTGTAAAGAAGTCTTCTCAATACAGTCATGTTACAACTTTTTGTTTTTGCTTATCCACTGTTCTTAGGTCTTCTTTATTGAGAATGCTATATCGTTTGTAAATGATTCACATTTGTTTTGTTCCTGGACAGTGACAGGGTCCGAAGGCAAAAAAGAGCTTCCAATCACTGAACCGGAAAGCAGCAAGAACAAAAGGAAACCAGACCCAAAACAAGGTATGTGCTCAACCCAATTAGACCTTAAGGAATAAGAACTTTTTCTTCTGTTCAGATGGTAAAAACTGACCCGTTAGTGGTCTTAAATCCACTTGAAAGATAGCATATAGCCTTTCGCCTAATCCCATTGTTTTGGTAAATTAATCGAACACATATTAATGGTATTGTTATTCTAAAATTTACAAATAACATAGTCAGGTTAAGATTTTAAAAACCTGCTGCAATGATAAGTTTTGACATGCCTTAACCCTCTAAAACTCAAAACAGTTCCAACAGTTTTGTTTATCAGTATCTTTGCATGTCCATTCGTTTAGAGCTCTAATTTAGAGGATCAAATTGTATTTCTTTTAATAATATAGTCAGAGTACCTTTTTTTCACTTTCATAAATGGTTAAATGCTACTTTATTTGCCTATTTTTAGATGTTGGCATTGCCATTGCCACATAGATCTGGTGTGCACAATTAATATAACCTATTTCAGAGTATTATTTGATAACTTGAGCTGCTCATTTCCTTAAAATTGACCATAATCATCGTAGTAGTCAGTACACAAATTACAAATCAATTAACATCAAAATTATGAAGAACATCCACAAACAATCTTTAATATCAATGAAGGCCTTATATCATGGATTGACAGTTGGAATCATTTTAAGAAGTTTCAATTACTAATGATAATATCCATCACATATCAAGTAGATGTATGTTACTGTTTGATAGATTGTGTCACAACAGGTGATTCTTTTGTGAATATTTTTGGCATAAAAAACAATTCAAGATATGAAGGCCAATATGTTTAATAAAAACTAATCAATTTGTGTGATTCACATGCACAGATTGTGGTGCTCAAGTTTCATACCGATGAGAAGTAGAAATGGTTAGTCTTTGCATTGCAAAATCTTTTCAGATATTGGCTGGTGCATTTCTTTTGTTTCTACAGTGCTCTCCATCAGTTTTTTGTGTTTTTTGTTTTATACACAACTGCATATTTTTTTTTTTAATCTTACATGAGGTCTAGGTTTTCTGCTTATTCATTGCTATTTATAGGTTAAGATATATCTAATTGGGTGTTTGTTTGAGAAATATATATTCAAAGCCTGTTCAACAAAAGTATACCCTTTCCACATTAAATTTTAGCTTAAGTTTGGCATAAGTCCTTTTTGAGGTTCATTTCATAACGTCTCTCATTGTCATTGTGGATTGCTAACTGTTTGTTTTCCTTTGCAGCGTGTATTCGAGGAAATTGGCGTATCGTGTGCTTTGTACGTTTCCTGCTCTTAAATCACAGTTTGTAAGTTGGTTTGTTTATTTCGCTTATACTTCTTTCTTAGGACCATTTCGTTACATTCGTTTTGTTTGTGGCCATATTAAGATCAACAAGAATCATTACTTTTCAGGTTAATTTGATTATGTCTGTCACTGTAGTGTATGACTCAAGTTTCTTTCTTTTTTCATTCATTTTCTTGATTTTTGTTTATTTCATGGTATGATACCTTTTTACTAAAAAACGGGTCGACTCCGCGGCGTGAATGAAGTCATATTAGAACACTACTAAAGGTTTGAAGAGTTCTTATTCTTTCACTCTAACTATTATATCTTTCTGCTACTTCTTGATTAGAAAGACTTTGTAGCGGTGTAGCGGTTTTTGTTTTTTCTTTTCAGGTAGCCTTTGTAGCCGTTGCTCGCTATGGTTTTGGTTCCCATCCTTTTGACTGCTAATCGCCCTTTTTAAATGGGACGGCTCCGCGGCAACGCGCGGGTCGTCCAACTTGTTAACCTATATATACAAATAACAACACATGGTACAACTTCTCCAAGCTCATTGTACAAACACTTATTGCACGTTTCCTGTTCATCAACAGTGGTCTAAGTTGGATGGCATGATTGTAGTTTTGTGTAACTTTGAGGGTTTTTGGTGTAAAATTTCTGAAACATGATGTACAAGTCAATGGTGCATGTATGGTACACCTTATAATGCACACTTTACAACAATGCATTTACCTTTACAATTGAGGGTATGTTCGGCAATAGAGAAACGAAAGTGAGGGTACGTTCGACAATAATAAATCAATGAATTGGACATGTGGGCCCATTTCTCCACGTGCTCACCGCCATGCTTTACAGCCACCTGCTATCTTCTTTGTTTCTTCACGCCATCACCACCTGCTCTATTCTTGATTTCTTTCTTTCTTCAGTCTTCATAATTCACTTTTCACAATTCAATTAAGGCAGACCCTTTATTTTTGCTTGGCAAATCTCGCAGCATTCTTCACACCCAATCAAGCCAATTAATGTCGACGCAACTTGAACAGTATTACGCCATAACTTGAACAGGATTACGGTACGATGCACAGGAAGATTGCCACTGTAGACGCATGGCTATACTGTCCGTCCTTATAATCGCCATTGGACGTCATTCAAACCTCACCTCCACTCAATCGTTTGCACCGGTGAGTTCTAATTTCTTCATCTTTTCTTGCAATTAGAAGATTTGTAGATTTTGGGTTACAATTTCTTCCACTCTGTGTGTGTTTTGGTTCCAATTTGTTCCATTTTGTGTATGTTTCACTGAAATTTGGCTGGGTGTTTTGGTTCCAGTTTGTTTCACTCTGTATATGTTTGAGTGAAATTTGCCTGAATATGTTCTAATTCGTTGTCTGTTTCTTCAAATTTTATGTGAATCACAATTACCAGAGTTCCTAAACTTATGTTCCATTTTGTTGTGTGTTCGCATTTTATCTCAATTGACCATCATGCTCCTCTAACTTACATATCGAATTTTGGTTGCCCCACTTATTACACATTCAGGTGGTTAGTTAGAATTTATTCATCCTTATCGCAATTAGAATATTTCCAGAATTTATTGTATGTTTCTTTTAGGGTTGTATGTTTCTTTTCGGGTTTTGCTTTGTTCATTCATTCTTTTTATCTCATGTATGCTCCACTCTAAAGTTTGTGAAGTTATATATTTAATGGGTTTGCATTTGTACTCCTATTGGTTATGATTATTATGAAGTTTTGATGGTGAGTTAGAATTCTTCATCCTTATCGCAATTAGAATATATGCTCAACCCAAAAGTTTGTCAAGTTATATATTTAATGGTTTTGCATCTATACTTGCCTGTTGGTTATGATTACTATGTAGTTTTATGAGAGTGCTTCATGTATCTCAACTGTCTCATGTATGCTCATCAAAGAACTTGAATAACTTTTTGTGGTGTTATATATTTCTTGCAGGGTGACTGAGATTGATTCTTTTATCATTGTGTCTGTAAGTAAAAAAGAACAAATCCCTATCCAAAGTTTTCATACTGTTCATGATAATTAATATAGAATTTATGGTGGTAAGATCATAGACATGTAGGTTGCAATTTAGCCAATATGACACTGATTTCAAGTTGACTAGCATTTTCATTGTAGTTTACTTTGGCTGCAAACTAATTTAAAAAGATAGCTTCACTGTGCTTAAGTTAGGGGTTAGTTGTTTGCTTTAGTTTTGGGATTTCTATCTTATTTTTGTGGCCTGTAGGCAAATTTTGTATGTTTATTTTGTTTGTTGCCTCATTCTCGGTCAAGATTTAGCGATTGTCTTTGTTTTTTCCTTCTTAATGTGAATGTTTTCCTTTGCAGGTTGTCTTCAGCTGCTTGCACGTATCATGCACTTTGTAAGTTTGCACTGCCTTATTCCGGATACCTATTTTGTCACTTCCTCTTCACGTGGTGAATCTGAAGTCTATGCCTTCTATAATACTGCATTTTTGAAGATTAATTGTGTGTTGAATCTGCTATGCATAGAGTATATATCCAACCTCTTATGACCCGTTAAGGCTGACTTTAATGATAGCAAAGAATGTAGGTTTTGCACCTCTTATACCTTAATCATTGAATATGTAGCTTGGTGAATATATGACTTGCCTATTATGTACAAACATGGCATGTTTTCACTGTGAAGAGTGCAGGTGCTTATTATGTTTATGCTCTAAATTAAATAGCCACAGATATGGAATGATATTACTAGCAACTCCAACAAACCGCATTAACAGTCATGCAGGCCTAGATTACTTGGAAAGCTCTTGAAAGAATAGGCTAAATTACATGGAGAGCTCTTCAAAGAACAGGCCATCTGCTGTTTTGTTAGTTGTTTTGATATCAATTACACTCTTCAAACAAGTAAGTCATTGCTCTGTTGCTCAAAATACCTTAGTACTTCCATGTTAACAGCAGGTGTCCTTTGCTTGGATTTTAAATGCATATTTGTTTGATTGAAAATGAACACAGTTTGTAAATATAAGAGCTTCAATAATTTTGATAAACAACTCTTTTTTTGACAGAGGCACTATATAAACTGAGTTACTGACACTTGACACAAATTATTTGGGTAGCTTTGAATAAATCCATGAGAATTTCATGGCTGATGCCAAGAATGTCATGGGCTGTTGAAAAGACTGAACCGACAACACAATTTGGTTATAGTTTTGTTCAAATGGAGTTCATTATTACATGTGTGCTATTTTGAAAGTATCAACATGTTTGCAAGATTGGTGACGCCAAATTGATATGATTTTAATATGCTTCCCTTGCATCCAGATATATCATTAATGTGTGTACAGATTGCTTCATATATGGTGAATGAGGATACACAGATCTCTCACTTGCAGGCTCAGAACTCTGCTCTCTGATGAGGTTGTAGACACTGTTAGTAAAGCGGGTAGCAAGCAAAGTCGATTTTGTGAAGGTATGTGCTTCTATTAGAGCTTAAAGTTAGAGATTTGAATGATACAAAACTATCCAAATTAGAGTTATTACAGAGATGGTTTGTAATATGATTCTGTTTGTTTAGCAGAAGGTGCAAGAGCCAAGCAGACCATGATGGTGAAAGCGGCTACAAGTATGCACCGGTTGTTGCTCTGACCTTGGTGAGTGTTGCCCTTTATTCTCTATTGATCCACCTGTATGTTCATGTGGTTTTCTTTTTAATTTAATTTTCTGCTGTTATTAAATTAATTTAATTACCCTTTTTAAGATACAATTGCTTCTTAGGTGGTTGTTCATAGTTATGTTGACCGAAGTTGTTTTGGTCAACAATTAAGACACTGTACTAAAATTTAATTTGCAGGTTTGTATTGCTTCTTAGGTTCTGTAGCAATTGTGTCTATTTTTCTTAGGTATTTTTCCACCTATTCGTTTAGTTAAATGTAATCTAATTCTTCTAATTCTTCGTTATTTTTTCTTAGGCGTTGTTCATGGTCATTTTGACCAAAGTCAAACTATGATTTGCAGTTTGAAAAATGTGTTGAGTTGTTCGCCATGGTTCTTAATTGTTTTTTTTTACCGCTCTTTGTTTGGAGGTTTGTATTACTATTTAGTTGTGGTGCCGCTTCGAGGTTTGTATTACTATTTAGTTGTGGTGCCGCTTCACTCTCCGAGTCTATATCTTATGCCTTTTATGGTTTTTTTTTTTGTGTATTGGTTTAGTAATATGTGATGTGGTGACTGCTGTACTTTGGTATTTTTTTTTGCTGTTAGATTGTCTTCTTATTATGTTTAATATATTCTTTTTTCAGCTTAAATTTTTGTGTTTGTAGATTGGTTTTGGTTGCATCTCGCTTTAGGTGCAGGTTATGCCCGTTGTTGCTTCTATTTTTTTGCTTATTGTTTTTATACGTGTTTTAAAATTGTTTTGACTTTGTTATGCCGGTGGCAACGCGTTTATTCACTGATCGTATGTTACAATCAGGTAGGATAGGACCATTACAAAGCAAAAAATCAATAGCAAATGCCTACGGCGGGTTGCGGTGTTTGTTTTTTCTTTTCAGGTGGCCTTTGTAGCCGTTGCTCGCTGTGGTTTTGGTTCGTTGCTGACCATCCTTTTGACTTCATCGCCGGTTTAAACCAACTATGGCTTGGCTAATCGCCCTTTTTAAATGGGACGGCTCCGCGGCAACGCGCGGGTCGTCCTACTTGCATTATTTACATAATATAAATCACTGTATCGTATGTTTGCTAATAATTTGTACGAGATGAATATATATATATATATATATATATATATACACACGAATAGTCGTTCATGTATAAGTTTAATCATAGAATTTTCTAGCATGGCCTGATCTCCTAACACATTTCATTTTAATCAACAATTTAGTTTCCATAGAAAATATGTAATTCATCACGCGTTATTTCAAAGTTACACATAAAACCATATTAGGGTTTTCGTAAGTGATAATCATGCATTTCTAGATACGTATCAATTATTCATTCGAACATGTATAACATATATGTAATTCATCAGTCCTTATTTAACAGGTTCACATAAAATCATATTAGGGTTTTTCTAAGTGATAATCATGCATTTCTAGATACGTATCCATGATTCATTCAAGCATGTATAACACCATTCCATGTTACATAATATGTCATATTTAGTCGCATTTACCCGACGACCACCGCGGCTCCGTCGCTGGCCACCATGGCTCCGCCACCCGCCGCCGATTCAGGGTTACAATTTGGGAGTTTGCCACCATACGTGGTACGCGAAGGGAATACAATGGTCGCCGCGACACACATTGACCCGAAGCCGCTGCTACCACGGCCGGCCTCACCGCCGCCACCGCCGCTTTCGTTACCGCCTCCGAGAGCCGTTGATGACTTGACCCGTCGTTTCGAGTCAACCGTTTTGTTCAAGCCTAGCGATAACATGTTGAATCTCGTTGTCTCAAACGAGTGTTCGTACCCGGCTAAGATATATCTAAACCTGCCAGTTTAGATTCAAATATATTCAATTTGTTTCATGTTTGCGTTTGTTCGGTGATTTGGTCTTGCTAGGTTTTGCATTATTAACGTCTATAAAAATTTCGCTGTGTTAAAATCTGATTTATATATATTTATTTGACATTTAAATAAATATATATTATGTTTAATAAAAAAATTACAATAGTCGAGACCCGGATATCCACTGCAAAACCGAACAACATCTACCTTAGTTGGGTGATGTCTATAGTCTATTTTAGATTGCATTTTTTATTGGTGTATGTATGTACATTTTTATGTTTTTAAAACTCTCTAGGTGTTGGCAGTCGTGAATAAATTAGGTTTGATTGTTGTTTAAAAAATTAAAAGACATCTATTTTATCACAATAGTTATCGATTAATTTAGATAAACTGAATTTTAATAATTTAAACTATGATACGTATTTCAATAACCTATAAAATCAATTTAACCTCTCAATTTTCACAATTAACAAATAAAATATTACACTCAACTTTATAACATCTAGTTTGTATGTGTGTGTTTTTAATCCTAAGTATGATAAAATATAATCAAATAATACCAACGCCCATGGATATATAATTTTATTTTTTTTAACGATTAATAAATTAATAAACGAAGCCATGACTTATGCAAGAAACTCACTTGGAAATTGGAACTTCATAAGGAAGCCCGAACCAGTAGCAGTTGGGCCCATTTAAGGGAAAAATCAATCTCTGAGAACGATCGGATGGTAAAACGTGAAAGTTCGGATATTGAACTCGGGACGTTAGCGTTATAAGTCTTCTCTCATCGACGACACATTAAGATATAAATTTTAGAAAGTAACATATTTTATAATGTTATATACCAATTATAAAATTGAATATGCATGCATCATATCAATTGTATGTTTTTTTTTTCCGAACGACAAACTATACATTTCTAAACTATTCCAATTTAAATTACTTCATTAGTTTGAATCTAAGTTTATATTAATAAGGTTATACCTCTTTACCCTCGTAGCCTACTACCCAATTGTATGTTTCTAGCTTTTTTTAAACAGCAATTATTTAGATTTTTAAGATAGATTATACAATATATGTATGAGTTTCAAACTCATAATCTTTTAGTTGTAAGACTTACACCTTAACTACAAGTTGTGGAGCGTTAAAATAATGAGTTTTACAACCATTAAAAACACGAACATAACAAGTTAATTAGATCCAATGTGTGTTTTAAACTTATTGTTTGATGGGTTGGGCTAGGTGGCCCATTTCAATATGCTCATGACGCCCCAACAACTGAATTTTTCTTCGATTTATTTTTAAACAATATATAAAAAAAAATAGAAGTACACTCATAAACTACTCACCAAACTAACCTATGTCAATGTCTTAATTTTAACTCAAACTGAGGACCTATAACAACAAGACAACAAAAGTCTCTATCATATTGGCTACTACCACATTAAACCGACATATGGAGTTTGCCATTAATTAGAGGGGTAAGTTGCTTACCATTATATCTTCTTTTAACAATCAATACAATTCCAGATTTTTTTTTTTAAAGGCATTTTTTCACTTTATCAATTTTTCACCATTGCTAAGGTTTAAACCTTAGTCTCCATCAAAGAGAATTTTTGTCTCTTATCATTGGACTACTACCCTAATGGCTATTATACAAAGTTAAGGTGATAGCAACGGTACTCAGCGTCCATTAGTCCATGTGGCTTTCTTTGGTAGTTGGCACACGCAACCCTAATATTAATTATTTTATTCAAGCATAACAAATTTAACAATAAAAGTTTGTGGTGTAATATGTACAGTCGTGTATTATAACATTTTCAATTCGGGCTCGATACTTTAAGCATTTGAAGTCTAATTTTAACGTTGTTACACAGTTTTTTTTAGTCCATTTTGTATTTCCCTTATCTAATTATCCTTAAGTTATGTTATAGCAATAAAACTATTTTGTTTACTTTTATTATCCGTGAAAACAATTAGATACTAAACTTAATAAATATATTAAAATACAATTGCAAAGTACCAAATAATGATAACAAGTTTTTGACCCGCGCTTTGCTGCGGGTCGAGACAGTAATTTTAACGATCAAACGACAGCAGTAGAGGGAAGATACATTTGTGCATATGAACATGTTCTAAGAAGATCCTTAAGCATCCAGCGGTACTTACACGATCACTATCACCATCATCAGCGCTTCAATGATGCTAAGACTTGTCACCTAAAATGCCAAAGTATACAAATACACTGTATTCATTAAAAAAAAATTATCAACTTAATTAAATTAAATTATCTAAAGTACTAACACTATAAATGATATTAAAATAGCAGAAAATTTCTAAATTCATCTTGTATTTTCATCCTACCTTAAATAAATGCTTTACCTCTTCAAAGGGCTCTCTCATCATATAAGAAGAATTTGAAATCAAAGCATGCTGATGGTAAATTACAACAATAATTGGTACTGATTCAAAAGAGGGAAGAATGAGAGGCATTGTAATGGCAATAAAAGCTATTGATCTCGAAAATAGTTTTAGTATTCCCAAAATCAAATAACCCAAACACCAATTTGATGACACTATGTTGTAAATGTAAACTAAACGGAAGATAAATAACACATTTACCGGCAAAAGTCTTAAACGGTTATCCAAAGAAGACAACAGAAGACCATCTTAAATCATACATTGCTTTCGACACAAAGTAACTAAATGACCTGCAACAGCAACAAATAAAAATAAAAAACTGGTGAAAAACAGTTGGTGACAAAAAAAACTGACTGATGATATCAGCTCATACCAGTGATTTTCATAGCCTACAAACGCAAACCACAAAGAAATCGAATGTGCCATTGAGTCTTACTTGAAACCGCGCCAGCTCCACGTCAATAGTTTCTTATCATTGTAACCTTCTATTGCCACCTCTACGTCAATAGTAGTTGCACAGATGGATTCCAGTTATAAATAAGTTTCCTGTAAGGTCATTGTTGATATGTTTAGTAAGCAACAATTCTAAAGAGTGTTTACTTAAATACAAAAGAGAATCAAGTATTTAGTATCATTAGGGTTTGAATGCTTGATTGCAAAGAAGATAATAGAAGAAAATAATTCACCTTTGAAGAACCCTAAACTGATACATACTATCTCTGAATAGATTTGACACTTATGTTTGATAAACCTGACACATTCTTCTTAATTGTTGTTGGAATGCTTTTAATAAGAATGACATATGAACCTTCATCTATTTGCTTCTTGTGAAAACTGCAAAAATAATGTCCATGAGAGCATGAGGGGTAAAGAAGGTAAGTTTCATTTTAAAATCTCCTAGCTGGAGGCACTATTTCCTCTTCCTAAGGAACCATTTCCTCTTCCTGAGGAACCATTTCCTCTTCCTGAGGAACTACTTCAAGCTCATGATCATCACCAAAGAACACAACTACTTATATTAAACTTACATCCCCACATGTACAGTTTTTGGATTTGCAAGCCAACCTTGTATTATTCTAGGAACATTTAGAAACAATCACTATCATAAGTGCAAACCTGTAGTCACACCCAAAACACATGGCACACACCTTATCATGTCAGATAAGAATACAACCACATTTATGCAAGGGCTAGAGAAGTGCCTCAAGAAAGTAAACAAATGAAGACAAACCTGGTTTCAACCATCATGGAAGCTGCTTCAAGCAAAAGCCTTGACTGATGATCTGTGTTGTAAGCTCTTGCATATGCTACATTCTCCAATACATCATTACCATTCAACCCAAACCTGCAACATGAATGTATGATTGAAAAAATGTAGAAAAAAACTAAAGAAGGCTTAAAAACACACTGATCTTGATGATGCTGTCCATTACCTGTCTGCTATCTGTAAGAGTCTTTGTGGCCTGAATGTAACTTCAGCATCAATGTACATTGCCTTCCCTTCACCACCACCTTGATCTAATGGAAGCTGAAATTAAATAAACCAAAAGTTAGCATATTTTGTAGTCTTTTGTAAAACACACATTAATTCAAGATAATTAAAATATAAAAAAAACATGTATTACTTGGCAAGCTACACATAGAGTGTGACAAAGCTGAGCCTTCCCTGAACGGAACTCGCCATATAATTCAGCAATCGATCCGGTTTCAATTCCTCCTAAATGTAGTGATCTATAAGACTAAAATAATATCCTCACGATTTGTTGCGATGGTGTAACAGTATTGCTGCTGCATTCCCAAGCAGCAAGACAACCACATGAGTTGGAAAGAGAAACATGGTATGCATAAATAGAAATGAAGAAGAAACATACCATTGAACAATTTATAAGTACTAACTAATCAAAATATAATCTACAGACCTAAAACAGAAATGGCCACACATATAAATAATGGAATAAAAAATCAGATGCACTTTATTTTCTACATTTGAATAAAAACCGAGTATGGGTTACAGACCTTTATACCAAGGACTCAAAATCACTACAGACCAGCAGCACACAACCTGCACAACACTCAATTCATAATAAAAACATAAAATATGTGTCTGACCTTGAGAACTGAAAAGCTGGTCATCGTTGTTCCCAATAAAATATTACCTGAAACTCAGAGTATTCATTTAAAAATGAGTATATGAACATACAAAAGATTTGACCTTACATCTACTTGGAGTATTTGGATATTTAAATTCCTTGTTTGATATTGCAATTTGCAAACACATTGTCCTGCAATTGTGGAGAGCATATAAACATTTAATCAAGTACCAGAAGGTAGAAAGTGTACTTAAAGTATTCATTTAGGAACTGGTTTCATAGGTGAGATCTCCTAATTAGCTCTGTCAACTGACACCAAAATACAAAATAAGCAATAAAAATCACTAAGCCAATAGCTTCAAGTTAGTACCTTTCCAAGTCTTTCTAGCAATTCATTGGCTTGTTTGACTTCATTGTCTGGCAACAAAGCAATAAAATTGCAAATGAAATTAAAATTTAATTGGAATCGATATAACTGAGATATATAAAAAAAAATTGGGGGTAATATTTATTTGAAACTAATGAAGCAAAATTGATAAAATGTTAATAGATTGAAGATTTAGTATCCGATTCAGTAACATATTGTGTGAATCCAAAATTATGGTTTATCACTTTTAGTAAAAACTATGAAAACGGAATTGAGAATAAATACTAAGTTATTCAAAGATTAGGGTTTACCGATTTTGTTTCGGCCCCAAAGTCCGATCCGGCGTCGGTGTTCTCAAAACCCGCAGCCACAACATCGATCTTTTCCGTCAAAACTGAACCGCCGGAGATTATTAGTTCTAACGCAGTAACGCCAAATCTATTTTCAAACCATGTCTGATTCGGCGTCGCCGTTCTAAAAACCGCAGGAATGAACGACGATGATGATGATCTCGTTGAGGTAGGGTTTGATCAAAATCGGCGCTTGGATAGAACGATGATGATCTCTTAACCTTGAAATCTTGCTCCGAGTGATGAGAATGCGGCGTCTCGATGTGGTGATGAGAAACCATCGACATCCCAACGTCGGAGATGGAGCAACGACTGCCATTTAACGATTTCGCTTCAGACGGCGAACCATAACCACGACACCGGAAAAGCCACAGCGGTGGCCGGTTTCTCTAAGGTTTTCAAGAGGTCGCCGCCGGTCGTCTTCACCAGAGAAGGACGTGATAGAGGGGTCGGCATCACCAGAGAGAGAGAGAGAGAGAGAGCGCAACAATCGGTGGAGACATAGTGTTTGAGATGAGATCTAGGCCTTGGGAGTACGTGAGAGAGGTGAGATGGCTTGCACCGCCACTCTCAGCAAATAAGAAAAAAACTGGTATTGACCAAAACATGTGGCTGTCCCTGGTTTTAGCCAATGGTATTTGAGAAGTGAAACTGGGAAAAAAATATTACACCAGAAAAAGACTCAACCGGGTTTTGAACCCGAGATCACTCTGGAGGCAAAGTGAAAACCTACCAGCTGATCTACATTAACAACTGAGAAAATATTCAAGCACTAAGTTAATAAACACTCACTACCGAATGAAAAAATTAAAAAAAAATATAGCCATGACACGTGTCAGCACGACACATGTTGACGTGGAGAGGAATAGTGCGGAATAGTGCTCTTTGTGAGTACACCTAGCACTCACTATTGATATATATATATAAATCAAGTGAAGGGTGACGAGATGTATATCAGCATTCATAATTAAACTCGACAGGATGCCCATCTTCACTTTGATTCAAGCTTAAAAAATTGATATTTTAGATCTTGTATGATGTGACGGTGAAATGATATGGTCATTCAAGTTGTATGTATCTATCTATGTACCCACACTTTATTTACTGTAGCAACGTCAATCATAATTATACTGCATACAAGATTTTGGCAGAGTTTTATATTTTAAATTTGTTTAAGATGTTACATCAGGTCACATCTAGCACTAGCTTATAGTTTAAAGTTTAAACTCATTCTAACACTCAAGGAGAAAACCTTGAAACTGGGTAAAACCTCCCAGCTTAGGTGCCGAGTCTGGAACCCGAGATCTCCTAGTTACAATGGTCTCAAACTACCATTTGAACTGAAGGTGATGGTTTTTTTTTTTAAATTGTCTCGGATCACGTCTAACAATAGATTTTGTTTTATAAATTTTATTATTTATATGAAATAATGACACACTAACAACTTTTAGAAATATATATGGTTTGATACAAGATATTTGTTTTGTATATCTTAAGTCGTTAATGAGATGATGTATAGATCGAACCGATGGTATTTCGTATTGACGTTTCGGTTCTATTTTGACATAGGACTTTGGCAAGAAACACTTTTATGCCTTGTGATATGGTGCATGCTTGAAGCACACGGACAGGAGACCATATGTCAAAATGGAAGAATATATTGGTTTAAAAAACGAGGCTACTTGTGGTCATAACTCAACCATTTAGGCTATGTGTAATGGGGCTCGATGGGGGCTTGAAACCGAGTTTAGCGCCCCCTTAGCGCCCTCCATCACTACGGTGGGGCGCGAAAGAGAGAAAAATGGTCCTGGGCGTGGGATTTATCACGCCGAATTGGGGGAAAAAGTGGTCAAAAATGACCGTTCAACGGGCCATTTTTTGACCGTTGAACATTAAATTTATTTTTTTTTGTTTTTTTTTTCATTTTAAACCAAAATAAACTAACCCCTATATATATAAATCTAACTTCTTTAAAAAAAATTACACAACCTCCTCTATACTCTTCTACTATTCTCACATTTTATTCACAAAAAATGCAACATTTCGGTCGTTCTCCGACACCACGGTCCGGTGAAAATGAACAAACACCGACCAACGAAGAGTTGTGGAGTATGATGACAAACCTTCAACCTCTCCTCAAGGATTCACCGGTTACACGCAACAACACCCATTCCAAAATCTTCAACCACGTTCGATGTTTCAAGGGCCGTTTCAACCACTGTTTCAACTCCCGTTTCAACAACCGTTTCAAGGGCATTTTCAACCTCCACCGCAAGCTCAAACACCACAAGCTCAAACACCACCATCTCAAACACCGTCACAAGAAGATGATTGCGAGGTGGTACCCGAAATGCAACAAGCGGGTGGGTCAAAAAAACCGAGGAAACGGTCTCATAAGAAGAAGGTTGTCAACGAACCGAGTGAGAAGAGAGTTATCAACGCATGGACCGAGGAGGAGGAGGTGGCGCTATGTCGATGTTGGATCGAGGCATCGGAGGATCCCGTCATTGGTTTGTATTTATTTTTTTCTTATTTCGATTTTTTATTTATTTTATTTACGTTTTATTTAGTTTATTTTCATAAAAGTTTTCTATTTTTTTTCTACTTTTGTGATTATGTACTAAACTAGTTTTTTTTTTTTAAATACTAGCTAACCATCAAGACAAGACGATGTTTTGGTCGAACATTCGCAAAAACTTCTACAAGTTGCTCAAGAAGGACGAATATCGAACTCCGGACTCCATTTCCGGAAAGTGGACAGAAATCAACAAGCGTTGTTGGTTTTTTAGCGCGGTTTACAACCGTATTCGTGCGGGTTGGAAGAGCGGTGAGAATGACGAGGTCATTCAATCTAGTGCACTAGTCGAATACCAAGCGGAAAGAGGTGTTTTTCAATACATGAAGTGTTGGTTGATCATTCGGGATAGTGACAAGTGGAGGAATCAACCCGACTTGACGCAAAGAACAAGGCGCGCTAAAAAATCGAAAACATCGTCATCCGCGGCTGGGGGGTCTCTAGGGTCGGACGGTCGGACTTTTGACATCAACTTAAACGACACCGATGAAGAGGACGATGTTTATGTCGAGACCTTAAAGCCGATGGGTCGGGACCGCGCAAAGGGGAAATGAGCGGCGTCATCGTCAAGTCGCCAAACATACGAAACGGTGACCAAAGAAAGAGACGATGAGGTTGCCGAGAGTCTGAAGGAGTTGGTAATTTTGAGGAAAGAGCACGACAAAGCGGCCACCCGTCGGCAAATGCAAAAGGATTTGGAATCACTCAGACAACCGATACCCGAAGATGACGAAATCACACGAGCTTTGGCGCTCAAGTTAAGGGAACGAATCAAGACGGACTATGGGTTTTAGTTGTTTTTTTTAATGCCGTGATCTTTTTTTTTTAATGTCGTATTTTTTTTAAATGTTGTTTGTTTTTTTAGTAATATTAATGAACTTTTTATTTATTTTATTAGATTTCATTTTATTTAAATTGAAAAAAAATAATAATAGGGTAATTATTGCAAGGGGCTTGAAAGAGGCTTGACCATTACTACCATTTTCCTTTCAAGCCCACTTGACACGTCACTGTCCACATGGCGGATCATGCCCTTGGGTGGGGCTTGAAAGGGCATGACCATTACACATAGCCTTAGAGAGGTATTATGTGTCATGTGATTGTCATATCATCACACATCAAGAGGTTATCACTTAAAATTATCTTTTTTTCACGGCAAATTTTGATTACTGACGGGGGCATTACCCAACCACACGATCATCTCTAATCCTCATCAGGATGAAACTCACCATAATCCCTCTGCATTGTACCTAATTATTATTATTTTTTGTTTTTTAATCTTCTAAATATAATAAGCCCGTACAGGGACAGACCTAGCCCTTTTGACAGAGGTAGCGTCCACTACCCTTGAACTTGCATAGCGATGTAAATTTTTTTTGTCTACATTAAGTTAGACTTAATTGTACTTAATTAAGGTCTTGCATGTCGTAGCAAAATTGAATCCATACATTTCCATGCATTGGTAATTTTAGAGAATTACCGAATCACATACCTGATTTAACCGGCACACAAGAACGTTGATGACATCTTCACATAAATGTTTGAAGAAACATGTCCATAATATTAATATATTTTAGCATTTAATATATATATAGGGTTAGGTTCAAATGAGAATTTTTTCTTTTGAGAACTTTTGAGAACTAAATCTCAACCACAAATCAAATTGGTTCTCAAATGATCCTCTCCCTATATATATATTTTATTTAACGTGAATGTTTTATCGCGTAATATTTATTCAAGTCTAGACATATTCAACAAATAACAATGAACCATTTATCATAAAAATACAATCTTTAGTAAAGGGTTTTTATTAAAAAGATTCATATTTATTTGTTACGGGTTTATGATCCCTTCAATACTTAAAAAAAAATATCCGATTTTCAGCTAAATGGCTTGGAAAAGTTTATAACCATTCAAACCCTATTCCTTCACTTTATCACTTTCACCTCAAATTCTCGGTTCCAAACTCTCTCCAACAACCGAATTTTTGAAACATATAAATATACCATGCATATGCTTACCCAAAACCTCTCATCATTTTTGGATATTACTTGCATTAGCCAACCTGCAACTCCACCCAGCACCTCCATCAAATCCATTTGGCTTCTCCATGCAAATATCTTGTCATCGATTTAGTGTGTAAAACCCATGCAATATGCTTTCTTCTTTGCTCCTCCCTTCCCATCGATTTTCCTACATATAGGAGACCAAAGACGTACTTGTTGGAAGTTTTTCAAAATTACAAAACTCCCTCTCATCGATCGGTTCCAAAACAGCAGCCCAAACCCCTCATTTTCGAGCAAAACCAAGTGCATTTTAAGTTTCCTTGATTTCCGAAATCCTATGACTTTCCCCTTACTTGTTGAAGTGAGAATAACCATATCTTCTATATGTTTTTCATCATCTTTAAACTCTATTATTTATGTTTTATATCAACTATCAAGGGTTTGTTAACTCTTTCACATACAACTTGAGGTTGCTAAAAATATAATGTTATGTTACATAAAACTTGGATCTAAAGAAGTTGGTAAAAAACTCTAAACTTTGGTTCATATCTTTCAAATATCGCAGAACATTGGTGATTGTTGTTAGACTAGATGTAAAGTTGATGTCAATTTTGTTAGTTATACATATTCATGTGAAATGTTGGTCAACTAATGAAACATAACTACTTTGACTTGGGTTGACTTTTGATGGACTTGTGCAAAATCGTTGCATTTGATGATGAAAATGATGTTTAGGTTTTGCTAAAATAATAGTTTATGCATGTTAGTTGGTAAACTATTTCAAGATTGTTATGACATTTATATAGCGACTTTGATTATAAAAGTTGCTTTTACAAAATGAAAAGAGTTTGGTTGAAGGTTGACATCATGAAATATAAAAATATTGGAAAATTTATAGTGTTTATTTTGGTGATAAGATTATTATAAAAAGGGTTAACGTTATAAAAATGAGGGTATAAACTATAAAAAAGTTAACCGAGTTGTTTAACAGAAAATGGTATTTTTTGATATATATATGTATATACGTTATATATCTGGTAATCTATTATAATACATATGAGGAGGACGAACTTTCATTTACTTAAAAAATTAAGAGTTTAAGGGGTATGATAGTCTTTTACCTTTAATAATGACACTGGGTGTCCTTTAAACTGTATAAAGTTTCACTCAGTGTTCTTTGTCCTAAGTTTGGTCGTTACACCAAATGACACTCATTGTAACATTTCTATAATATAAATGACACTTGGCGTAAGGTTTTGTTAAGTCAAAGGACATTGAGTGAAACTTTATGAATTTTAAAGGATATTTAATGTCATTAGTAAAGGTAAATATGAAATTTTTTTGTAAAGCTTACAAACTTAAATGACAAAATTTATAATTCACTCAAAGTATTATTTAATTATAAAAGAGATAGAAAAAATAATATTATTTAATTAAATAATAAGGATGAGGATAAAAAACCCACTGTGAATGCTTTAAACGAGTTATAGCTTGTACGGCAAAGATCCAAGTGTTTTTTTTAATTTTCCTTGAATTATTTTATTCTAAAAATTGAGAAAATTACATAGAGGATTTATCATATGTGGTAGCATTGAGCAAATGACACGTAGACTTGAAAAATATGTATTTAATACTATAGTAAGATCATTCAATCCATAACAAAAAATTATCTTTATCCTTATAATTTATTTAAAAACTTCAATTTCTTAAATTTAACTTTCACTTTATAAAACTCACACATCAGGTTTTTAAGTTCTTTATTCTTATCTTTATATAAGGATTTGATAAATATCATAATTTATTTAGTAGATTGGTAAAATATTAAGAGAAAAGATAAGAATAAAAATCCTAATGTAATAATAAAAATATAAAAAAAATAAAATATAAAAATAAAGATGAGTTTACACACTCTCGTGAATGCTCTAAGATAGTTAGATAGTGAGATGCCATTTAGGTTATAGACTAGTGGTAAGGGACAAAGCTCTTTTAAGAAAAAAACAAGGTTCAAACCTTGGTATAATGAAATTGTAGAGAAAAAAAAAATTAGCCGTTCAAAAAAAAAAGTTAGATAGTAAGATAAGATAAAATATGACAGTAAAAGATGGGGTAGTGTTTGTTGAAAAAAATAAAAATAAAATAATGGTGTATTATAATGTAAAGAATATCAAATCAAGATGAAAAGGTGAGATGTAACAATTCATGACCAATCAAATCCGAATAATAATTACTTTTGTCAGTGAGGGCCACTGCATGTTTCAGAAGATATACACCATGACATCATTTCCAAACCCAACACAGATTAATCACCCTACGTACCTTTCTTTCCTGGTAGACGAATTAAATCTTCTTTTTTTTACTTTTTTATTATTTTTTTTACAAAGGCCCGGAGGGAGAGTCAAGACTCCGTAAAGTAGGCGTCTTTGGAACCCCAAGACGTACACATGAGAAGGAAACCACCCAAGTGAAAAACCCTCTCAGCTCCAGATCGAACCCAAGTCACAAACCAGCTCGTCTAAGTTATTTATGGAAAACCCGACCATCATCGCCCCAACACGGATTCGAATCCAGTCAGAAGCTCTTTCTCATGCCCCGCCAAGTGGCGTTGCCCTTTGGATACTCTAATAGTATTGATTAACTTCAAATAAACGTTTATTCTTGTTTAAACAAAGATCATATATAATTTTAGAATACACTAAAATATTTAGTAAATAGTAATTAATATCGATCTTTAAACTCCTGATGAGGATCCAAATTTGTCATGGCGTTTTTCAGTAGTGGTGAGTTTCCTCCTGATGAGATTGAAGATAATCGGGTGAGTGGTGTAATGTCCTCGTCAGTGATCTAAATTCACCGTTCAAAAAAATATCTTTAACCTCAACTTTTCTCCATCTCCACCCTCCATGTTTATTGTTTAATTAGCATCTTCACGAGCCACTCAGTCCACCATGATGGTACAAGATTAAAAATAAATGTTGAATTAAACTGATGATTTTATTTTAGAGTAAATTACACAAAAGGTCCTTTACGTTTTATCCTGATTTCGAATTAAGTCCTTTAAGTAAAGTTGTTACACCCGACATCCTTTATGTTTTAACATGTTTCATAGAAGGTCCTTTATTACTAACGGTGTTAAAAACCATTGTTAAGTCAGGGGCACTTTAGCCATTTCATAAATTTTTTTAATAAAACATTAAAAAATAAAATAATAATTTAATAATATAAATAAAGAAGAAGAATATCTCCTCCCAGACCATCTCGTCCCTTCTTTTCCCCGCCCCATCATCACCGTTGATTATACACCCCCCAAACAACCTCACTGATCCTCCTTCAAATCCCATGTCTCCCCCACATCTCCGACTCCGATTACTTCTAGTGGCAAGAAGACGACCTAAAATCTACGACGTTGAGTCTCCTTGCCGGAAAATCTACAACTCCTTCGTCTCCGGCAACGACACGGCCGGACAATGACAGTTCAAAAACGTCAGCCCCTCCTCCGTGACGGAATGCTTTTTAACAGCGAATGCAGCGTCGTCATCGCCGGCCACACGCACGGTGACGATTCCAATTTGGAAGACGAGACGGATACAAGCTGAAGAAAACGCAGCGGCCGAGTGATGACGTCACCAGAATGCAGATCTCAGCGAGAAGGTCGGTGTTTAAGAAGGTGATAGCGTGTGACATAGAGGGGAATATGAAGGACAGCAGCTTCCCGATGGTTTTAATATTAGATTTTTTTTGTACTTTGATCTGAAAATGAAAAAGCTCGGGTTCAGCTCTTTGTTTTTAGATATTCAGCACCTTCAAATCCACCTACGTGCAAGAAAATGAATTTACTCTGTGGAAAATTTGGATCAGTTTAGATCGATGGATTATGTGATCTTCTGTATGATATTTTAAGATTTTCTAATATTAGAATTTTTTATTTTTATTTTAAACTTAATAGATTTTATGAAATGGCTAAAATACCCCTGACTTAACGATGTTTTTAACACTATTTGTGATAAAGGACCTTCTACGAAATAGATTGAAACATAAAGGATGTTGGGTGTAACAAATTTACTTAAAGGACCTAATTCGAAATTAGAGTAAAACATTAAGGACTTTATGTGTAATTTACTCTTTATTTTAACCCGATTTTTATTTAAAGGGACTTTCAAATTCTTTTCGTGGGACAGTATATATGTTTAACTAATTTATTAAAGAAGGAGAATATAACATGTGTCCACTGTCTACATTTGTTTTTCAATATCATTTATTTATTATTTCCTACGATACGATAGATTATTTATGTTTCATTAAAATGGTAGGTACAACAAGTATAATCTAGTGTCCATCTTTTCATATCTATCACCCCCCGTTTCCCATGGCTTTTTTCATTGGGAGTGTCACCTGAAATTATTCCCTCTTTTCAGGACTTATCACCTGCAAAACCTTCCGACTCATATATTTTAATATTATTTAACGTTGGATAAAAATGTAATATAGGAGAGTAGTGGTGGACTCGATTGTTAAAGTTTAAAGTTTATTAAGGTTGATGTGTTTGTTCCTTTTGAAGTAAAGGATCGAATTAAGCTAGGTTAACCATTAAGCTAAAGGCGGATATAATGTATTTTAATTAAGGTAATTAATTATAAATAATGTAGTTTGTTGTTATAAAATATAGAATAAAAGACGATTAGCTATTCAAACTCTAATTTGTTAGTATACAAGATGGAAACCCCCCGCGCGTTGCAGCGGGGAGTTTGTTTCCAAACATGTATTTGCTGTTTTTCTATACTTAGTAATGTAAGGAAAACAATTTAGAATAAGTTTCATTAGAGTTGCTTGATAGTTATACTAATAGATAGTTATACTAATAGAAATCTAAGTTGTTATTTAGAACAAACCAACTAAAACAGTGAAACTTAGGAAAAGAAGTTGTCGTTCTGCATGAGTTTTTTAAGTACTTTCATTAATAGCGAAACTTGTTGTAAGATCTACAAAAGTACATGTTTTTTCCTTTCATGATTACATCCAACTTTCCAAAATGTTGTTGCTACTACTATGCAACCTAATTAACGCCATCGCTATTGTTTTCATGCTAGAACCATTAGTATTGCTTTCCCAAAAGACTGTCTACTTGTCTAGTTTTTTCATTTGTTTAGCAAAATGATGACTACATCAGCATTATCCCAAAAGTGTCATTTGAGTTTTTAGTCTTGCTTTCCTTTCAGCTTTTTTGCTGCGACATTTCCTTCACCTATATTGTATAAAATTTGTTGGTTGTTAGTTTTTAAAGCATATAATGTCTATGTAAATTGGTAGCCTGTTTTTGTTTGTACCTGGAGATTCAGTCATGTGCCTACGGCTTGCTTTTGAAACAGGTGTCTTCGGTTCTGGTGTAGGCAGCCTGGGAATTGATTCTGTCAATTGGTACTGAATTGTCTTGGTTTCAATTTGTTCCACCACTGTTGCTGCATTGTGTCTAAGACGAATTATATAGTACAAAGGTGTGCCTATCAGTTGTAGTATTGGTGGTGGCACTTTCTTGTCACTCTCAAACCCATGCAGTAGCACCAAGTCTTTGCAGCTGATCTCTAAAGTTATAGCCATTGTTTCGTTGAACACTACAACTGGCATGTTAGCAGTGTCGTCCATGAGAGTTGCATGGAGGCAGTAGCTGTTTCATAGTTTTAAATTAAAATAGTATTTAGAAATTTAGTGAGTGAATGTAAAATGTGTTTGTGACTGTATACATTTTGGATATAATTAATATATATGTGATTTGTAAATAATTATTTCAATGAATTAGTTATTTGTTAGGTATGCAATGATTGAAGACAGGTAATGTAACTTTCATTATATTTCATAGTAAGCTGTGTACTTACTGGTATGCTGGTTCCGTCACTGTATGACCATCTGTGCAACTCAGTGTGGGTATCTTATTGGTTGTATCTTCATCGTCTGAGTATTCCTCAAGCAAAGTCTTCTCACAGTCTTGAAATGTGCATTTTCTTAGAAACCACTTACGATTTGCTTGCACTTCCTTCATTGTTGCATGGCAAGAGTACAGCTTCGACTGTCATTTTGATATGCGTTTGTTAGTTATTAATATGTGTATGTACAAAAAATGAATTTTATATTAGATTTGTAGAAATAACTAATGATAGTAATTCTTTTATAGATATAAATGAAATTTATTTCTTGTAAAATTAGTTATTTATTACCTTGTACTCTGCATAAGGCTTTTGGTTTAACTCAGCAAGGGTGAATCCTGTCTCAGTATCAGCTTCCGTCAGTTTGATTCGTTGCGGAACAATTGCTTTAGCTTGTACTTCATTTAAACTGTTTAATAACAGATAAGAGTATTATTAGAATAAAGTACGCATATTTACTATATGTGAGTCTACATAGAATATTATTTGAATAAAGTACATATATTTACTTTATGTGAATTTACATTTTATTTTCTGTACCTGTTGATAATTTCCTGCAAGTTTGGTATTGGCGGATTGATGAATGTAGCAGTAATGTCAGTTGACTCAAGCTGAAGTTTTCCTGTATTAATAATAACATTAAGTAACTTGTGTTTGACAGATTTATATAATCATATACTACGCATACCTAAGTACTTTGTAACTTTAACTGCTGAGACAGCAAGTATTTGTCCTGTAATATCTTCTTTAGTGAATGAAAGTGCTATGGATTGCCAGAGAGTAACAACTATGTCTTGGCCACTGCATATAACAACACATGAGTTAGAAATTAGAAAGTATTTGCATAAAAAGTAGTTCATGTATCTGTTTGAATTACGTGTGATCAAGTAATGTGATTTTGACTGTCTGATAATTGTTATTCTGCTGAAGACCACTGCACTTTAACACGCGCCCATAGTAATCTGTTACATTCAGTTATATCAGTATTCGTGGTAGCAATTACATATTCCTTGTTTAACTTTTTTCATACCTGTTAGATTTGGATATTTGTCTTTTGTACGTTCTTCTAACATATGACGTAAAGCAAATTTAAAGTAGGTTCTTGGAATGTCTTTTGGTCCAAGTGGTGTTACAGTTGTTCTATTCGCAAGCAAAAGTGCAGCCTGATGGTAAACAGCACGACCACTTCCTCTTGGTTCAGTACAGAAATGGTTGTTAATCAAGTAACATTCATTGACTTTCATAACACTGTCAATTTTCTTGTTGTTTTTGTCAACTTTGGCCTCAATGGCATCTCCCTATACACAAAGATGTTTCCTAGTTACTGTCAAGTTCTTCATTTATAATAAACTCTTAGTATAAGAAATAAAATGTAATTACCTTTGCATCTACTAACAGGTAGTACAAATCCTTTTCATGAGTGCCTGTGTATGGATAATACTTTCTCAGTAGTCTTACTTCAATAGTGAATGGCCTTACAGTTGCCTTGATATTTGCAATCCCTTTCGTTCCCATTGATTCTGTTATTTAATTTTTAGTATCATAAGAACACTAACAGAAATAATGTTTGAAATCAATGAAGTAATAATACATGTATAAGTATGCATTGTGTAACTATCTAAAAGTATATATTCATGTAACTGTGTATGTACAGAAAATGTGTAAATTCAATGTTTGTGTCCTGTGTATTTAACTATACAAATAAGCTATGGTAAGTTACAAATTGTGCTTAAAGAATGTTTACTGTAAATCTGCAAGTATAATGTATTATTGTATAGTTCTTTCTACCTCATTTAGGAAGTCAGTGTATACTATATTTTTAGTGCAGTTTGGTGGGTCAAAGTCATTTGGTATAATGAGAACTTTCAAAGCATTCGGTGAGGTAGCTCTAGAAAGCGCTACGTATAGTTGACCATGACTGAATAGTGAATGTGGAAGATAAATACCAATTTTACTTAATGACTGACCTTGACTTTTATTAATTGTCATAGCATAACAAATTTTGACAGGAAATTGCTTTCTCTTAAAACTAAAAGGCAACTCTTTGTCTGTGTGTATTATACTAATTCTTGGAATATACGCACGCTTACCAATGGAATTACCAGTAATAATGTGAGCCTCAATTATGTTAGGAAGCAATTGAGATACAATTAATCTAGTGCCATTACAAAGACCTAAAGTTTGATTTATGTTACGTATAAGGATAATTGGTGTGTTTTTCTTAAGCTGTAGACAGTGAGGTGGGAAACCACTAAAATGTAAGGTATTTAAATATTCTGTAGGATACAAAATTTCTGTTTCAGCATCATTACTTGCAAGTGGAATTACAGTGTCAGTACTTAAGTATGTCTTGATGTCACCTGTTGTCATAGCCAAAACTGTATTGTTTATTTCATCTACTGTCTCATTACGTGGGCAAACTATAGCTTTCTCTGATAATGTTTTAGCTGAAGGATTAGCAAGTGTTTCAGTATCATATATGAAATCTATTAGTTCTCTTAAAGCACTACTACTGTTTTGTATCAAGAACTGGTTAGGTATTTCAACTATTTTCGTGTCCTCTAAAGATGAATCTGACCTTGTGCCAACGGTCCCATTGCCTACTTCTAGAAGCCAAGTAGAGAATTCAGATACTTGAGCTCTACCAAAATCATCTAAATTTCGATTTTGTAGCCTTAAGTTTTCAGTGAGTCTAAATATACGAAAGTGAGGCCAAATGTGAGATCGAGGTAAGGACACTTCAAGTATTTTACATTTAGGAGCTTTGCGTTTGATGGGAAGAGTTTGTCGGAAGTCTCCTCCAAGCAACATTGACTTACCTCCAAACAGTACATCAGGAGTATCCATAAGGTCTTTCAAAGTCCTATCTAAGCACTCAAAACAATTTCTTTCACTCATTGGAGCCTCATCCCAAAGTATAAGTTTTGTTTCAGTTAGTAACTTTGCGAGGTCTGTTTTCTTAGTGACTGTGCAAACAGAAAAATTTGTAAGATCAATTGGTATACGGAACCTAGAGTGTGCAGTCCTGCCAGCAGGTAGTAAAAGTGATGCTATTCCTGACGCGGCAACTGCAAGAACTATGTCTCCTTTTGAGCGCAGTGCTGAAATTATAGTTTTCCATAGAAATGTCTTTCCAGTTCCTCCATGGCCATACACAAAAGCAAGCACTTGTTCATTTGCATTCAATGTATTGATAACATGCTCATAGACAACTTGTTGCTGTGAATTAAGTTGTTTCCTGAGTCTGTCATGTTCCAAGCACAAAGAAACTCTATCGTAATTTTTCTCTTCCATCAGAAGCCTATTGTCCAACAAACTCATAAGATTTTCATTTGGTAAAGGAAGACCATAGTTTGTAAGAGTTGCTGATGGTGAAATTGATCGTAAAACTAACTCTGTCTCGTAAAGAACTAATTGTTTTAGATCCTCTGGATTTATAAATCCACGTTGGTAAACAATGTCATGAGACATTTCTTCCCAGAATGTGTTCCAAAGCTGTATAGGATCCGCTACATCACAATATAACAGCAAGTGAACAAAAAGAGATCTTAGTTCAATGGACGTTGCAGTCAAACTTGCTTCTTCAAATGTATCCAACCATTCTCTATCATTTCCTAGCAATCCTAACTTTTCACACGCTCCACGGTAAGTTTCAAAAGTCTCGCCAGATACTGTACGAATGTCATCAAATGACTGGCATCCGACCTGATGACATAGCAACATCCGTAAGTAAAATGTGTCACCACAGTTTGGATGTATATACGTTAATCTTGCAACTGTTGGTGAACGCTGGTAACTTCTCCTTATCCAGAACCTTCCAGACATATCCCAGTGATATTCCTTCACGAAATCTACATAACGTAAATGACGTCCTGATGGATCAAAACGATTTTTTTGTAACCATTCCGTCAAAGTAGTTTTTCTTATGAATGGATTGTTTGCGATATTTTCAACCTGGTCACTATCTTTGAACGTCAAGGATTGCATGTTTTCTGAATGCACAGCTAACACTTGAACTGCAGGCTCACGTTCATGAATTGGGAAGTTCAAAATACGCCATGATGCCTCATGTGGGCATATGAAACGACCATCCTGATAATTTTTTATCTCATCTATCTGTACAATTTCTGAAGTTTGACTGTCACAATTCTGTTGCGGAGTCCTTGTGATGTTAAATCGAATGCGATCAGCTCCCTTAGATATATACTTAAAAAGGTACTTTATCATCATACTCCAACCACAGTATTCGACATTTATATGTGCACCAAAATGTAAACTTAGGGTCCTATTGTAAGGAACAACAAAACCATTATCAATTGTATAACCATTCTTGGTGACTGTGAAACCAAAAGCAGTTCTTTTGTAATGTGCACAACCATTTTTATCGAAATTAGTAGCCTCCACATAATCTTTGGGGAAGTTTTTCTTGCAGCTACCAGACTCATTCATACATGATGACCTAGGATAAAGCGGACCACACGGGCCATGAATCATCAAATCTGTGACAATCTTATAGAGCTCTGGATCAATGTCTGGGTTAGGAATTTCTGCAGAAATGTAACGATCAACTTGTTCTGGAGAACGAATTTTATATGAATCCTCAACCCAAAGAAGCATGTGACAGTGAGGCAAACCCCTTTTCTGAAACTCAATAGTGTATAAATCTGCTCAGAAGTCAGATATATAACTAATAGAGTATTAGAATCTTTATAGAAAAGTGGCAAAGTACCTATAGAAAAAGAACTAAAGTAGAAATACACTTACGTGCAGCTACAGAACCAAACGGTCTGTGTTTCTTCAGAAAAGAAATCAACAGATTAACTTTCATTTTAAATACACGTGTAGCGATATGAGAACGATCTTGTGCCTGTAATCGTGGAAACTGAGACACATTCCTTTGAATTTCAGGCCAGTTCGCATTACACGTGAATGTAATAAAATATTGGGGGTTCCCATGAACTCTACAGATTGCAAGAGCATCTTGATAATGCTTATACATGTACCTAGGACCGCCAGTGAAAGAAGAAGGTAAAAATATTCTTTTGCCAATCGACTGACCTTCAGTATCTCCTCGCATAACAGCATCATGCACACCATGAAGTAACTCTGTTCTGTAATGGGCCTGACGTTCACGGATGTAATCTAACCGGTTTTGTTCAATGCACACATAAGCATCAACTAAATTGCTGCAGAAGTCTTCCACTACGAAGAAGCAAAGAATCTATGTTGTGTCGATCATGTAGTAAATAACTATAGTACATGTTTAATGTCAACTGCTTTCCTTCTAGCCTACCACGCAGTTTCAGATCTTTTGACCATCCACTTTCACCGTAAGGAAATAGTAAAGGATATTGAAGAGGCATGTAAGTAGGATGTAACTTGCTAATGCGTTTACGTACATTGTCTTTGAATTGAACCACAATATCATATTCATTTATAGACGAATCATCACCTACTATTATTGCACCTATAGTGCCTGACGAAGGAAGATCATATGATTGCCTATATGGGCAGTTATACAACTGAACAGAAAGATGAGGAATGTTTTGTTGAGAATAAAAATCTCGAGCAGTACGAAAAAGCCTAACAAACTCATTATAAGTTTCTAACATATGTAGAAGACTAATTACAATTTCAGCACGATAATTAGACTGCCCATTATCATTAAAGATACGAAGACGGTTAGAAACTTCATTCTCTGTATCATAAATATACAACTGAAGGTAAACAGGATTTTGATTATCAACAGGACAAAGAGATCCTATACGATGACAAATTTGACCTTCAATTTTGAAAACATACGGAGCAGAACCATCATTAATAGTCTCATGAACATTAGCACCAAAGGACGTCATAGAGAACATAGAATTATATCCGCGAATATATTCTAAAAAGTGAGAGTCAAGTAACAGATTTTGAAGTACTTGCGGAGGAGGCCTAGGTAAAAAAAAGCCTGACCATCCCTTCTTTGCAACACTGATGGTACTTAGGAAGACCACCAGATGTAGAAGAAGCCAACTTTTCATCAGACCAAAAAAGTGCAGAACAGTGAGGACATACAATAGAACAGTCACCATTGTCAATGTAATGTGAAGATACAGAGCCCCTACGACCTAAGAAATTTGCTCGTCTGCGACATTGATTAACAGACAATGATCCTAAAGATTCATCAAAGGATTCGCGCGAGCGACGACGACGGGCAGACATAAAGTTAGGTAAGTAGTCCAGATATTAGTGTAGCAACAACAAAATTACACTGGTAAAATAGCAAATACTTAATGGACCTAGCTAGCACTACTACACTACAACGCAGCAAGTAAAGTAAATAATAAGTAACTAAACAACCTAATACTAATATAATATCAAATGAACTGTAAAGAAAAAAGCAAGAGCCTGCAGGTAACAAACTGACCAGAAAGAAAGCTGCAGCAAAACACCAAACCTGCAAGAAAATACAACACAAAAAAAACAAAACATATCAAGTTTTAAATCTAACAATAATAACTATACAAATAAATACAACACTATTGTTCGCTATCACATGAAACAAAACTAAATAAGCTACCAAAATGAAACTAACCAAAATTAGAAATATAAAACATCACAATACCCAAAGATCACTCTATAGGAAACTTAACAAAACTGACACTAATCATACTACGTTCTTTAAAATAAACCAAAAAAATGACAAAACAGATACAAACACTTAAACAATCACATACACAAACAACTGTTATGCATACATACAAAAACTGAAACCTCACCACTCCAATTACTAACTGTAATCAACACTCCATTAACCAAATTGACACTTGCAAACTGAAACTCAAAATTTACTTAACCAAACTGACACAAACAAACAACTGTAATGCATACATACAAAAACTGAAACATCACTACTCCAATTACTAACTGTAATCAACACACCATTAACCAAATCGACACATGCAAACAGAAATTCAAAATTTACAAAACAAAATCCAACATACAGAATCAAAACTGAATTTGAAATTAACAACGAAAACTAAAACTAAACACACTCACCAACTGAAATCACTAATCAACAAATTAACAGAGAATCAAAACTGAATTTGAAATTAAAACCCTAAAACAACGAAAACTAAACAAACTCACCAACCGAAATCAGTAATCAACAAACCAAATTTACACATGCAGAACCAAAGTAGAATCTAAAAACAGTTTAAAAACAAAACCCTAAAACAACGAAACGCAAACACACCAATTAACTAAACTGACACATGCAAACTCAAAATTGACCAAAATGAGAAGAACAGAAATCAGAAGAAAAAGAAACAAAAAGGAAAAACTCACCAAAATGTGAAAGAAGAACAAAAATTAGAAGAAAAAGGAGACGAAAACCGTACCATCGAAAGAGAAAGGAAGAAGACCACAGGCGGTTTCGCCAAAATGAGAAGAACATAAATAAGAAGAAAAAGAAAGTAAAGAGAGAGAACCTTGTGAAAGAAGAACAAAAATTAGAAGAAAAAGGAGACGGAAAACGTACCAGCGAAAGAGAGAGGAAGAAGAACACAGCGAAAGAGAAAGAGAAAGGAGAGAAGAACATAATAAATAAGAAGAAAAGAAGAAAAAGAAAGTAAACAGAGAACCTTCCACGTGTAATGAAAAGAAAAAAAAATAAGTGTGTTCAAATCTAATTGGCCATATCGAAGTACAGTAATAACACACACAAAGCTTACAATTCCATTTGTTAATATATATAATATGTAATAGATCAACCCTCATCAATTTCATATCAAACCACACTACGCTCCACTAAAGAAGTGAATTACTATACCATTCTCTTTCATTTATAAATTTTAAAAAACGTACTTTTAAAAATATTACATAATATATAAGGTAGGATTGCATAGCATGTTCGGCGATTGCCGGAGATGAATGGCGGCTGGAGGTGAGTAGGCGGCCCAGTGATGCAGGCAGCTAGAGGCGAAGCCAACAGGAGGTGAATCGGTGATGGAGGCGGCCAGAGGTTGCCCAGAAGATTTAAATATCTTTTCAATTTTCACTGCTCCGACTTTATTGAAGATCGATTGGTTATGGTGGGTTCCTTTAAAAGTGAACACATGTTGGAAATTTATTAAAATATACATTTACTTGAAATATATATATTATTTAATAAAATGATAAATGAATGGAGAATGTGTTTTATGAGTTGAATAAGTGTTAGTCTTTGGTATTTACTCGATATCGTAATTTTGTTGAATATGTTTCAAACTCAAATTTATGATGTTGAATGGTGTTATACCTTTGGTTTATAATCATGGTTAATGGTGAATCAGTTGCTACGACTTATTCTTACCTATAAATACCAAGGTAATTCTTGGTTAAAAGATACACCAAACCACTATATTCTTTTAGAGAGACCAAGTATACTCACTAAACTCTATTCTCATTCTTTTATTTAGAGAGACTTGGTAAACTCTGTAAAGTTCTTTTTTTCATGTGTTTCTTTAAAGAGACTTAGTATACTCTGTAATAATCATGATTATTAAAATGATAATACACTCTTTCTTCGGTGGAACCTCGGGTGCGAGACATCTCCGGCAGTACAATTATTTTTTCGGTTGTTGTACTCTGGGAGACAGACGGGCGCTCGTGTGGAGACCCGCAATTTGTTTTAAGGGACTGGGTTAACCCAATCCTCAACCATCGCTAACCAATTAGTTTGCTACTTATGTTGGAGCGGAGCTGTGCACTTATAGATTCAAGAAACTAAAAGATTAGACATGATTGACGACCCAAGATCGAAGAAGACATTTTGGTTAGACTATTTAACGTTTATGTAACGTTTTTCTATTCTTTATCTAGTTAATTGTAACGGTGTTGTACTACATTTTTCCATGAATAATAACGAGTGTGTCGTTATTATTATTTTTTAAATATTTTTTATTATTTGTGAGCCAAATCCCTACAACACATTTGCGTGGAGAGCGGGTCTCGATCGTATTTCTTCGAGGAAGAACCTTCTCAATATAGGTGTTGCGGTTCAATTAATGTGTCCAGTTTGTGATGCCCATGCGGAAACCACATACCACCTTCTCATTAATTGTAAAAGGGCGGCTGTCGTGTGAGATTTGGTTTCGGATGGTGTAAAACTCCTCCTTTTTTTGATGTTCTCGGTCAAAGATATCCTTAATGTTCATAAGAGCTGGGCGGTATCGGATGGCTTAAAAAAATTCTTCATGGGATCTTGATGGTACCTGTTTGAAACCAACTGAAGATGATGTGTTGGCTAATCAATGGGAGAGATGCAATTCTGTTGTTTTGTCTTGGATTCTTAATTCAATTTGTGTAGAGTTGTATGTGGGGCAAGTTTATTCAAAACTTGCCTCAAATGTTTGGTCTGATCTTAAGGAGACACATGACAAGGTTGATGGGTCTATTATCTTCAACCTGTATCAGAAGATTAACTCTGCTACTCAGAGTGGTTCTTCTGTTTCTGATTATTATAACAGGCTAAACACAATGTGGAAACAATATGATAACATGGTTAAATTGCCTACTTGTTCTTGTAATGCATCTAAGAAATACAATGAGTTTAGTGATTCCATTAAACTCATGCAGTTTCTCAAGGGCTTAGATGATGTTTACTTGCCTGTTAGAACAAATTTACTAACCCCTGATCCTCTTCCCACTCTTAAAACTGCATTTTTAACTATTTCCAGGGAAAAGTCTCACAGGACTGGTAATAATGGTTCTAAAGGGCAAGCATCTGGTTTTGTCTCTAAGACTGGTCCCTGCTCCGATACCATGTCAAGTTTTGTGAGACCAACAAATACAACAAACTTCGAAGAAAAAGATAACAGATCTAAGAAACCGCGAAGGAAACTAAACGATTTACAACAATCTGACCACTGATACAACTAGAAAGAATGTAAAACTACAAGATCATCACATCAATGATCTAACTGGAAAGAATGGTGAAAACGCGAACTGAAACGAAGACGAAATCTCTCAACCCTAAACAGAGCGATATCGACAATCGGCTATGAATGAAGAATACTCTCACGTCAAAACCCTAAATGCAGTAGTAGCGACCTTTTATACAGCTGCACAAAGCAACCGGATTAAAACCCGGGTCTTCTACCCGACTTCACCAGCCCACGACTTCACCAGCCCACTTCTAACTTGTTGCAGCCTAGTCTTTAGCCCAACCTAAAACCATAAACATAAATACAAATGTAAACTTTGTCATATGAATTAGCCACATAATTTTGAACTTTTAACAGATGGCTTAAAAAAATTCTTCATGGGATCTTCTTATCTAGTTTATGGTGTATTTGGAAAGCCCGCAACGAATCTGTTTTCAATGCTTCGTCTAACTCGGCGCAACGCATTTTTGGGGATATTAAAATACTTTCTTTTTTTTTTGGATCAAACATAGGGGGAAAATAGATGGTGTTGATTGGGATGCGTGGTGTAAATTTCCGTTTTGATGTTGTTCCCTCTTATTTTTATTTCGTTCTAGCTCCTTGCTAGTTTTAATGATATTGACTTTTAAATATATATATATATATATATGTCTGGCTTTTGCATAATTTAAACTATAAACTTTAAAGTTAAAAGCTTCCATAAAGTTATTATGAGAAATGAGACGTTACATTGTAGTTTATATGGCCGTACGTATTTAGTTGAAGCTTACGACAACAATAGTTAGGTTTTCGTGTATATATATATACGTACACGGCGTGATGTTTAATTTTTAAAATAATAGAAAAAACTTGATTTTATAGGATATCGAGTTATCAAGCTGTATATTATATTTTTCAAAATGTTATCATTTAACAACAAAGTTAAAAAGAGAAAAAGGTGTTCGAAAAATTAGGGTTTAGGAAGGATGCAATAGTATTGTCCGTACGTAAATAAGTGACTGTTATTCATCGGTAATGGAAGATATTACCACTGAGAATAGCCAAAATATACGACATGCAGAAGCCAGGCCACCACCTGATTCTGTTCCTCTCTGGTGTTTTCTGGCTAAAAGACGCAAACTAATTAACAATCTTTTCAGTGGTACCCGCTCAGTTAAGAGATCTAGGTCGTCCGTTCGAGTCTAGACGTTTATATCGGGTTGTGATTTTACCCGATTGCTGAGGTTTGTGCCTATGAAAGATTTTTGAGTTCACCTAAATCGTTAAATAACTGGAAACGATTGAAATCTCGTCACAAATAAGACTCGAAAAAATACTAAAAAATCTAGTTTGCCGTAATGGTATCTTGAAGACCACTAGCAATGAGAGGTTTTCGGTTCGAGACCTGATGTTTGTGTTGTAAGAGGTTTTACTCAGTTGCTTGAGGTTTTCTCTCAGTGTTGTTGTGCATTTGAGTCTTGATAAGCAAAAGACACGATGGTATTAAGATGCTCTTAAATATAATCTCGATCTAAATTTACCGTTTTAAAAAAATCTATATATATAGAGAGAGAGTTTGTATGTATGTGAATCTGACACTACACACTTTTTTGGAACTTGCACAAGGTTTGACATCACTCATGTTCATCCTCACACTCACTTGTTAAAATAAAATATTGTGAAAAAATATGAATCCGACACTAGTTTCAACTTTCAAACATTAATTTATAAATGTACTAACGATCCCTAGCTTAATTGGCTAGAGGAGGTATCCAAGATATTATAAAGAGGAGGTCTTATGTTCAGGTCCACTTGTAACAAAAATTAATAAATGGGGGTTACAAGCTGGGTCATGGGGTTTTCTCACCTATGGTGAGTTTCCTCCTGATGGGAATTGAAGATGATCGGGTGGGTGGGTAATACTCCCGTCAGTGATCCAAATTTGCCGTTCAAAAAAAATTATAAATGTAGGGCTGCAAATAGGAATTTGTCGACCTTGATTTGATATGAGATCCATTTAAAATAGTTTATTAATTAACAAAAAGTATGTAATTAGCTACAAATAAAACAAATCTTTTATCATAGTCCCCGATCAAATAAGGGTCAAATAAATGGTCGGGTAAAAAAACTACAAATGCCAAATGGTGATTAAATTGTTTATTTTTTGTAGGACATTAATTGTAGAAGTTTTTAGATTATTGTGATTGTAGGAAACCCTTGCCTTAAATAATAAAACTAAACACTTTATTGTTTATTTATATTTATATGACTAGAAGGAAATAATAGAAATACAGAATACATTTTATGTAGATTAAAAACTTATATAGTTATCTAAAACCTAGATATTTGTAAAACTACTACGTGATAATTATATTTATGGTTATTATTTTTAATTTATATTTTATTTTTAGATAACTGAACATAATTACCATGCCAAGTGTATAAGTATATATTTATTTAAGATAATTATGTTTAATTTTTGGGGCAATTGCATATATACCCCTACAAAGTTTAAAAATTGCATATATACCCAGTCTAAAAAATTAATTGCATATATCCCCCTATAAAGTTTAAAAATTGCATATATACCCAACCTAAAAATTTAATTGCATATATCCCCCCGCAAAGTATAAAAATTGCGCATATACCCATTTTAGATTTTTTATTAAAAATAAATTATATAATGATTATTTTACTCTTAATTACTCAAATCTCATCAATTGTATATACACCATTTTATTCCAAAACCATATAAATCACCAGCATATCCATTTATTTCTTATGCTCTTCTAGTAGTTTTTATTCATAGTTTAGTTCTTTTTTCTCAACTTTTTTTCTTCGTTTTTTAGTTTTTTTTGTTGGCCGCTTGTATAGCAATTTCCCTACGATCAAGCGGCCACATGGAAGACCAAGAAATTTATAATACAATTAAACCAAATTATAAGTAAAAAAAGATGTAAATGTCGACGGTGAAAATCCGGCATCTCGAGATCAACCATCCACAAGTTAAAAGGCACAGAAAAAATGTACAAAAGCTCGTGAAAGTAACTGGTTAAAGTCGAGTAAAACTTTGGTACTTGTTTTTTATATTTTAAAGATTTTGACTCTCATTTTTTATTGAAACTTTTGTGTTTGTATTTTGGTACCATAATGAATTAATATTAAAGCTTGTTTTATTTGATATTTGTTCAAGCTAGAGATAAGAAAAAAATCAAACATGAACAAAAAAATTTGAGAACAAACGAACCAAAATATGAACGAAAAAGTTACTATAAGAGCAAAAGAAGTAAATGAGTATGCTTGTAATTTATATGATTTGAAAGAAAATGGTATATATACAATTGATGAATTTCGAGTAAATAAGGGTAAAATAGTCATTTTATAATTTATTTTTAATAAAAAACTAAAAAGGGTATATACGCAATTTTTAAACTTTTCAGGGGGATATATGCAATTAAATTTTTAGGTTGGGTATATATGCAATCTTTAAACTTTACAGGGGGATATATGCAATTAATTTTTTAGGCTGGGTATATATGCAATTTTTAAACTTTGTAGGGGTATATATGCAATTGTCCCTTAATTTTTAGGATTTAATAATGATAATTTTTTTTTAAATATTATATGTTTGTTTGTGTTAGTGAACAAATTCAACTTATTAATGAATGAACACAAACGAGAATTTTATTTTAGTTAATTTGTATTTGTAAACTGTACGTGAACAAGCAAATGAATATGAACGGAGACGGTTCCGAATACATATCAGAAGAAAACTCTTGTTCATATTTATTTGCTTATAACCTTACATGTAATTCGTTAATTTTATACAAGTCATGTGTACTTATTGTAATAAATAAATAAATAAACACTAAAGATGTAAACTGTTGGAGACAAGAAAATGTTGTATTAGTCTGGAAAAGGTAAGGTTCGCCAGGTACGTCCATTAAGTGAATAAACCAACGTCAGATGCAAGTGGGTGCATCAAAAACATGTTCAAATAGCATCGATTTATTAATATGTTATCAACTGTCGTTAAAAAAAAAGTTATCAATTAAGGTTTGTAAAATTTGTGCTTTGATCGATTGTCTAACTTTTAAGTTTTTTTTTTCTTTGAATTACAAATTATGAAATTAACCAGTATTGCGTAATATAACAGTTATATTTAGGATCCTAAACAAATTGAACGTTCAGTAAATCATTCGAAAATTGGAAGTTCGTTTACGTTCATTTGTTTAACAAATGAACGTATACGAAACGTAAACGAACAAGAAGTTCTGTTTGATTAATTAAATGAACAAGCACGAACATAGGACGTGTTCGTTCAAATATGTTCGTGAGAGTTCAATAATATATCCGTTTACGTTTGATATAATGTTCGTTTATCTAAAAGAAACATTAGTCATCTGAAATCTGGATCACTAAAAACAAAAAGGTCTTCAAGGGTATGAATACTCACCCCGGTCGCATTCTCGAAGACATTAAATCTACTTCCTTTCTTTGGCTCAAGTGCAAGGCAAATATGGCTGAAATTCGTTGGGAGCTGTGGTCTACTAGTGCTGCTCTTTTCTTGTAATCTTCCTTTTATTTTTCTCAGAGTAAATTGTCATTTTTGTCCCTGTGGTTGCTCAAAATTGCCAATTCTGTCCAATAGTTTAAAATTTGTCAATTCCGTCTCTGTGGTTTGCAAAAAATTGCCAGTTCAGTCCAAAACCAGGAATTTCTTTGGACTGAATTGGCATTTATTGTAAAATCACAAGGACGAAATTGGCAATTTTTTATAATATTTTGGACTGGATTGGCAACTTTTTCAAACCACAAGGACGAAATTGACAAATTTTAAACTATTGGACTGAATTGGCAATTCTGAGCAAACCACAGGGATGAAAATAACAATTTACTCTTTTTCTCAATTCATACTTGGGTGTATTGGCTAATACAGGGGGGGTGTATTACCCTCCAATACGGTGTGCATTGGGCTATAGGGGCGTGTAATACTGGATATTATGTCAGATTGGGGTAGTCTTTTCCTGTACACCCCGTATAGCACAATACGGGACGTATAGGGGTGTCCCAATAGGAGGTCTCTATATTTAACCAAGAGTTTACATTTACGTATTATCTTCAACTTTTGTTATTTTTTTAAGAGTTATAGAAAGTCCTTTACGAGACTTAATTTATTTTTTCAAAAATAACTCCGTCTTTAATAAAACTTATGTTGAAATGTTTAGAATTTTTTTAATAAAATATTGTGTATTTATATATTTTTAAAAAAGTTATCAAATATAAATATAAAGTAAAAACATATTAATGAGCTTAATTAATTAAAAAGTTAAAAATTAAAAACAAAATTTCGCTGAACTCACCAGACTACTGTTTTTATATCCATTCACTGGACCAGATTTAATATCCATTCGCTGAACTCATCATTCGTTGCACAAGATTTCTAATTCTAATATCACCATTCGCTGTTCCTCACCATATTCGCCGGAGTCGCACTCTTTTTTAAGTGTAAAATGCTATTTTGAAAAACATTCTCGTCAATGATCATTTTGTTAATTTAATTATGGTCAATGGTCTTTTTAGTAATTTTCCCTTCAAAAAACCACACCATTATGTTTGACGTGAGTTGACTCACAACGTTTAATCCTCTCCTTCTTTAATAATACTAACAAGAAATAGACCAAACCGCGCGTTGCGACGGTAGGTTCTTAATAGTCATGAATTAGGCTCAGATTATATGTTAATCATCATAGCGATAATCAATCTAGATCGTATACGGAGTCAATGGTGTAATTTTGATTTCGAGTGATTTGTTTTTTCCTTTGGCATTGTGGTGGCCGAGTTAGTTTGGTCGCTCTTTTCTTTTTTGTTCTGTTTCTAACCGGGTTTCAGTTATCTTGCTAGCCCTTTTCTAATAAAATTTGTCATTAAAAAAAAGATGGTGCTAAGCTAGCGTGGTGCACTTTCCTCATATTGGTATACGTACCTAATGACCTTTAGAGCATTCACAGCCAATGCCCTATAATGGACGTGTGTGTAAACCTTAAAATTTAAAGTGTAGTTATGAGTAGAGAAATGATAAATATTTGAGGAAAACATTGGTAAATCCTTATATTTGAGGAAAACATTGGTAAATCCTTATATTTGAGAAAAAATTTAGTGAAATTGTAAAATTTGAGGTTTTAAAGAAAAAGAAAAAAGATAATGTTAAAGGTATAAAACATATTATTTATTAACGGTGTTTGAAAGTATTACCAATACCTGAATAAGACTTTATGAGACGGGATTACAAATTACAACTCTCCATATATACTAGATTTGACAACTTCATGTTTGACTCACCGGGTAAGTCTTTAACACTATTAAGGAGAAAGCTTATCACTTAAAAAACCTACTAAAATCAGGTTCTTAATTAACTTAAGATCTCAAGCATCCCAAACGTGAACATCATTCCATACCAGTTCCTTTACAAGAAAATTAACCGAGAAACATCACTTTATTATTAGGATATGTGTAATGGGCCTTGAAAGGGGCTTGAAAACCCTTTTAGCGCCCCTTAGTGCCCATTTGCCCACTACGGTGGGGCGTGAAAAGTCAAAAAAAGGGAGAGGGCTTGAAGATTTTCACGTCTGAAAGATGAGAAAAAGGGTTTAAAAGAGGCTTTACCATTACACCATTTTATGAGGGGCTTAAAAATGACTTAAAAGGGGCTTGAAAATCTTCACCATATTACAGATAGCCATAGCCTTAACCTATAGTTTACTACGTGAGAGATGGTTTATAACTTTATACACCTAGAGAAAAAGGTTTGGCGTTAGCCAAATCTCAACGCCGTTTAACTACAATAACCGTACAGTGTTGTTTAGGTCATCGAGAGACACCTAAATAGCCAACTGGAATTATCACCTTTGTAATCATTGTCCTACTCCCCTATCTCTCATCCACAAATATCTCTCTCTCTCCCCCACCGTTTGCCTGTCTCTTACGCCACTTTCCACACCCACTTCTCCGCCGCACACGGTGCCCAATCCACTCCCTCCGGCAGCTACCCCTTCCCCCTCAAACGTCACAAGTTCCATCACATATCTCCACAATTAATCATGTCTTTTCAAAGGTAAGTTCATTCATTCAAAGATATTCACTAACGTATATACAAGTTTGCACACAAACACACACTTGAACAACTTCATCTGATCATATTCTGATCCATCACTGTAACGGAACAGATCTTTAACTCCACTACTGAATTTCTCATGTGGGTTTTCCAGATTTCAAAATTTTCTCTGATTTTGTGTGTCATTCTTTAAACTAAACTCATGATGTTCATTTAATGTACTGGGTGTGCAACTGTGTGTTTCACTGTGGGTTTTATTGAATGACGTGATCTATGCTACCTGCAGTAGCTTAACTTGTATTAATTAATTAACTCGTCCATGCAGGAATCATCATTAAAGTAAAGAAAAACTTGCTGACTAGTGTTGAACTGTTGATTGATCTATGGATATGAACAATCTGAGAGTTGAATCTCATGTGGCCCAGAAAAACCGGCGACATAAGTTGAGGTTTCAGCAAAACTCCGGCCACCTAAACAACCACCACCATCAAGACCACCCTCAAGGTGACGTCATCCACCGACCCTTTTCATTCAACCACCATATCTCACCTTCAGAAATGTTCCCATCTCATGGTATTGTGATGTCTCATCATCATGATGATCATTTTCAAGATTCTTTCCAGTACCCACAAGATTGTAACTTTTGGAAAACTGTTGTTTCATCTCAACAAGAAGTTTCCAATGATCATTGGAATAATAATAATCCTGCGGTAAGTTATATCTCAAATTCAGGCTATGGTAACTATCATCAAGATCCGTTTTATAACCATAATGCCCTTCAAGTACAAGATCATGTAACTCTAGCAATTCCTCCTAAAAGCAAGAACGATTTAGCAACGAACTCGTCGATTCCTTGCTGGATGAACGGTTCTGATGAATCTGGGTTTTTAGCGAATCGAGGTAGTGATCAGAGAGAACAAACAACAATGGCGGTTAAAGAGGGGTTGTCTTTGTCACTTTCATCGGTTCCACATCTAAAAGATGAGCAACCCAGTTTACAACCGGGTCAAAACTTTAGAAAGTCGGAGCTTTTACTGAATCCAGATCCGAAATCTTTGATGGGTGTTTCAGCTTTTGGTCACCGGAATACTGGGCCGTTAGGGCCGTTTACCGGCTACGCAACGGTTTTGAAGAACTCGAAGTATATTAAGCCTGCACAAGAACTGTTGAATAGGAGTTGTGAGGTAGGGGATCATCATGATGGTTACTCGCACAAAGTTCTTGAAGAAGAAATGAGTAGGGCGTCTGATTATCCGGTGGGTTCTTATGGTGAGACGGATGAACGTGTTAGTGGTCGGAGCAGCTCCGGTACTGGATCTGTCCGGCCGGAATTCCATCGGAAGAAGGCTAGGTTATTGTATATGCAGGAAGAGGTAAGTTACTAATTGCTAGTTAATCTCTCTCTCTCTATCTCTCTTCATTTGTTCTTTATAAGTTCAAGTAGATAACCATTTGAAGGATACAACTTAAAAGTATAAAACCTTAGCACCTTCTCTAAACCTGTATATTAGAGTAAGATTAGTTTGAAATTAATTTGACTGTTTTTTTAAGGGCTAAGAACATTGAAAATAAACAACTCAATCTCCATTCGTATAATTCAATTAATTATATATTTTTAATTTATCTTTAACTTTTATTTAACCTACCACATCTTATTCTTTATTTCATTTCTATGCTGCTTAGACCTATATAACAGGTCTCATTCTAAAGAAGTACATCTACAAATCTTTATAATTTAAATCTTCCTAATTTGGAGATAGAGATGGGATTAAGATTCTATTAAAGATAAAAAATAAAATAAAAATATATAAATTTTAAAGATGAAGATCAAGATGAAGCTATTGTGAATGTTGTGCAACAAACATGACTGACTAACGACATCACTTATTAAACTACACAATTGAGTACGATGTGACTTGAACCAAAAACCTCAATCCATAGCCCTTCTTATTATTTTGGCTGTTAAATCATGTTTTATGTACCAAAATCAACGTACACATATACAATAAGTTTGTATATCTATAGTTTATTATAATACATTTAATGAGGACGATGATTGTATTTTTACATTACTTTTTAAGAGTTTAAATTGACAAAATTATCTTAGACAATTATGTATTATAGTGATTAAATAAAAAAAATAACAAAAAGGTTTGTGGGCTAGAGAACCTTGGTGTTGTATTAGGGTGTGCATTTGCATGTAGTGAAGGTTTTGGTGAAAAAAAAATGCGGTTAAAAAATAAAATAAATAAATAAATAAACAATTAATAACAAAATCGCTATAGAAACTATATATCTGAATAAAATTTCTGTTTAACTAAATTCTTAAAATCTTTTTTTATTTACTTTATTTTATGAACTTATGTTCAATATTCAAATCTATATAATACCTCATAACTTAATTCTTTAAGCGCGGTTTGATCTTGAGCTCTCTTTCAGCTAGCCCTGGTAAACCTTCAACTAAAAAATCAAAATTTTATTTGTGATGGAACACGTACAACCCTTCGAATTGTTTTCCAACTCAGCGGTTCATTGTTACTTTTATATATAGTTAATGTGACTTCAATCATTCAGATTTTCTTGCAATTAGGAGACAGATTAAAGAAACGTCAACTATAGATTGCCCCACTCTTTTTGTCACTAATAAAGTTTCAAATCCTCACCATATATGATTGATTGTTCCTTCACTTCCCATCACACTTTTCACCACGGACCCTAGTCTCCACTTGTTGTCACATTATTTCTAACGTTTTGTGCATGATCATAATTAATTATCATAATACTGTTACATATATATATTATCTTTTTAATTACATTATCAATTTACCAACCCTCCATTTTCTTCATTTGTTTGGTTTCACAAGGTGTGCAGAAGATACAAGCAGTATTTACAGCAAATGCAGATGGTGATTTCATCTTTTGAGACGGTTGCGGGACTTAGTGCCGCCGCTCCCTATGTTTGTTTGGCTCTTAAGGTAGTTTCGCGACATTTTCATCACGTAAAGAACGTGATTTCGGAGCAGCTTTCGCTGACGAGGAAAACGGTGGGAGAGGGCTTGTGTTCTAGTAGTAAAATAGCTTTTGATGCTAATGTAACAAGTTCTTCCGGGGTGAAATCCGGTGGTGGTGGATCCGGATTCTTTGGACCACACCAACAGGTGTGGAGGCCGCAACGAGGTCTACCGGAACGGGCTATCGCGGTTCTTAAAACTTGGCTTTTCGATCATTTCCTTCACCCGTGAGTACTCTCGTTTTCTCTCTATCTCTCTAGATGTGTTATTGCATGCTGTTTGTAATATCAAAAGCTGGGAATGATAGTTTATATGATTATATCATGCACGTAGTAATTTGAAGAATTGAATAAATAAACTCATGAGTAGTTTAAAAATGTGCATAAAGTTTTATTTGTAGTATATTTTTTACTGTGTGAAGGTACCCTTCGGATGCAGACAAGCACATGCTGGCAACTCAAACTGGCTTAACCAGAAACCAGGTTAGTAATGTTTGACTTTTGACGGTCAAAAATGGACACTTTCAGTTCACAGACACCTTCTTCTCGTACAACCTAGCTAGGTATACATAAATCATTATTATGGAGATGGAATATATGCACGGTTAAAAATAAAAAATAAAAAAAAATTATGATAATGTTTTTTAGTTTCTTTAGAGTAGCATTTTTCGAATGACGTTGTTGATGCTATTATTGCATTGAGGTTTTGGTGTTTTTGAAGAAAGAGTGTTTTCTGATGTTGTAGCATAATAGCTAGACCTATTTTTTGGTGTTTTGGGGGTTATTGGAGACAATCTAAAGTAAGATTTTTTGGTAATATTTATAAACATAGACATTCATGTTGGCTTAATTTCTATTAAATTCCGGAGTCATGGTCGATTGGTCGGTCCAAGTGGATTTGACAAGGTGGTCAAAGCTATAGGGGTTAGAATGATAATTTAGTTTTACTTGGTGACAAAGTTAGATTTAGCTAATAATTAAGATAGTTATGTGTAGTTATAAAGCCTCTTGAAGGCTTTATGGCAACCACGTCATCATCCGGTCTCCAGTCATCAAAATGTGTCATAACACTGCTAATAAAGCCCCTATCATTATTAATTAAAATATATATATATACTCTTAAAAACATCACTAATCCAATCGGATTGCAAAAAAATATGGGAGGAGGGTGTGATGTAGAAGACGTCTTGGAGGGTTTTAGAACCCATAGCGCCCCGCGGGGGGGGGGGGGGGGTGTCCGGGTGCTATGGACATTATAGGGGCTCTTTGGCATCCAATACAAATTTACATACCATGTTAATTGTATTCAAGGTTTTTTGGGTTATATTTTCTTTGTTAATCAATAATATTTTTTAAGAGTTGCTCCAAAATATTGTGTGTTCTTTTCATCGGTTGAGTAGATTGGCACTTGAATTCTGTTGTTGAAAAAGTAATGAGATATAAGAGAACCTTAGCCTAGTGGCAAAGGACAAAGGTGTACGGCCCTTTACCATAAGCCCACATGTAACAAAAGAATAAAAAATTGGGGTTACAAGTTGGGCTAGAGAGTTTTCTTACTAGTGGTGAGTTTTCTCATGATAGGGACTGGAGATGATCAGGTGGATGGTGTAATGTCTCCGTCGGTGATCCAAATCTTTCGTTCAAAAAAATATAAGAGAAAGTTAAAGAATTTTCGCTATATGCTGTTAATCAATACACTCTTTGAATCAGGTCTCCAACTGGTTCATAAATGCAAGAGTTCGTATATGGAAACCAATGGTCGAAGAAATCCACGCACTCGAAACCAAAAGCCTGCAAGCCGAACTGAACTCATCTCACCCTCAACCACCAGATGGTCAAGACCCTGGCAGCTGGAATATGGACATGAGCTCCTTGTCAAACACACAACCACCAGAATGTTCAAGGAACCCTGGTGTAAATATAAACATAACAGCAGACAAACCATCATGTACCCAACTAAGTGATAATGACCATGAGAAACAAGCAGCTGCTAGGCCTGAGTACCAGAACCTTCCTCTATCTGGCATGGACCGGCTCATGACCATCATGCCCTATCCTCGAGCCACATTTGATGCAACCGGTTTGGGTCCTGTTTCGCTTACTTTGGGTCTCAGACAGAATGCTGAACATGTTCAACAGCTTCAGCAACATTTTGGAGGTCAGTTGATACACGATTTTGTCGGTTAGCTAGTCTTAGTTGTATTGAAGGGACAATTAGGGGGGTGCATAACTAGAAAAAAAATGGAGACGGTTGGAAGATGGATGGTAAACACTAGTTTTTGTTTGGAATGGTGGAAAGAGCAAAAGCAACGGTGTGGGTTTCTTTATTGGTTGTACTTACTAAAGATAGATGTTCCTTTCGACAAACCCTACTCTTAGATCTCTAAATTTGGCAATATTTTCTTTTGTAGTGCGACCTAGCTTGCAAAAATTTTAAAAAGGATTTTATTTTTATGTTTTTAACTAGATGTAATTGTTAATTCGTTGCCGAGGGATATCACATGTACGTAAAATAATTTTTTTGCTACAACGTAATATTAAGAAAATACAAATACAAAAACACTACTAAACGATGATGTTTAAAAAACAAACAAAACAAAATAAAGAGTTAAAATGCGAACGTAACGGTTTGAAATGAAAAAAAAAATTGCATATAGTAATAACAAGAATTTGACCCACCCCGCGCGTTGCGGCGGGTGATCCATTTTTCTCAAGTAGTTGTAGCATCTTTGAGTGATGATATTTTCTTTCATTTACATCAATCGAATACATACTAAGTGATGAGCTAAATTAGAGGAACCAATTATAACATTTTATGAAGACCAAATATTGTTCAAAGACCACCATAAGGTGAAATATAAATTTTAATAAATTGGCAGTTCATTATTGACCAGATTGGGTTTGATAATACATTGTATAAACATAGAAACTTCATTCATTTATAGTCATTTGTAGTTAATTTGTTGTAGCATTTTGAAGGCATTAGTTCATATAACTACATATTAATCAAGAAATACCTATACTCACCTATATGGAAACCAAACCTGATATGAAACATCAACTAATAGACAAAGCATATAAAAAACAACTAATATCTTTTTTTTTAAATGTTTGCGGCGCATACTACATAGAATTGACACATTTATAAATAAAATTATATTTCTTATGTCTGTGTGTCTACTTTCGTTTCTAAAGTGGAAACTACAATTACTATTACATACATCATGCACACATATGTCTTACAATATCCTTTGGCAACCACAACCAAGTCAGCTATGGCTTAAGACCAGCTAACAAATTACAAAATACAGAGTGTATTTAATAAAAATGTAGCTAATCTCCTCAACTTAATCAGAAACCAATAAAATACTAAATACAACCAAATAGAGATGTTCAGACAAACGATGGAAAGTCAACTAACCACATACTGCACAAAATCTCAACATTTGAAACCCGCAACTACATAAATATGAAACTGCACATAAACTATTATGTTTAAATGCATAGAAGTGACACATTTGCAAATGAACCTAACCCGTTTTAATCACAAAAGAATGTTTCATCTCAACATACTCCAAAGAATATGTGCACATATAAAATTAAGCTTCTCCAACACAAAGTATGATGAAAATCGAACTAAAGAATGAGATACTTTTTTTATAAAGGCTCAGATTATAGCAATTATCATAGCAGTAATTGCTCAGATTGTATACGGGACTCGAGTGGGGTCACGACAATAATTTAAATAGCGTGTCGTTGCCAAAACCACTCGAGTCTAAAACCGTATACCCCAAAATCATCATAGCCAAAATGTAAATCACGCTTGCATCAAATAAATTCGTGGCACCAATTCACTGGCTCTAGAAAGTTGTGGTCAAACTCCCATTGGAGTAAACGACATACAGTAGACATGTGATGGCGTTAAAGGATCATAAATCTATCAGGGTTGATCAAAATCACCCATCTCACATCACAGATCTATCAGCAACATCAAGGAATTTATAAAGCAGCTTTCATGCTAACCCCTAAAATCACATAATATGTATCCAACATGATAAATCAATCAGCATCCAAAAAACCCCCAAAATCACATAATTTGTAATCCAATATGATAAATCAATATTCGAAGGAACCATATCAAAGACAACTTAAATTTGAGTTAGCTACAGTTTGAAGCACCGGCTGCGACATATTCGCCTCGCCGTCGCTAACACTGTCATAGCTAGCATCAAAATCCAAATGACCCCCAAAATCGCATAACATATAATGGAAACGATTACATGGTCCATAAAGAACACAAATCGGTTGGCTCCAATTCAAGCGGTGGATGCGTTAAAAAAACACCCCGCCGCCACTAACACCGTCATCGCCAACACAGTTCGCATGTTGGCTCCGGTTCAAGCGGCGCTTGCGTTAAAAACACCCTGCCGCCGCTGACACCGTCATCGCCAACACAGTTCACATATAAACATAACAAAAGAAACAGATCAAACATGCAGACACCGGCCTCCATCATCCCTCGCCTCCACATGCGCCAAAAAGGCAAGAAAGCAAGAGAGAGAAAGTAAAAGATTTGTAAATCCTCTCAGATCTAAGAAGAAGAGAGAGACTGAAACAACGAAGAATACAAACCGACGTGAGATGATCGGCCGATTTGTTGATCTGAGTCGTAGTCACGTCTACCGATTTGTGTACAGAGAGAGATTTGAAGAGATGAAATAGAAAGAGAGAGAGAAGAAATGGGTATGATAAGAAATAAAGAGAGAGAGAGAGAGTCGATGGTCAAATAAAGTTGCAGGTAAACAATTCAATTTGTTTAGTATGGTTGTAAGATAGTAAAGACAAATTGCTGGCATCCATCCATTGGTTGAAAAAAAACGTTGTTAAACTCTTATTGGAGTAAACGATGTACAGTGTATATGTGAGAGGCTGATAGAATTCTTTTTGTTATATATATAAATCTTCAATTTCTTAATTGTCATTATTCTTAGTTACTTAAACATATCTAAATACACTATTTCTAATGAGCTTCTTTGAATTACATCATATCCAATTGACAAAACCATTTGATTTAAGGCCAAGGATTCCCCACTATAAATTTAGTATAAATTTAGTTGTTAAAAAGAGTAAATAGTAATCATCATGTATTGAAAATTATTTTTCTTTAACATCTAATTTTAAAGATATGGTATAGGTATATAGAAAATAGCATGGAATGAATTTCTAGCATTCTCTTAAAATTTAGAAATAAAGATAAGGATAGTTAATTGAATGAGTTGGAATTGCTCTTATGATTTCAAAGCGTTTACATCTCATTCTTCATCCTTAATATTATTTTTAAATTCTTAAATCATAAGAACATTATTATTTAAAAAAACACTTCATTTAAGCATTCACACCCCATTTAGCATATTTATGTGAGTGTGGTTCTTAAAATTTAAGGTTTAGTTATAAGTGGTTATGAGTGGAGCAGAGAGAAAAATATTAAAAATTTATATATATATATATATATATATATATATTAAATGTGAATTCTGTAAAATTTAATGTTTGGTTGTGAGTGGAAGAGAGAAAAATGGTATAAAAATATACTATTTAATTGTGGTTTAAGTGAAAAACAGAGAAAAAATTATAATAAATGTATAAAATAATTATAAGGATAAGGAATTTATTGTGAATGCTTTATTCACAGCCCATTCAAACCTCAAATTTTACTCTTATCATTACTTTTTCTTTCTCTTTCTCTCAAATCAAACCTCAAGTTTTACCAAACCAACAATTTTATTATCAAATTTACAAATGAACAGTAATTTTTTCTCTATCTTCCACTTACAACCACTCAAAACTACACATCAAATTTTAAGGACTATACTCACAAATATATATGGACTCTACCGTGAATGCTCTCATTTCTTGTCCTTATATGTTCAAGGGAAATCAAACTTATTGTTTAAATTTAATGATGCACTATTCATCTTTAAACATGATGATGCAATATTGATCATCTTCATATTCACTATTTTGTATTTTTTTATAATGGTTGTGAGTGATAGAAAGATAAAAAAATAATTAAAATGGAAATAGAAGCGTAATCTTAATCCTAATAAAGCAATAAAATAGTTTCCACATGTTTTTTATTTAAGGTGTCAACATTGACATCGCCACATGTCAATACAAGATTCAATTGTCAATTTAGTAAATTACCAATTAAGACTAATTACCAAATTTATGTAAATTAAAATTTTATTTAAAAAAATAGCAAACATAATATAAATTTTATAAATTACTTAATAATTTGAGTTTTTTTAAACAAACAAATCAAGAATTTGTCATCTTGAATGTATTAAATTATCAAATTAATATTTTATAATGAATTATTTCATTTATAATTTTCAAACTTTTTAATCATTTTTTTATATTTAGCTAATATTATAAACCTAAATTCAACACGTGTAGTACACGGGTTACTAACCTAGTATTTAATTACATAGAGATAAATATTATAAATATTGAGATGGTGAGATTTTTAGAAGATGATAGATACATGTAAAAAAAAGAAATCTTTTGTTAAATTATAGCGGGGAAATGAGGATGGTGATGGAAATGAGATGAGGATGAAAATACTATTTTTATTCAATTATAGTTAAGTTATTGTTAGTATAGAAATAAAATGATGAAATTAATCGATTTAGTTTTAAAAAGTTATATGAAAAAAATACAATGGTGAATAAGGATTGAACCCGACCTGTTTACAGAGAGAAAATATAGCTCAATCCACTGGAGCAAACCAACAATTATGGAACAATCCAACATACTTTGTACTAATATATATGTTTGGTCAAACGGAAGCAGGCACACTGCCATGTTCCGATGTTGACCTTGTGTTTAAATCTATAGATAATTATGAACTTTTTCTATGAAAGGAGCATTTTCAACGCTTTCACAAAAGTAATGTTTTGTGAAATATCTAGACTTTTTCTAATCGAATCAATGGTAAAAGGGTGTTGTGTCAATGTGAGTAAAAGAAATCTTAGTCCTAAAATAAAACAATACAATCATGCTATCTTAACATAAAACAATACGGTTTATAAAATCCAATATATATTTTTAATGCAAATTAATATAATGTTCTAGCATATGCCGGAACTAATAGAGTGGTTTGTCAAACTTGTTTATTTATATATTACAAAATGTTATTGATTAAGTTATCGTATTGATAATTATTTAATATTTAATTTCAACATGAATGTCTCAATTTGGAATGTTCAAAACCGCAACCACTCCCTTGGGTATAACTCCAAAGATGCTTGATATGATTACGTACCAATATCTGTTTCGTACCTGGGTCAAACAGATTTACAACTTCTAGGTTTGCAACTTCTTGTTATATATTATGGCATTGTTTGTTGTTGGCATATAGCTAATGTAAGGCGTTCGGTTAGCCTTACTTCTCGCAATGTCTTTTTTTCATCTTAATGTAACTTAATTATCATATTTCGTTGCAGACTAGCGGTGAACCTTTTCGGGTTCTTAGTGGGCATACTTGTTCGGTCATGACTCTTGATTTTTCTTCAAAAAATGCAAATATTTTATGCTCGGGTGACTCTCATAGGGAGGGGCGTCTGTGGGACATGGCATCGAGTACCACCCTTTATCAATTTGAGGTTTGTTTAATTAATTTACCACATTATCTTTATATATCTTTAGTTTAATGTCACCGAGTTATTATTTTAACTCATGTGCGACACTTAGACTTGATATAGGTTCAGCCTTTGACTCAAACTAGTAACGATTCAAAGCGACAATAGCAGAAGTTGCAAACTTTCGTTACAAAGATAACTTTGTATTGCTATGAAGAGGAGATTACAATAATGTTTACTAGTGTTTTGTATAAGACTTGTAAGAGTTTTTGGGTGGTTACTTATGTGTCATCCATCACGTATTTATACTACTTGGATGGATTTTAGATTCTTCTAGATAATTCTATACATAATAACTTAGATTTTTCTATGATAATATCTTAGATTTTTCTATGGAAATATCTAGGATATTATCATGGACCATCTTGAAATTTCTATGGCTTTAAAGATTATTCGGGAATCTTCCATTGCAGCAAATTATATAGGACGTTCTAGAGATTTTTGAAGCCTTGATTATTCAAGTCTTGGATAGAAACTTCTAGTTCCCGATGATTGTGATTCAGATTCAGGGGGGCATGACATCCTCCCCCACCTAATTTCACGACGTCCTCATCGTGCTTCTTGTGCCGTCTACAAAAATAACTTCCAACGTATCCAAGCGTTAGCAAGTATCACCGCTTTGATTTTCTTATAAATCATATAATCATTACTTCATTAGAGACACATGTCGACTTGATTCATATTTCTGACAATAGCCATCTCCATATCAACAAACCGTTTTTCCAAGGTTTTTTTTTTCTTAGACATCTCTTGTTCTTGATTTGATCATTTTCGAGATTCATCTCGACCATGATTCTCTTAGACAACTACAATGTTTCTTGCTTTAGTCACCATCCCAAATGAACCGTTGGCTCCGATACCACTTATCACAGAGTTATTATTTTAACTCACGTGCGACACTTGGACTTGATGAAAGTTCATACTTTGAGCCAAATTAGTAACAATTCAACGCAACTACAACGGAAATTGTAAGCTTTCGTTACAAAATGACTTTGTATTGCCATGGAGAGAAGATTACAAGATCAGTATTTTACAAGTTTGTGTACAAGAATTGTAAGAGTTTTTTAGTGGTTACAAACGTGTCATCCATCACATATTTATACTACTTGGATGGATTCTAGATTCTTCTAGATAACTCTATACATAATATCTTAGATTTTTCTGTGATAGTATCTTAGATATTTCTATGTAAATTGTGAAGTTCACTCCAGACTTGGCACTAAGAGGGTTTCGCATCAGATTTACTCATTAACACATGACAAAACAGAGATAACTAAAGCATCAGAAATTTAAAAATTTTATTTATAAGCCAAGACCACAAGTAAGAGAGATCATTTACGTAAGGTAACTCTAACTATGATTATTACTATATCTATGTCAGCCTACCCAAACTTTTCCATCGATAGCTTGCCCACCTAATCCCTTATCACGAGGGCCTTCCCATTGCTACTTGAAACCTCACCTTGACTTGACATACATATATTTTTAAAAGGTCAGCATGAATTTACGCTCTAAAAACTTTACCTCTCCTGAGTTCAAAACACTTGGCTCTGCAAGACCCCTTTTTAACAAATATTCATTAAGTATAATACATAACAGAATTATACAAAACGTAACATTCCCTAGCAAAATACCTTCTACAAAAACCGTTTACCCCATTATACCCTCACGTCTCTCTTATAACCCCAACCTTTACTATCGGTCAATAACCTACTAATATATAAGCATATATACCCCGTTTTATTTCGAATACCATTTTGTTGACCGTCGAGTTTACCCTTATGCTCATATTTCGGTAATCCCTGTAACGGACAATCACACATTTCCTCCCTTTTACTAACTACCGAGTTTACCCTTATGCCAACATTTCGGTAATCCCTGAAGGACAAGACTTAGCAACTATCTTTAAGCTTTACAAATGATTTTTTTGCTAGCTAGTCTTTTTAGCTGATTTCCTAATTGTGATATCTTTCAATTAGTCATATTATAGAAAACTATGTTTGAGTGAACAAAAAGTTAAGTTTTATTTTACAAGGAAATTTAATTTTAATATCTCAAACTCTGACATATTGCCTGATAATAATTTAAATTATCAGTTTGACCAATAACAGTCTTAATTTTTATTTTCATTGTCAAGAAAAATCCCAATAGCACTATTATCATACATTTACACTATTTTTCAAAGCTCATAATAATAGATTTGTATAAAATGAGAAATCATAAAAATAGAAATCAATTATAAATGTATAATGATTGTCAAACTTCAAACTAATAAGATTGTTTTTAATAACGAAAATAAAAGTTAGAAGTTTGTTATTAGAAAAATTGGTACTTTAAACTATTTACCAATAAATTATTGTTTTAACTTTTTTCTTAACGGTTAATTACTTTTTCACCAATATTTTTCATCATTGTCAAGGTTTGAACCCTGATCTATCTTCAGAGAGGCTTTACCATTTACCACTATGCTACAACCTAAGTGGCAAATTATTGTTTTAACTTAAAATCTAATTTGTCTATTTTAGTATTTTTAGAAAAGAGTTTCCAAATGAACTTTTGAGTGAACCATTTTTGCAATTCACAACAAAAACACTTGTACTTTGTAGTTTTAAGTCGGAGACGCAGGCTCAGAACTTGTGTGTTCGTCTGCGGTTATCCTCCCCCTCGGATGATATTTTTATGTTGGCAGTAGGCTTGCCCAAAATCTTTAAATCGCTGAACAACCTCCGGCTGAATGCATGATCCTCCGAAACCCTAATCTATATAATGCAAGTTTGTCCCTCATCGTTGTAATTTTCATGTATACTTTATTATTATTTCTAATCGTATGTTGTTGATTACTTTTGTGATATATGCATGTTCCGAAATACTACTGATCTGATCTGGTGGAGAGTTCATACTGTTATACGTCTCGATCACTTCTCTTCTAATCTTTTTATGTTTGAATGAAGTTTAGGTTTCCGAATGTTCATACTGAAATTCGAGCCGTACCACTGTTCTACATATGACCAAAAGTTAGGGTTTTTGTTCAATGAATATCACATTGCCGTGCTCTGTAAATTTTAGGGGTTTCTTGGGCGTATTGAAAAGAGTTATCAATTATGAATACAGTATTTTGCAATTTTTTAAGGAAAGAAAATCTAAGTTTGAGATTGTTGCACAATTTGACCTGTTGAACCTGCTGCTTATGTTTCTAAGTGGTGAGATTGAAGTCTAGTTTTGATCATTTTCTTTGCAGCTTTAATGATGGTAAGTCATAAAGTTAAGGATGAGGAAAATATAAAGTCAAAGAAGAAAACTGCAACACCAGTGGCTTCGGCTTCTCCTGCTTCAAGCTCAAGAAGGTCTTCCAGAGAAACGTCATCAGGGAAACCCAAGAACGAAAGTCTGATTAAAGAAAATATTATTAGTACGCGTAAGTCTGAAAGATTGGGAAATAGGAAACCATCAGGTACAACTCCAGTTAAGGGGAAACCAGAGAAAACACACGATCGAAATATAGCAACTCCTACGAAGAAATCTGATAGAATTTCAGCTGCCAATCTTAAAAGCAGGAGTCCAGTATCTCCTGATACATCAAGTATGAAGTCAAAGAAGGAAAAAGCTGTAAATGGTGGTAGGAATAGGAAAAGGAAAAGAGTGGACACTTCTGTAAATAAGGGTTTATCTAAACCTTTAAGAGTAAGAACTGAAGAAGGTGGGTCAATTTAATTTTCCCTATTCATATGATTTTAAAATTGGTAACACTTTTTTGTTTCTTGGGATCTAGGTGATGATAATGATAAAGAAAGTGAAGGAAAGTCGTCTGAAGCTACTTCAAGCAGCAATAGCTGCAGAGGTATTGCTTCATAGTTATAAGTTTTCTGAATTATGATATCAGTCTTATTGTTTTATGCTATGGTTGCTCCAAATAAGTGGGAATCATGTTTTTAGTTTATTTCGGGACATTGATGTTGATACAGAGGTGGAAGAACCCGATAGCATTAAGTCTGGGGAAGATAAAGATGACAGTGATGATGACTGCGGTGATAGTAATGGAGAAGAATCTACTGTTAAAGCCTCAGAAAGCCAAAATATGGCATCAGATCAAAATGAAGCATTAAATGACAAAGTTATTGATCTGGAACAAGTAGGACATGCTTCTTTTCTTTCCACAATTTAGTGCTGAAGTGGCAAAGTTACTTCAAAATGTTTGATGATTGAATGGCTTGTTTTATATAGTAGTTGAGTCGTTCAAGTCCTTTCTTTTTAATGTTCGTACTAGGATAGGACTCCATGTGAAGCAACTGCTGTAGCTGAAACTGTTGACAAGGATAATGGTGTGTCAAGGACCGACACAAATATATGCATTGCTTGCAAAAAGCTAAGGTAAGCCTCTCGTTACTTGCCTTGATCTATGTAACTATCTTGTTTTATTAACTTAACTATCTTCCGAGAGGATGTTAATCATCTTGCTAGTTAATACTTGTTCAATGCCGTGACCGTGGAAAAATGCACACTATCAATGTTAATCTGTGTAGTTCGGGTCGTTTACCAAGAAAGTTCATTCTCATATGCTTACATAATCTTAGTAATTGTATATTGTATATTTTAACGAACTGATAATGTGTCTGCTTAGCTTCTACGTAGTCCTTGCTTAGTCGATCACGTACTCAAAAGGCCCTCGAATACCTGCTCTTCTCAACAGTTTTTAGAAGAAAGTTTATTTTTTAACTAATTCAGGATAAATAGTAGCTTTGTTATTATGTTTACCGCTAGCTCTATTGATGCTAGTCTTTGTATTTACCGGTTACAACTTACAGCTACGGTTTACTTAAAAGATATGAGAGAATTCTCTTTGATTTCTGCAGCAAGTACCTTAGTTCTTAGGTGAGAATGTGAGATGCCTTTGTTTACCTTGGGGTGATCATAAAATAGAATGACAGCTGTACCATTATCTGATTAGGATTTGTTAATACAATGATGGTGGTTATATCCTACCTTATGAACTGTATAGCAGTTACAAATCATAGGCTTAATAACTTTTCTGGTTTGGCTCTCTATTCTTGTTAGGATCCCTCCTCTATATGGGGAGTTACGGCTTATTTTGGCCGACCTTACTACTGTGTTTTCTATTTAAAGAGATTGGATACACTAAACACACCAAATTAAATAATACACTGCAGTTATCCAAGTACACATAAATTATTCAAACGCATAATAACTATTAACCTAGTTACTATTAGGACTATTAGTTTTATTATTTTATTTAGCCTCTTGATAAATGATTGTCCTGTTTTAGTCTTTTGATAAATGATTGTCCTGTTTTTCATTACAGTTAATCACTTAACAACTAATAATTACTACTCCCTTTGATCACACTTTACATATAACAGATGTTATCACCTTCCTTTAGTCAGATGTTATCACCTTCCTTTAGTCGCAGAGTCAATCTGGGATACTCGAGAAGTCGAGGTAGCAGAAGCTCAAGGTCTGAAATAAACACACTTTGCATGAGCAATTCTCAAATGAATGTTTCTTTCTTCATATAAATCTTATTAGCCCATCAATACTCTTTCAGGTTTGCAGAAACAGAAACAATATTTTGTAAAATACAAAGGTCTTGCACATATTCACAACCAGTGGATACCAGAAACTCAGTTGCTACTTGAAGCTCCACTGCTTGTAGAAAACTATAGCAAAAATGGCTCGGTAAATAAGCTCCTATTCTTTTGCCGTTATGATCAACGTTCTTTATTTTCTCTTCTTTTGTGATACTGCTGAATTAATGAAACAGCTCCAGCTTAAATTGGTCAGGAGATTTAGTGGGTGAGTGGGGAGGTTAATAGAGGTTAAGTAACTTCCATATTAATGGGTTAGTGAGGAGGTTAGTAGAGGTTATGTAAGTTTCATATTAATGGGTGAGTGGGAAGGTTAGTAGAGGTTAAGTAACTTCCATCAACAGATTTAGTTTAAATACTAGTTTGGTTTATGTAACCTTCATGTTATTTTTACCAGATTTTGATTGTAATTTGAGAAAGGGGCCGATTGTTTTAATCCTATCAGTTCATTTCCTTTCATTTCTCAGATCAAGTGGAATAAAGAATGGACAAAGCCAAAACAGCTGTTGAATAAAAGATTATTACTGTCTATCAAGCCGGTATGTGAGAGTCAAGAGAATGCTGTGAAGGTCTTGCATTACCATTATGAGTGGCTTGTGCAATGGCAAGGCCTTGATTATGATCAAGCTACATGGGAATCAGAAAATATACCTTTCTTAGATTCACCTGAAAGTCGTAACCTCCATAAAGATTATGAAGAACATCATGCTTCATCAGATAATGACAGGGTATGTCTTAATCTTTTTACTTGTCACGAGAATGCAAAAACACCTCACAGTTGACAGGCTTTTGTTTGTTAATTAAATTTTGTTTTTACTTTAGATTGAAGAAATCCCTATAAAACTTCCACCTGGAATGGATAATATTCATTCAAGTTATGTTAAGAACTTGCATGATGCTTGGACCAAGGGACCGAACAGCATAGTTTTCGATGACCAGGTGATTTCCTAAGCTTTATTTAAGCGTGTCATCTGAATGTTCTATATTAGATAGTTAGGTTATAAACACTTTATCACGTAGATTAGAAATGCGTGAAGGGAGTAAAATGATGGACGTATCACACTTGCAGGAGCGAACGGCGAGGATTGTTCTCTTTATTCTCTCATTGAAGTCTATATCTTTGCCTTTTCTACTTATAACAAGATCTGATTCTTTATCACAATGGGAGGCCATGTTCTATAAAATAGCAACTTCTAACGCATATAAAGTTTCCTTTGAGAACACACATGAAAATACAAGTTCGAAATTGCTACATGTTCAGAAGGAAGATGGTCAGTTAGCATTCCAGCTACTTCTATGCTCCGTGGATGATTTTGTAAAGGTATGTCAATGTCATCTGTCCGGTTATCGTTATATGTGCAGATTCTGCACATGGTCTAAATGTTCTTTTTACAGGATTTGAACCTATTAACAGCCATAAAATGGGAAGCTGTTATAGTGGACGAGTCCCAGAGCTCAGATATCTCATCTCATTTTAGGCACATCATGAGCCTATCCACTGATAAGCGGTTACTCGTTTTCTGTGGTACATTAGGTGTAAGTTCCTCTTCTCGTTAATTAATCAGTTCTTTGTGCCAAAAGAATGAATATAATTATATTGTGTTGCAGGTGATCAACCTTGATGTAATGCAACTGCTAGACTGTGGTGTCGTGACAACAACTGAACTGGGTGATATTAGCAAACTGAAGGAAACTTTGTCTAAGCTTATTGCATATGAATGCAAATCCAACTCATCCAAATTTGTAGAATATTGGGTTCCTGTACAGATATCCAATGTGCAGCTTGAACAATATTGTTCTATGTTACTTTCGAATACAATGGCTCTTAGTGCGTGCTCAAAAAGTGATTCTACTGGGGCACTACATGACATCCTTGTTTCTAACCGCAAGGTTTCTTTTGCTGCTTATTCTGATGAATAATCTGCTATACATTATCATGTCTTTTTGTTAATCTTGTGTTTGTCTTTTGTAGTGTTGTGATCACCCCTACATAGTTGACCAATCTCTACAAGCTGTCCTTACTAAGGATTTGGAGCTAGCTAAGATTCTAGATGTTGGAATAAAAGCAAGTGGCAAATTACAATTTCTAGACCGTATACTTCCTGAAATGAGAAAACGCCAGCTGAGAGTACTTATAGTTTTTCAGCCGTTAAGCGGGTCCGGAAAAGACTCGACTTCAATTGGTGACATATTAGATGATTTTGTCCGTCAAAGATTTGGTGTAGATTCCTATGAGCGTGTAGATGGGATTGGAATGATTCCATCAAAAAAGCAAGCTGCTTTAAGCAACTTCAACAACAAAGAAATGGGTAGATTCATATTCTTACTTGAATATCGTGCGTGTCATCCAAGTATAAAGTTATCATCAATAGACACTATAATCATATTCGACAGTGATTGGAATCCTGCAAATGATTTAAGAGCGTTACAGAGAATAGCAATTGATTCACCTTTGGAACAAATAATGGTTTTCCGGTTATACACTTCATTAACACTAGAAGAAAAAATTCTTAGACTTGCTGAGCATAATGTAACTATTGATAGCAGGTTGCAGAATATAAGTAGGAGTACTAGTGATAAGTTACTCATGTGGGGTGCTACATATTTGTTTAAGAAACTTGATGAGTTTCATAGTGATTTGAATACTTCCTCTGAAGAATGCTGGTTAAATGAGCTAATGAAAGAGTTTTCAGACTTGATTTCGAACAAATGTAAGAACAAGGATGCAGGGAAATTGAAAATTACAAGAGCTAGACCAATTTGTGGTAAAAATGCTACACTCCCAAACGATCTAGATGGTGTACAACCTCATACATTTTGGAGAAAGTTATTGGCAGGAAGGGATCCATGTTGGAAGTATTTGTCGACATCAACTCCAAGGCAAAGGACGATAAAAAGACCACAGTATTTTGAGGTGTCACCTAAAAGAACAAATGCCAACAGTGATGATGCTGGGCGTAAGCGTAAGAAGATTGCAAATAATATCACTGAACCTGTTGCATCAAAGCCGGTATTAGACGAAGGTGAAATTACAAATAATATAATTGACCCTGTTGCATCAAAGCCAGTAATAGAAGAAGGTGAAAATATAAATAACGTCATTGACCCTGTTGCATCAAAGCCAGTAATAGAAGAAGGTAAAATTACTCACATATTTTTTATCAAATTTACCGAGTTTTATTTGTAAATGTTAAATGAATTTTTGAATCTAAGATCCTCGCATCTACTTTCAGGGGACATGAGCTTCCAGGACATCCTAAAGCTCAAAATAAGTAAACTGTGTGAGGTCCTTAAGTTGTCGGTATGTTTCTCACAATATATATGATCATGGGCTATGCATATCTAACCATGTTCTTTATTGTTATCTTATCATGATGCTATAAATTACTTGCTAGAAGCAGATTGATATGAACCCATTACTACGTCAAGAGCATATGTGTCTAGTGGGTGAGTGGGACAAGATAGTAGGAAGTAACCACCAACATTTTTTAGTGGGGCTAGATAGTAGGAAGTAACCGCCAATTTTATTTAGTATTTTAACTATTTAAGTATTCGTCTGTTTAGTTTATGTTATGTATTTGTTCGGGTTCACGTATCAATGGAGAGGAGTTCTTCTCAAATTGGGTCACTTAATCATTAGCAACATCCGACTATCTCACTTAATGATTATCACAGCATGTTTATTTGGATTTTCATTTTAAATGCAGGAGGATGTGAAGATAATGGTGGAAAGATTTCTTGAATATGTTATTGAGAATTATCGTGTCAACAAGGAACCCGAAAACACATTACATGCTTTCTTGATATCCCTGGTCTGAATTTATTTCTAACATGAAAATACACATGCCTATTTTTTTTTTTATAATCATTTTACTAACAGTATATACTACCTGAGGTTCCAGTGTTGGATTGGTTCTGGATTGTTAAAACACAAGCTCGATAGGAAGCAATCCATCAGTCTTGCAAATGAACATTTAGATTTCGGTTGCAATGAAGAAGAAGCAAACACGGTGTACTTGAAGCTGGAATTAGCAAAAGAGATGTTTTTACTTCACACGGACAACCAAAAGAAAAACTGTGTTACAGCAAATGCTATACCAGAGGTTAAAATAGAGATTTCAGATAGTCCATCTAATCATGATGATGATGATGATGATGTTGATACTGGTGGTCATTGCAACCAAAAAGATGGCATGACCACGCTCTGAGAAAACAACAATAATAATCCCGTTCAGCCATTAGTTTTTTCATCTTCTGGTCAATCAGTTCCAACAGATCTCGTAAGATTTACCAACACAAGAAACTCAAGAGAATTTCTTGTTTACTTTTATGTCATTTAATCTTAAATATTTGTACTGTTCAGGTTAACGAGTTTAATTCAGAAGCTTCACTACTCCAGCCTGATGATGAACCATGTTTACCATCTGATAATCAATCTAATACACATCACGGTGAACAGCAGTCCGATTCCCCAAATCCTCTAGTTTTGGAGTCTAGTGCACCAGTTTCAAATCATGGTGTCACGCCGAGTGAGTCAATCCAGTTGAATGGTGAACAATCTGGCAACTCTAATCAAGGGGCCCCACGAAAGAAGTCTTGTGATCCACTTCAAGCTGAATTGGAAAGATTATGTGATTTGAATAACACTGTTATCAAATTCCATGAAACTGTTGTAAGTTTCTTGTTTGATTTTCCTCAAATTGCTTCTAGAAGTTTCTATCTTCTGCCTTTTAATCATATGCTTCCGGGTGTCTTTCTGCAGAAGCAGAAGATAAAATCTGATCACGAGAAGGAATTAGCAGATATCATTGCTCAGGTGAATGCTAGATATGAAGCTAGAAATCAGAGTGCAGAGGCAGCATATCAGTTAAGAAAGAAGGAAATTGATACTTATTTCAAGAGAGTGGTCATGAATAAAGTATTGGCAGAGACTTTTAAGTCTAAGTGCCAAGATCTGTCCCCAATTAGTCCTTCAGAAACTGAAGGTATTTTACATCATTTCCATTATTATAATCATTGATCTCGTGTTTAACAAAATTCAATCTCTATTCTTTTATGGTAATTCAATCAGGAGGAACACATCACCCGCCTCAGTTTTGTACGCAAGGGGGTTCCAATGGGGTTACTTTTTCATCTTCGAGAAGCCAGCAGGTTACAGGGCTGCAGCCACCTCTTCAAATAGTTGATCAGTCTTCAAAACTTTTCTCAACCACACCTACAATACCACCATCTAACGATACCAACCCTGCTACCATGCCAATCAGACCACCACCATCTAATTCAATCAGACCACCACCATCTGAATCAGTCAGACCGCCGACATCTACTGCCGTCCCCAGCATTACACCAAACAAACCTCCATTTACCGCTAGTATACCAAGTAGACCGCTGCCTGGTATCAACCCCTCTAGCAGACCTATCAACCCCATTTTCCCCACTAGCAGACCACCATCTAACATCTTCCCCAGCGCTCCTTCTGCCAGGAACCCACGAGTAAACGAAATCCGAGCTCCAGCTCCACATATTCGACCTTTTAGGCCTTCAACATCCACATCTCCTCATGAACACAGAGCGATGCCAAGTCAGATGCCAAGTCAGCGCCTGTCCAGCAGCTCACCACCTCTCTCTCAAACTTCAGCTCGACCGGTATCATTACAAACACCACCACCTTTCCCGACAAATCATAGTTCACCAAGAAGCTCACCTTTAACGTCATCAGTCAGCCAGTAGCATCTCCAGCATCTTTTCAGCTACCATCATTATACCCTTGGTACCCGTCAGTTACGCGACCAGCTAAGCCATCCTCACATCACCAGGTATCACAACTCCCACCAATGCCATCAGTATCCATAAGCCACACCGGGCTTTATAATCCCACCCCGACACCAAATTTGCCCATGGACATTGATAAACCCGAGCTTTTGGACTTGTTTGAGTTTGGTAAAGAAGGTGGGGGCAGCGACGTAGTTTGCCTGTCTGATGATGATGTTGATGATTAAGTGGGGCTATTGTACTCTTGTGAATGTGAAGCAGGGACTTTTTCTTAACCAACTCTTCTTTTATAGAATATGTTGCATTGGCTTAACTAGTTTGTTAATTGTTAGGAAACATTTTTAGACCAGAAGATTTGCCAAAATGAACACTAACCCAAGATTTTTAGTCGTGCCTCTTAATATCGAAACCGAAACAATCTGAAAACCAAAACCCGATCAACCTCGCTAAGTACAACTGTACAACACAATTAAGCCTAATTAAATGCGTTAATGGAAAGTTATCTTTTTAGTATTTACTTAATGATGATGTATTTAAAAGTATATAATTTACCTTTTGAGTTTTATCAAAGTATCTTGCGTCATCTTTAAGCATTTGATAATCATTCGACTTTGCAAAAAGTTTGAACAAATCCATCAATTTTGACAACTAGCAAGTAGCATCTCACACCATGTTGGGTGGAATGGTTATGGTAGTGCTATGTGCTCGAGGTCCACGTAGATGTAGGGACTTGTAAGTGAGATCACCACTTATATAAAGATTTCCCACCTTTATATTGCATTTAGATTTTCAAAAAGGATTTAAGGATGCAATTTGGTTTGTAACCTTTTTAAGGAATTTGAATTTGAAACAGATGGACTTTCATCTCTAAATTGTTAAAACTTAAAAAGAACACAAAAATTCCAATAATTGAAATTCATCATTGCGAGTTGACACTAATGTATCGCCGGTTATGGTTCCCATGATGCGGTAGTTCTTCTAACCAACTTAGTTGCCCAACGTTGGGTGTCGTGGTGGAGGAGGAGACGACAATGGTTGTTATAATGACACTAAGGCGCTGTTTGAATGATATGGGGGCAAGGATCGAGTCAGAGATAAAATATGCCAGGACCGAGTAAGAGCTTCGGTCAGAGGTTTTCCTCTCTTCGGTCAGAGCTCGGACCGAGTCAGAGCTAAAAAAAATGACTATCAAACAGGCGGACTACTTACTGGGTCAGTGGTCAGCTCTTACCGGATCCAGTAAGAGATTACCAAACAACCCCTAAGTGATGACAATAACACTCGAGATTTGGATGTGACGACACCGGTGGAATGGGTGGAGTAGTTGGCTTTGGCAACAACGGTCAGGTTGTTGGGTGGTCTTGAATGTGGTAGATGTGATAACTTAAACATAAACAGATATTCCAATTCATGAGGTTGTTATAACTCCTTCGCATATTCATGTGATATCTTGTGGTGAAATATTTGTGACCCCATACATATGAGCAAAAGAGACACTTACATTATACCTATTAATATAACAATATTATTTTTTTTCAAGTTAGAGAGCATTATTTACAAGTCCACTGCACCAATTTTTTTTTCTGTTTTTTTTATTTGGTCTTTATTATTATTTACCTTTTTTGTTTGTTTGTTATTTATTATTAATTTTGGTTTTGTTATTTTATCCGAACGCAACGAGTTTAGCAAAAGAGTTAGTGGTGTAAAATATAATAGATACAATCATTTAACATAGATTTTTATTTATTTTTAGTTGGTGTATGCTCCATAGTTTAAAGCTTTTGGTTGTTACGTAACTTTTTTATTTTATCTCCCTTTTACTTTATGTAACATTATATCAATGTAACTGTTTTATGTGCTCGTGTTATTCCCGTGACAACATCTTTATTAATATACATTTTTTATTCTTTTTAAATCATTTTTAAGCGTCTTATTGGTTTTAAATTTAAGCGTCTTATTGGTTTAAATCATTTTTAAGCGTCTTATTGGTTTGTAGTGTTATATTTAACCAGACTCCTAACTTTAACGTTGTTGTGTTGCCTTTTTTATTTTCGTTTCTTTACGTGGCGCTTTAGCAATACAGCTATTTTGTATAGCCGTTTTATTCCTGCGGCAACACACGAGTAGTAAAATCTAGTTTCAAACAAAGAGAAAAATAAATAAATAATCATTTTATTAAATAAAACAAAACATAAATAAATGACTAATAATTATTTAATTTCTTAAAATTAAAAGCACAACAAATATTAAAATATCACCAAAACATTAAAAATCACTTTAGATAGAATGGATTTCTTGATTTGTTTGGATTTGGTTTAAGAAGTAGAGTGGGTAAAGAGTGTGGTGTTATCTTTTTTTTTTAATAACATATCGTTGCATGACGGTCTTTATAACGTGTGAGTGGGCTTATGTCACCATATGGCCACATATGGCCGGCGTGATGTGCTCGTGAGTATGGTATTAAGTGGCCTCCTCATACCGACACATACCACATAACCTAAAAAGAATGAATTACTTTATGTGTAGGAATTTATAAGACTTTCGCTATGAATTCAATTACATTTAATCCTCAACAAAACATGTTATCCTTGGAACTTTACGCCTTAATACAAGTTAGAAATTGAATCCGAACACTAATTTCATTGGATTTTAGCTTTGAAAATTGAAAGAAAAATGATCAAACTTGTGTCACATAGGAAGGTATGTGAAACTCTCGAGTGGTATTGGTATATATGTATGAGTCTTCAATTGTTTTCCTTTTAGTTCCTGTTGAATTGATTGTTTATTATTGATGAGCGGTTCCTGTTGAGTAGTTGTGACCACTACAACACTAAGATGTTGCTTTAGTTGTCAAATGCTAGAACAACAATCACTTGATTTTCAGCAATATTTATATCTTCAAATATGCATTTTTGGGCGCCTAATTCTTTATTTCTTTATACGTCTAGTTTAAATTGCAAGTCATTACTTTTTATTTCCCTAAGTTGTAATTAGTTTTCTACTTTTTATAAATTCCTATACAATATTACTGAGAATATTACTGAGGAACTTGATTGATTAATGCGTTTGTTTTTTAAGATTATTAAATTATTTTTATTGAGTTGTGATTTTATTTTTATCTGGTCTTTTACTTTGATTTGTCAATATGAGACTAGCCTGATTGATAGA
>JBCNJP010000019.1:11825785-11909661 GCA_039602395.1 Deinandra increscens subsp. villosa | reverse complement strand
TAAAAGTTAAAAGTTTGTTATTGGAAAAATTGGTACTTTAAACTATTGACCAATAAATTATTGTTTTAACTTTTTTCTTAACGGCTAATTTATTTTTCAATATTTTTCACCAATATTTTTCACCATTGTCAAGGTTTGAACCCTGGTCTTTCTTTAAGAGAGGCTTTACCCCTTACCACTATGCTACAACCTAAGTGGCAAATTATTGTTTTAACTTAAAATCTAATTTATCTATTTTAGTATTTTTAGAAAAGAGTTTCCAAATGAACTTTTGAGTGAACCATTTTTGCAATTCACAACAAAAACACTTGTACTTTGTAGTTTTAAGTCGGAGACGCAGGCTCAGAACTTGTGTGTTCGTCTGCGGTTATCCTCCCCCTCGGATGATACTTTTATGTTGGCAGTAGGCTTGCCCAAAATCTTTAAATCGCTGAACAACCTCCGGCTGAATGCATGATCCTCCGAAACCCTAATCTATATAATGCAAGTTTGTCCCTCATCGTTGTAATTTTCATGTATACTTTATTATTATTTCTAATCGTATGTTGTTGATTACTTTTGTGATATATGCATGTTCCGAAATACTACTGATCTGATCTGGTGGAGAGTTCATACTGTTATACGTCTCGATCACTTCTCTTCTAATCTTTTTATGTTTGAATGAAGTTTAGGTTTCCGAATGTTCATACTGAAATTCGAGCCGTACCACTGTTCTACATATGACCAAAAGTTAGGGTTTTTGTTCAATGAACATCACATTGCCCTGTTCTGTAAATTTTAGGGGTTTCTTGGGCGTATTGAAAAGAGTTATCAATTATGAATACAATATTTTGCAATTTTTTAAGGAAAGAAAATCTAAGTTTGAGATTGTTGCACAATTTGACCTGTTGAACCTGCTGCTTATGTGTTTAAGTGTTGAGATTGAAGTCTAGTTTTGACCATTTTCTTTGCAGCTTTAATGATGGTAAGTCATAAAGTTAAGGATGAAGAAAATATAAAGTCAAAGAAGAAAACTGCAACACCAGTGGCTTCGGCTTCTCCTGCTTCAAGCTCAAGAAGGTCTTCCAGAGAAACGTCATCAGGGAAACCCAAGAACGAAAGTCTGATTAAAGAAAATATTATTAGTACGCGTAAGTCTGAAAGATTGGGAAATAGGAAACCATCAGGTACAACTCCAGTTAAGGGGAAACCAGAGAAAACACATGATCGAAATATAACAACTCCTACGAAGAAATCTGATAGAATTTCAGCTGCCAATCTTAAAAGCAGGAGTCCAGTATCTCCTGATACATCAAGTATGAAGTCAAAGAAGGAAAAAGCTGTAAATGGTGGTAGGAATAGGAAAAGGAAAAGAGTGGACACTTCTGTAAATAAGGGTTTATCTAAACCTTTAAGAGTAAGAACTGAAGAAGGTGGGTCAATTTAATTTTCCCTATTCATATGATTTTAAAATTGGTAACACTTTTTTGTTTCTTGGGATCTAGGTGATGATAATGATAAAGAAAGTGAAGGAAAGTCGTCTGAAGCTACTTCAAGCAGCAATAGCTGCAGAGGTATTGCTTCATAGTTATAAGTTTTCTGAATTATGATATCAGCTCTTATTGTTTTATGCTATGGTTGCTCCAAATAAGTGGGAATCATGTTTTTAGTTTATTTCGGGACATTGATGTTGATACAGAGGTGGAAGAACCCGATAGCATTAAGTCTGGGGAAGATAAAGATGACAGTGATGATGACTGCGGTGATAGTAATGGAGAAGAATCTACTGTTAAAGCCTCAGAAAGCCAAAATATGGCATCAGATCAAAATGAAGCATTAAATGACAAAGTTATTGATCTGGAACAAGTAGGACATGCTTCTTTTCTTTCCACAATTTAGTGCTGAAGTGGCAAAGTTACTTCAAAATGTTTGATGATTGAATGGCTTGTTTTGTATAGTAGTTGAGTCGTTCAAGTTCTTTCTTTTTAATGTTCGTACTAGGATAGGACTCCATGTGAAGCAACTGCTGTAGCTGAAACTGTTGACAAGGATAATGGTGTGTCAAGGACCGACACAAATATATGCATTGCTTGCAAAAAGCTAAGGTAAGCCTCTCGTTACTTGCCTTGATCTATGTAACTATCTTGTTTTATTAACTTAACTATCTTCCGAGAGGATGTTAATCATCTTGCTAGTTAATACTTGTTTAATGCTGTGACCATGGAAAAATGCACACTATCAATGTTAATCAGTGTAGTTCGGGTGGTTTACCAAGAAAGTTCATTCTCATATGCTTACATAATCTTAGTAATTGTATATTGTATATTTTAACGAACTGATAATGTGTCTGCTTAGCTTCTACGTAGTCCTTGCTTAGTCGATCATGTGCTCTAAAGGCCCTCAAATACCTGCTCTTCTCAAACAGTTTTTAGAAGAAAGTTTATTTTTAACTAAATTAGGATAAATAGTAGCTTTGTTATTATGTTAACCGCTAGCTCTATTGATGCTAGTCTTTGTATTTACCGGTTACAACTTACAGCTATGGTTTACTTAAAAGATATGAGAGAATTCTCTTTGATTTCTGCAGCAAGTACCTTAGTTCTTAGGTGAGAATGTGAGATGCCTTTGTTTACCTTGGGGTGATTATAAAATAGAATGACAGCTGTACCATTATCTGATTAGGATTTGTTAATACAATAATGGTGGTTATATCCTACCTTACGAACTGTATAGCAGTTACAAATCATAGGCTTAATAACTTTTCTGGTTTGGCTCTCTATTCTTGTTAGGATCCCTCCTCTATATGGGGAGTTACGGCTTATTTTGGCCGACCTTACTACTGTGTTTTCTATTTAAAGAGATTGGATGCGATGCATTAAACACACCAAATTAAATAATACACTGTAGTTATCCAAGTACACATAAATTATTCAAACGTATAATAACTATTAACCTAGTTACTATTAGGACTATTAGTTTTATTATTTTATTTAGCCTTTTGATAAATGATTGTCCTGTTTTAGTCTTTTGATAAATGATTGTCCTGTTTTTCATTACAGTTAATCACTTAACAACTAATAATTACTACTCCCTTTGATCACACTTTACATATAACAGATGTTATCACCTTCCTTTAGTCAGATGTTATCACCTTCCTTTAGTCGCAGAGTCAATCTGGGATACTCGAGAAGTCGAGGTAGCAGAAGCTCAAGGTCTGAAATAAACACACTTTGCATGAGCAATTCTCAAATGAATGTTTCTTTCTTCATATAAATCTTATTAGCCCATCAATACTCTTTCAGGTTTGCAGAAACAGAAACAATATTTTGTAAAATACAAAGGTCTTGCACATATTCACAACCAGTGGATAACAGAAACTCAGTTGCTACTTGAAGCTCCACTGCTTGTAGAAAACTATAGCAAAAATGGCTCGGTAAATAAGCTCCTATTCTTTTGTCGTTATGATCAACGCTCTTTATTTTCTCTTCTTTTGTGATACTGCTGAATTCATGAAGCAGCTCCAGCTGTTAATATGGTCAGGAGATTTAGTGGGTGAGTGGGGAGGTTAATAGAGGTTAAGTAACTTCCATATTAATGGGTTAGTGAGGAGGTTAGTAGAGGTTATGTAAGTTTCATATTAATGGGTGAGTGGGAAGGTTAGTAGAGGTTAAGTAACTTCCATCAACAGATTTAGTTTAAATACCAGTTTGGTTTACGTAACCAACATGTTATTTTTACCAGATTTTGATTGTAATTTGAGAAAGGGGCCGACTGTTTTAATCCTATCAGTTCATTTCCTTTCATTTGAGTATCTATCATAACACGTTCCTTCTCAGATCAAGTGGAGTAAAGAATGGACCATGCCAAAACAGCTGTTGAATAAAAGATTATTACTGTCTATCAAGCCAGTATGTGAGGGTCAAGAGAATGCTGTGAAGGTCTTGCATTACCATTATGAGTGGCTTGTGCAATGGCAAGGCCTTGATTATGATCAAGCTACATGGGAATCAGAAAATATACCTTTCTTAGATTCACCTGAAAGTCGTAACCTCCATAAAGATTATGAAGAACATCATGCTTCATCAGATAATGACAGGGTATGTCTTAATCTTTTTACTTGTCACGAGAATGCAAAAACACCTCACAGTTGACAGGCTTTTGTTTGTTAATTAAATTTTGTTTTTACTTTAGATTGAAGAAATCCCAATAAAACTTCCACCTGGAATGGATAATATTCATTCAAGTTATGTTAAGAACTTGCATGATGCTTGGACCAAGGGACCGAACAGCATAGTTTTCGATGACCAGGTGATTTCCTAAGCTTTATTTAAGCGTGTCATCTGAATGTTCTAAATTAGATAGTTAGGTTATAAACACTTTATTACGTAGATTAGAAATGCGTGAAGGGAGTAAAATGATGGACATATCACACTTGCAGGAGCGAACGGCGAGGATTGTTCTCTTTATTCTCTCATTGAAGTCTATATCTTTGCCTTTTCTACTTATAACAAGATCTGATTCTTTATCACAATGGGAGGCCATGTTCTATAAAATAGCAACTTCTAACGCATATAAAGTTTCCTTTGAGAACACACATGAAAATACAAGTTCGAAATTGCTACATGTTCAGAAGGAAGATGGTCAGTTAGCATTCCAACTACTTCTATGCTCCGTGGATGATTTTGTAAAGGTATGTCAATGTCATCTGTCCGGTTATCGTTATATGTGCAGATTCTGCACATGGTCTAAATGTTCTTTTTACAGGATTTGAACCTATTAACAGCCATAAAATGGGAAGCTGTTATAGTTGACGAGTCCCAGAGCTCAGATATCTCATCTCATTTTAGGCACATCATGAGCCTATCCACTGATAAGCGGTTACTCGTTTTCTGTGGTACATTAGGTGTAAGTTCCTCTTCTCTTTAATTAATCAGTTCTTTGTGCCATAAGAATGAATATAATTATATTGTGTTGCAGGTGATCAACCTTGATGTAATGCAACTGCTAGACTGTGGTGTCGTGACAACAACTGAACTGGGTGATATTAGCAAACTGAAGGAAACTTTGTCTAAGCTTATTGCATATGAATGCAAATCCAACTCATCCAAATTTGTAGAATATTGGGTTCCTGTACAGATATCCAATGTGCAGCTTGAACAATATTGTTCTATGTTACTTTCGAATACAATGGCTCTTAGTGCGTGCTCAAAAAGTGATTCTACTGGGGCACTACATGACATCCTTGTTTCTAACCGCAAGGTTTCTTTTGCTGCTTATTCTGATGAATAATCTGCTATACATTATCATGTCTTTTTGTTAATCTTGTGTTTGTCTTTTGTAGTGTTGTGATCACCCCTACATAGTTGACCAATCTCTACAAGCTGTCCTTACTAAGGATTTGGAGCTAGCTAAGATTCTAGATGTTGGAATAAAAGCAAGTGGCAAATTACAATTTCTAGACCGTATACTTCCTGAAATGAGAAAACGCCAGCTGAGAGTACTTATAGTTTTTCAGCCGTTAAGCGGGTCTGGAAAAGACTCGACTTCAATTGGTGACATATTAGATGATTTTGTCCGTCAAAGATTTGGTGTAGATTCCTATGAGCGTGTAGATGGGATTGGAATGATTCCATCAAAAAAGCAAGCTGCTTTAAGTAACTTCAACAACAAAGAAATGGGTAGATTCATATTCTTACTTGAATATCGTGCGTGTCATCCAAGTATAAAGTTATCATCAATAGACACTATAATCATATTCGACAGTGATTGGAATCCTGCAAATGATTTAAGAGCGTTACAGAGAATAGCAATTGATTCACCTTTGGAACAAATTATGGTTTTCCGGTTATACACTTCATTAACACTAGAAGAAAAAATTCTTAGACTTGCTGAGCATAATGTAACTATTGATAGCAGGTTGCAGAATATAAGTAGGAGTACTAGTGATAAGTTACTCATGTGGGGTGCTACATATTTGTTTAAGAAACTTGATGAGTTTCATAGTGATTTGAATACTTCCTCTGAAGAATGCTGGTTGAATGAGCTAATGAAAGAGTTTTCAGACTTGATTTCGAACAAATGTAAGAACAAGGATGCAGGGAAATTGAAAATTACAAGAGCTAGACCAATTTGTGGTAAAAATGCTACACTCCCAAACGATCTAGATGGTGTACAACCTCATACATTTTGGAGAAAGTTATTGGCAGGAAGGGATCCATGTTGGAAGTATTTGTCGACATCAACTCCAAGGCAAAGGACGATAAAAAGACCACAGTATTTTGAGGTGTCACCTAAAAGAACAAATGCCAACAGTGATGATGCTGGGCGTAAGCGTAAGAAGATTGCAAATAATATCACTGAACCTGTTGCATCAAAGCCGGTATTAGACGAAGGTGAAATTACAAATAATATAATTGACCCTGTTGCATCAAAGCCAGTAATAGAAGAAGGTGAAAATATAAATAACGTCATTGACCCTAGTTGCATCAAAGCCAGTAATAGAAGAAGGTAAAATTACTGACTATATTTTTTATTAAATTTACCGAGTTTTATTTGTAAATGTTAAATGAATTTTTGAATCTAAGATCCTCGCATCTACTTTCAGGGGACATGAGCTTCCAGGACATCCTGAAGCTCAAAATATCTAAACTGTGTGAGGTCCTTAAGTTGTCGGTATGTTTCTCACAATATATATGATCATGGGCTATGCATATCTAACCATGTTCTTTATTGTTATCTTATCATGATGCTATAAATTACTTGCTAGAAGCAGATTGATATGAACCCATTACTAAGTCAAGAGCATATGTGTCTAGTGGGTGAGTGGGACAAGATAGTAGGAAGTAACCACCAACATTGTTTAGTGGGGCTAGATAGTAGGAAGTAACCGCCAATTTTATTTAGTATTTTAACTATTTAAGTATTTGTCTGTTTAGTTTATGTTATGTATTTGTTCGGGTTCACGTATCAATGGAGAGGAGTTCTTCTCAAATTGGGTCACTTAATCATTAGCAACATCCAACTATCTCACTTAATGATTATCACAGCATGTTTATTTGGATTTTCATTTTAAATGCAGGAGGATGTGAAGATAATGGTGGAAAGATTTCTTGAATATGTTATTGAGAATTATCGTGTCAACAAGGAACCCGAAAACACATTACATGCTTTCTTGATATCCCTGGTCTGAATTTATTTCTAATATGAAAATACACATGCTTAATTTTTTTTTTTTATAATCATTTTACTAACAGTATATACTACCTGAGGTTCCAGTGTTGGATTGGTTCTGGGTTGTTAAAACACAAGCTCGATAGGAAGCAATCCATCAGTCTTGCAAATGAACATTTAGATTTCGGTTGCAATGAAGAAGAAGCAAACACGGTGTACTTGAAGCTGGAATTAGCAAAAGAGATGTTTTTACTTCACACGGACAACCAAAAGAAAAACTTTGTTACAGCAAATGCTATACCAGAGGTTAAAATAGAGATTTCAGATAGTCCATCTAATCATGATGATGATGATGATGTTGATAGTGGTGGTCGTTGCAACCAAAAAGATGGCACTAACAATCCTGTCACATCTAACGCTCTAGAAAAAAACAACAATAATAATCTGGTTCAGCCATTAGTTTTTCCATCTTCTGGTCAATCAGTTCCAACAGATTTCGTAAGATTTACTGACACAAGAAACTCAAGAGAATTTCTTGTTTACTTTTATGTCAATTAATCTTAAATATTTGTACTGTTCAGGTTAACGAGTTTAATTTAGAAGCTTCACTACTCCAGCCTGATGATGAACCATGTTTACCATCTGATAATCAATCTAATACACATCACGGTGAACAGCAGTCCGATTCCCCAAATCCTCTAGTTTTGGAGTCTAGTGCACCAGTTTCAAATCATGGTGTCACGCCGAGTGGGTCAATCCACTTGAATGGCGGACAATCTGGCAACTCTAATCAAGGGGCCCCACAAAAGAAGTCTTGTGATCCACTTCAAGCTGAATTGGAAAGATTATGTGATTTGAATAACACTGTTGTCAAATTCCATGAAACTGTTGTAAGTTTCTTGTTTGATTTTCCTTAAATTGCTTCTAGAAGTTTCAATCTTTGCCTGTTATCATATGCTTCTGGGTGTCTTTCTGCAGAAGCAGAAGATAAAATCTGATCACGAGAAGGAATTAGCAGATATCATCGCTCAGGTCAATGCTAAATATGAAGCTAGAAATCAGAGTGCAGAGGCAGCATATCAGTTAAGAAAGAAGGAAATTGATACTTATTTCAAGAGAGTGGTCATGAATAAAGTATTGGCAGAGACTTTTAAGTCTAAGTGCCAAGATCTGTCCCCAATTAGTCCTTCAGAAACTGAAGGTATTTTACATCATTTCCATTACTATAATCATTGATCTTGTGTTTAACAAAATTCAAACTCTATTCTTTTGTGGTAATTCAATCAGGAGGAACACATCACCCGCCTCAGTTTCGTACGCAAGGGGGTTCCAATGGGGTTACTTTTTCATCTTCGAGAAGCCAGCAGGTTACAGGGCTGCAGCCACCTCTTCAAATAGTTGATCAGTCTTCAAAACTTTTCTCATCCACACCTACAATACCACCATCTAACGATACCAACCCTGCCACCATGCCAATCAGACCACCACCATCTAATTCAATCAGACCGCCACCAACTGAATCAGTCAGACCGCCGACATCTACTGCCGTCCCCAGCATTACACCAAACAAACCTCCATTTACCGCTAGTATACCAAGTAGACCACTGCCTGGTATCAACCCCTCTAGCAGACCTATCAACCCCATTTTCCCCACTAGCAGACCACCATCTAACATCTTCCCCAGCGCTCCTTCTGCCAGGAACCCACGAGTAAACGAAATCCGAGCTCCAGCTCCACATATTCGACCTTTTAGGCCTTCAACATCCACATCTCCTCATGAACACAGAGCGATGCCAAGTCAGCGCCTGTCCAGCAGCTCACCACCTCTCTCTCAAACTTCAGCTCGACCGGTATCATTACAAACACCACCACCTTTCCCGACAAATCATAGTTCACCAAGAAGCTCACCTTTAACGTCATCTCAGCCATCATCTCCAGCATCTTTTCAGCTACCATCATTATACCCTTGGTACCCGTCAGTTACGCGACCAGCTAAGCCATCCTCACATCACCAGGTATCACAACTCCCACCAATGCCATCAGTATCCATAAGCCACACTGGGCTTTATAATCCCACCCCGACACCAAATTTGCCCATGGACATTGATAAACCCGAGCTTTTGGACTTGTTTGAGTTTGGTAAAGAAGGTGGGGGAAGCGATGTAGTTTGCCTGTCTGATGATGATGTTGATGATTAAGTGGCGTTATTGTACTCTTGTGAATGTGAAGCAGGGACTTTTTCTTAACCAACTCTTCTTTTATAGAATATGTTGCATTGGCTTAACTAGTTTGTTAGAGGAAACATTTTAGACCAGAAGATTTGCCAAAATGAACACTAACCCAAGATTTTTAGTCTGCCTCTTAATATCGAAACCGAAACACTCTGAAAACCAAAACCCGATCAACCTCGCTAAGTACAACTGTACAACCCAATTAAGCCTAATTAAATGCATTAATGGAAAGTTATCTTTTTAGTATTTACTTAATGATGATGTATTTAAAAGTATATAATTTACCTTTTGAGTTTTATCAAAGTATCTTGCGTCATCTTTAAGCATTTGATAATCATTCGACTTTGCAAAAAGTTTGAACAAATCCATCAATTTTGACAACTAGCATCTCACACCATGTTGGGTGGAATGGTTATGGTAGTGCTATGTGCTCGAGGTCCACGTAGATGTAGGGACTTGTAAGTGAGATCACCACTTATATAAAGATTTCCCACCTTTATATTGCATTTAGATTTTCAAAAAGGATTTAAGGATGCAATTGGGTTTGTAACCTTTTTAAGGAATTTGAATTTGAAACAGATGGACTTTCAACTCTAAAATTGTTAAAACTTAAAAGAATACAAAAATTCCAATAATTGAAATTCATCATTGCGAGTTGACACTAATGTATCGCCGGTTATGGTTCCCATGGTGCGGTAGTTCTTCTAACCAACTTAGTTGCCCAACGTTGGGTGTCGTGGTGGAGGAGGACGACAATGGTTGTTATAATGACACTAAGGCGCTGTTTGAATGATATGGGGCAAGGACGAGTCAGAGATAAAATATGCAGGACCGAGTAAGAGCTTCGGTCAGAGGTTTTCCTCTCTCGGTAGGCTCGGACCGAGTCAAGCTAAAAAAATGACTATCACAGGCACCACTACTGGGTCAGTTCTACCGATCCATAAGGATTATCAAACAACCCCTAAGTGATGACAATAACACTCGAGATTTGGATGTGACGACACCGGTGGAATGGGTGGAGTAGTTGGCTTTGGCAACAACGGTCAGGTTGTTGGGTGGTCTTGAATGTGGTAGATGTGATAACTTAAACATAAACAGATATTCCAATTCATGAGGTTGTTATAACTCCTTCGCATATTCATGTGATATCTTGTGGTGAAATATTTGTGACCCCATACATATGAGCAAAAGAGACACTTACATTATACCTATTAATATAACAATATTTTTTTTTTCAAGTTAGAGAGCATTATTTACAAGTCCATTGCACCAATTTTTTTTTCTGTTTTTTTTTATTTGGTCTTTATTATTATTTACTTTTTTTTTTGTTTGTTTGTTATTTATTATTGTTTTTAGCTTTGTTTTTTTTATCCGAACGCAACGAGTTTAGCAAAGGAGTTAGTGGTGTAATAGATTCAGTCATTTAACATAGATTTTATTTATTTTTAGTTGGTGTATGCTCCATAGTTAAAGTTAAAGCTTTTGGTTGTTATGCAACTTTTTTATTTTATCTCCCTTTTACTTTACGTAACATTATATCAATGTAACTGTTTTATGTGCTCGTGTTATCCCCGTGACAACATCTTTATTAATATACATTTTTTATTCTTTTTAAATCATTTTTAAGCGTCTTATTGGTTTTAAATTTAGATTCACACCGTTGCATTTAGGTATCTAACTGTTTGTAGTGTTATATTTAACCAGACTCCTAACTTTAACGTTGTTGTGTTGCCTTTTTTATTTTCATTTCTTTACGTGGCGCTTTAGCAATACAGCTATTTTGTATAGCCGTTTTATTCCTGCGGCAACACACGAGTAGTAAAATCTAGTTTCAAACAAAGAGAAAAATAAATAAATAATCATTTTATTAAATAAAACAAAACATAAATAAATGACTAATAATTATTTAATTTCTTAAAATTAAAAGCACAACAAATATTAAAATATCACCAAAACATTAAAAATCACTTTAGATAGAATGGATTTCTTGATTTGTTTGGATTTGTTTTAAGAAGTGGAGTGGGTAAAGATGTGTGGTTTTATCTTTTTTTTTATAATAATAGATCGTTGCATGACGGTCTTCATAACGTGTGAGTGGGCTTATGTCACCATATGACCACATATGGCCGACGTGATGTGCTCGTGAGTATGGTTCTAAGTGGCCTCCTCACACCGACACATACCACATAACCTAAAAAGAATGAATTACTTTATGTGTAGGAATTTATAAGACTTTCGCTTATAAATTCAATTACATTTAATCCTCAACAAAACATGTTATCCTTGGAACTTTACGCCTTATACAAGTTAGAAATTGAATCCGAACACTAATTTCATTGGATTTTAGCTTTGAAAATTGCAAGAAAAATGATCAAACTTGTGCCACATAGAAGGTATGTGAAACTCTCGAGTGGTATTGGTATATATGTATGAGTCTTCAATTGTTTTCCTTTTAGTTCCTGTTGAATTGATTGGTTATTATTAATGAGCGGTTCCTGCTGAGTAGTTGTGACCGCTACAAAACTAAGATGTTGCCTTAGTTGTCAAATGCTAGAACAACAATCACTCGATTTTCAACAATATTCATATTTTCAAATATGCATTTTTGGCCACCTAATTCTTTAATTCTTTATACGTCTAGTTTAAATCGCAAGTCATTACTTTTTGTTTCCCTAAGTTGTAATTAGTTTTCTACTTTTTATAAATTCCTATACAATATTACTGAGAATATTACTGAGGAACTTGATTGATTAATGCGTTTGTTTTTAAGATTATTAAATTATTTTTATTGAGTTGTGATTTTATTTTTATCTGGTCTTTTATTTTGATTTGTCAATGTGAGACTAGCCTGATTGATAGAGGTATAAAATTATATTATAGGATAAGATATAATTAAAATCTTATTCTAATTTATTAAGTTTAAATCATTTATAAGAATAAAAAATATTTTTTATATTTAATTTATAATATAACTATTATTGTTATTTAATATGAGAGAGACGAAAAATAAAATTAAAATGACCTGTGATAATAATTATAATTATTTATTATATATTATATTTAATTATATAATATAACTATTATTGTTATTTAATACGAGATAGACGAAAAATAAAATAAAAATGACATGTAATAATAATTATAATTATTTATTGTGGGGTTTTCTAATACGTGCTTTAAGGAAACACATAAGGTCCTATAAATGCACATAAAAATTTGAAAAAGATAACAAGATTCTTTTTGAAAATTGAAAATGATACAAAAATTCATCTTAAATAATGAGAAAGGTACGGATATTTTTCTTGAAGAATGTACTTTTTTAGCTTCAAAATGCATTTATTGCATCTTACGTATGACTTAGAGCAAATATTAGAAAACCCCATTTATTATATAAGGTAATATGTTTTTCAAAAAAAAAATAGAATAAGTTACTCTCATATCTCCTAAAAATCAGTGGACTAAAATAATAAAAGTATCATTAAATGGGTCAACATGAAAACTGGCGTTGGATAAACTGGGTCCAAAGTCTAAGGTCGTGTTTGGCGCGCATAAAGCTAGCTTATCAGTTAGCTTATAAGCTAGCTTATAAGCTAGCTTTTTGACGTTACCAAACGGGGCTTTTTAAAAAAGCTAGTTTTTTTTAAAAGCCCCGTTTGGTAACATTAAAAGCTAGCTTATAAGCTTTAGCTTATGGCTTAGTTTTGAAAAGCTAGTTGGAGTAGCGTTTCAACTAGCTTTTATAATATTTAGGATTTTACCCTTCCCTAATTTATAAATAAATACATTTATTTACATTTATTACATGTACTTTTATGTCTTTTTATATATTTCAGCTAGTTTATCAGCTAGTTTTTACCAAACGCTATTTTTTATCAGCTAGCTTATAATTTATCAGCTAGCAGCTATCTTATCAGCTAGCTTAACAAGCTAGCAGCTAGCTTATCAGCTAGCTTAACAAGCTAGCTTAACAGCTAGCAGCTAGCTTACCAGCTAGCAGCTAGCTTCAGCTAGTGCGCCAAACACAGCCTAAATACTGTGACATCCCGATGATGCCAACCAAAAACGTTTCACCCTTCTCTCTCGTTCATTTCAATGCATCTAGTGGCATTTCTTGCAATTTCCTACGTAACCTCGGGCAATAACTTAAACCAAAAATATTATATAAAGGAAGGTCGATTTATATACTTTTTAAACGGTAAATTTGAATAACTGACGAGGACATTACATTACTCATCTCAATTCAAATAAGAGAACTAACACTAATGAGAAAACTCCCTGGCCTAACTTGTAACCCAATTTTTAAAATTTTTTTTGTTACAAATGAGACTTGAACCCAAAACTTTTTGATAAGAGGTCATACACCTTTATCACTAAGCTAAGCTAGTGGGTGTAGAGGTGAATCGATATAGAAAGCCATTTTTGCGTGTTAAGCACAGTAATTATAGGATGTGGCATTTGAATACCAGGGGTATACGTGTTTGTTGATCGAATCCTGAATCGTTAGATGAAATAAACAGATAACAATATAAATATTACGTGTAGTTATCTGGTTGAGATCAGCAGCAGTTAGATTATCCATCATGTTCTTGACTGGGTTCCCGTATAGGGTGTATGATTAGGATGGAGATGTAGGTCACGAAAAAGAGAGAGGGCAGAGGAGGGAGGTCGAAAATAATAGGTGGTGATTAACCCTTGACCTCTGATATAGCTCTATATTTATACACCCAAGGGGAAACCCTAATTCTATCATTAACGGCAATTACGTCCATCAAATAAAAGTCTGATAGGTTAATTAGGTAATGGAAAAATGGATTTTAATAATACAAGTTTTGCCTTATTAGCGGATAATAATACGAGTTTTGAAATTTTCTCACAATAATACGAGTTTTGCAGGTATTGGATTTTAGTGATACACCGTTAAAAATTTTACTAACGGTGTTAGTGGTTGTTGGCGTGGCATCAGTTGAGGGACTGTTTTTGTAATTTATAGAAAGTAAGGGACTTATTTGTAATTTAAAAAAGAAAAAAAAACAAAAAAAAACCACCAACCACCTTCTCCAGCCAAACCCATCTTCTCCGGCCAAACCCACCCCCTCGCCACCCGCTCCCATTCTCCACTTCTACGAGTTTAGTAGGTGTTTGATTCTAATAATACACCCTAAACGGTGGAATATGAACCGGAGGAATGTTTTGTGGCATGGCAGGGTCCACTGGTTCATTCGGGGCTTGGTTTTGTGGTTGGTGGTGGTCTTGATTGAGATTCTCATTTGGGTTCGGGTTTTGATTGGGATTTGGGTTTTGGTTTTGTGGTTGATTGGGATTTGGGTTTTGGCCCTCCATGTCTCTTCTGTTTCTCTGTTCTGCTCGGTTCTGCCGAGCTGTCCTTTCAATCTCCGGATTGTAAATCAGCGGGGATGTCTTGCGGGAATGTCGCCGCGTATGCATGCACAATCACCTAAAACCTGCAAAAAACGGTCACAAAAGAGCAAACGAATTACGCAGCACTGTTTCAGGGGGTGTAAATAATGCAATAGAACAAGAAAAATCAAAACTTGGATGGTCAAAAATTTCAAAACTTTCTGTGAAAAATGACCCAAGGCGTACCGCCCAGGAATAGAACTTTCCAGGCGTACCGCCCAGAAGTGAAATCCGACAGAAATTATTTATTATTTTTTTTTAGATGCAGAAAATAATTACTGGAATAAAAGACACTATTTTTGGGTTTTTTTTTTTTAGATTTTTTGAAAAAATGAAATAAAAATGCAAATTAAACAAAAATCAACTAATAAAAAAGCGCACTAATTCCCCGGCAACGGCGCCAATTTGATAACGGTTTGTCAGGCCGTTTCAAATCCCCAAATTAGATAGATTATGTAGTAGTGGAAGCTAGGGTTATCGAACCAAGGGAATATGTGGAAATTGATTAACTGATTAATTAAATTAACTAAAATTACTGATTAACCTAAAATTACCTACTTTGCCACTTAGCTGTTTTGATTGATTGCGTGAATTAACTAATAAAGTAACTAACTTTAACCTAGAAAATTGATTTAATTCAATTGAGACAAATCTAACCACTTCTGGATCCTGGTTGGCTACCGATCTAAACAAACCTAATTACTAACTAGTGACACATAGACATGCCCCCCAATTGCTTCCTTGACCTAATAACCTAAATTCCTAATGGGCTGATTGGGGTCCTGTCGCAAGAAAGTGCTAGATCAATAAACAGTGGACCACTAAAACCCTAGGTTACTAGTTAAATTAAACAATTTCGCATGCGGGTGTTCAACGGTAGCAAGTATTCCGGAACAACTAGTTTAGCAATTGATTAGTCATAGAACGAATTTGCCAACCAATCACCAAAAGCGGTTAGTGGTGATTAGCCGGACATGGCTAATGAAACAGACATGATTATACTAAAAGATTGCATAAAAGTAATGTACCGAATGATTGCAAAACTTCAAGATCCTCAACAATGGTGGGAAAGTCGAAAATCCTCAGGCTCTGGTCGCACAAATAATGAGAGATCCTCTAATAACTTTACAAACAAGTTTAAATACTAAACCCTAGAATATTCTTCTGACGACCAATTCGGGGCGTACCGCCCCAAAATGTGGGATTCTGGACGTACCGCCCGGATTGTAAAACTCGGCCGCTTCTCTAAACTTTAGGGAGTATCGCCCTGATCTCTGCTTCACTGGGCGTACCGCCCAGAATTGAAACTCAGGAACTTTTCTTGATTTTCTTCTAAATCTTCACTCGTTCCTGTTCGATTCTCGATCCCTGTACCAGCAGCTTCCAATTCTCTCATAACTGCTCCAATTTGACTCATTAAGCATTCGGTACCTCAAAACATAAATCTCGTGAAAATGCCATGTAATCCAACCATTATTATAAATAAATATAACAAATTAAGCACAATAATGACGACACATTGGACTAACATCACATGACAAATAAAAAAAAGGAGGTATGATTGATTTTGAAGCCTTTGGCTTTAAAATCGTCAGCTAATAGCATCTTGGCACGTGAGAGAGAAGGGGGAGAAAGAATTTGAAGCCTTACGACTTCAAAATGGATGATCATGGTATGGTGGGTTTTTGAAGGCTTAGACTTAGGGGTTTTAAAGAAAACACACTATCATATGTTTCGGCTACTTGCAACTTGACAAAGCCTAACGTGGATGAAATCGATGATGGTGGTGTCATAGTCTCGTGTGTGCTGGGTAGCCCAACCCAAATATATCAATTGAGTTCATTCAGGAAAAACTAATCGTCCAAAGACCTACATATCAATTGAGTCCATTCAGAAAAAACTCATCATCCGAAAACCTACTATAATAAAATGTAAAGGCTCTAGAGATCAGACTTATGACATCTAAATTAATAATTAATAATTAACAAGTCTCTTTGTCATCAACTATCAACTAGTTAATAATTTTTTTTTTAAAACGTATTTACATAAACAATGGAATGGAATGGCAATCCGTTTCCCCAATAAAGCTGATTTTCCAGCTTTACCCTCAGCCTCTGTCCAATATAATATAAGTCCAAAGCTATAGGGTTCCGGTTCCATGTCCAGATACCCTAAAATCGAGACGATGCAAAGAAATTTGGGGGAAAAGCTAATAATTCACCGTATATTCATCGAACATCAATTTTGGAGATTGATGATGATCATAATATCTTCTTCTTGAAGAATGTTGCTGCTACTCACCAACCGATTTTTCCTCCTAAGATCTGTCAACCAAATCCCTCCTTTTCCTCACAATCCTTTTCTTTCTATAAATTAATCCAACCTCCATCGATCCCTAACATCCATCATCATCAACGATTTGATTCAAATCATGGGAGGTGAAAGCAAATGGAGGAAGATGAAGCTCGCTTTAGGCTTAAATACATGCCTCTACATCCCCAAAACCACCGACGACGACGAATCCACGCACTCTGCGTCTTCCCGCTCGCATGCATCGCCTAGAGGTTCAGATGTCCGTCCTCGAATGCCCTCCACTCCGACTCCTTCCTCTTCCGGTCTCCTGTTATCCAAATACGGCATTAAATCTTCGTCCAAGGTACTTTTGATTCGAGTTTCGTTGTTCGTTTCACTTGCTTTGTTATTTCTGTATGATTCTGTTGATTATTCGATTGAAGAGTTTGAGATCAGTTTTAGTTCGATTAACTTTAGAGATGTGAAATTAGAAATTTAGTTCGATTTCTATGGACGAGCATAGTTGATTCATTAGATGACATTCAGCTATTCTTTTTTATTGAAGGATTGCGTGTAATTGGCTAGGTTTACTTTTTTTTAAGAATCAAGAGATATTATTTTGGCTAGTGGATTAGGATGGATCAGTACATATATACAATATATAGATATACCTATACATATAAGTTATACTTATTATACAATACAATACAATAGGTGGGGATGGAGATAGTGATGGGTTTATTTTGTTGTGGAGTAGTTTTCAACTCTTATTGGCTTCATGGACACTTAATGTCCCATTGAAGGTTGTCCTCCACTCCATTGGTCTTTATTCTACATAATAATAATGGTTTTTCCACAATATTTTTAATAAATATATTAGAATTAAAATTGATAATAGATATATAGCAAGGGGAATAGTATTAATCCATAGTTGTATTATCCTTTTTTACTTCCCCTTCTTGGTAAAGTGCTTTGTCTGGTCAACACCTTCACTTTTTACACATAAAACCTCTCTCTTTCCTTTTCATAGATGAATTAACACTTTTGGACTTTACTTATGCAGCATAAAAATGAACAAAGTAAGTTTAGCTTTGAAAAGAGAAGAAAATCTTTAGCTTATTCTTATTGATTTCTAATTTTTTTCATACATGTTATTTCTTTTGACTATATGATGCATATGCTTTTCTTTTTTGCCTCAAAACCTCATCATTGGAACACACCAGTTGCTTAATCACCTCTACTTTATAAAGTTTCCAGTTTTTTAATCATTAAGAATAACCCACATCACAAGTTGGCCACCCAAAAGACATCTATTCATTAGGCCAAAAATATTTTCAACTTCCATGATCTTATTTTACATGATATTCTTTTGGCATTGATAAATTGCGGTTGTTAATTGCATCCACTTGTTACTTAAACGTGTGGTTCTAATCAACTTTTAAAAGGTCATACCTAATTGTTCTGTATCAGAATAATATTTAAATGCTTACTGCATTAAATATAATGATCTCTTCATTTGTGTTTTCTTAGGTAATAAAAGGGCATCTTGAGACCAATTAAAATAAGCAGTGATTGTTCACATGGAAAAGGAAATTTAGTATCACCTACAATCATATTATATAAAAAAAAGTTTGGTTTGAAATCACAATATTGATTCAGCTTTGCTTGGCTTAAAGTTGAAGTTCATTAAGAGATATGGACTCCTTTTTAGAAAAAAATAGAGTTGGAAATAAAGTGAACCAACAAACATAACCTGAAATCCCAAATCATGGCATATTTTTAGATGATTTATTATTTATCATCTATACTATATTATTATAAATCTGAGGAGGACAAACTTGCCATTTACTTAAAAAATTGAGAGTTTAAGGGGGCAAAATCGTCTTTGTCAATTATGTTATCAAATACAAAAAAAAAAGAAACTGAATAAGGAATTAATAGCGAAATTAATTTTAGATATGTTACTATGTAACAGTGTTTAACTAAATTTTGAAAATCATTTTTATTTTATATAAATATAAACTTTCATTAAACCTTTAAATCTATATGTTGAAACCCTTTACCACCAGTGTGTGTCCTGGTGTGTTGTATTCCCGCTGCATCGCGCGGGCACCCTACTAGTGTTGTAATACGAAACAAAATAATGTTGAATTCTAATTAGGGGACTCATCTATTGAGGATATGCTGATAAGAATCACTGCAGAACTATTGGTCATACTTCATGCATGTCATCTTCGAATCATCAAATGCAATATTATTATTAATATTTCCAAATTGATACGGCTAAATCTTCAAATTTCTAAATTAGTAAATTTTAGATTTTTGTACTTTCTATAAAGAATCTCTGTTTGGATTGCAGCAAATGTGCGCAATATGCTTGACGGCAATGAAAGCAACCGACGGTCATGCAATCTTCACTGCAGAATGCTCGCATTCCTTTCATTTCCATTGCATTACATCAAATGTAAAACATGGAAATCGAGTCTGTCCTGTTTGTCGTGCAAAATGGAAAGAAATCCCTTTAGAGTGTTCTGGTTCTTCTCGTTTGAAATCAAGTACAAATTCCGGCTCGTGGATGATTTTACAAGGTATGCAACATCAACAAATGCAATCCAACCGTAACTCTCCTTTACTATTTCAAGCCACCGAGCCATCCATCTTTGATGATGATGAACTAGTCAGCCAGAAAGTTGAAGAAACATGTACTGGTGATTCTGATTCCAACGGAGTAGAAATGAAAACATACCCTGAAATTTCAGCAGTAGCAAGATCAGCATGCTTTGATAATTTTGGCATCTTAATTAATCTCAAAGCTCCCGTCACTAAAGGAGATCTAAACTCAAGGGCACCATTAGATCTAGTAACCCTTCTTGATATTAGTGGTAGCATGACAGGTACAAAGATTGCTTTATTAAAACAAGCTATGGGTTTTGTAGTACAAAATCTCGGACCATTGGACCGGCTTTCTGTTATAGCGTTTTCTTCTTCAGCCTGCCGCCTTTTCCCACTTCGTCGTATGACTGAAACCGGGAAACAAGAATCTTTACAAATGATTAACTCATTGGTCGCTAACGGTGGGACCAATATAGCCGAAGCCCTAAAAAAGGGAGCCAAAGTGATGACTGAGCGGAAATTCAAGAATGCGGTAAGCAGTGTTATCCTATTGTCAGACGGGCAGGACACGTACACCAGCATCAGCCCGCAAAGGCCAGGGTCAAAAAGCGATTACCAGTCTCTTTTACCGTCTTCTATGCAATTCAAGAAAGACGAAACTAGCATACCAATTCACACATTTGGGTTTGGTATGGATCATGATGCTTCTGCAATGCACTCTATCTCTGAACATTCTGGAGGGATGTTTTCATTTATAGAAGCTGAGAATGTGATACAAGATGCTTTTGCTCAGTGTATTGGCGGGCTTTTGAGTGTTGTGGTTCAAGAATTACGGGTTGAAGTTGAGTGTGTACATCCTGTGTTGCGGATCGGATCTATTAAAGCCGGGAGTTATAAAGTTGGTATGGACGAAAATGGAAGATCAGGGTTTATTGACGTCGGCGATTTATATGCCGAGGAAGAGAGAGATTTTCTTGTAGCAATCGATATTCCGGCTGTAGAATCGGATAACGAGATGTCATTGGTAAAATTCAGAGTTATTCACAAGGACCCTAGGAAAAAAACGATGGTTACGGTTGGTGGAAACGAAGATGTGAAAATCTCGAGGCCGGAGTCAACATTAGGAAAGCAAATAGTTTCTATTGAAGTTGACCGACAGAGGAACAGGCTCAGAGCGGCCAGTGCTATAGCTGAAGCACGAGCGGCAGCTGAACGCGGTAATCTAACTGCTGCAACGTCATTGCTCGAGGATTGCCGGAAAAAGTTGTCGGAATCTGTGTCGGCTCATAGAGGTGATCGGTTGTGCATCGGTTTGATTGCTGAGTTGAGGGAAATGAAAGAGAGAATGGCTAGTCGAAGAGTGTACGAGTCGTCGGGACGGGCCTATGTACTGTCGGGGTTGAGCTCACACTCATGGCAGCGGGCCACGGCTAGGGGCGACTCGACTGAGATGACGAGCCAGATACAGACTTACCAGACACAGTCTATGGTGGACATGGTTAACCTGTCTCAGACAATGTGCTTTAGCAGGAGTCCTTCAACATCTATGGCTAACCCTTCACCCAAAACCAAAAAATTGTTAAGGTCAATATACTCGTTTCCTCCACCTCAACCTAGATGATAATAATAGGGAGAAATCAAACCTTCTTAAGGGGCTGTTTGGTCATTTTAATCTGTGTTGTCGTTATAGCTTGGAAAGTGCAAAAACCTTATGTTTTGAGAAAAAAAAGTTTGGGAAGTGCAAAAACCTTATGTTTTGAGAGAGAAAAAAAGTTCTGGGTATATTTCTTCCAATTGGATTGGGTGGGAGTAATTCATTTGGTTAATTTATTAAATTATTATTGAACATCATCCTTTCAGGTATTGTAAAGTTGTTTTTTCAACATAAAAACTATGACCATGTCATATCAAGCAACATAATCAAATATATTTGTCAATTTATCATGCTTGACCTTCTTTGATGCAACTACTGTGGATATCCACTATACTGGATTAAACCTAATATTTTTATTATTATTATCAAGAAATGTATTAAATGATAATTATACATTTTATCTAGAAACAGTGTTTCTAATGTGTTTTAGAAACATGTTAAATGTTGGGCTCTATATGCGCCATCATTATTTATGTATGTATCCGTTGTTAGGACAATAAACTGATAATGCGATATATGCGGGAGCCTCAAGCACGAGGTTTGCTATTGATTTTATGCAGAGCTACTGATTTCAATGAGGTCAAAATGCTTACCACTTTTTTTATTTGTTGCATACAAGGCAATGCAATCACAATGCATGGAGAAGAATGGAGGTATAAGTTACATACTGCATATTAATGAAGGATACATGAAAAGCCAGCCTAGGAGCTAATAGTATAAGTCCTTAATTGCCGACAGATGAAACTTTCAGTAGGATGTGTTATTTTCGGTCATCCCTAAAGCAAAGCTAATAGTTACGAGTCCCTAACTGCTGACAAGTTCATCAAATTAGGGTTAACTGTATTTCTAAGGTCCAAGAGCCTCTTGGCAAACACAACAGTTGAAATCTTTTAAGAAATTTTAACCCGTAAACTGATTTGTTTAGTCACTGAAAAGAAGTAAGGAGCAGTAAACAAAGCTTAAAGCAGGGTATAAAAATGGTAGAATTGGTGAAAAACACTTCAAAATTTCAAAACTATAAAATCATTCATAGCCCATTTCCTATAAATATGTAAGTGTAAATCTTAAAATTTAGGGTCATAACATTACTACATAACTGCTAAGTAGCTCTATTACCTCAGACGTAAAAAAACCAAAATTATCAAATTCAAATGATATAAACATGTGTCAAGTAGCTACGGCTTCTCGCTTTTGGTCATTTTGCTTGAAGTAACTTTTAAAATAGAATGAAAGGCTTCTCGCTTTTGGTCATTTTGCTTGAAGTAACTTTTAAAATAGAATGAAAGCACTACTCCCAAGCCCACAAGAGAGGAAAGCCCTATTAGATCCACATAAGCATGTTTTCATATCCATTCAAACTGTAAATACCAAAATGTCATCAAGTTTGAGTGTTGATCTTCCTTCCATTGGATCGGTCAAGAAGTTCACGGGTGCTTCTTTATTAGTAGAAATCTCTGCATGCTTGCAAATATATAAAAAAACATTCTTAACCAAATTGTGTTGGTACTTAAACCCCGAGAGTTCTCTACAATGTATCACATGCTTCTTAAAAGAATTCAAACACTCATTACGACAAACATAACATATCTCACTAACTGGAAACAGAAGAATTACCGGATGGTCTTAAAGAATAGTATAATACTCCACTGAGAACATATGTTAGCCTAGCCCATCTATAAATGTAGCAAGAAGGTGAAGCTCGTAGAGTTACAGTATCATAAAATTGCATTTCAAGTCCAATAGATTTACAACTTATTTAATTCGAGTTATAATTTTTCTTTAATTAAATTAAATTACCATATACTGCTAACAATTGATATCATTACATTTTTTTAACGTCTAACTCTAGTCTACTCCTAACATAACCTCTTAAATCATTAAAAAACCGTTTATGCCTCGGATAGAACCTAGGACCTTTAGGTAAGGTAAAATCTTACAATATCCTCTTTTACCACTGTACCAAGAGCTCATTAGCAATTGATATCATTACTATATTGACATATTCCAGGTCCGTTCTTCTACTCAATTCGCTAGTCAACTTCTTTTTTAGTTTTACAACCTTTGTTTATTTTTAGGCTATGAATACACACCCAAATTTAATTTATTTGTTTTTATTGATTTTTCACTATATATGTATTTACTATTTCACGTAAAAAAAAATCCTAGGATTAGCCTTGCTCAAACGGCCGATTATTCGAATTTCAATTTTTAATACCTGGATTCAGATTCAGTTCAAATTTTGAAGTAGACTCGAACAATCCGATTTGAATTCGGAATAAGACTCCCATTCGAATTCGATTCTTAGAAAATTTAGTTTTAAAATTCAAATCAAATCAGAATCGAATTTGAATAAATTCAAATTTATTTTAGTAAAAAGTACAAAACATTAAAAACATCTATATCTATAAAAAATTTGTTCGGTAGTTGTAACATCCCGAATTTTAATTATGCAATTTCGTTAAATTTGTGTGTTAAGTGTGATATAGTCATATAGATAAATAATTCACTAAACTAAATGTTCAAGAACATGATTTTATGTTAGCTAAGGGTTGGTTGTGTAAATATGAATTTAGGTTTTAAGGGTCCAAAATATGTAAATGGAAGGACCAATGCTTTAAATATGCCTAAGTTCTAATAGACGAAAGAAGGGATCTGGGAAAGAACACGTATTCTTCTCCCAGAATACGCAAACACTTCTCCCTCACTCCCCAAATTCGATTCCTGCAATCCAAGTGCTAGAAGCTGCAAATTTTGGGAGTTGAAAAAAGAAATTGAAGCTTTAGACTTTGAGTCTTTGACAAACCCAATTTGGGGATTGTTGGTAAGCTCCCCTATTGCAATTGCATGTCTATGATTCGAAAAGTTGGTGTAAAATTGGATAAATAGGGACTGTGATTTTATGTTTAGAGTGATAAATGATGTTTGAGACATGCCTTGAGTACATGAATGCTTGTTTATATGACCTAGATATCAGGTTTGGTGATAAACACCTTAAGTGGCGATTTTGGGTAATAGAGTTGGGGTTTTTGGACCTTATTATGTTAATGGCTGAAATTGTGTATGAATTGATTTGTAAATTTCTTAATGTAGGAAGTGAACTTGTGAAATTGTTCAATGTTCATGATTTGCAAGAATCGGATAAATAGCTTCATGACAAATATGATATAATCTCTACTAGAAAGCTTGAATGATGAGGGATATGTGATATATGAATTGCCATGGTTGTTTTGTATATCAAATGAATATAACTAAAAACCATGAAATGGCAAAATATGTTGTTAAACATAACCTATGTTGAAATAGGCATAATTGGTAGTATATGTGCTATTTACTAATAACTGAAGTAGATTATATATGTGTGTGAATGAATTGGATGATTGCTTCATGATGAAGGTGCGTAATTGAATATAGTGTGCATACGTATGAAGCATGGTTTGACTTTCTGAAAGTCAAAGCAAAACCACGAATTTAGCATAAGTTATGCATTGGGCATGTGTTGAAACGGGGTTACTAATTTATCATTATATGGACTAATCCTACGTTTAGTAATGATCCTTGAGAAGCTAGGTTGCAAGCTTGGATAGTTGGACGCGAATGGGTCAAATGGATAAAAAGGCATGAAGCTATGAAGACTAAGATGATTTGAGGTAAGAAATATTTACAGTTTATATTATGGCTAATGTGATACTCACGTATACGATAAGATGAAATGATTATGGTAGTAGTTAAGGTGCCAACAAGAGATAAATGATGAACTGAAGGTACTAGTTAAGGTGCCAACAAGAGATAAATGAGGATACTAATAAATGGTGAAAAAATGTAAACCTTGATTAGTCGATGTATAATGTGTGTAAACTGGATCAAATGTAACTAAAGAGGATAAATAGGAATTGGCATCTTCCATTGAGTTGCCCATGAAATTATAGAATAATAATTTGTAAATGAATGATGGAGGAGTAAAACCCTTTGGAAACGAGACGGTTACATAAAATCTTATTGTTTGACTAACGGATCAAACAACAGGTGATTTAAGCTAAATGCTTATAAATATTGTTTATTGTTGTCTAACATGTCATCATGTAGTCATAGTGTGAGATATCCCGTTATGGGAAGAAATAGTATGAAAAATTCCAATCTTGAGTCATTACCAAGGTAAACATGGACAAGAAAGTTGTAATCATGGTCGTTGTGAAGGCCAAAGGTATGTATAATATAGAAAATGCATTGAGCATCCTGCGGGAGAATGATTAACAAAAAATATGGTCATGGATCTTAAAGATATGTCACAGGTTGTTCTAACTTTAATTACAAGCGACCCGTTTGAGTTAAGACATGTCTAGTGCTTAAACAGGTTAAAACGGATAAATCCATGGATAATGGGAAATCCATTGCAAAATTTGATATAAATTGATCTTACATGTTTGTAAAAACATTTACAATGATTTGGAAGGTAATGGGCGAAGACCCAAACCTTAGTAATGTTTTTGTGGAACTTGAATGTGAAGCGGGTTAAAAGGAATGTTACATTATACGAGTTGCTGGATGTAAACGATGTGGGAAGGGTACTCTTGTGATCCAAGCATAATTTCCTAGAATGTTTTCAAATTCCAATGTTTTCAATTTCCATTAGGGCTGTGAAGGAATGTTGAATTCCTATGAATAAGGGAATGAATTCCAATTCGTTTTTTACTTTCTCCCAACTAAACATTCAATTTGATATAATTAGTTCCAATTCCATCCAGAATCTTAAGAATTTTATGAACCAAACGGGCCCTTATAGAAAGCATAATCGTGATGCGGTGATGGTGGCTGCTACAAAAGCATAAGCGAAGCTTATAGAAAGAAAATCGAGGCATGCTAAGCTTAAACAAGATTCATGCATTAATGATCAAAACATACTCTAACCGACCACTTTTACCTAAAAACCCAAAATTAAGATTAATAGGTTTGAAATACAAGTCTTCAACAACCATTGACACTTACCTCAATTATAACATCCTTAAAAAGGAACTAAAACAAAAGTTATAACCTATGGTTGACCAAAGAAACGAGATATTAAAGTGTAGGACCAGACCAAACCTACAAAATCACGATAATCAGCCACGTAAGTCGAGATATACCCACCAAGCCTTAAATTTTTTCTACTTTAGAAGTAAACGAATCTTATGGAATGTAAAACGAAGCATCTCAAACTAGCACAACAACAAGTCCAACTAGAATGCTAAGGACTTGACCAAAATCGACTGTTCTTCACACAAAAGAAAAGGAAATTTTGAATCGCGAATTACGGTCCAACATTTTGAAACTAAACCAAGTAACCAACCAAAATCGCGATTTACAGGTCCAGTCTTCGAGGTTTTAAACATAGATGAACATGAATATCAGATTAAAATCGTATTGCGAGGGCTACATTACTATAATCGACTAAAAAAACAACTAAAACAGGTGCAACATTTGTCGATTAAAATCACGGCTTTGGAAAAACCCTAAAAACTTAGCGAAGAGAGGTGTTTGTGCATGATTCTGAGATTAAAGACATGAGAGGGAGATGATACGTACAAAATCGAATCGGTGATCACGAGAGTGTGTGCGTCGATGATCAGGAAGAGGAAACAACCGCCTGGTGGTTCCGGGAATACCGCCCCTATGCGTTTTTTTTTTTTTTTTTTTTTGTGTGGGGGGGGGGGGGGGGGGGGGGGGGGGCTGTGGCTTGCTGCTGGCGAGGACCAAGGTAACGCCTAGTTTGTACTCTTTTTCAGTCCAGATTACGAATATCTATAAATATATCATACCTTCACACCATTTTACACCACCATCATTCTATATTCTATCTTTCTATGCAACCATACATTCACTTCATTTTTTAACTGTAACTCCTCAAAATAAACTGAGCGTGGACTACATCCAAAGAGCTTGTGTTGGCTCGTGCATAAGCGGACATATCCAACAATGCGGGTGTTAAGTTTCTTTCTCTTTAATACCAATTTATAGTAGCATGTTTTATATTATTAATCTTTATTTGATTAAATAACTTCCAACATATGAGATTGTTTTAAATCAACGTTAGCATCAAGTTTTATCCCGCTATGGCGTGTGACCATATCGTGACATTGATCTCATGATATCCAAATGACGAGGAATGAGACATAAATATTAAAGTTCATCAAGATTTACAATGAACTCCTTAGGGTTTGTTTAGGACTGCTTTTCAAAATAACTTAATAAGCACTTTTACTTTTACTTTTTAAAAAGCTAATAAGTTAGTTTTTAATAAGCAATGATATTATGGTTTTTCAAAGCTGCTTATAGCTTTTTGAGTGGTGAATTACCATAATACCCTTATTTTAACTTTATACTCACCTAACCTTATACCCATTTAACCCCATTTTTGTCATTTTACATATAAAAGCTAAGCCAAACACTTTTTAAAAAATAACTTATTGACTTATTGATTTTTTTCACCACAAAAGTTAATCCAAACATTTTTAAAAAAACCATTTCTCAAAACGTTATAAGCTAATAAACACTTTCCACTTTAAATAAGCAATCCCAAACAAGCCCAATGCACTCCAACAATATTGAGTTGAGACCTTCTCCTATATATTTCACTCTTGTACCGGTTTAAAAGATGTTTAGGAAGAACAGTCTTGTGTAATATTAAGTTCGATTATATTTTGTACTTTCCTATTAATTTCTATGTATTTTTTAATTTAATATTAGTTTCATTATATTTTGTTTTGTTAAATATGTAAAATCTAAATATATTTATGTTAATATAAAAATAATGATTAAATATAATTATTAAAGACATCTCTATTACGAACTTACTACAATTGTTTTCACTATTACAACATTGTGTCTACGTGACACCTTTTTCACTATCACACCGTCACACCAGTACGAACAACCTAAGATTGTTTGTAATGGTTCCATCACATAATGTGGTGGTCAATGCGAGATGTTACAGACCAAATATAAGAACTCAACCCAAAAGACTAGTCCGGTGGATGAGAGAGCTCATTTGGCCTATAAACCCCACATCAGTTGTCCATACAACCAATGTGGGACAAGTCTCATACCTTATAATAGTTTCAGTCCGTAACAATAGATGTTACAGACTTACAGTTATGGATGTGATGATGGTGAAATCGTAAATGCGGATGAACCATTACAAATAATCTAAAAAGTATTTAATTAGCGACTATAAAGGTCTTCTAATCACGACCATTGTTTAATGGAAAATCTAAGTGTAATAATTACAATTCGTTTGCTCAACATAAAATAATGATTATTAAATTAGTATAATTCAAAAACCAAGATGCATTCTCACTTTTCAATGAATTGAAAAACTCATAAAAAAGAATACGAGGGTGTTAAAGACAAAACCTGAAAGAAAGATAAAAAAAAGTAAGGACTACAATTTAAGAGGGAAGAATTACAACTTATGCTTTTGAAGCTCCCAATTATCCTGTACGAGGGCCACACCGTAGGATTTACGTTTGACTGCCCCAGGATCCAACAAGCGAAACCTATGTAAATAATTTGCAGTTTTAGCCCTTGACAAAATATATAATGGCGGTTTAAGCTATCAAAACTAGGGAAGATAATAAGATGGATATTTTCAACACCCTACTTGATTATAAAAACTTGTCTCATACCCCGTATAAGACTCATGGGGTATTGTGTATACCCGTTGATTTTGAGTGTACACTGTTATTTTTTCAAAAACACTCGTTGGGTATATCGAGCTCAAAAAACACTCGTTAACTACAATTTAACATAACGAGTATTTATCTGATAACTATTAACAAACTAAATTTATTATAATCACCACCGAATGTCCCAAATAATCGGATAATTGTTAAAAAGACAACTAGATACATATGATACATGCTTAAAATAAATATAAAAAGGAAAATCATGTCAGGATTATAATCGGGTAAACAGGTATATGTTATCAGGTGGTCGTGTTGAGTAAACAAATAAATCAACAAATCCCATAGCTGTGAAAAATGAATAGTAATCATGAACTTGGTTTCATGCCTAATATACCGGCCTTATATCAGTCTCTGATGTTTTAGATCTCGAGTATTTCTATTGGGTTCAGGTTTCATTGTCATATCTAATCAAAATAAACTTGTCCATATTTTAAATATATCTTAATTTAAGTTAGCCACAAGTATAAATTATTTTGGACTAGTCTAAACTTGGTTTGAGTGTTTATAACAAGTTAAATTAGCTTGATGCAGAGGTAATCTATATATTCACACCAATATGTCCTAGTTTATAGGACATGATAAACGAAATTCATTCCAAAAGCACGTAAGAGACTTTACTGGATAAAAATACATAAACAATATATATGATGTGACCTCACATGCAAGGTGTTGATTATCGAGATCTCGCTTATAAACGAAAACATTTCGTAGGCAAAAGAATTGAATCTCGATACGATACACCATTTTGTCATCACTGAATCAACTCAAAACAATTAAGTTGCGGGACTAATTTTGTTATCCACCATTTAACAAGGGACTAAAGATGTGATTCCCAAAAAGTATTAAAGGAATGTGGAGGAGTAGGGACCATTGTTGGTGATGTGTAAAAAGGACGAGAAATAGAAGAAGATAGTCCCACAAAACAACCACCACCACCACCGTCACAATCACCATCCTCCGCCCTCTGCATCCTCCTCGAACTTCGTGCTCGGAGCTCACCACCACCTGGCCATTACATCTCTCTCTCTCTCTCTCTCTCTACACGAGTATAGCTCAGCATCACTAATGGCGATCACTGTTCCTCTCAGCCGCTGAATTTTTTTTTTCGAAAAACAAAATTAGAGAGTTTAACTGTTGTTTCTAGCTTTTTGATTCAAAAATTTAAAGTCTCTGATGTCTTCCGAGACCTATGAAAGCTTATTAGCAGATTTAGAGCTCACATTCTCTTCATCCGTGAGATAAATTTGAGCTTCTTCATCGAAGGTAAAAAACACACGTATTTTCTTCTCAAAATTACATTGATGAATGATGATGATTCTCGCACTTACATTTTCCGGTCCTCGTAATCCGTTAACCTGACAGGTATCTGATCGATTGAGCTGTGGCTCGGTATTGGTGGAGCCGTGGAGGTGCGAATCTATATCTGGATCTCTCTCTTTCCTTGTTAGCTACGGTACGGCCATTTTCCGTCACTTATTTGTTTAAATCAGTCGTAGTGTAGAAAACCTACGCCGGATTCCAGTTTCTTCCCGATCAATACTCACTGATTTGAAACGAATATGACGTTTCAACGAGAAGTACAACGATGCAAACACGAAGTACAAGTTAGGGTTCGTAATGATAAGAACGGTCAGATGACACCGAGCGCCGTGGGGCCGGATTGTCGAATACGTTAAGCTTTTCCAAACACCAGAAAACTGAATTAGATGCACATAGCCTTGATTTCTTTGAAGGCAAGGATAGTCCAAATCCGTTATTTGTGAAATCTTATAGCAGTATTAGTATAAGCTAATGAAATGGAATTAGTACTGTTTCAACGTACGCAAATGATGGCATCAAGCACTACCGTTTGAGTAAATAAGTTTAATAATTGTTTGGGTGAGTAATATTAGATTAGTATATGCTTGAAATTGGTTAAGGGGTCACTTTCAGATTAGAGAGAAGGCATCTGTCGTAGCCTGAGAGAAGTGGGTGAGGGTGATGGGTTTGAAATCTTTCTATTTTTAATAAAAACCTTTAATTAGGTCACTATTAGACGTCTTTTCAACCAAATCAATTTTTGTATTAATATGTGATGGGTAGTGCCTGGCATTTATTGTCGGCAATTGATCAATGCTCTCTGGTCTGCTTTTGCTAACCTGCTTTCACCAAATGTTCTTTGTCAAACCTGTTTAATGGTTTGGGCCAGTGTGGTTAAACAACTGGTAGGTATTCTTTATGTTGTTCATCTGTATCCTACTTAATATACAAACAAAACTGTGAAAATGATACAGGTAATACATATGCGAAAATGATGAAGTGATTACGCGTATATAATTTTGTAGCATGTTAGAAAGAAACTGTTTTAGTTTCTGAATGGATGTTAACTACTTTGTGAAACATTTAGGATGAGGTTATAGAAATTAAAATTCATAGTTCTTTTGCACACATGAATTTAAGCTTCTAGGGTCTGTGTCCCCTTTTAGATACATAAAGTCGCAAGCTATGAACATTCCTTTTTTTGCATTCTATTATAGATTCAACGAAACCAAATATTACATAGCTTCGTCCATTATATATACTATATCCCATCTAATAATACGTTGTGTTTAGTACTTGCCAATCTTTAGTTTTTTTATGCATGTCCATTGTTTTTCACATTCCTTAGTCTCTTTTTATTTCTTTTGGATAATATTTTATCAGTTTATCGTTTTCAATTGTCTGGGTTTATTTCTGTTAGTCATGATTAGTCTTGAGGTCTTCAGGTTTAAAACAGCAGAGGAATGTTTGTTCCCCAAATTTCTAGTTGGACAAGAATCTCAATCGAGATTTATAGCAGTTTCACCCTTGATCATTTTAAAACTCAATGCAGCTTTCTTATGGCCTAAAATCTCTGTCCCTCTCCCCCCTGTTCCGGAAATAAAAACGTATTTCCAAATTTATGGCTCTGTTTGTTGTAACAAAGTTAAGATACATAAAACATATTATAAGGTATATTTGCAGTAATTCTTTCTTTTACAACCGTTCCACCAATCTTTGATCATGAATAGAGCATCGTTGTATGACTGGACCTAATGGTTTTAATGGTAAAGATTACACAAGTCCAGAGTATATTTGTAATTAACTAATTACATACCTAACATGTGTGTGGCTCTCCACTGTAATATGTGTGTATACACTTTGACCGCCTTCATTTCCTTTTGCCATAGTGTTCGGACTGAATAGATGAAGCTCCAACTGGATGTTGCTTTGGCTTGCTTTATCAGCTTGATCTGTATTCAGCTCATTCATTGCGGTTAGTACCAACTATAATATACTGTTTTACATAATCCCTATCTGGTCTGTTCTAGAAGGAATCATTATTGTAAGTCGAACTTTTTATCATATTTTCTGTGAAACCATTCCTCTCTGGTTTGAACAATTTGTGCTTAGCTTGTTCCCTTAAATTGCAGCAGATGAAATATCAGGGACTCCAGACACAAACAGGTGGACATGTACATGTTATACAAACAAACTGAACCAACAAACTGCTATCCCAACCAACTGCTCTTCATCATGTGATTGCACCTCTGGTATGCTTACTTCATAAAGTGTCATTCTATTTGTAATATCATCTGCAACATTATTTAGGTACATTAAACATATATTCATGGCTTCCTTAAATTTTTAATTCTTCATAGAATCCACATGCATGGGTTCTTAAGAACAAATGTTATGAATACACACTACTATGCATTTATTCATAATATCTAATATATATGATTTGAGTTGTACATTTCCTCATTTTCTGATGCAGAAGGTACAAGTCAAAACAGATGGAAATGCATCTGTTCTGGTGATAAACTCCCTGAAGTGGCTGCAGGCCTTGAATCAAATTGTTTCGTCTCCTGCAATTGCAATTCTGGTATATTTATTTGTTCTTGTATGACAAAGTTCTGATGTCCGATTATCTCTAACATTTTAGATTAAAAAAAATAAATTCTGCTATCATTTACTAAAATTCTAACACATGCTACTACTTCACTTTCTTCACAACAGGATCTTTGAGTGAGTCAGAGTCTTCAAAGAAACAATTTTCCAGCAAAGCCGTATTGATTATTTTATTACTATGCATTGTAGTCACAACTCTTGCAATTTTCTCTTCAATAATGTGCTATGTATATGGAAAGCATAACTTCCCTAGACAACTCTCTTTATCCTCATTTGATAAAGAGACAAGTTACAACAGTACTACCAACTTAATAAGCTATAAAACAGCTTCGATCCCAGAATCTAGAGTATCTATTCACTCTCCCACAGGTAGCTGCAATTCTAAGAGCATTAATTCATGTTATAAAGTTGTTTTTGTTTTTCTCAAATATGTTTCTGCTTTTCGTCTTTTTTCCAGGGTGTATACACACGACTTCATTCTTCTTTAGGAAACAAACAAGGACTGTACAAGGAACAATCACAAACTTCTCTTACTCTGAACTGGAAACCGCAACCAATAGATTCTCGGATTCTAATTTAATTGGAGTTGGGGCAAGCAGCCACGTGTATTATGGTCAGCTGAGAGACGGTAGACTTGTTGCTGTTAAACGGCTTAAAGCTCAAGGCGGCCCGGATGCAGAAGTCACTTTTTTGACAGAGGTAATACATTAATCATTAAATGTAGCCTAGGATTCTAATACTCAAATATTTTACAATAACTTCAAATTAATGTCAGATTGAACTGCTATCAAGACTTCATCACTGTCACGTGGTACCACTGCTAGGCTACTGTTTAGAGTATCATGGAAAACAACCTCACATGCTACTAGTATTCGAATACCTGTTAAATGGTAACCTCAGAGAGTGTCTAGATGGAGTTTCAGAAAAATGTCTAGATTGGGGGGCGCGTATTGCAGTTGCAATTGGAGCTGCCAAAGGGTTAGAATATCTCCATGAAGCAGCTGCACCAAGAATCTTGCATAGAGATGTTAAATCAACCAACATTCTCTTAGATGAAAATTGGCGAGCAAAGGTAAGATTAAGATTATACAATGTCAACTGAAAGATTTATTAATTATGTTTATATACTTATACTTAATCTTCTGATGAGATTAATATTTCTTTGATTAGATTACTGATCTCGGGATGGCTAAAAGTTTAGTAAGTGACGGTCTCCCCAGCTGTTCTAGTTCACCTGCTCGAATGCAGGGGACCTTTGGGTATTTTGCACCTGAATATGCTATCGTTGGACGGGCATCACTCATGTCAGATGTTTTCAGTTTCGGAGTTGTGCTTCTAGAACTCATTAGTGGCCGGCATCCTATATTTAAATCACCTGACAAAGGGGTGGAAGAAAGCCTTGTCATATGGGTTAGTGATTAATATAAATATATAATTACCATTATTCTTCAATCTAAAATATCTATAAGTAAAATATCTGAGTAATTGGCAGGCAACACCTCTTTTACATGATAGCAAGCGGGTGAGTAAAGAGTTGCCGGACCCACGTCTTAAAGGGAAGTTGGAAGAAGAAGAATTGCAGGTGATGGCTTATCTGGCAAAGGAGTGCTTGTTGTTGGACCCAGATGCTCGCCCGACAATGAGCGAGGTTGTTCAAATACTTCTAACCATCACACCAGAAAAGTCTAAAAGAAGGAATTTCTCCTTTGACCGATATCAGGTACGACTTCAAATTGATTCTAAATATGCAAGATTCATATATCATTGTCTAGCGGTATTCAATATGGCTAATGATCGGACGGCTATTTTCTTACACAGGACTACACTATTAAAATGGATCATGCGGCAGACGAGGTTCTGCAAACATCATCCAGTGGATCATATTCATCTGAATCTTTACATACTCAAGAAAACAACGATATAGAAGCGGCTACAGATTCCGGTGAAAAGCTTAAGCAAGTGATGTCTCCCCCCACAAGTTCAGATGTTGAAGATGTTGAGACGCCTGTTGACTTAACCGAACCCTGGTTTGAATCCTTCTGTATTTCATCTGCATCCAAAACACAGTGAAACAAATTGCTTTTAATTTATATTTATAATTTATTAACATGGTGATTGATTCGTTTCATTTTTTTAGAACCACGTTGTAGAATATCTATAGAGATAGATCTATGGCCTGTGTCTTTGTTATCAACTGTTTTCTAAATTTCATTTCAAGTATCTTGCTTTGAGTATAGATGTTTGGTTCACCTTAGCCTAGCCTACCCCACCCCTAATTAGGACCCTAATTAGGAGGAACACAAACTAATAATTATACATCAGTATAATTGTGTGTATTCTGAATGAATGATGGGGGCTAAATTAATCGTTCGGCTGTCAAAGGGGATATTGAGCCCGTTTTTACATTGTGGAGGTGGGTCTCCACTCTCCACTAAGGATCAGCGTTGAGCCCGTTTCTTTTGCTGGTAGTCTTAGGCGAGTTGTCCAAGTCGATCCATGATGGTATATCATGATGCATGTTTTTCACTAATGGTATGGTGTTAATATTCGAGAGTAATGAGTAGCTAGAGGAGTGACAAACAACCTTATAGCGCAAAGCCTAAAGAAAGGAAATGTGACACAAAGCAACTCAAAGGATATGATAAACCTACACACCTACTTCTAAATTCATCTAAAATGTTTAGTGCAGGATTTGAACTCTCGATCTTTAAATGAGGAAAACACCAAACAACATCATGGATATAATTGGACTTGGGAGTCCATGGTTGTAAATATTGGTCTAATGTAAATTGATGACATCTATAGTTAAATTAAATAAGGGAGGTGTGAAAATTAAGATGGATAATGATGGTTAGTTCCGCCTCCTCATCCATAAAATAGTAGATGGTGAATATACAAACCAAAATCTGACAAAGGAAATTGAGTTTTTACCTAATTCCACGGTTTCTAATTAATAGCATTTTCATATTGGTATGTTTTGAAGACAAGCATTTATTTACCTTGGGCATTTTCTGATTCTGATTTTGTGTTTGAAAGAAGTTAATAGCATACATACGATTGATTTTATGCTTGGTTATTTATAGTGTATACCCACATTTGTATGATGGTGATATGACTATTAGCAAGATGAGTCATATTAGCACTCCTTTTATTATCATGATATTTTCTGCTTTATCTTCAAGGTCAGGGTGGAGGAATGGTTGTTTTAAAAAAAATTGAATCATATTTTTCAACCAATGGGAGGAGAGAGAAGAAGTTTGTAGAGATGGTTGTAGAAATGGAGTGTATGCTTGTTTCAAGAGTTTGTAGGTGAAATTTGATTAATTTGTGAAGTGGGGACCACCCAAACACACACAAGCTTCTCGACAATGTTCGGCGTAAGCATGCCAAAAAGAGGTGAGGATGATGCCGAGAAGGGGGGGGGGGGTGTGTGGTCGCCGAGGCTATACCGAGGGGTATGCCGAGACATACCCCCAGGCCCCACCCTCACAAGATGATAATACTTTTGTAAAAGTTACTAGACGATGACACTCTATTTAACCCAAGATATTGTCAAATCCATCATTGATGTGGGATTCTTCTAAGATGTTATAAACACCCCTTTGAACATTGCCTTTGAACATCTATTCTTACCGATAAGATTTGACCTACCATCCTAAAGAAATGCTCTAGTACCATACCTTAACAACAACCAATATGATTCTCTACTTCACATCATGTGCTCAAGACTTTTTTTTGTTGTTGTTTTATGATGGCTTCACCATCTTGATACTACTTTTGTCCTAAAAGGTCAGTTATAGAGTTCTGATGGATTATGTATATGCTTATGTCATAAAATGTAATGTGTTGATGATTTTAGTGTCATCCTATTATTTGGTGTAGTTTGATTTCCTTAAGACCAAAGAAGAGGTAAGTATAAATATTGTTACAAATTTTTTAAAATATCTTTTAGACAATGGTTAATACAGTAATACCCCACTTGGTCCTATACATGCGAGACAATATCAGAACAATAATTGCAATAACTAAATGATGGTGTGTGACATCAATAAGCTATTGACCTCTAGTTACATAGTCTAATCCTCCACGAAAACTAAGAAAGTGGCCATATATTTTGACCAATTTAAGGTGAAAAATAAGGTTGTTCTCCCAACAAAACTGAATTAATCATAACAATATAAATTACTAATTAGTAATTGATTCGATTAGTCAGATTGGTCATAGATGCAAGAAACACAAGAACCCTAATTTATAATTCAGGATAAATTTCAATCATAGATCAAAGAAACAATGAAAACTCACTGGTTTGAACTAAAAGTGAACTCCAATAACCTAGAAACTACCTAATTACCATCAAAATTTTAATTTGTAAAAACCTAATTTAAACCCCTATCTTCAAGAACTCTACAATCAACAATGATTAAATTTTAAAAAAATATATATGAGAAAGATAAATAGATAATTAGCTTGACCTTGTAAATTCTCTCTCTGATCTCTCCCTCACCTTGATATTGCTGATTTTTGTTAGTCGTTCCTCACCTTCCTCGCAAGCAAAAGCTTTTCACAGTTCACGTTTTATAATCCTTTTTAATTTACCTTTAGTTGTTAACAGAAAACATAAACCACTTAACGAATGAATTAAGATCACCTCCATTCTTATTTTGTAGTTTACAATATTTGAGAATTAGGGCTAATAGTGTGATGGCCCATGAAATCAAGCCACTAAAATTTAGCCCAGCCCAACAGAACTCACTCGGGCCCATTTATAACAACTAAAACTACGGAGGGGTTAACATCGAACTGTGGCCGTGAAAGGTGAATGTTACTCCCCTGACATACGATTCATGGCCGCCAAAGCTGGAGCAGCTCCGGCGACGTACTCACCGTCTCCGACGGCTAACAAGAAGAACCGACCTCCTATTTTCACCGATATCGATTGGATACGTCCCGACGGTCGCGATTTTCACCAGTGCAGACCTGCATGTAAGAACTTAATCCTCTGTTGCTCTTTTTCTCCATATTAATCTTCGCAATTCCTTTATTTGCATTTTAATCTGAAGAATTTGCGATGCTTGTTCTATGATTGAATTCCTTTACCCTTTCGATGTTTGTTCTATGATTGAATTCCTTTTCTGAACCTACAACTATAGGAAAGCGGGAGAAACAATTTAAGAAGAAAAAACCCTAATTTTATCGGCTTATAACGACGATTTGTTGCTCGTAGGATCGTAGCTTTAGTATCTAATCCCCAAACTCACAACTGTGAATTTATGCTTTGACAAGACACTATAATTGCTATATTTATAGTTTGTTTGGCTTGAACAAGAACTTTTCATGTGCATTTGGGGTTTTTTCATCTGGTGGGCTATATATTTGCTGTGATGTATTTTCAGGTGAATTTCTGTTGTTGAAATGATTGGTTTAGGGTCCCATTCAGTTCTATGTGCTTCATGTGCCAGAGCTTACTTTGTTAATTTAAGGGTTTGCAGTTTGCTTAGTGGATTATGTAATATTTGTTCTACATTGTTTTGTATCCCAGTTTTACGAACGGGTGCGGTAAATGCAGCATCAGGATCTGCTTATGCAGAATTTGGTAACACCAAAGTTATTGTGTCTATGTAAGTTCACCTCCTATGTATAATTTGATATTTTCGATATACGGTTAATATGCTCTATTGTATGTGCAAAGATGAAAATGCGAGAGTATCTAGACACTAGCTACAACTTCCACTGAAATCATCCATTCTTTTCTCAGTTTTGGGCCAAGGGAAAGTAAGAAAGCAATGATGTACAGTGATATTGGTCGGCTCAATTGTAATGTTAGTTATACAACTTTTTCCACTCCAGTTCGTGGTCAGGTATGTCTATGGAATAACCTGTTATAAGACTAATACCGTTATTGTCATAATTTGTATGTCTACTTATTTAAGTCTATGTTTTCATGAGCTAGGCATTAGACAACAAAGATATTTCATCACAGTTGCATAAGTCTTTGGAGGGTGCTATCATGCTTGATACATTTCCAAAAACGACAGTGGACGTGTTTGCATTAGTGTTGGAATCTGGAGGCTGTAAGTTTCAATTTAATTTATTCCTAGTTATTCCTTATATTTAGAAATTGACGGGGAAGAAAAGTTGGGTTATTTGTCTATAGTAGTTTACTCTTTCATTTCAGTGTGATACTTATGGTAATTAGATATTATTTCATTAAAGAAATATGGTAATCGGATATTGCCTCATCAAATTATCTTTATTCTTGCAGGTGACCTTCCTGTTGTAATCTCATGTGCCAGTCTTGCTTTGGCAGATGCAGGGATTATGATGTACGATTTAGTTGCTGCAGTTTCTGTGGTATACTCACAAGCTTAATTAATTTTTTTTTCTTCCCATTGCCTTGTATCGTATCAAGTTTTTTGTTCTGGCATGTGTGTATCTTGTTGATTGTTTAAGTTTGTAAGGTTGTCCTGTAATATGCTCACTTTTCATTTTTGAACTTGTATAGTCATGCCTTGGGAAGAATCTTGTGATTGACCCTGTTTCAGAAGAAGAAAACTATCAAGATGGTAGTTTAATGATTACATGTTTACCATCACGTAATGAGGTTACTCAACTGACAATAACCGGTGAATGGTCTACCCCAAAGATTCATGAGGTATGGTAGTTTCTTGGATTTAACCCATTTGACCGTTTGAGATAAGATTTAACCTGAGTTCACTGTCAAAATCAAAATTCCAACCTTTACTATGCACACATCACACTATTTTAGTGTAGTTCAATCTAACTTTTGAAACTTTTTTTTTGCATATTATGATTAACAGGCAATGGAATTGTGCCTAGATGCGTGTTCCAAGCTAGGAAAGATCATGAGGTCTTGTTTGAAAGAATCCGCCTCCACCTCACAAGAATGAACAGCCTAAGCTTTGTAATTTCGACTTCTATCTTCTCATTACAACATGCATAGTTGGCAGTTTAGTTTTGAATATCATGTTCTACTCTGCCCAATGTGTGAAAGATGTTCTTTGTTGCTGGCCGAAATTTTGCTTCTTAATATTCATGTTTCGTGTTCTTTAGGTGTAAATTTTGTGTTTTTGTATTAAGATTCATAATCACCTTCTGGTTCTATGCTTCAGTCAGAAAACTAGTGTACTCAAGGTAAAAATGAAAATGCTTGTGATTAAACTAAGTGTTTAGTTCAAGTTTGCAACATGAAATCTGAGTTGATGAAGCGGTGTAAAGTGCACGGATCTTTCACTACATATGTACATATATGTGTTTATCTTGTTCTTCCTAATTCCTAACAAGCAACCTTCTCATCACATTGTTGATGTCAGTGCGAGCTCAGTGGGAAAACTTTTTGCTAAGCATAGTGTCAGTTTGATATATCAAAGTCAGCAAATCCTTGATTTTGCAGGTTTGAGCTTGGTTTTAGAACTTATGGGTAATATAAAGTTACAATGAGTCTCTATGTATAGAGAATAATTTAGACACCCTCTGGATACAATAATATACATAACTAGTCTAATATTCCATCGAAAGCTCGGGCCGAGAAACGACTCGCAGCTTGCACCATAGAAAGAGAACCATAGAAAGAGAAACAACCAAGTATGCAACGGTTTATTTGAGATGAACTTAAGAGAAATTTGCCTTGATTATGTTTAATTAGACACAGGCATACATTGATGCTCCTAAGTTACATTAATAGACCTCTCTGATCGTTAGGAATATGTTTCTTTTGGGTTCTTTAAACCATTTGATTTATTATTTGTGAGACTATATAAATATACAATTTGAAAATGACGGTTCACGCATATGAGTAATTGTTCGTTTTGTTTTGGCCGAATGGTATTGGTGATGAAGGGAGGACTCAGGATTGAAAGGTTATGAGTTTGATCCTTGAGTCTGACATGTTTTTCATCCGACCGTTTGTGGTGATGGTTTTCTTTAAGAATATGCTCAACTGGTGTAAATAGTCTTTAGTTGCACGTTAAATAAAAACCACCTCTCTTTTTCTCTCGTTACTTCTCCTCTTCTCATATTACAGTACCTCTCTTTCTCATTACTTATGCTCTTATCCTTTTCTCTCATAACTTTTGCTCTCATCGGTGATTTATGGATCTGAGTAACATGTTGGTTGGTTGATTTTAAATGGGTTTCGATTTAGACTAATGTGGTTTTTGTGGTCATCGTCTTTGCTGTCGTACTCTGCTGTGGTGACCGGCGTGGTAGCCTTGCCCCTGAACCGCTCGTCTGTCTTTCTGGTGCGATGTCTGACGTTCACTCAGACGTTCACTCACATGTGTATATTTTCATACAATTTTTGCTTACGGGTTTTCCACGTGCCCTATTTTCAGTTGCTCTTACATGTGAATTTCGGATTTGAGTAACGGCGGCGGTGTTGGTTGGTTGATTTTTAGATGGGCTCTGATTCAGAAGAAGTTAGGTTTTCTGGTTGCCGCCGTTGCTATCGTGCTCTCATGCGGTGGCTGACATTGTTGTCATGGCCTTGAACCGTTCTCAACGTACTCTGACGTGTTGACCTATTGTCGTTCACTGTTGATCTGGTTGTCATTTATGTGAATGAACAATCACATACATGTTGTATATTATATAAATTTCGAAGTTGGCTCAAAGGAGAGATGATTTCTATTCGATTTGTGTTTTTTTTTCCGAAAACTATCTCATATTTTCATCATTTTCTCTCTGTTTTTAAAGTTTTTTATGGTATTTGACATTTTTAAATGGGTTGTGACGACTTTCTGTTGTGTTTGAATCGATGTGAGCAAAGATGTGGTGGTATTTAATATTTATCTTAGCGGGGCAATCTAATTGCAGCCATGGAAGACTCACATCTTTGTTTCCATAACTTTCAGATCCGAGCCTGGTTAAAATGAATTGTTCTTGGTTTCATTGCTTCTAGATCTGAACCTTTTTTAGTTTTTGGGTTTATTCAGCTTTGATATTGAGCCTTACAATCTGGTTTTTCCTTGTTTTCTCTTTTAAAGTTGGTTTGTATGGGCTTACATATATAGAATGTAGGTGAAAAAGAAGACGGTAAGTTCTATGTAAAAGTGTATAGTTCTCCATGTGAGTTCTATAAAGCCTTTGTTTGAAATACCTTTTGATTATGTTTTTGACCTGTATGCATATTGTATTGTTACTTTGATTTAAACGAATAACTTAAGGGCATGTTTGGGATTGCTTATAAAAACTGCTTATAGCTTTTGGAGGAGGTAAAAAGACACAAAATACCCCTCCAAAAGCTAATAAGTCATAACATTGTGGCTTTTTGCTGTTTTTGGAGGGGTATTTTTGTCTTTTTGCCTCCTCCAAAAGCCATAAGCAGTTTTTATAAGCAATCCCAAACATGTCCTAAGTCTTGACCACTGAGTGTAAAATTTAGTTGACTTAAATGTATAACTAAACTCTTGATCGATGACATTATAAAATCTAACTGAAAGATCGGTTTGTTTCCCGTCGCGAAGCGTAGATAAGCCACCTCGTTGTTAACAATATCCAAGTATATGGATTTAGAGAATATTGAATCCACTTTAATTAAAGTTAAAGATGATTTTTGCCCTAAAATGACTGGAATTATGAAGATTTGAATGAGTCTCCTGTCTCTCGATGCTATTAAAATAAAATAAAATAAAATAAAGAGATTGAAAGGGATTTTGACTTGCAGTTAGAAGCTTGCTTTTTGACCCATCTTCTCAGAATTTCTTCAACCTAGGTTCATACCTTGAACTGATCAACATGTCGGTAGTCGTAAACACGGATCATATATAGCTCGCATATATATATATACACTAGTTTTTTATTCTCGTGTGCTACTCTGCTGAGTTTAAAAAAAACTATAAATATAATCATAATCTACGACAATTATGTATTTTTATAATTATATAAAAATTCTTAGTAATTATAGATGGGTCAGAGTTTTACGACAATGGTCATTTAGGCGGTGGGTTTCCTCTGGGATGAATGTGCAACACAAATGGTCTTGGTTACTCGCACGGACTACGGTTGTAACGTGTCGTGCGTAATATCGTTTGTCATGATGAGATCCTCGGGTAACCGAATGATTGCAGTTCAAAAATAAATATTTAGTCACGGAAAATAAAGATTTTGTTTATTATATTGAAATGAAATACTTGGTAAATTTGAATTTAAATACAATTAAAGTAAAAAAAATAGTTATAAAATTAAATAAAATAAAATATTTTATATTACATGTATAATATTTAATTAATTTATTATTATAAATAAAGTATTATAGGTATTATATTAAAGTATTAAAGTATATGCAATAAGAATATATTATTTTAATAAAATAAAATATATACGCGATAAAATTATTATCTTAAATAAAATATTAACCTTAGATATTAGAATTTAATATTTGGATAATTACTAACTTTAATATAAAATTTTAAATTTGAATCATTACTTATTGGATACTTATTTATTAAAAGTTTAAACTAAATAAACCCTAATATGGAAATTTAGTATTTAAATAATTACATATTAAAATTTTGACTTAATCCAAAAATTTGTTGTGATAACAAGTGTCATTTTTTTACTAATTAAAGTATGACAAAAAATTTTGTTTATTATATAGTATAGATAGATATAGATATAGATATAGATATAGATTAAATAATTATATATTAAAATTTTGACTTAATTCAAAAATTTGTTGATGATGACAAGTGTCATTTTTTTACTAATTAAAGTATGACAAAATTTTTTTTTTATTACATAGTATAGATAGAAGATTTTTTAACAGCATAGGCCTAAAAATTTTCTTTAAGAAAACTAGAGGAATTAAACTAATAATATGATATAGACTATTTTATGAATAAAAATACTGATAATAGACCGCCTTGACAAAGTTCTCTTTGAAGTTGGAATTCTTGAGTCACGCTTCCATTAATAAGAATTGCTGAACCGATACACTAGAAGAGAAAAGACATAATTTAATAAGAGTAATCTAGTTGTTTCCATATTTCATATACTCCATGATAGAAAACAATAATCTCAATCCAATTATGAGCATTTATAACATGTTACTTATCCTTATCTTCATAATTTATATAAAAAAATATATTTATCCATTAAATTTTAAAGACTTTAAAAAGATCTCTACATTACATTCATTGTCCTTAAAAAAACTCATATATTATGATAGACATTTCTTATATTTCTCTTAAAATTTAAATAAGATGTGATATAAAAAAGCTGTTGTAAATGCTCTGAGTTTCTTAAAATTTAAGTGAACCATAAGCTTTGACAAAATTCATCTTGAAAATCATCGCCTCTTTTCAATTTTCTTGTAACAATCAATGGTCGCATTAACAATAAGAGGACCGTAACCAAAATAGGGTGATGATCCGTAACCAATATAGGATTGTTAACTTTGGGTATGAGCAATGTTTTAAAATCGGATTTTTAAACCGGACCGGTCTTATGTAAAAAACGGTTTAACCGGTTGACCTGGGTTGACCCGGACGGTCGAACCGGATTGACTATTCAAACATTTAAATTACAATATACATTTTATAAATTTTAACCGCGACAAATGTTGTTAAGAAACTTTAATAAAGTTTAAAACAAGTTGCAATTATCCAAAATATCATTAATATAAGTTATAATCAAATTATATTTATGAAAAAAATATAAGACTTTCAGTTATCTTCGATAGATGGTTTATTTTAAAATCTCTAACGGCAAGTGACGAAGTGACGATTTGTTTTCGCCCGATTAGTTAAGATCAATTAAGAAAATAGTGAAAAACCCTACGACCCTACCTTTTTTCATTGTTTTAAAAATGTTTTTTTAACTTTAACTTTAAAAAAAAACGGTTAACCCGGTTGAACCGGCCGGTTCAACCGTAAAACCCGGTGGTTCAACCGAAAAACCCGCCGATTCATTTTTTTGTCCGGAACTACTAAAGACCGCCTCAACCGAACCGGTGCATCCACTGGTTACTGGTTCAACCGGTTGAACCGGCCGGTTCAATACGATTTTTAAAACATTGGGTATGAGCGTTATAAAAGAAATATTACATCCTTTAGACATCTTTTTAAGAATTCCGATCTAGGCATCTTTTGAATTCCAATATGAGGCTCATAGTATCCCTTAGCAATATATTATATCACCTACAGTTTCACATTAACTATTCAATATTCTTTTTTTTTATAGCTTATATGTGTTTCTAACTATTATGATGGTATTAAGCTTTTTTTATTTTCTTTATTTTTCTTAAATAACAATATATCTTACTTGATGACGTATGTCCGAGTCAGAGTGACATCACATGTAAACCATATTCCACACACTCCACCTCAGACAACCAAGTCAACTGATGACTGGTCGAGTGACCAGTCGACCAAGCTAAGGTCGACTGACCGTCACTTCGACCAAACCGACAGATGACTGGTCGAGTGACCAGTCGACCAAGCTAAGGTCGACTGACAGTCACTTCGACCAAGCCGACTGACGACTGGTCGAGTGATCAGTCGACCAAGCTGAGGTCGACTGACAGTCACTTCGACCAAGCCGACTGACGACTGGTCGAGTGACCAGTCGACCAAGCTGAGGTCGACTGACAGTCATTTCGATTAAGCCGACAGATGACTGGTCGAGGGATCAGCCGACCAAGCTAAGGTCGACTGACAGTCACTTCGACCAAGCCGACTGATGACTGGCCGAGTGACCAGTCGACCAAGCTAAGGTCGACTGACAGTCATTAATACCAAGTCGACTAACTTACAACCTACTCTGGTCGAACCTTACCTGGTCGACTGGCAACACTTGGTAGGACAAACCTCTAGACCAAGTCAGACCGAGACGAGTAGGTACAAACCAATGCTCTACATTCCGAGTCTGCATCCGAAAGACCGGACACATCCACCAAGGCAGTTTCCCAAAACGGCTACTGTGGTTGTTGGTCACTGTTCGGATGCCAGACCTGCAACATTCTACTTTGAGGCTATCACATTAATTACAGAACGAGACAAAGGTTGAGGGTTATAAATACCCCTCAACCACCAAGGTAAATATTCATTCAATGCGTTCTCTATCGTCTGATTACACTTAATCTTGCGAAGCGTGTTCTTATTCTCACGCCCGAGCTTGGTCGCAGGACACCCTGTCCTGCCCCCAAGAACAACGGCGTTTCTGTTTTACAGGTTCTAGGTCAAGCACTAAGGAGCCGAGTCGACTGCTTGCCAGAAGACTCAGCCTTTTCACCCCTTGTAGTCCGACTACTGAGTTGATCCGTCCTAGGTTCCATCCTATCCGATCATCTTTGGTAGCCCGATTCTACATTACTCATACTCTTATATATGTTATAGCTTAATATTTACAATAATCAAGATTTAAACATTAAACCTCTTTAACTTAATATTTACAATAATCAAGATTTAAACATTTAATCTCTACAAATAGTACTTAGAAAAGATAACCACTATCCCGTTGATGTACCAACCCTATGATAATAGTAATAATCCGTAATATTTTAAAATAATAGTATCATACACAATGAGCACAAATTAAGTAATGTTGCCGTCCCATTATATTTTATTCCACCCATAATTGGCATTTAATTTTTTTTTTTAATCAAAGTATTCTGAAAGTCTTCTTATCCGTAACTTGTATTTCACGGGACGAGTGGTGACCGCTCACGATGACAATGTTTCAGTGTTTCTTATTTCTACATGCAATTGTGACGTAATAACTTTTTTTTTTTGTTTTAAGATAGTAAAACTAACACTCATGACTTATGGCCATAATTAAAATTTAATCTCAAGCATTTAAATGTTAAAAATTTGACGATTAGTTTTTTCATTGTGCGGTTACTTTTTAAAATTTAGTCACATCCAACTTTTAAACACCACTTCTCCCCTCCGACATTTACCTCTTTCACTCTTAGTTTTTTTTTTTTTTTTTTTTTTAACAGTGATTCCATTAGAAACACCCCGTAGAAAGACGCAACTGGGCAAAAAAAAACAAACAAACAAAACAAAAACGTTTACATTATAAATTGAATGAATTCCAATCCTCCCAAGTTAAAGTTCCCCACTTACCTCTATGTTGGCTTTTGACATTACAAAGAAGTTGGTAAATATTAGGAGATCTATGCTCGAACACCTTTTCATTCCGTGCTTTCCATAAGACCCAAATGGTAGTGAGGAGAATAACATAAAACACCAATTTCATCTTCCAATCAAAATGAGATTCCTCGACTCTCATCACCAAGTCCTCCAATGCAAAAGCAAAAATGTTGGGGATTCGTAACCATTGCGATATTAGGGTCCATAACAGCGAAGATAAATGACACCCAACCGAAACCATTCTTCTTTGGAGTCGCATAACGAACAAAGAGCCGAGGGGATTGGGATAGACCTATTGGAGAGAGCTAACCTTGTAGCGATCCGGTCCCTTAGCGCCCTCCAAAAAAGAAGATTGACCTTCAATGGAACTAATTTGTTCCATGGCATAAAATGTGTTTTATAAAAGTAAAACATAATTTTAATAATCTAAACTATCAATTATTGTCTAATAATAATACGTAATAACAATTTGATTGATAGCGGTCTCAGCTTTCACTTTCCTAGTTAAGATCAATCTACTATAAGGCTGGTCATAATCACATAACGCCCTATAGCGTCGTATACACCGCCCCCGCCAGCGCCATGAATGTCTTCTTCCCTATCTGGCGCTACAATCATTACGCCTCCTCTCCTCTATCAAAAACCAAAATATCGGGCGCCATGGGCCCTACCACCACTATGCCTCCTCTCCTTTGACGTTATTGGGGCATTACGGAGGGGGATGGTGCCCCACCACTATGTCCAGCCTAAGAAAAAATAACTATGTTTGTTTATGATGACATGACATATTAAGATTGATGTGCTTGTGATGTGATAATGACATGTGATAGTTGCCAACTCATTAGAAACAAACGGAGTTACTTTGTTCATTAGAGTAATATTGCTTTTGATCAGGAATGTGAAAAATAGAACTGTCACTAGTCAAATTGTCAATACAAATTATTATTACATAGTGGTTCATACTTTAAATTATTAAAATCTAATATGCCAAATGAGGCTAGACAAAACGATGGTATGTTTAATGTGCGTGTGGCATTTGTATTTGTGTGTTGTGTGGTGTGCTTTGTTGTATGGTCCGACTGATGGCATATATCATACTACGTGATAATTGTATTTGCGTGTGAAAATTCTATCATGTAATAAATGTTTGCAACTATATAATTTTAAATTTGGACTTTAAATTTTCAAACACGTGAGTAAATCATAAAGTTATGACCTATAAAATTACCCTTCATTAGCTCACTCTTCTTTACTTAGTGCTAAGTCTATTCCAAGAGTTTATATTATCATGTCTGAGACTGGTTGTGACAATACGTACCTTCCCGAACGAGACTACTGATAGATTTGTAGCTAGGAAGCATTCAAAAAGACCGATCAGTTTGTTAAAACTCGGGTTTAGGCTGCAACAACAAGGTCACTATTCATGTCTTTTACTATTATTAGAACACTTTAATTTGAGTGTAATTTGATACATCATATAAGTCCATTCTTTTATGTCTAGACACCTTTTTTAGTTACAAAAACTTTATACCAGTTATACCTACGTCATGTATAAAGGCTTTTAACAAATTTAAGTATTTTATAATAACCAGTTTGTTGGTCTATATAAAATTGTCAAATAAGCTTAAACGGCCTAGTTCCCAATCAGTGGCGGATCCAGGAAAGAATATCAGGGGTAGCGGGGACTAACGGGGTTCGGGGGCAGCGCCCCCGAAAATTTTTTTTAGGTAGTTAACGGGCTTTTAATCATATTTTTAAGAGACTTTTGATCATAATTTTAAGTAAAAGCCATAAAATTTCTTCCAGGGGTCGCGAAAAATTCGTTTCAGGGGTCGCGAAAAACCGAAAACCTATAAAAAAAAAAATTTGCACGTCGGGGTAAAAGTTCAGGGGTAGCGGGCGCTACCCCTGGGCTCTATGTGGGTCCGCCCCTGTTCCCAATACATCCGATACAAAATGGCCAACACGGCAACACATGATCATGAAATCACTGCCTTAGTAAGTTTCAAAAAAATAACAACCCTTACATAACACTATCAAAAAAAAAATATTTAGATCTTTATTAAATAACATTTAGTCTTGGGTGTTTAATAAAACAAAAACATGTAAAAAATATATATGTGCTTAAGAGATAATCTTGATGTTAAGGGCTCATTTGGCTCAATTGGTATTTGGTGATGAAGGGGAAGACTTGGGACTGAGAGGTCACAAGTTCGATCCGCTGAGCGCTGACAGGTTTTCCACCCGGCCTTTAGAGGAGGTGGTTTTCCCTGGGTAAATTGGGCTCAACTGGTGTGTAAATAGTCTTAGTTGGACGTTCCAAAAAAAAAGTCGCTAGAAAAGTTGAATGCTCAATTTTTTCTTCCAATTTTGTGTGATACCTGCAATTTAAAGATAACTGATGATGACCAAGTCAAAGAGATGAATTGGTTAGCGTTCTCGAGCGTTATTGCTATTATCTTTGATTCAGCCACACACCAGATGTTTGCTTTCAACTTTTATTTCAATTTTCGCTTTATTTCGTTTAATTTCAAGTTTTTGACCGGGCAATAATATGTCTCTGTTTTAACTTTACTGGAGCTCAGATATTAACAAGAAAAAAAAATATTATATAAACTTTAAGTCTCATTTGCAAAGAACTGGTCACAGGTTTGACCTGGACTTAGACTTCCTTGTTTAAAAGGAAGGGAACTGCCTTTAATTTTGGTACTCCAGTTGTTAAATTCAAGATTTTGTTATATATTCACATGATTCTTGATAGGTTTTGAACCAACACCATTAATGGGTACTCAAGTTTCTTATTCATAACCCTTAACCCTCCTTTGTGCAAAAACAGTTTGAATTTCTTGATATCAAACCCAAACCCAAATCAAAGATTCAATCTTTTGACCTTACCGCCATGCTGTATGCCAATTCAAGATCTGTAAGGTATAAACCCCTTTCAAGTTTTAAGTTTTGAGTACTTTGATAATTATTGATTGTTGTTTCAAGTTTATGCTTAATTGTGACTCAGGTGTTTGAGTTAGCTTAATATACAGCTGTTTTGATTTGGTCAACTTCTTGTTGCCATTTAACAGTTTTGTTTTGTTATTAAAATGTTACTAAAAATGTTATTAAAACATACAACTTTGGTTTATCAGAACCATAATGTTACCGCTGATGAATTCTATAGGTTTCAAGATGATACTGGGATATCAAAACTCCCATCTATGAACAAAGACAACTTATTTAAACTCAAATACAATCTTGATGGCAAACAAGTATCCGAACAACGAACCGAAGAAAGCCAGCATTCGTTGAAATCAAAAGTTCTCTCTCGAGTTTTCTCAGAAGATTACGAGAGAGTAAAGAAGAAAATCTTGGATCCTCGAGGGCTAACGATTCGAAAATGGAACAATATTTTCTTAATAGCATGTTTAGTTTCCTTGTTTGTAGACCCCTTGTTCTTTTACTTGCCATCTGTCCGGACCAACAACGTTTGCATCAATATCGGGTTCACCCTTGAGATCAGTCTCACCATTGTAAGATCAATAGCAGATGTTTTCTATGTGATTCATATTTACATTAGGTTTCGTACCGCCTATGTGGCACCATCTTCCCGTGTTTTTGGAAGAGGCGAACTCGTTATAGACTCTTCTAGAATCGCAAGAGAGTACATCAAAGGTGGCCTCTGGATCGACGTCCTTGCTGCGCTACCTCTTCCACAGGTATACATGTGTTTTTACATTTGTGATCAAATAAGCAGTTAAGCACCCCTTCTAATTGTGGTTATATTGTGGCTGATTCAGTTGCTAATCTGGCTGATTATACCGAGCTTAAGTGGTTCAACCATGGCTAACACGAAAAACGTTCTTCGATTCATTATAATCTTCCAATACCTTCCGAGATTATATCTTATATTCCCTCTAACATCACAAATAGTTGAGGCTACAGGTCTTGTAACCGAAACAGCATGGGCTGGAGCTGCTTATAATCTGATGCTATACATGTTAGCAAGCCATGTAAGACTCTAATCATTCAAACAAGAGTAAATTACACAAAAGGTTCTTTATATTTTACCCAAATTTCAGATTAGGTCTTTTAAGTAAAGTAGTTACATCAGACATCCTTTATGTTTTATACCTGTTTCATAGAAGGTCCTTTGTCATTAACGGGGGTTAAAAAGTTCGTTAAGTCTAGGGTATTTCCGTCATTTTGCAACATCTTTTAATAAAACCCTAAAAAAATAAAAAATAACCCTTTAAAAAGAATCATAGCTTCGTTAAAAAAATCGAAACAAGATGTTGCAAAATGACAAAAATATCCATGACTTAACGGATAATTTTAACCCCGTTAGTAGCAAAAGACCTCCTCCGAAACAAGTATAAAACATAATGGATGTCTATTTTAATCACTTTAGTTAAAGGACCTAATCCGAAATTTGGGTAAAACATAAAAGACCTTTTGTGTAAGTTACTCTTCAAACAACCTTAAAAACACGATTCGAATCAGAAATTTATGTCCTAACATTGTCGTTGATGCAGGTCGTAGGAGCTTGCTGGTATGTTCTATCGATAGAGAGACAAGAAGCCTGCTGGAGAAGTGTATGCCTTGTTGAGGATCACAGTTGCCAGGATGAATTCTTTGACTGTGAAAGATTTAACGATTTCAACAGACAAACATGGTTCCGATCGAGTAATGTCTCACAAAAATGTTCTCCGACGAGTGGGTTTTACCCGTTTGGCATCTATGGCGAAGCTGTGACTTCGGAAGTTACATCGGCTTTGTTCTTTAAGAAGTACTTCTACTGTCTTTGGTTTGGCCTGAAGAACCTCAGGTGAGTTTAGACTTTAGACTTTAGAATTATCTGGGATAAACTGTATATTTACATCCTAAATTTACTGATGTTTTTGTTCCTTAAACACAATCAGTTCTTTAGGACAAGGTTTGTCAACGAGTACTTATGTCGGAGAAATCATTTTCGCGATCATAATAGCCACCGTGGGGCTAGTTCTGTTCGCCTTGTTGATAGGGAATATGCAGGTAAATATAGTAGCATCAGTTACTAGATTCAATGATCCGGATTCCGGACATCTGTTATGTGACAACTTTCAAATAAACTAACTGTTTAAAATTCAATCAGACTTATCTTCAATCAACAACCGTTCGATTAGAAGAATGGAGGATCCGGAGAACGGATGGTGAGCAATGGATGCGTCACCGGCAGCTGCCACCAGAGCTCCGGGAATCTGTTCGGAGATACGATCAGTACAAGTGGGTAGCTACCCGAGGGGTAGACGAAGAATCTCTTCTCAAAGATCTTCCTTTGGACCTTCGACGAGATATTAAACGACACCTTTGCTATGATCTTGTTCGACGAGTAAGCTTTGTTTCACAATTCAGAAACAAACATTAAAAATCCATCATTCTTCAAATTTATGAATCACATTATGACTTTTTGATCATCCAGGTTCCACTGTTTGATCAAATGGACGAAAGGATGCTCGATGCGATCTGTGAGCGGCTAAAACCGGCCTTGTGTACACAAGGCACGTGTTTGGTTCGGGAGGGTGATCCGGTGAACGAAATGCTATTTATAATCCGAGGAAACCTTGATTCATACACCACAAACGGTGGCCGGACAGGGTTCTTCAACTCATGCAGGATCGGTCCCGGTGACTTTTGCGGGGAGGAGCTGCTTACTTGGGCCCTGGATCCACGGCCAAGTGTCGTGATTCCGTCATCTACACGAACGGTGAAAGCAATATCTGAAGTCGAAGCTTTTGCGCTGATAGCAGAGGACCTGAAATTCGTGGCATCACAGTACCGAAGATTGCATAGTAAACAACTCCGGCATAAGTTCCGGTTTTACAGCCACCAATGGCGGACATGGGCGGCCTGTTTTGTGCAAGCGGCATGGCGGAGGTATAAACGGAGGAAAAGTGCGAGTGAACTTAGGGCTCTAGAGAGTTTTGCGACAGTTGATTACGAGCCGGAAGTTAGTTCACCTGTGCATATTGGTCAAATGGTTGGAGCTGAGGCTCTGTTGGGTGGTCATAGTGCAAGTACAAGGAGGGCTGGGAACTTGGTCTCAGGGTCCAAAAAGGCTAGTGTTAGCTCATTACAAAAGCCAACAGAACCTGATTTTTCTGTAGATGAAGAATGATTTGTTGAGAAATCAGAAGAAAAGAACAAAGTTAAACAGTTTTTACAATTTGCTGAAGTTCTTTCTTAGCTTTTGTTATTATAAAGTTTTTAAGTCCACTAGAAATATACTCTAGGAAACTAGTTAGTTATAAGAATTTTGAAGTCATTGTATGTAACCTTTGTATTATAAAGAAAAATAGAAAGTAAATTTGGGAATACTATTGATGTTTATAGATTTATTAGGAGTTGACTACTAATGTTTCTTCAAAATGTAACTTAGTATTAAAGTGTATGGTATGTATTGAATTGTAAGGCTATCCACATCGGCAAGTTTTATACACGTACGTAGACGTACGTTACGTACGTCGTATGTATGCGATATGGCGTACGTACGTGTCGCGTACGTACGTCCTAACGTACCACCACGTACAAGGCTTTGTGGGACCCGCAAATTTCTTTTTCTTTATTCTTTTTTTCTTTAACGGTAACTTTTTTAAAGATTCAAATTATTTTGTTATATTTTAACATTTAATAATTCAAATAAAATATAAATAAATTTCAAAAAAATCTGAAAAAATTTCTAAAATTCTTAATTAAATAAAACATTAATTTTAATAATTTAAAAAAAAACGGCTACTTTTTTTTTGTCTTATTATAACGGCTACTTTTTTCAAAAAGTCTATAAATACCACTTCATTTCATTCACACCATCAAACTTCTCATTTCTCTCTCAAATTTCTACAAACTCAAACTTAAACAACTTCCAAATGGATCACAACAACTCAACCCCAAACAGAAACTCAAACCGAAACCGAAACTCAAACCCAAACCCACCATCATTCATGTCTATGTTTCCAGACTATGATGCTACAAGCATGACCCAGCTTCTTCACCAATCTTCACCACCTTCACACATGTATCCACGACCTTCACACATGTATCCACCACTCATGAACCCACAGCATCAACCACAACAACAACAACAAATGGATCCTCAAACATACTTTCAGATGCAACAAATGTGGATGTTCCAACAACAACAAATGGTGGGGATGCAACATCAACATCAACAAGCAACTCAATCACAACCCCCAACAGCAACTCAATCACAACCACCACAGTCCGAGGATGGCCCATCACAGGGAAGGGTTAGGGGGAGAGGCAGAGGCGGCAGAGGCAGAGGCAGAACTACTACCCCTAAGGCTTCTCGTATTAAATGGCCACAGTCAGATGAAGTCCTGATGGCACAGGTCGTATATGAGTCTTCGGAGGAGAGTATTCTTTCCACCAATCAAAGTACTAATGATTTTTGGTTCAAAGTGCACAAACACTATTCTACTTCAAACCCCCAAGTGCCTAGGGATCAAGACAACCTGAAAGCTCATTGGCACATGGTCAAAACAAGGGTGTCCAGATTCAATGACTTATACTTGAGGGTCAAGAGTTCTAACCCCAGTGGGTGGTCTGATAATATGTGGTTGGTTGAAACAAGGTCGCTCTTTAATGCTGACCAAGGAACACATTTCAAATATGAACATATTTGGACTCAAGTGAAAGACAAGTTGAAGTACAACAGTGCGGAAGCTTGTGCGGGCAACCAAGGCCCCAAAAGAAACAAGAGCAACACAGGTGGATACACTAGTTCTGCCTCGTCTACAAACTTTGGTGAGAATGAGTTCAATTTCAATCTTGGAGATGATGATGCTGAGGGTATTCAAGAAGAGCAGGAGCCTCCTCAGCATGAGGAGGAGGAGCCTGCTCAGAATGAGGGGGAGAAGCCTGCTCAGAATGAGGGGGAGAAGCCTGTTCAAAGAGCTGCTCCTACTCGTCCAACCAGTAGAGATAGGTCCAAAGCAGCTGAAAGGGAAAAGAAAAGTAAAGGTAAATCTATTGGTACTGTTTGGTTCCTCAAGTACTGAGGAAAGTAGGAACCGTTTTTATCCAAACTGGAGTTCAGCAGTCGATAACAGGCAGGAATACATTGATCAGTTGTTAGCTATAGAGCAAAACAAGATAATGATCGAGAAAAACAAGATGATCTTCAAGTACTACAAGCTGGTTAACATGGATACCTCTCACATGAGTAGAAAAAAACTGGCAGCTCATAACCAAGTTTGTGCCCGGCTAAAGGAGGAACTAAACATCGAAGATGAGCCTGAGGAGGAAGAAGATGATGATGATAGCGACGAGGAGGCTTAGGGTTTCTACTTTCGTGTGTTTAATTTCATGTTTTCAATAAGTTAAACCTTAGGATTTGTTGTGTTGTTTCAATTTGGTGTGTTTAATAAAAGTAAGGAAAATTGGATTTAAATAATCCGAACTATCAGTTGTTGGCGTACAATAATCCCAACTGAGAAAATTCTTCCTGGCAGTCCCAACTATTCACTTATTTTTTTTTAATAAACTATCCGTTAAGTTTTTTAAACCCCGTTAGTGGTGTCTTACGTGGATGCCTATGTGTACTGCCCACTTGGATTTTTTAATGACATGGCATCCTTTTTTTGATTATTTCTACATCCTTAAAAGAAAAAGAAACCCATCTGGGTTGTCGCTATAAACCCTAAATCCCCCAACGCTCTTCTTCTTCCTATCGACTTGTTCCTCACATCGTCTACCTCAGAGAAACATGTCTTCATCTTCTTCCTCGTCTTCTTCAAACCGAACTAAGTTATTCCAACTTGGAAGTGATGGTAATCTCTACTGTCTTCATCAGTTGGTTGCAGTCAAGAGGATGGCTGGGAGGCATACGACAAGACCTGGAGAGGAGTTTTATGGTTGTTCCCTATGGCCGGTAAGGAATTAAGTATGAAATTAATGTCTATTTTTCTCATTCTAATCAATTTCTTTGTTAGGAAACCAACTGCGGTTTTTTTGTTTGGAAAGAAGATGTCGAAAGGGCTGTGTGTAACCAGGATTTGTTCATGAAGATGGAAGCTAAAAACATGGAATTGCAGGATGTGATTGGTGACTTGAAAGTGCAAAAGAGAAACATAGAAGAAGAGAAGGAAAAAATTGCGGAACAGTTGTCAAATGCAAAACTTAAGATCAAGAAGCTAATTTCCTTTGCACTTGTAGAAACGAGATATGATCTTACTACTGCGTGTATCAATCAATCATAGTAACAACGGATGTAAATAAGAGAATTCTTATTGATCACTTGAAGATACAAAGAAGACTCTCTAGTTTCTCTCTCTAGAAACACACACAGAAAGGTGTAGAATGACAGAAGTGTTCAACTGGTTACCATGCACATTCTAACACACCCTATTTATAGTAAGTGACTAACTCCCCAACGTACCAACTGGTACGCCGGACCACATGGTCCGCCGGACCATGTGGTACGCCACTAACCAAATAGTCACTACAATTCATTCTAAGACTCGCTCACATAGATACAATACACGAGACACTCATAGCATAGGGATATGCTCTAACAAACTCCCCCTTAACGTGTAGTGTATCTATTCTCTAACTAAACTTCAGTCATCAATCTTCAACACTGCTACATCCGATCTTTGACTTGAAATCTTATCAGAAATAGAGCTTGCATGGCTGGATCACTCTTGAATCATCTTTGCACTTCAAGATCCACTTGTGACAGATACTTCATACTCCCCCTCTCACCATGCTTGAGTCTTGACACACAAACCTGCAATTTCAGAAGACAGAAACGCGGTTCCTTTTCTTTTGAAATTTAATTTAATCTTGGCGTAAAACTTCTCTTTGAGAATCCAAGATATAGTTTTGAAATTTTGATTTCGTATCACATATCGATCGGTCGAAAACAAATAAGAAACAAAATCTTTTTGGCTTTTTGAAACTTTACATCAAAGCACACCGAAAATCTTTTTGAACTTTTCAGATATGAAACATAAATGCAATACTGAATCAGACACTATTTTTGTCTTTTGCAAGAAAGATCACAACTTGGGATCATATTGGTCATATCATGCTGAACTACACTTCAATTTCAATTACTTCAGCACACAAGTCATGTCGATTACTGGTATAATTTGTCCATCTTAAACTCAGGCACAATCATACTCATAACATCTGGATATATTATTGATTGATTTAATTTTGCATTGACCAGTGTACCCCACACTATCAGACATACTCAAATATGTTTTTGCCTTTTATATCACACTTTGTGATTTCATTTGTGATTTAATCACATAATGATTGTATTCATGATTCAGTCAACTGTGTTCCATGCAAAAAGAAATAAGAACGTTAAATCGTCTACCTTAAGGTCGATCTTTCGATACGCAGATAAGGCCTCGGATTTAACAAAATAAGAAAATAAAACAAGTTGAAATTGTATAACCCAACAACAATCAGGTCGGTACTTCCGTACACGCAGAGAAAGTCCGATGAGTTATACGAAACACCAAAGAAAATAAAGCAGAACGTCAAACGAACAACAATCAGGTCGGTCTTTCGACACGCAGAGAAAGTCCGATCGTTTGACAAAATAAAGAAAATCAAACAAGTTTAAATCTTCGCAAAATGAACACATGTATACACAGTGACTTCTCATTTTCTTTTTCACATATCTTCTCTTGATATCATGAGACATGCATCAAGATGTTGTCCACTTGGTCAAGCATTAGTATTTAATGTGTTTATCACATCTGTATACTTTCTGATTTACTGCCGAGCCTACCAAGTACATCAAACAATGATCTTATGGCTTTTTCATCTATTTTATCCATGAGTCAGACACGTAAGCCAATGTACCATCATTTCCCAATCATGTTGGATACAATTTCTCATTTTTCAATGTTTTTGTATTTTTCTATTTTTTTTAATGTTTTTGTATTTTCTGTTTTTCTCCCCCTTAAAATGAAAACTCTAGTTTTGGAGTTTCATTTTAATACCAACAAAAACACAAAGACGCTATTTTTGGTTTTCAATTTTCTCCCCCTAAGCTACATACGAAATGTAAAAGAAAGAAAATTGACCTTTCGACATGGATACCTTGCAAGTTTAGCTTTCAGAAAAATTTCAGTTTTGAAATTTGATATCACATGTAATTTAAGTTAAATCAGCAGAATACTTCTCCATTAGTAACTTTGCAATCACCAACGGGCCTTCTAGAAGTACCTGCACACTGGTCAAACACATCAGTTTATAAATGACCCGAAGCGAATTGCTTCTGGTCGACCAGTATCTTGATTTCCTTTCGAAACCACTTTAGGTTTCCAGATTTGTTGTTTTGGTAAATCAGTATCTGATGAACCGGTCACAGTCGATTGTGACGAACAACCTACATATGGAACATTTTGAAAACGTGGAATAAATCTTCCTTGAGTTTTGAAAAATGTAGGTTGTGGATATTCATCAAATACTCTGCCATTTTCATCAATGAATCGTTGTTTGGCAGCTTTACCAACAAATGGAACCTTTCCTCTCCTTGAACTAGAAGCAGCAGAAACCGGACAATCGTGTGCCAGATGCCCTTTTTGTCGGCAATTGTAACACAAGCGATTGTGTACATTTCTTTGTTTTGGAACCTGCATAGCTTCACAAACATATTCATCTCCAAAATGATCATAAAAATTATCATATACCTGAAATTGATGATCATAAACCCATTTGGATGTCGGGCTCTTTGGAGTAGAATTGGATCCTCCAGAAGAATATTTAGCACCGTGTTGCTTCTTGGTCTTTGAATCAACATTCGTCACAAAAACTTCAGCAACTTTCCGAGCATCTACGCAATGTAACGGAAATTCTTTATCAGAAAATATTTGTTCCGAACCCTTGAGTTTGTAAAACCTCTCGGGTTGAACTTTGTCAGCTTTAAAAACTTCTTTCTTCACTTGCTTCAGATTAACTTTCTTCAAATGCTGTTGCTGTTGAACCTTTGAAACTTTCACATCAACCTGTTTCTTTTGAAATCCCAAACCTGTATATTTTCCAGAAACTTTCTCTTCTGAATCAGATGATTTATGCCCGGTCTTTGCAAGACGAGAAAATTCAGCTTTAACTTTCTTGATATCTTTTGGAGCATTGATAATTGTTTCATCAATGTCAGCTTTTGAAGACGAAGACCCAGACACAACCTTTTGAGCTTCAGAAGCTTCAATACTTTTGCCTGTTTCCTTTTGCTTTTCTTCAGCAGATTTGGAACCAACAAACTCAGAATAATCACCAATCTCACCCTTGTCTTTCAAATCATGAACGCCTTCCTTGAGACTTCCTGGTGGCGAGACTGTCTTGTTAAACATCTTCTCAAAATTTTCATCTTTGGCCAAGAAACTTGTAAATGATTGAGAATTTGTAACATTGTTCAAAAGACGTTTTGAATCAATGACTTCAATCTTTAATTCAGAAATTCTTTGATTAGCTTCAGCCAACTCCTTTTCTGACGCAATTAGCTTCTTTGCCACTTTATTAGTTTCATACTTTTGCAATCTCAACTCATCTAGAGCGGCCAACAATTCCTTCTCGAGTTTATCTTCATTTCTTTTCTGAATATCCAAATTTGCATTTTGCAACTTGTTTACTCTTGCCAGTTCTCGCTTCTCATCTAACAATTTCTCCATATCAAGCTGATATGCTTCAATTTTAGCAACCGAATCATCAGAAGCCTTGGTAAGTAAATCAAGTTTAATCTTGGACTTTTCAAACAAATTATTAAAATCATTGGCAGCATCCTCAGCTTCTGCCTTCCATTTTGCAACTTCCTTGACTAAGTCAGCCTTTTCTTCAGATAATTTTGTAAATTTCTTTTCAAATTCCTGCTCAACACCTTGAATCTGCAACTCTTTTTCAATTAACTCTGTCTGAAAAACTGAAAACTTTTCTTTTTGAGATTCTAACTCTTGGATCATACCTTCCAACTTTTCTCTATGAGCAACCAAATCTTCTTTTTCCTTAACTAAACCTTGAATCATTTTATCTTTTTGAGAACAAAACTCACAGACAGATTCATAACCACTATTTCCATAACTACTAACATCTGAATCAGAATCTGTTATCTCTTCTTCGTCATCACTGTGAACAATCTGAGCAACAAAACAAGACTCATCAGGAAAATCAGCAGCCCAATCATAACCTTCATTCGATGATTGTTCTTTTGATGCAGAAGAAATAGTAGTCAAAGCAATTTGAGGTGAAGTAGTTTTCTCAGCTGTCTGAACCACCTTTTCTTTTGCGGGACACTCACGAGCAAAATGACCATATTTGGAACATTTGAAACATTTGATCTGTGACTTATTTAAACCAAGTTTGTCTCCTTGAAAAATAGATGACGTTCCATGTTTCTTGATAAATCTTCTACCTCTTTCAGTTAGCATAGCAAACTGCCACTCCAAATCTAATTTGTTCAACTGATCTTCATCCATATGATCTAAATCCTCTCTATATAGACAAGAGTTACCAATTTGACTAAATATATCGCCAGAAGAAGATGATATGAATCCAGATAACAACGCAACTAAATCTTCAGCTGACTTCCCATTAATCGAACTAGCAGATGATCTATCAGGAGTAGTGAAACTGCATCCTCTTGATGAACTTTCATACTTTCCTGATCCATGATTAGCAACAAATGATGTTTGAGGTGGATTTGATGTATCATAACCAGATGATTTAGACTTTGCATTGATACTTGCAGAATTTTGTCCATGATACAACTCAGGATTTTGTAATTGAGCAGTGGACTTGTTTGAATTCATCATTTCCATTTCTCGAGCATGAAGCTTTCCCGTCAAATCATGAAATGATAATGTAGAATAATCTTTGTCATGGGTAAGCAACAACACATAATTTTCCCATTTCTCTGGTAATGCTTCCATCAATTTTTCTTTCAATTCTTCCTCGGTCTTTTCAATCTTGACTACTTTCATCTCACTAATTAGATGTGAAAATCTTGAAACAAGAGCAGAAATATTTTCTTTGTCGTATTGTTGAAAATTTTCAAATTCTTTGTTCAACACTTTCCTTCGACTCTTCTTATACTGATCATTGCCTTCACATCGAGCAGATAAAGCATCCCATAACTGTTTAGCCTTCTTGCAAGTACTGAATTGATGTAACAACTCAGTAGGTAAAGCCATGGTAAGATAACCATAAACTTTTTGTTCAAGTTCATAACTTCTTCGTTCATCCTTATCAAAATCTTGAATTTCTTTATATTCTCCATTGTCAGTTGGACGCACATACAATGTTCGAATTGGAATCCACAAATCAATATCATTTGTGCTGATGTATGCAGAAAAACGTTGCTTCCAATTTTGATAATCTTCCAATTTTAACAACTTGGGAACTTTCTGACTTGTTCCTATTTCATTATCAAAATTGAGCATAGCTTGTACCGTGCTTTGCATAGCCGCAAACGCTTGAAAATCGGACATTTTTCAACGTAAAATAATACTTCAAAACTTCGAGCTCAAAAACGAAGGTCTTCCAAGCGGATTTTGGGGGTCAAAACTGCTCGGTACTGGCCGTAGGCGGGTACAAGTCCTAGATCTCGGAAAGACGAACGTTTTGGCTGGTATTGGGTTCCGTAACTCCAAACGGTTTGCAAGTTACGTCAGTTTTCGTGAAGGTCACTATTCTGTCAGCGGACCAAAACAAAACGAACGGACCAGTTCCGGATCAAAACATTCAGGCGGATCAGATTTGTACTAGCGGATCAGATTCCGGATCAAATGAACTAGCGGACCAGATGCGGATCAGATATCTTCAGCGGATCAGATTTTGATACGGCGGACCAAATTTTGGTACGGCGGACCAGAACTTTCAGCGGATCACACTGATACGCTGTAACTGCTGCGGATCAGACTGATGAAGATTCCCTAGCGGATCAGAACACTCATCCGGCGGATCAAAATTTCATCCGGCGGACCAGCTGACTTCGAGACTGATTTCACTGATTTTTGCGAATTTTGATGTTTGGAGCTGGAATTTGATTCAGTATAGTGCGAAAACCCTCCAGAAACACTCAGAAATCATTTTCCATCGTTGAAACACTCAGAATTGAAAGAATTTGATGAAAACGTGAAGAAACCCAAACTTTCTCTCTCTAAAAATCCGAAAAATTGATCAAAAACACAGCAATAGAGCAACCAAATGCTCTGATACCACTTGTAGAAACGAGATATGATCTTACTACTGCGTGTATCAATCAATCATAGTAACAACGGATGTAAATAAGAGAATTCTTATTGATCACTTGAAGATACAAAGAAGACTCTCTAGTTTCTCTCTCTAGAAACACACACAGAAAGGTGTAGAATGACAGAAGTGTTCAACTGGTTACCATGCACATTCTAACACACCCTATTTATAGTAAGTGACTAACTCCCCAACGTACCAACTGGTACGCCGGACCACATGGTCCGCCGGACCATGTGGTACGCCACTAACCAAATAGTCACTACAATTCATTCTAAGACTCGCTCACATAGATACAATACACGAGACACTCATAGCATAGGGATATGCTCTAACAGCACTTTGTGTTGTAATGGCAATGTACCTTGTCAAATATATTTAGGGACAATATTGGCAGTGTTAATGTTACTTTGGAGTGGTTGTAGTTTGATCTTTTGGTGTAATCCAATTTGTAATGATAGTGTTGTTGTAATTCTAATGACAGTTTCTAAGTAATCCATTATCAATATTTCTAATGGCAGTTTCGATGTAATCCAATTTGTGTTCACAAAAAAATTGCACAACTTTGATGTTTTGATGGTTCCATTTATATATTGTTCCATTTCATGGTTCCATTTCATGGTTCCAATTCGATGGTTCCATTTGAAGATGTACAGCAGCAACAACTGCTTAATGGCAATGTACAGCAGCAGCTGCTGCTTAATGTTAATGTACAGCAGCAGCAGCAGTTTATTCGCAATGTATAGCAGCAGCAGTTTATTCGCAATGTATAGCAGCAGCAACAGTTTATTGGCAATGTATAGCAGCAGCAGCAATTTATTGTAAAAAAAACATTACCCGAAGGTCCATTTTGATGGTTCCAATTCGATGACATACCTGACCCATTAACTCCCAACCCACCTGACCCATTAAAACACCCATTAACTCCCAACCCACCTGACCCATTAAAACATTAAAGATAACATCCAAATTCACATATAACATAATCATAATAGGATTCCATCAAAATAACATCCAAAACATCAAAATAACATGGTTACATCATAATAGGATTCCATCAAAATAACATCCAAAACATCCAAAACATCCAAAACAAGCTAAAGAACACTGCCTTGTGTCACTTGTGAAGACTGACTTGCAGCAGTTGAAGCTTCTGGTACTTTTCTTGGACGTCCTCTCTTAGGCTTTTGAGTTGTGGCAGCACTTGAACTTGGTCCTTCTTCAACCAACAGTTTTGCAATCTTCATATCCTTGTTAATCATTTCATTTTCCTTGTTAACAAGCCTAGTCATTATAGCAACCCTAATATCCTCTAGCATATTGATTAAATGCTTAGACCTTGACTGGATGATAAAGCCATTGAAGGTCTCTGCCATGTTGTTGACCACCACATCAGCCTTACTCTCTGTTACAAGGTAACACCTGCAAAAACATTTAGGGTTCTGTTTAATGAAGTCTGTAGCTGCATCAGTTGATATCTTTTTCATATCCTCAATTGCCAGTCTATAATCTGCTTCAGAATATGCTCTTACAGCTTTCCAAAAAACAGCTTTTAAATCATCTCCTTTATACTTCTTGTGCCAATTTGCATAGATATGTCTTGCACAGTTTCTATGCTCAGCATTACCCCAATATTGTGCAACTCCATTGAGCAACCCCTGTTAAAGTCATTACAAGAATATTAGTGTAAATACATATCTTATGTACAAAAAATAATTACAAGAACTACATACCTTTTGTTGATCTGAAATTAATGTCCATCCCTTTCCACCTTCTGTAACACCTAAGCACTTGTAAAGTTCATTCATAAACCACCCCCAACTGTCATTATTTTCTCCTTCAACTACTGCCCAAGCAACAGGATACATTTGGTCGTTCGCATCCCTGCCTATGGCTGCCAAGAGCATACCTCCTAGAAATGTCTTTAGGAAACAACCATCTAAGCATAAAAATTTCCTACACCCATTTAAAAACCCCTTCCTAACCCCATCAAAGCAAACAAATATCCTAAAGAACACTTCAACTTGGCTATCATATCCATGGTAAGATGCTGGGACTGTTACTAGCTCAAATGTAGAAGTTGGATTTTCATGTTTCAAAATCTCCAAATATGAACCTAATTTGCTATAATGTTCTTTCATTGACCCATGCAGTTTTTGGTGAGCTATACTCTTAGCTCTATAGGCAAACCATTTCCCTATAAAAAGTTTAAATTTTTCTTTAACTGCATCCTGAATTTCCTTAGCTGGCCAATGGGGTCTAGATTTGAAAATTGGTAAGAACTCATTTGCAACAAATTCTGAAGTAAGTTGCCTGTTTTTGGTCATGTTTCTTTGGCATGTATGTTCAGTTTTAACACATTTGACCATAAAACAAGATTTCTTTTCATGAAATGAGAGATATACTCTAAAGGGGCAACCACTTACACATTTAACACCAAGTCTGCCTTGCCTCTTCTTGTCACTTATACAAATTGACAGATCCCTACCATTAGCAACTGCATACATTCTAATAGCCTCTTTGAAATCACCTCTTGTAGGAAACCTGGTACCAACTATCCACTTCCACTTACTCCAGTCTGTTTGGTCAGTAACAACTGGAACTTCAATCTTATACTTGTGTCCTCTTATATCATCATCCTCACTATCACCAGGTGAGTTCACATCACCATCAGAGTCTTCATAACTGCTGTAATTTACATCACCTTCAGGTTTTACATCAGAGTCTCCTTCACCAACTTCAGCTACTTCAGGCTTAAAACCAAGATCTGGTTTTTCTAGTATTGATTGCACCAACTCTTTTTGTTTCAACTTCTCATTCTGATGCACCTTCTGTATTGCAACAACTGAAGACTCCCATTCATCATCAGAACTGTTGTCTTTATCAATACAAATGTCCTCAGATTCAGATTCATCTACTACCTCTTTCTCTTTATCATCCACATAGTCACTGTCTTCGGATTCATCACCTGACCCAACAGTATTGTTCTCATGGGAACCAGTGTTGGCCCTAATTGGGCTCATATGGGCCCTTAAGAAACAGTGTTGGGCTTCACGGTCACTGGATTGGGCTTCCACTAGTATGGGATTCACGTAAAGATCACTAACAAATTCATAGTTATCACCAACCACGTACATCATATTCATAACATCTTTGTCATCTTCCAATTTTACCAAATGATCTTCAATTGGCATATCTGGAATCTGCCAATAGATACTAAACATACCTTTTTTGTAAGAACCAACTTCAACAGCATAATCACCAATCTCGAATAGCGACATCTTGTCAACATCAATTTCTATCAGCTTCCATTCACCGCCAACATAGGTGATAACAGGTTCTTCTATGACTTTGCCTCCATAATGCAACCGGATCTTCATTGTATCACGCACTGAAGAGGCTGAAGGTTTGGCCATCGATTTCGAAACATGAAATAATTGAGGATTTAGGGTTTAGATCGGTGTGAGTGTTCGTCGATTATCAGATGGATGGAAAGAGGGGTTTCTTTTTCTTTTAAGGATGTAGAAATAATCAAAAAAAGGATGCCATGTCATTAAAAAATCCAAGTGGGCAGTACACATAGGCATCCACGTAAGACACCACTAACGGGGTTTAAAAAACTTAACGGATAGTTTATTAAAAAAAAATAAGTGAATAGTTGGGACTGCCAGGAAGAATTTTTTCAGTTGGGATTATTGTACGTCAACAACTGATAGTTCGGATTATTTAAATCCAATTTTCCTAAAAGTAATGTAGAATTTCCCTATTTAATTTTTTTTATTAAATATAAAAATTTTAAATTTTAAATAAAATAGCCATTAACATTTAATAATAATTTAATATTAAATTATTATTTTTTTAATAAAAATATAGCCGTTATAAATAAATAAAGATTAAATAAAATGGTGATGTAGAAAGTAAAAGGTGGTACGTGGGAAGTACTTGATATGGAAAAAAAGTGGGTTTTGTAGTATGTGGGAAGTACATGATGTGGCATGCTAACTGGACCAAAAAGGTGGTATGTGGGAAGTACCTGATGCGGGTGGTCTAAGTTATATATATAAGTTATATATATGAACTAGTGGGTTATGGCTCATTGGCTCTACGTAAGAGAAACTGATTTAAAAAATGTGGATAAAAATAATAATGTCATGATCGTATTACTTAGAAATGGAGCTTCGTTTTAAAGAATATTTGATTAAAAAAGGACGCAAATATGTATTAAAAGAGGATAGTTTAGAAACTACTTATGAGAGGAATCAATTATATATTAAAATAATAAAGAATCATCAAATGAATTCGAATAATCTTACCTAGTCAAATGGTCAATAGGGAAGAAGAAGTCCTCTTCTACGCATGAAAAAGGTACAAAGTGTCCAAGTCATAATTTTCAATTTTGTGTGATTTTTTAATTTTGTTTAGGATTTGAGTCTTTATTTTTTATAATTTTATCCCTAACTAGATTCGCAATCCGTTTATTACCGTGAGGATAAACGGACACACAATATAGTTGCATCGTTATAAAGCTACAAACTAAAAGCTATATTACACGACTATACCTATTATACCGGACACAATCTCTTATGCTAAATTCGTTGAGATTAGAACTAAAAAGTATATGTTACACGATTGCAACTATTTACACCATTAATGAGAGTTTAACCGAGAGTGTTTAATTACGCTTAATTACGTGCTTATAATTGGTTTGGTGTATGGACTATGATTACGTTGGGTTTGTAATTGATTTCAGGTGTTTTGAGCATAATAAAAGCATATCGGATGATTTTTCAGAAGCTAAACGGGAATTGGGAAGCTTGAATTGAAAGTTGAAATCAAAATTGGAAGCAAATGGGTGAAGTTTGGTACATGGAGGGGGCCCTGTGCAGTGGCGGATCCAGAAAAAAAGTTGAGGGGTAACGTTCAAAAAAAAATTCAAGCATAATTCATAACGTTTAATTTTTTTAACCATAATTCATACAATGTAAACAGTGACGAACCCTGGGATATTTTTTATGGGGGTCGGAAATTTTTGGAAACCGTCATCCACCGCTAAATAAAATTTTTTTAGACAACTTCAGGTTGGCTCAGGTCACGTTACATGATAAAAGAACCCAGTGGCGAACCCAAGAAACTTTTTCTTGGCGGTTGAAATTTTTTAGAGTCTATTGTCTATAGCTATATATTAAAATATACAACCGTTTGAGTCAGGTCGGGTTACATAACCAAATAATTACACATAAGACTCTCTGACCAAGTCTAAACACATAGTACAATCACCAATGGAATTGGTCAGAGAGTCTTATATGTATAAAAAATAATTACACATAAGACTCTCCGACCAAGTAACCGTAAGAATTTTAATCTTTAAACTTCTTTGTTTTCTTTCTCTAGAAAGTTCAACGGTTAGCATAAAAAAAATTTAGGGGTAGCAGAAATATATTTTCAGGGGTAACGAAATATCAAAAACGTAAAAAATATTAAAAAAATTATACATCGCGGTACAAGTTCAGGGGTAGCGGGTGCTACCCCTGCCTAAAGCATATGTCCGCCACTAGCCCTGTGTGCCCTTAGTCACGTGCAATTCTAATGTGTAGGGTCTCAATATGGGGGCGCACGGGGAACCCTCTTATGCGAGAATTCGATTTTTCCAAATTTTTTTTACTATTTAAGTCATAACATTAGGGTTTCGTAAACACACTTCATTCCAGCAGTTTTTGGGTGTTCTAAAGGCGATTTTTGGCATAGAAACACATTTCGAACATCAATATTTTATGATTTCTTAGAGTAATTCGGTAATATTTTTTTGTTTTCATTATGAATATGCATGCTTTTGTGATTACTTTGGGTGAACGGTTTGTGTACTTGCTATGTGATTTTTGTTAACCCTAGCTTGGATTGAATTTTGTGGTCATCTTAATCTTTTTTAACTCAATTCTATGTTTGATTACATTTAATCAACTTGGTTTATATTTCAAAAACGCAACTATCATCGTTTCTTGGTTTTCTTGCACTAGGAATAATTTGATACCGCGTAGATGTTTAGTATAATGAGGGTTGGGTCGAACAACTTAAACAAAGTCATGTCTATGTGACTTTCCAGCTTAAACTTTAGTTGAATTGGTAGTTGCCAAATCCGGATCTCAGAGTAATCACTTCTTTCTCATAACGGTTTTCAACATCAAATTCATTTTTCTTGTTTAATCATCAATTAGTAAAATTAGCACTTTCACGTACTCCTTGTGGATTCGACAACCTATTTCCTATACTACAGTTCGTTGTAGCTAAGGAACAATTATTATTATTATTTTATTAGCCTTCGACACGCGATCAACCATCAACTCAATACCAACCACTTTGCTAAACTCACACGGCTATACATAGATTAAACTTATTGTAATTGCCTAATGTTTTTTTAGTGCTCTATAATCAGTAATTGGATCAGAGCTAGAAGCCTTTAACACAGTGGCGAATTCAAGAACTTTTTTTAAACGAAGTCACTAATTTTAGATGTTTCAATTTCATATAATCGATACACAAAACATTTTGGTCCAAGTCGGTTCAGGTCACTCACATAATACAAATACGACACAATAATAGAAAAAATATACTGTAATTAAAATTGAAAAAAAACACGTAATATAGATTTTTTTAATAGCAACATTTAATTAAACTAGCAAAACGCTAGAGAAAATAATACAAAAGACACGAATTAAGAGAGACCGGTAATATAGATACAATGATTTTTACAAACTAAAAAATATGTGGATTTGACTTTTTTTTTAATTGGGTTATTGGGTTTTAGGTTTGGGCCATTAGATTTTAGGTTTATTGGGTTGGGCTTCTATCAAATTTCTGAAAAATAAACAAACGAAAAACCTGAACCAAAATATGATGAAGTTCAGGATGAAGGTAAGGAAAAAATAGGAGAAAGATTCGATCTCCAGTTTGATGAAGTCAAGGATTTGCAGATTTAGAGCTTAACCATTGAAACAAAACACTTAAGCGTTACTAATATATTTCAAATTATACATATGGATTCACCATTAAAAAAAAAATGATGTCACTCGAAAATGACTATATTCATGTGACTCTAGATGGACCGGATCCTCGTGCTTAAATCAGCCCCTGCTTTAAAAACATAATCTGTGAAACACTAAAAACTAATCATCTGTTTCAAAGTACAAGTAACTTTAAATTTTAACAGCCAATAAGTCAAAATAATTGACCGACTTACGTTTTGACCATATCTTGTTGGTCAAACTTGCCAGCCTTTAAAATTCGGCCATCTGGCACTAAGTCAAACCCAACAAGTGCTCTCTCAACAAATTTCGACTCCTCAACCAGTTGATCCTAGCTAGCTAGCTTTTGCATAATCTTTTTCATTATTTTGATATTATTTTTTGATTAATTAAAAACAAGATCTGATAAGTCAAGTTAAACTCTGTTGTAATATATCCTTTTTGCTTGAGATCTCACTGATTTTCACTGCATGTGCATTTACGACGTCGCACGTGACTCGGGAATTTCTGCCGAGCAAAGAGTACGTTACAAATTTGGTCACAAACTTAAAGTCAACCTTCATTGTTGAAATTTCGAATAAAAGAGACAAGATAAAATGTCTACCATATATCTTAACTTTTAACTTCTATAACCGATATTGAATTCCAAATTTATTAAATTTATTTTGTTTTAGAACGGGCAGGATATTAAATAAAACTATAAAGATACAAGAACAGACACGACGTATAATTAAAAATTTCAATTTAATAAGTAAAATTTAAAATTGGCAGCTAACTATTGAAATTAAAACCCGAATAAACCCATAAAATTGAATAGTAAGTTAGTTATGTGTTTTTACACATAACAGAGAATGATTATAAATTGTTACAATAGGGAAAAAATCTCCGATGCTGAAATCAAAGCCCTAAATGATGGAATTCGAGTTGGACGGTTGAGTTGATCACATTTGACTCGTCTGAGACCTTTTCATCCACTACTTACGGGTCCAAACTCCGTTATAACCTAAGAACATTCAAAATAAGTTTATGTCACCATGTAGTGAACCGATTTGGACACTAAATAAATTGAATCGAATAAGAGCAAATAGACACAATTACTATTGAATTCACTGAATGAGTTATATTTAATTTTTTTCTAATTATTTATTTATTTTATTATTTTATCATATCTGAATTATTTATTATTATTATTTTTTAACGCTTACTTATTTAATTTTTTGTTTAATTTTTTTTTTTTAATTTTTTTTGAATTAGTTAATTATTTAATTAGTCTATTGAATTATTTTCTCTAATTTCTCTTTTACTTTCATTTTTTTAAGAAAAGAATAGATTAAATAAAAAATATTCATTACATTTTTTAAAAGAATGAAAAAAAAATTAGGAGGGGGGGGGGGGGGGGGGTTGATTGAATGAATTAGAGGGAATGGAATGAAAATGGGAATGAGTGATTCCATTTCGTTTGCCGACCAAACATGTTTTTTAATTACTTTTTAAATGATCATTCTATTTCCTTCATTACCTCATACCAAATGTTAACTTAGTGTTCTTGCCTAACACTATGCAACTCTTTAATATCCTTATTTTTTTTACTTGCGATATGCACCTATGCTCTTTAGCATTTGAGATACATCTAATTATTTTTTCTTTCGCATTCATTAAGAGTTGATTACGCTACTTTACGCTAATATTTTTTAACTTTCGTTTTTATTTTATTAATACCACGTCGTTTCTTTTCAGACACATGATCACCTACCGTATGGTTTTGATATGTAAAATAGCATATAACTTAACATCATTTTTACACTCTCTAGTTGTTTCTCTGTACAATTTACGTCTGCTTAAACTTAAGTATCTCATTTATATTCCTGACATTTTTTTTTCTCGATTGCCAATATTATACCTATTAAAACCGAAAAGTAACATACACGACTTAAGTCAACACGTAGGGAAGGCGGGCAACAAGCTGCGCCGCCAACCCTTTTTTAATAGCAAACCCTAGACGTATGAAAACAACATTCTTCAATCTAGAGGCCGCACTATTCTCACGCATGACTTTTTGGATCCGGTTCAACATGGTCACCGCCTCAATGTATCGAAAGCGAAATGAACAAACACATATTGATTTTCATTACACGCTTTCTCATGTTTGTTAACATTTTTAGCAGCTGCCCTGGACGCCGCTTGGCCCGCTGCGAAGGTGCTGGCCCTCAGCCCCACAAGAGGAGAAACCCATGTTAAATCGACACAAGCGTGCTTTCTATTCTGCCACCCAAAAACAAGTATGTCGGCCGACCGGAGAGTTGAGCGCCCATCCAGGGGGTCAGACAGGAAATTAACGGAAGCTTCCTTCTTAGCTGAGATCCCAGCCCGCCTGAAGATGTCAAACAGAACGTCCCGAACCACATCATGTTGATATTTAAACCCCGGAAGCTCTTTACAGTGGACGCCGTGCTCCCCGAACGAATCTAAACATGGGGAACCATGAACAGGGGAACCATTTTTCATCCACAGTGAACAGAGGAACCATGAGGCGTCTTGAGAATGACCCGGTATTCGACAGGCGACATGTGTTACCCCAACCCGTCAATAGGGAGAGCATAGAGAAAAATCCTGCGCAAGACGCGATTGCCCTCTATTACATTACAAACATGTATGCAAAAATGTACACGCGTTGGTGCAAAAAGTACAAGAACTAAAATACAATCAACGAAGTACAGGTATTTATGCCAAATGTACAAGCAATGAAATTTCTTCATTGACGAATCGGTGACCCCAAATAAGCCGGTCTCTGGAAACCCTAAACACAAATTCCTCCATCCATCAGAACGATGATGGATCTAGCGATGCAAGCTGCCTTCATTCTCATCACGATCTTCATGTTCCTATGGATGCAAAAAATACCTCAAAATCTCCTCACCAAACTCCGTTACAAAAACCGATCTAGCTACGACGCCAAACGTCACTTCATCATCGGCGCTCAACTCTTAGCTAAATCCAGATCCACAAAAGACCATACGTCATCTGTCCGGCTAGCCAAATCCGCCGCCGACGAAGCCAACAAATCGATCTCGCTGGATCCAAACGACGCCGCATCGCACATACTCAAAGCGCTAGCTCTCGACGCGCAGGGTTTGGGAACGTCGGCGGTGGAAGCGCTGGACGTGGCTCTGTCGCCGTTGACGGCGAAGTCGCTGAGTTACGGGGAGAGAGGCGATGCTTTGTTGAAGAGGGCAGAGATTAAGATCAAGGGGAGTAAGAGGGGGCGAGTTGACTCAGCGATTGAAGACCTGCTGGAATCGGTGAAGTTGAAAGGGGATAATGCGACGGCGTATCGGTTGTTGGGCGAGTGTTACGAGAAGAAATTGATGAGCGATGAGGCGGTTGATGCGTTTGAGCGAGCGGTTCGGATTGACCCGGAGTGTGTCGCGTCCCGAGACGGGTTGAACCGTTTGGTTTCAACAGAATGAAAAGTAGTAAAAAGAGGTTGCGTCTTTGTCTTTGTGAGAAGAGAAAAATGTGTAATTTCATGTTTATGATTATTAATTAATGTATTATTATTGTTATTACTTCTTTTTAAAGAAGATTAATAATGTATTTGTAGCTTAGTTATTGGGTAGGATATTAAGATCGTAATGATTAACATCAAGTGAAGAATAAGTGGGATTTGGATACGAGATGACTAAAGATTATTCTTAAATAGAACTTAGTCAAGGAGATCCAATGGTGACACAATGAAGGACATGAAGTGCTGTTCTTTCAAAAAAAAAATGGATGTTATGATTTTAGGTTTTGGTGCTTTTGTTGCATTTTCGATTTTGCTTTCGGTTATTTGTTCCTTGTATTCTTGTGTTAACTCTTTATATATATTATTTCTGTTGTTAATTTAAGAGACTAGGGATGCAAGCGAGTCGAGCTGAGCCCAATCTCGTATAAGTTCAAGTTCAGCTCGTTAATAATGAATGAAATACTTTTTATCTAAACTAGTACGTACATTTATTTAGCTTCTCATGTCCTTATTCTCTTCTTGGTGCTCGATCTTAACCTCAAAAGGCCTCAACTCATTAATTAATTAATCATAAAAATAGACTCTCGATACATAAAATTAAGAAAATAATTATTAACTTCCATATGGTGTCGTGTGATGTTTCATACTTGTGCATCAAGTAAACTAATTAAAAAGCTCATGTGCATATAGAATCAGAGTCATGGTGAGTTATAGAGTCACGCTGAGTTATGATGGTCTGACGATGCAGGGGAGAACCCAAATAGTGGTCAAGGATCGCCCGACACTCATAATTTTTTTAATAATATATATACGATTTAATCCCAGTCGACCCCTAAATTTGGTCACCGACCCCTATGAAATTTTTATACCGACTCTCAACTCTAGAAAAAATTAATTTCTAGTATTAAAAATTTTTAATTTTACAAATTCAAACATGTTACAAACAAATTTATAAAAACAAAACTAATCTATAACCAAAACTTATTATTAATAGTTTAATACCCAATACACTTGATCCAAGATTCAAGTATCCAACGCTAATGAAGCACAACAAATCAACAATATTAATATGTGAAGTCTGATTAGCGTATGTAACCGAATTGCAGTTGAAAATTTGAGTGGTACTTGTGTAATGTTATATTAAAAAATATTTGCTTAGAAATATTTCCATAGATGATGTGATGGATAAGTTTCAATAAATAAAAATTCATAAAGAGCAACTTTAGATGTATTGTATTTTTATTTTCTTATATAACGAATGACGTACACTACTACTTTTGTTATGCTTTTTCATATTTTAGTTGGTTTTTTATCAAGTAACGTGACCCGATCCGAACCCAACCGTTCTAAAAAGAATTTGTATATAAAGATGGACAGTCGGGCCCCGAAAATTTCTACTCCATAAAAAAATTTCTGAATTCGTCACTGTGACCATGCAAGTGTGAGTCACTTGTAACAAAAAATAAATAAAATGGGGGTTACAGGTTGGGCCAAAGGTGGTTTTCTCACCTATGGGAGTTTCTTCCTGATTAGAATTGGAGATGATCGGATGAGTGATGTAATATCTCTGTCAGTAATCCAAATATGTCCTTAAAAAATATTAAAAAATGTAAGTTTGAGTCACGTCATGTCACATTCACGGAAACACGACCCGACCCATATGTGACTATATTTTTTTTAACTGCTAATTTTTATTCTACACCAATTTTCACCAAGTCAAATTTTAAACTTTGGTCTCTCCTCAAAGATACTTTGTCCCTTATCACTAGGCTACAACCTAAGTAACCATATGTGACTATATTAGCGGTAAGTGTGAGACTTACATGTGAGTACACTTACGGACGCAAGTCTAACATAAATTAACCAATCAAATTGATCCAACAAGTAATTTAGTTATTTATGTTTAAAAAACAATCAAGTCTTACACCCATCTCACGATTTCAAAAGTCGCTAAGCGCTTCCAAGTCGGTTGACTGAAGAGTTGAGAGTACTTGTCTATGTCGAAAAGTACTCAGAGAGTACTATGCGTAGGCGAGGAATACTCGGGAAGTTTTACAACAATGCCATACTCACACTCACAACGACATACCACACTTGTGTGTGAGTGAGGTGCATGTGAGTGTAACATGAGTATATGATTATGTTTCATAGCTTAACTTAAAAAGAAGTTTGTATCCTTATAAAATAATAGCATATTTGCTAAAATTTGTCCATTTTGCAAAATTCAAAAAGCAATGTTTTAAAAGATTTAAGGATACACACTGAAAACGTGTGAAATACAAAAATTGTTGGGATAGTATCCGGATCTGGCTATTCACAGAATAAGTTAGGATATTAATGGAATTAACTTTAATAGTTTTAAAATTATTATTTTTACTATGTACAAAAATGCTGTCAGAATATTATCCATATAAAATTATAAAATGTCTGTCAAATTTGGCCAATGGAAAATTTGTTACACTAACGAGGATATAGATAGTATTAACTTCAACAATAAGAAAAATAACGTGTTAAAAATATTTAAAAAAAGATACAAAAGTGTTGTTGGCACAAAGGAGGATACGAGAGATAGAGGGAGAAAGTTACACTTACTAGTTATAGTTATGGTCGTAATAATGCAAATACAAATAAGTCGAGTCGGGTTTTGATCCCTACTTGATAACGGATGAATTTTCATTAGGTCAATTAATCTCGTTTTGATAAACTAAAGTATTTAAAAAGAATAATATTTTTACAAGTAAACTTATTTCAAGTATATGTAAATATTATGGTAGCTGAAAAAGTTTATTGCAAATACATAAAAGAATTACAACAAAATTTGAACCTAATCTAAGATACTATTAGATAAGTGTAACAATAACAATAAGGATAAGCCTAAGTTTAGCTTATATTATAAAAGAAAGTAACATAACATATATATAAAAATACTGTATTAATCACGGTTTGACGGTGAAAAAGTTTTAATTTTGCAACGCATATTATATAAGACTTGAGAAACTTGTTAAATGTATGAGTTGAGCCCTGATAAACTAGAGTCTGACTCGTTACAACTTGCCCGTTGCACCTATTAACTAGGCTTTTAACTCGTTATAACTTACAATGAACTAGATATGATACATTCATGTTTATCTACTAACCGGTATTGGTTAACTTAACAACGAACTAGATGTGATACAAATAAACGTGCTAGAATTTTAAGTTATATGGATGATGGTTATATTTATAGTCTATAAAAAAGGCATATATATGTGTTATAGTTTTTATCAACAAATACAAAGAATATTAGTCTATAAATAAGCGTTGTTTCTAAATTCAATGGGCTACTTACTCTACTCATGCACGTTTTTAAGGTTGAAATTAAAATATTATTAATGTGTATTTCAAATTCTACTTTTCTTGATATGTAATTAAGGTTTCTTAATAGCTTGATAAGCAAACATTCAGGACAAACCCCAAAAATCTTGTAAAAAATCTTCTAGCCCCTTCTTTTTGAAACCTAGTAAATGGAATGTCAAGCCATATCCCACTTTATTTTGAACAATAAATTAGTAGTTTACTAGCAAATAGATGTAAATAATGTTATTATAACTAGATTTTGCAACTCGTTGTTATCACGGGGATAACGCGGGTATATAAAAGAAGATGGAAATAGAGAAAAAATGTAAACGGTACATAAAACAATTAAATTGTTATAATGTTACGTAAAGAAAACAAAAAAAAAACATGTAATGACCAATATGGTTCAAACAAATAACTTTGTTACACCACCAACAAAAGATCAACCATGTACTTTGTCAAACTCATTCGGATAACACAAAAAAAAAACAATTAAATATGGGAAAATGACCGTTTTGACCCACTTTTTTTTTTCCAAAATAACCATTTGACATTTTTTTTTGTCTCAAAATAGCCCCTCGTATATGGTCACTGACGACTATAGTGGAGAGTCGCGCGACTGTCTACCGAGCCAGTCACAGTCTAGTCTGCCACGTCACCCGAGTACGGTCTTGGCGACCATGTTATATGGTCTTGACGACCGTAGATCCATTTCCCTAGAAATCATGATTTCTTTTGGTACGGTCTTGATGACCGTAGATATGGTCTTGACAACCGTAGGTCTATTTAAATAATAATTTAGAAGAATAAAAAAATTAAGGTTCCTCCTTGAATTAGCGTATACGAGAATATGATCGAGTAGGTGGTATAATGCCCACATTAATGATCTGAAAACCCGTCGTTAAGAAAAAAGGGTATATGCGGTCTAACTGAGCAGATCGAGATAAAGAAAGAGGAGGGAAAGATTGAAGTTGCGATTCATTTGATTAAAACAGTTCAAGGGGCTACTTGAGGATTATTGAATGCTATTAATTAGGTTTGATCTTTATTTTTTAACAACAAATTTAATAAAGAACGCCTTGTAAGGAGCAAGGCCAAAACCACAAACCAAACAAAACAAGAAAAGAAGCGCCAAGAAAGGTTCAAAAAACACCAAACTATTACTACATGCTATGATGCTAATATTAAAAGACAGCCAATCTTCCTAAGTCAACCCCAATGCTTATGCGCGACTTGAAAACCAAAGGAACGTGAACGCCTTGATATCTCCAAAGATGATCCCCACCTTCTTGTTTTTACCATTATGGATCTTCCCATTTCTGTTTTTTAAAGCACCCAAGAGGTCACCGAAATAATAGATAGAGTTAATCAGTTTTTTTTAAACCTTTTAGGGCAAGATGTGAAAAGATGATCATGAGTCTCCTCCGAATCCTAGCATAAAGAGCAACTAGAATTTAAAACATTAAAGCCTCTCGCTTGGAAGGCATGCATCCATAGTCGGGATACAACCATTAGAAGCCTTCCATATGTGAATATTTAACTTAATGGGAATCCAATTGTTCCAAGAGTAAGTAGAAGAAGCGGTCTCCTCGGCCTCAATCTCCATGAGTCTTTTCCTTATCAAACTAGTTTGAAAATCTTCATCCCAAGAGGAAGGATTGATCTCTGCCAAGGTGAGATTTTGCTCAATTGTGGTGACTGCTTTCCAAGGACCTGTAATAGAAAGTTTAATAGGAATACAACTCCAAGCAACCGAGGCATTAGCGCGTGTAACTGCTCCCGGGTAGTTAGATCGATTGATTATATTCATCATTGTCTCTTGGTTGTGCTCATAGACTACCCATGCTAAGAAGAGTGGCATCCCTATTACCAAGTTTATGTTTAGAGATTTTAACTACTTTCTTACTTAAACATTTATCTCACTTTTTTTTTTTTTGAACGGCATCGATCAGGCGACTTTCGGGGCTATGTCCAAGGTCGATTACTCGGACCTCCATGAGAATCAAGACACCCCCTTCTGAAGCTTTCTCTTGTCAGAAACTCCCTCCTGGAACCACATTTGAGTCACTTTGAAGGTGATGAATGATTTTGGTGCTATTGTTTTAATGAAATCCAAATTAAAAACTATGAATGCTTATTGATTCATCACTTGTAGGACATCTCGGGTTTGGGGTCTTACACATCCACTTGTAAAGTTTATAGACATTTACATGGAAGTTTATTTGCTAATTCAGTTGGATTTAACGAAAACTCTATGTAGAATGATTAACTACAGTTTTGAGAAACGACAAACTAAAGCGGCTAAGTAGGTTCGTTGGAAGTTTGAATCGATTTTGTTTCATGGGTTGTGTTCTATAGAAAACCAATATTTTATAAAAAACCAAAAAACCAAGGAAAAAAATTATTTTTTTTTTAACTTTTTTTATATGTTTCTTTCATGATTTTAAGAATATTGGAAAAAGAAAAAACTTTAAAAACGTTTTCGAGTTTTTTTAAAAACAAAATAAAATTCGAATTTTAGCTTGAAATTAATATTGCACTATGCAACAATAATATAAAATTGGTTTATGAATGTCAATTCTTTGTTTTTTACATTATTCGCATAAACCACATTCATATTTAAGTTAAGTCTCTTGTTTTTAAGTAGTTTTAATTATAATGCATTATGCAATACTATTGGTACTATTGCATGATGCAATAATAAAAAATCACTAAACTTTTTATTTTTTAAATTTTTTTTCCCATAAATAAAGCTAATAAAATTATAGAATTTTTGGTGAAATTATTTTTAAAAAATATTAATATATGAAGAAGTTATAGAGAAAAAAAGGTTGGTTTTTTGATTTTCTGGATAATTATTGGTTTTCTATAGATCTTTCCCCTTTGTTTCATATTACATTTTAGAATGAGAACGATAATTTGAATGACTACTACATATTCATAACTACAAAATAGTTGCATTGCTAAAGTGTAAAAAATAGAAATACAAAGAGACTGCATAACGACGTTAAAATTACACGGATTGATCAGACGGATACACAAAACAATTTGCATTGCTACTATTCGTGTGTTGTCGTATTGATAAGAAAGATACACAAAACATTTGCATTGCTAAAGTGTAAATAAAAAACAGTAATACAAAGAGACTTCGTAACGATGTTAAAACTAAAAGCAAACACCTAATGTATCGAACTAGAGACCTAGCTATACGTTATGTTACATGACTTTACCCTTTACATCACCAACTTCTGTGTGCTACATGTGTTGTGTTTAGATAAAAAAAAAGTTACACAATGACTATCACGTGACAACCACCCAGGAACACCACACATACCACACCTATGAGCTATGCACACTATTCATTTGAACTTGTGCTTAACGAAATTACTATGTTTTCTTTATTTATGTAGTGAAATAAATTATAAATGAGTAAGATTTGTTGTACATGTTCTTGTAATGTATAAATGCCCCGCTTATAGTATGCGCATATAACGTATATATAAGTGTAGGTCCTTGAGGGGCAAAAGTGAAATTGCACTAATTTCAACGTTATTTTACTAATTTTGTGAGATAACATTAAAAGTGAAGGACGGTTAATCATACATCATGTGGTGGAGTTGATAGCCGGAAGATAAGGGGTACATGTACCAATCAGTCTTTGTCCCGATTTGCTGAGTGTCATGTGTTTTATGTTCAAGGCTTGATGCAAAACTACGGAGCCGGGGGTCTCGCTGGAAGTAACCTCTATATTGTATTTGGTGAGATTTACTGAGTATGGTGATGATGATGATATTCTTTTAATGTATAACGTATATAATAGTATAAGATTTGTTGTACATGTTCTTGTAATGTATATAAGGTATATAACATTGAAGCCGTACATGTTTTTGCAAATACAACTTGTACACATGGCTAAACAAAAAAAAATGTTACTGTTGAAGCGTAGCAAGCAATAACAAAAAAAAGTTACTATTGTACTATAGCAAGCAACAACATATACATATCATAAATAAAAAACGAAGCGTCTATTTGGACATCCTCATACGCAGCGTATTACTTAATACGCTGCGTATGAGACTTTTAACCGACAACCTTACATTCTCTGGACTGACCTGACATGGAATGTTTATATACGCTGCGTATATACAAATACGCAGCGTATAGGAATTTTTGTTTTGTGTTTGTTTGATTGGGTTGTTTGATTATGTTTATTTATTTTTTTTTAAATTAAAAACAAATAGTAATTTTTAGGAACTTATTGTAATTTTCATAGTTAACGCTTTTCAGTAATTATCCCGTTTGAGATTGCTCACAGAATACCTTTTGAAGAACGGGTCACGGACAACAACATGAGGTTTCTTCAGAAATTGGTTGATGACAAGCTTTGTCTAACGTATAGGGATGGTCAATCCACTTATTCACTCAGAGAAGGGTCCAAAGGTCACACATTTTTGAAACCAGGCATGGTCGTACATAGAAAAATAATGGATGGTGATGTCATTTTTATTAACAGGCCACCAACAACCCACAAACAGTCTTTACAAGCCTTATCTGTTTATATCCATGATGACCACACTTTCAAAATCAACCATCTTATTTGTGGACCATTGTGTGCCGATTTCGATGGGGATTGCATTCATATCTTTTATCCCCAATCCCCGGAAGCCAAGGCGAAGGTGATGGAACTATTTGCTGTTGAAAAACAGCTCCTTAGTTCACATAGTGGGAATGTCAACCTCCAACTTGGCAATGACTCTGTTCTTTCCCTCAAAGAACTTTTCAGTAATTATTTCTTTACCAAAGCCCAAGTCCAACAATTGGCACTTTTTACCTCCAATCCATTGCCCAAACCTTCAATGCTAAAGGCCCATAATTGTGGCCCATTGTGGACAGCTTTGGAGGTTTTGGAGACTCCTCTACCTCGTGGGTTTGACTGTTTGGGTGATAAGTTTGTGATTAGGGATAGCAAGATCTTAAAGTCAGTCCATCTTTAGTGAAATGATTAGCATACTCTTTTTTAGCAAAGGCCCGAGAGAAGATCTGAAGCTTTTTAACTCCCTGCAGCCAATGTTTTTTTGATTTTTATGCAGTGAAGGCTTTAGTCTAAGTTTGGAGGATTTTGTGATTTCAAAGGATGCTATAAGAAGCATAGAAGACCAACTACTAGAAGTTGCACCTTTGTTATATCACTTGAGGTCTAATTACAATGAGGTAATTGACATGCAACTCGAGAAAAATCTTCGGGCATGAATAGAGAAAATGGATTTATATCACTTGAGGTCTAATTACAATGTGGTTATGAAGACCAACTACTAGAAGTTGCACCTTTGTTGAAGAGAGAAAATGGATTTATAGTGGTTATGAATACGCTGCGTATTATCAAATACGCAGCGTATAATACCTACGAAACCCTAATCCTGATTGACAAATGATTATGTTTTGATTAAAACATTCCATACGCAGCGTATGTCATAAAACGCAGCGTATGGAATGTCTGTGCTATTAATTAGTTCTATATACGCTGCGTATTGGCATATACGCAGCGTATATAGATGTTTAATTAGCAGCACTCATAAAAAAACAAAAAGAAAATTATTTTATCACTTTTGCCAAAAGAAAAAAGCATTGTTGAAATATAGCGAAGGGGTTCAACTTTGTTATATAGAGACTAATAAAAAAATATATGTAAATAGTAAAAGTTAAGGGTGCGTTTGGTTGTGAAAAACACACCCTGTTTTTCATTTCTGTTTTCTAAGAAAACATGGAAAATAGAAAATGCGTTCAAATTGTAGTTTTCCAAAAAATTTACACGAAAACAGAAAACGGTACGTGTTTTCTAACTTTTAAACTAAAATTGGAAAACATTTTTTTTTGTTTTCCATTTTCGTTTTTCAGATTTCGGAAAATGGAAAACCCATCTTTTGGTTTAGAACGCGTTTTAAAAAAAAAATCATGTGTTTTCTATAGATGTGTTTTCTAGAGATGGAAAACCCATTTCATTTTCTAGAAACTGAAAATGGAAAACTGAAAAATGTTTTCCACAATCAATTTTCCAGTTTTCCATTTCCATTTTCCAGTTTGATTGTGGAAAACGTTTTAATGTTGTTTGATTGTGGAAAATGAAATGAGTTTTAATGAGTTTTTCATCTCTAGAAAACTAAAAATGGAAAACTTAGAAAAATATTTTCTAGTTTTTCATTTCTAGTTTTCTAGAAAATGAAATGAGTTTTAATGAGTTTTCCATCTCTAGTTTTCCAAGTTCCTAACCAGAACAACATTAAAACGTCAAATATTTAAACAGAACATTTTAAATCTCAAACAAACCAAACCAACGGTTTGATTTGTTTCTATTTGAGCGATCCTGTCATATTTACCAGGTTTATATACACCAACTGAACATATATATTTAACAGGTTTATATACACCATTAGCCCAATATTGATATCCTACTTGGCTACTTATCACATATTAAACATGTTTATATCATTAGCCCAATATTGGTATCCTACTTATCCTACCTAGTTCTTGACTTCTTGCCCATTTATTTGGTTGCATATGCTAATTTTACATATTTGGCTGATGGAGTTTGAAGTGGTACAGTGGGTGGGTTTGTGGTCAAATTGGAATTGGCGTTTCTTTCCCAAGAGGGGTTGCCTAAGTTTGGCAAAAAGCCATAGAGATCAACTTGCTTCATGTTCATACAACCAAAAAAGTCAACCAATGCCAACTTTGACTTTGTTAATTAAATTATTCAATCACCTCCTGATTGTTTGATTCTTGATGCTTGTTTTGCTGAAGAAGAAAAGGGTTTTTGTTTTCTGGATTATTACTTCATGAAAAAGGCGGGTGGACTTCATTCCGCCTATAAATTTTATATTTTTTTTATAATTTATAATTTCGAATTGTTATTTATAATTCGGAATTATTCTTGAAATTTGGGTTTGACAATATGGTTCTTGTACGTGGTGCAATTTAATGTATATGCTTTGTGCATACGGAAACATCATTAATGTTATGGATTCTCCGTTTAAAATTTAAATCTCAGTTTAATTTGTAACTCCAAATGTTTTTACTTATTTTTCCATATAATAATAATAGATTTATTGTTTCCAGAGCGTATTTTGATTTTTCAAAGCCAAATGTTAGGTTTTTTGAGGTTGTTTCAATTGTAATAATTTTCTAAACAATTAATTATTAATTAGTTTTCACTATTTAGGAATTAAAATCTAAATATAATAGAATGTATTAATTGTTGAGGTAACCCTGATAAAATGAAGAATATATTCATCCAACCAAAAACATGAGATGTATATCTTTTATCTTTTATTTTTATATATATATATATAATTAAAAAAAAGTAACTTACGAGTCAAAATTCTACGAGTCTAACACAAAAAATCGTTTTTTTCTTCTCTTTATTAAATAAGTATAAACTACACTGTAATTATTGATTTATTTAAAAAAAAAAATCGTTTATCCTTCTTCTATTCAACGAGTGTAATATATGCATGGTTTCAATATTACATTGTACAATCAGTAATGATATATCCTTAAAACCCTAAGCCTGTGAATATTAAGCTGGAGTAAAATGACTTTCATATATACTTAAAAAAAATTACCCTTCTTGTAATTATAAGCTTTTTCAGTTTTTATAAATATTTCAATTTTT